>CM040122.1:284504714-285104714 GCA_022559845.1 Amorphophallus konjac
ATTAACTTAGACTCTTGATTGCCCCTAACCATGGCTATCCTTTCCTGAGTGTAGGATGGAACATGAGATGATTGATGGAAAGGAAAGGAATTAGGGGCATTCCCTTGCCCCTTGGTAGGCGCCCCGTGGCATGCAGTGGAAACCATGGGATAGGTAGAATTGGGTAGCTGATGGAAGGAATTGATATATTCATCAAAACTTGCCCCTTCTGAAGTTGGGACATTGCAATCATCTAGATAAAATGGAAAGGAGGAATTCTTGAGTTGAGCTTGGATGACATGAGCTCTTTTGTAGAGTTTAGCGAATGTGTGAAATTCGCTAAGCATCAAGATGGCACGGAGCTGAGGAGTTGCATTATTGACTAGAATAGTGATGGCTTGAGATTTCGGGGTGACAATCCCAGACCTAGAAGCCATAGCTCTCCACCTATTAGCAAATTGAGTGAAGTCCTCATTGGGCTTCATCTTTTCTATGATAAGGTCCGTGAGAGTGGGAGCTATACTAGCCATGTGGCCGAAATGAGCGATGAAACGCTCGGACACAATGTCAAAGTTAATGAGATCAATGTCTGGGAGCGAAGAGAACCACCTAAAGGCCTCTCCTTCTAGAGATTTTTGAAAGAGATGAACTAGGAGGACCCGATCGTAAAGCCGTTGATGAGAATCCATTAAAAAGCAAGAGAGATGTTCATGTGGATCTGTGGAACCATCATACTTCTGATATTTGGGGGCTTTGAAACCCGAGGGAAAATGAACATTCGGAAGTTTACAATAGCAAGTAAAAGAGTGAGGTTGAGGTTTGGGGAGGCTTTCGGCAACCATTTTCCGAACATACCTTTCCACCTCTTGTCGGGCTATGAGATTGGATTGCCTAAGGGGTGCATTGACATTAGGCATAGCATGAGAAATCGGAGAGGATGCAACCCCTTGATGATGAAGAGGATGGTTAGATTGATTAGGAACACAGGAGGGAGTCCTATCGACTGAGTTTGGCATTGGAATAGGAGATCTCCTTGGAGTGGATTGAGCATTGAGATGTGATCTCGCTTGGGAAGCTAGGGTGATGAAATAGTTAGGGGAATATCAGGATAGCACCCTAGCTAGCTCTTGGTCTTCCTTTGGGGAGATTGATGGGATTTTGGCATTGAATGACCCTTGACTTTGAGAGGATGATTCTTCACTAGTTGTGCTCTGATGTACATCAATTTGTGAACTTTGACACATCCCAATGAAAGCATTGGGTGCATCTTCCTCGGCATCGAGCCGAGTTTGTGTATCATAAAATTCAGGATCATCTTCGTTGTTGGCATGCATGTTAGAATAACATTGAGCCATCATAACTCAACCTAACTAGCTTTTAGGAAATTCAAGTGGAATTTTTTAAGCCAATTAAGATTGAATTAATTGTATCTAACAACAAGCATGTTTTCAAATAATGCGCCCCCAAAATTTTAGCTTAGGTTAATCCCGAGATTAGTCCAATTTGAATTTGTTCCCTCTTAGATGAGAATGAATTTTTCTAGGGAATTAAAGACAAACTTCGGGATAATCCTAAGAAAATCTCACTCAAACCCCTTTAGGAAAACTAATAGGACTTCAAGATACAACCCGCCTGGCGACCGTGTGAGAATCCACGGTTCGCGGGGACTCACGGAGGCTCCCAATTGAAAAGGACTAGTTACACCCGAGTGAGAATCCCCGGGTGAAGAGTCCAAATCAACAGGACGGTGTTCCTAATTAATGTGATGCCGGCTCTTCCTAAGCCCATCCCGGACTCAAACCTGCAAGTTTAGAACACACAAGACCAACAATATACCAAACAGAAGTTGAAATATGAAAAATAGAAGCTAAGGCACGCAAACAGGATGCAAAAGGATGCAGAAACATGAACTGAAGATGGCCAAATCGATAGCCACCTAGAGACCTAGGCGGCCAAGTCTTTGGCCACCTAGGAGGGTGGTGGGCGGCCAGGTCTTTGGCCGCCCTGGGACCTGGGTGGCCAGAAACCTGGCCGCCCTCTGTTTTGGCCCTACAGGTGCACCAAATGCAAAATAGATGAAACAAGCAACTAAAAAATGGAAAATAGAAATGGGAAAAGGCTATTTACTAGAAACTAAATACAATGAACTTCAATCCAAAAACTCACAGTGAGTAATCAGGGTCCCACCGTGATCGCCAGGAGGTTGTAGGTGCCGGAAGGTGGCGGTGCGTCTGCGTGAAGGTCGTCGTGGTGATGTGGCCTCCCGAACTATGCTGCTGCGAACCTACAGTGCAAAGGTTAAAAAAATAGGAATAACGTGATCGCCAGAGACCTATACCTGGGCCTCACAGGAGTAAGAAGATCATGAACGCTTCAGGAACGGGAGATGGTGGGTTCTTTTATCCTCGCTCTCGGCCGGCCAAGAGTAAGGAGCCCTGCGAGTCAGTGATGAAGTACCTTCAAGTTAACCAGCAAATAAAGGAACCATTAGACTGTGAAAGTGTAGTAAATGCTCATGGAAGTAAAGAACGCATGCAAAATGGTGGTGATCGTACCGGGAAGGGGGGCGAGAAGGGGGATGGCCGAGACTTTCGACCATCCGCCTTCCCTATGTTTTGGGTTGAAAAACCTCTTTAGAATAGGATCTAGGCAAGTCTAATATGCATGCAATGCAATAAAATGGACTAGAAAGCAACAAAATAGAGAACAAGGGAGAGGAAAGACGGGGTTTGCCCGTCAACCAACATAGGGCGGCCAAGCAGGTGGTCGCCTAGAGAAGGTGGGCGGCCATGTCGATGGCCGCCCCCTGCAACTGGAGCTCGTCCACGACAGAGCTCTCCAACTTCAGATAGATCGACGGGGATGAGGGAAGGTGCTCTCTGAGCTGTTGGAACCCCTAGAACGGTCTTTTCTTACCACCCAAGAAAGTGTCCAACTCTCTCCGTGAGCAAAATGTCCAACCCCCCCACCGAAAGATCTCCCCCTCGTGAGATGATTCAAAACAGGTTTTTTGTATGTGGGGCAATCTCCCTCCAAAAATCATTCGAAAATCGAGATTACGTGCAAGCTACGTGAGCCTAGAACCTCCCGGAGTGGGAGTAGTTCCGAAAAACGTGTCGGGCGTGGGCAGATCGTGGGTTTGACTGGCAGTTGACAGGAGGCGGCCAAAGCTCTAGTCGCCCAAGGGGCTGGGCGACCAGATCGATGGCCTCCTTGGATGCTGGGCGGCCAACCTTGTGGCCACCTAGGATGATGGGCGGCCAGGGTTCTGGCCGCCCTGGAATGGGCTGGGCGGCCAGGTCTCTTGTCGCCCAGGGATGTGGGCGGCCAGCACCTTGGCCGCCTAGGGATCAGGGCAGACAATGGATAGAATTATATATAGAGCTTCAAAAAAATGCCTCGAGGGCTCACGCCCTCCGAACCCCCGACCTTACGGGCAGGGGGCCGCTGCCCCCCCTGCAACCCCCCGCCAACTTACCGCGAAGTTGGATCCGCGAAGGGACAGGGTGGAGCCTACCTGAAAGTAAGGATGAGACTCCACACTCTCAATCAACCAAAGAAGAAATGGTGTCACTTCTATGATGGCTAGACAAGGGTCCGTAAGATGTCCAAAATTAGACATCTACAAGACCCCAGGCCCATTATTATTTCCGCTAATCTCCCTTCAAAAGTAGAAGAAGATCTAATCAAGGTTCTAAGGGAGTACAGTGATTCTTTTGCCTAGTCTTATGAGGACATGTCGGGTCTTGACCCCTCTTTAGTGGAACACCGACTTGTGCTTAAACCAAGGGCAACACCCGTGAAACAAAGGTCAAGAAGATTTCACCCCCACATGGCCTTAAGGATTAAGGAAGAGGTTGATAAATTGTACAAGGCCAAGCTTATCAGAGTTGTCTTATATCCTCAGTGGGTGGCGAACATTATCCCTGTCATCAAGAAGGATGGAAAGGTGCGCATTTGCATTGATTTCAAGGATCTTAACAAAGCATGTCCCAAAGATGATTTCCCACTACCTCACCTACACGTATTGGTAGATAACAACGCCGGGTATGAAGCATTATCATTCATGGACGGTTACTCAGGATACAACCAAATCCGCCTCGCTCCCGAAGATCAAGAGAAAATCTCCTTCATCACGCCCTGGGGTACATATTGCTATGTGGTTATGCCGTTTGGTCTGAAGAACGCTGGTGCCACTTATCAAAGGGTGATGATGGCTATATTCCACGACATGATGCATGTCTATATGGAACCTTACGTAGATGACATCTTGGTGAAGTCGAGGACCAAAGAAGAACACCCCGCTATTCTGGCTAAGGTGCTCTAGAGAGCCAGGGAGTACCAGTTAAAAATGAATCCTAAGAAATGTGTTGTTGGAGTCTCTTCAGGGAAGTTGTTGGGCTTCATAGTTAGCAAACGGGGGATCCAGATCGATCCTAACAAAGCAAAGGCTGTCATGGAAATGCCTCCGCCTAAGAATATCACGGAACTCCGAGGACTAATTGGAAGATTGCAATTCATTAGAAGATTCATATCCCAACATTCTCAGAGGTGCCGCCCGTTTTATGAATTGCTAAAGGCGGGGATCAAATTTGAGTGGAATCAAGATTGTCAAAAGGCCTATGAGGACTTAAAGGAATATTTGACCAATCCCCCGATTTTGCAACAACATGTCCCTGGGAAACCCCTAATCCTATACATTTCTATCATCGAGGACTCCCTAGGGGCGGTCTTAACACAAGTGGATGACGAAGGTAAAAAGCGGACAGCTTATTATCTCTCCAGGTTATTTAACCCAGTAGAGACCAAATACACCGCTATGGAAAAGACTTGTGCTGCCTTAGTGTGGGTAGCTCAGAAACTGAAACATTATTTTCTAGCCCACCCAGTTAGGTTGATCTCTAGAATGGACCTGATCTGTTATCTATTAGAAAAGCCCGTCCTTTCTAGTAGGTTAGCTTGTTGGCAGAGCTTCCTCTCTCAGTTTGATATCACATTCATTGTTCAGAAGGCTATCAAAAGATACGCCATCGCTGAGCATCTTTGTAGCATCCCGTATATATATATATATATATATATATTAATAATATTTTCCAAAAAATATATATTAGATAAACTCTAGATTAAGTAAGAAGTTGAAACACGTAGTTATCATATGTAAAGAGTATTCACTTAACAAGTGGCTTCCTAGTGTAGTTGGTTAAGTAACTTATCTTTCAACCCAATGACCAGGGTTCAAATCCTAGCATCCATAATTTATTTTTTGTGCCAAATAATTATATACGATAGGCTAGCAATACACGACCCCCCTCCAGGCTTGTGATTTTTTTGACAAACCTACGTTGGCATTTGTCCTTTTCATACCTGAATAGTGCCATGAATAGTATCACTTTTTATTTAAAAAGAATTTTTCAAAAAATATTATATGTAAAAATAGAGAAAAATATAAGGATCTTATCCATGAAATTTCATTAACTAACTCCATCAAATTTTAAAGATAAAAATCATGAAAGTTAAGTGGGAAGTTTAAAATAAATAAACCACCCTCTCATAGGAGCTACAATCCACCGGACAACCTTTCGATTTCCTTATCCCCAACAGCCTGTATAAGCTGGCATCCCACTGAGATCCGATTTTTATCTTGTTTCCCCTCTTGCCAACTCAAACCTTATATTATACTCCTAACGAAGCAAACCTTCGTTGGCTAGAAGGCTTGCTGTTGAGAAGGGGAGACACTTCTGAAGGGTTGCAGAGAAGGGAAGAGTTGCTTCTTCCATTTGCTACAACTACTGCCACTTCACAGAGGTAGGTGTTCTCAACTTTTAACTAAACTAGTAGCTAATCTAGGATGATTAGTCAAGGCATTTAGTCTTAGGCTCATTTCCATGCGATATTTAGTGTTTATAAAGCATGTGTTAGCTTAAATCTAGGATGATTAGCATGTATTAGCTTCATACCTAAGATAATTAGTATGTATTAACTTTATACTCAGAATAATTAGCATGTATTAGCAAGTATTAGTAAGTATTAGTCTCATACCTAGAATAATTAGTATGTGTTAGCTTAAATCTAGGACGATTAGCATGTATTAGCTTCATACCTAAGATAATTAGCATGTATTAGCCTTATACCCAGAATAACTAGCATGTGTTAGCAAGTAGTAGTCTCATACCTAGAATAATTAGCATGTGTTGGCTTAAATCTAGGATGATTAGCGTGTATTAGCTTCATACCCAAGATAATTAGTAAGTATTAGTCGCATACCTAGAATAATTAGCATGTGTTAGCTTAAATCTAAGATGATTAGCATGTATTAGCCTTGTACCTAAGATAATTAGCATGTAGTAGCCTTATACCCAAGATGATTAGCATTGATTAGAATGTATTAGCTTCAATCTAGGGTAGTTGGCATGTATTAGCTTCATATCCATACGATATATCCGTCTAACGCAAGTTTTATCATATTTTTACGTAACTTATTAGTTTAACTAACCTGTTAACATGCCTAATTAACATGTTAGTTGATCTACTAACTAATTAGCATACCTAATTAATCTGTTAGGTAGCCTATCTAGAAACTTTGTCTCCATTTAGTTCCTTTAAAAATGAAAACTTGTATGATACGTCATGTTAAAAATCTGATATTTAAGCAACTAAAACATGAAACGAGTGCATAAATAAAGATTTATAATCCTTACAGTTTTCTCTATCTATCCATGTCATCAGTTTTACCTAAATAAACTTAAATCAAAGGTTAATACCCTAGCTTAATCAAAGATTAATACCTTAAGCCATTTTGAGCAGATTTGAACTGCAGAGTCGACCCTGCCTGTTGATAGGGTCGACCCTGCCTGTTCACCGCGTTGACGCAGTGAACGGCAGAGTCGACCCTGCCTGTTGACCGGGTCGACCCTGCATGTTCACCGCATTGACGCGATAAACTGCAGAGTCGACCCTGTCTGTTCACAGGGTCGACCCAACCTGTTCGCAGGGTTGATGCGATGAACTGCAGGGTTGACGCGATGAACTGCTGAGTCAACACAACTGGCTCATTGCGTTAACCTGATCGTTAGGCTTTCACTTTTGCCATCTCCACTGATAGATGGTAGCCTGAGAGGTGATATTTAACTCCTGACATGGTCCTCTAAACCCTGTATAATTCCCAGGAAGGGCATCCCACAGTGAGGGTGTCGTTTCTAAAATTGTCAGGTGGCCCATAAGACACCTCTCCTATCTAGTTTTTTTCCGTGTATCAAACGTTACTGGTTTCCACTCCTAGTTCATCCCTACACATCAATGCGCCCTTGGATTCCATTCCATAATTCCACCTTATATATCATACTGGTCAAACCTTGAAATTCCCTATTGGCTATAAATGAGAGTGGATGTCAACAAACATGATTAATGCTGTGCATATAGGGCCCGGTCTGGTCCTGAGAGGAGCACCTGAAGGTACTTGTGCCCATGGAAGTTTATTGACCACGGTGTTTGACATTGTACCGGAGTACTTGCTTGCTAGGCTTTAGACATTCCACTCATTCTCGTGATATTACTTGATTGATTTGACTTGAGACCCGCAGAAGGGTAAAGTTTTGCTTGAATGAAATTGATAAATAGCCAATTCTAATTTTACATACTTGAATTTATATTACTTTCTATTACTTGCTTGACATGAGTTCTTACTCTCTTAGAAAGATTTCGTTAATTCCAGTTATTACTTGCTTGAATCTCTTGCTATTGCTGCATTGAAGTTGGAATCCTTATACTCTCACTTGTTATTCCTTCACTGCTCTTGTCGATTTTTACAATCCTTGATATCTACTCATCTACATGCATAGTTTTACTGACATTAATTGAACTTGTAAACCACTTAAAGCCTGTTAAATCTTGAGATGTAATTCCTACTGAGCGATTCGCTCATCTAGTTGTTTTCTAATATTTTCAGGTAATTTGGATGCCAACCAACACTCGGAAGGGAATGAGACTGAGTGATGAGTGTTAGAGTGAAGTTATCAAATTGTCATGTCCCTTTTGTTATTGTATTAGTTCACTTATGTCAGTTGTATCAATTCATCTATGTCATTTGTATTAGTCAACTTGATTAGAACTGCTCAAGATTTGAAGCCTAGTCGTTGGACTCTGGGAACACATGTAATTGTCCTTTGATTAATTGTGACAATTGTCAGCTCGTACTATTTGTATTAAATTTCGAGTTAAATCTTAGTTATTTGCGCACTCTGATATTTACATGATTGACACGATCTATATAGACGCGTCACGCCTCCGGGTAATCTTCCGCGCTCGGGGCGTGACAGTCTTCGTGGTATCAGAGCCTAGGTTTTCAAACCTAGGGAATTAGAAAAAATAAATGGTTAGAAATTGAAATCTAAGTAAAAACTTGAGTCCAAGGATAGGTAAAACCCAAGTTCAAGGATAGATATACCTTACCCGGTGAGATGGATAGAGCCATGGGTTAAGTTCTACAATGACTTTCGACCTTACAAGTAAATCCGATCTTTATCATACTTAACTCTTTTGTAGGATCATGGCTGCGGAAAGAGCACAATGGCGCGAGATGCAGCGCACCGTGCAAGGCCTCACACAGGCACTACAGCAAGTGGCCCAAGGTGGAGCAAATCGTGGAGCGGGAGATCTCCACCGAAGTTTCCGTAACATGAACCCACCGAGGTTCATGGGTTCGTCCGACCCCGAGGATGCCGAGAATTGGCTAAAGGAGATGGAACGAATCTTCCGTGTGATGCAATGCGCGGATGAAGAGAAGGTTTTACTTGCCGTATTCCAACTAGAGCGGGACGCTCGATGCTGGTGGGAATCCATAGAAGCAACACTGCCAGAATACCATGTCACATGGGATGAATTCACGGAGCATTTCAACAACAAGTACTTCTCCGATCATATCCAGGAAAAGAAAGCCACGGAATTCGCCGTTCTAAAACAACGGGGCTTGAAAGTGGCCGAGTATGAGGCCCAATTCTCCAGATTATCTAGGTATGCACCCCACTTGGTGTGTACGGAAAAGATGAAGGCGAGAAGATTCCTCAACGGGCTTCGGCCCCATTATATCACACAACTTGCCCCGATGGACATCCAAGTCTATTCGGAGATGGTTCGGCGTGCTCAACTGCTGGAAGACGCCACCGAATTATCTGAGAGAATCCGAGGAAGAGACAAGAAGGAACCCGTCACAAGTCCGGGAAAATTCAAACAATCCTTCAACAAGAAGCGATTCTTCATGGGAGGGGAGCCCTCTTAGGCGAAGAAATTCCAGAAGAATGACATGCCATTCTCCACCACCACACCATTAAGGGAGATTTGCAAGTATTGTGATAAAGCTGGTCATAAGACTGAGGAATGCTGGAGAAAGTTAGGAGCTTGTCTTCAATGTGGGAGCCGAGAGCATCGAATCCCAGACTGCCCACTGATGAAGGAACAAGACACCAAAGACGAGAAGCGTCCGATAAAGAAACAAGGCCGTCTGCAAGCTCTCCAAGAGACGGAACCCACTAAAGGTGGAATTGTGGAAGGTACTCTCACTATTTGTTCAAAAACTGCTCAAGTTTTATTCGATACCGGAACAACTCATTCATTCGTTTCCAAGAACTTTGCTGCTTCATTTTCTAAGAAACATGAACTGTTAGATTTGGTCATATCTACACCTCTTGGGAATGAGTCTGATATCACTTATCACTATCCAAACTGTGAAGTGATGGTTAAGAGAAATAATTTACATGCTGACCTGATATGCCTAGATATAAAGGGTTATGATGTCATACTAGGTGCCGACTGGCTATCCACATACCAAGCAACTGTAGATTGCCGGCATGGCAAGGTAACTTTCGTAGATTTCCCAGAGCTAGTTTACAATAGCCCTCGGAGTAAATCACTTCTTATATCAGCACTCCGAGCTAGTAAACTTATGAATAAGGGATGCATGGCTTTCATAGCATTCGTGACTGCCACGGAAGTCGAGAAGGTTAAACTTGAAGACATCCGTGTAATTCGGGATTTTCCCGATGTTTTTCCAGAAGATTTAACCGGCTTACCCCCGGAAAGGGAAGTGTCGTTCACAATCGACCTTGTCCCTGGTGCTCGTCCTATTTCCAGGGCACCATACAGAATGTCCCCTGCTGAGCTGAAGGAACTAAAAGAGCAGCTAATGGAGTTATTGAACAAGGGTTTCATCAGGCCGAGTACTTCCCCATGGGGAGCACCCGTGCTATTCGTCAAAAAGAAGGACGGATCGATGAGATTATGCATAGATTATCGACAGCTAAATCACCTTACAATCAAGAACAAGTATCCACTGCCAAGGATTGATGAGCTGTTCGATCAACTATCTGGAGCTTTATATTTCTCCAAGATTGATCTTCGTTCTGGTTACCACCAATTGAAGATCAAAGAAGAAGATATTCATAAAACTGCATTCCGAAGCAGGTATGGGCATTACGAATTTACTGTTATGCCTTTCGGACTAACAAATGCCCCCGCAGCTTTTATGCAGTTAATGAACAACATATTCAGGCCCTATTTAGACCAATTTATTGTGGTCTTTATTGATGATATTCTGATCTATTCAAAGACCGAAGAGGATCATGAAGAACACCTCAAGAAGGCATTGCAGATATTAAGGGGAAACAAGCTATATGCCAAATTCAGCAAATGCGAGTTTTGGCTCGAGGAAGTATCCTTCTTAGGCCATATCATTTCGAAGAACGGAATTGATGTTGACCCATCAAAGGTCGAAGCCGTGAAGAACTGGGAACGACCCACAAATGTAACTGAGATTCGGAGCTTCTTGGGTCTAGCTGGTTACTACCGGCGTTTTATAAAGGACTTCTCCAAAATTGTTGTTCCCCTAACCAGGTTAACCCGCAGGGAAGTGCCTTATGAGTGGAAGGAAGACTGTGAAAAGTGTTTTCAAACTTTGAAGGATCTCTTGACCACTACTCCAGTCTTATCATTACCAATGGAAGGAGAAAAATACGAGGTATATACCGATACTTCTGGTATTGGTCTCGGATGTGTATTGATGCAGAATGGGAGAGTCATTGCATACTCTTCCCGACAATTGAAGAAACATGAAGAGAACTACCTAGTTCACTACTTAGAACTGGCCGCAGTAGTATTCGCTTTAAAGATCTGGAGGCACTATCTCTACGGAGAACAATTCACTGTGTACTCCGATCATAAAAGCCTCAAGTACTTATTCTCCCAAAAGGAGCTGAACATGCGGTAAAGGCGTTGGCTCGAGTATCTCAAGGATTTCGACTTCACTATACAGTACCATCCTGGTAAGGGTAATTCCGTAGTTGATGCCCTTAGTCGAAAGCCGAGAACAATATTGGCCAACTGCATGATACAAGAATGGAAACTGCTGGAGAAATTCTCTGAGCTTGATATCAGCACAGATGAGAAGAACATGTGTATTATTCTATCTCATATGAGCCTACATCCAGATTTACTACCTGAAATCAAGAAGTTACAAGAAGAGGATCCATCGCTAGTGGAGATAAAGAGCAAGCTGGACGAGAGACTGGATTTCAAGCTGGCACCTGATGGTAGATTACTATTTCATGAACGGACATGTGTGCCCGACTGTCCCGAATTGAAGAAGAAGATTCTTGAAGAAGCTCATAGATCGAGGTACACAATCCACCCTGGAGCCACTAAGATGTACCAAGACTTGAAAAGAACTTTCTGGTGGCCTAACATGAAAAGGGAGGTAGCAGACTTTGTGTCTCGTTGCCTCATATGTCAACAAGTGAAGGCGGAACATCAAAAACCCGCCGAAAAGCTACATCCGCTGGATATTCCCAAGTGGAAGTGGGAAGACATTGGCATGGACTTTATCATGGGTTTGCCCAAGTCTAGGGGCGGATATGATGGAATTTGGATAGTTATCGACCGGTTAACTAAATCGGCCCATTTCTTACCCATCAAAAGTCGATGGTCAATCGACGTACTTGCTGCCCTGTATATGAAGGAAATGGTTAGATTGCATGGAGTTCCTGTCTCGATCGTATCTGACTGAGACCCGCGCTTCACCTCTTATTTCTGGAAGAGCATGCAACACTCCTTGGGGACGAGACTCAACTACAGCACTGCTTTTCATCCCCAGACAGATGGACAGACCGAGAGGACTAATCAAGTTGTGGAAGATATGTTAAGGGCATGCATTATAGACTTCGGCGGTAGTTGGAATGACCACTTACCACTAGTCGAATTTGCATGTAACAACAACTATCAAGCCAGCATACAAATGGCACCTTTTGAGGCATTATATGGCAGGAGTTGCCGATCTCCCATATGCTGGGATGAAGTCGGTGAAAAATAAATTCTAGGTCCAAACATGGTGCGAGATTCTACCGAGAAGATACAACTCATTAGATAAATGTTAATGATAGTACAGTCCAGGCAGAAATCTTATGCCGATAACAGAAGGCGAGACCTGGAATTTCAAGTCGGAGATCATGTTTTCCTCAAGGTATCTCCCGGTCGAGGCATTAGAAGATTCGGTGTTAAAGGTAAATTAACACCAAGGTTTATCGGTCCATTCGAAGTACTAGAAAGGGTAGGCGAAGTGGCTTATCGTATCGCCCTACCTCCACAACTGTCAGAAGTGCACAACGTATTTCATGTTTCTATGCTAAAGAAATACGTGCACGATTTCTTACACGTCATCGATCACACTGACTTGGTGATACAGAAGGACCTCACCTATGAGCAAAGGCCAGTAAAGATCCTCGACCAAGAAATCCGAGTTCTAAGGAACAAGACGATCCCTATGGTAAAAATTCAATGGAATCGATGCTTAGAACAAGAAGCTACATGGGAAACCGAGGAGTCTATGAGAAGGAGATTTCCAGAATTATTCTAGTCTGTAAGTAATTCTCACCCTCCTTGTCTCCGTATAATGTAATTGAATTTGGGGACCAAATTCTTTTAAGTGGGGGAGGGTGTAGCATCTCGTATAAATATATATATATATATATTAATAATATTTCCCAAAAAAATATATTAGATAAACTCTAGATTAAGTAAGAAGTTAGAACACGTAGTTATCATATGTAAAGAGTATTCACTTAACAAGTGGCTTCCTAGTGTAGTTGGTTAAGTAACTTGTCTTTCAACCCAATGACCAGGGTTCAAATCCCAGCATCCACAATTTATTTTTTGTGCCAAATAATTATATACGATAGGCTAGCAATACACGACCCCCCCTCCAGGCTTGTGATTTTTTTGACAAACCTGCGTTGGCATCTGTCCTTTTCATACGTGAATAGTGCCGTGAATACTATCACTTTTTATTTAAAAAGAATTTTTTAAAAAACATTATATGTAAAAATAGAGAAAAATATAAGGATCTTATCCATGAAATTTCATTAACTAACTCCATCAAATTTTAAAGATAAAAATCATGAAAGTTAAGTGGGAAGTTTAAAATAAATAAACCACCCTCTCATAGGAGCTACAATCCACCGGACAACCTTTCGATTTCCTTATCCCCAACAGCCTGTATAAGCTGGCATCCCACTGAGATCCGATTTTTATCTTGTTTCCCCTCTTGCCAACTCAAACCTTATATTATACTCCTAACGAAGCAAACCTTCGTTGGCTAGAAGGCTTGCTGTTGAGAAGGGGAGACACTTCTGAAGGGTTGCAGAGAAGGGAAGAGTTGCTTCTTCCATTTGCTACAACTACTGCCACTTCACAGAGATAGGTGTTCTCAACTTGTAACTAAACTAGTAGCTAATCTAGGATGATTAGTCTAGGCATTTAGTCTTAGGCTCATTTCCATGCGATATTTAGTGTTTATAAAGCATGTGTTAGCTTAAATCTAGGATGATTAGCATGTATTAGCTTCATACCTAAGATAATTAGCATGTATTAGCTTTATACCCAGAATAATTAGCATGTATTAGCAAGTATTAGTCTCATACCTAGAATAATTAGTATGTGTTAGCTTAAATCTAGGACGATTAGCATGTATTAGCTTCATACCTAAGATAATTAGCATGTATTAGTCTTATACCCAGAATAACTAACATGTATTAGCAAGTAGTAGTCTCATACCTAGAATAATTAGCATGTGTTGGCTTAAATCTAGGATGATTAGCGTGTATTAGCTCCATACCCAAGATAATTAGCAAGTATTCATCTCATACCTAGAATAATTAGCATGTGTTAGCTTAAATCTAGGATGATTAGCATGTATTAGCCTCGTACCTAAGATAATTAGTATGTAGTAGCCTTATACCCAAGATGATTAGCATTGATTAGCATGTATTAGCTTCAATCTAGGGTAGTTGGCATGTATTAGCTTCATATCCATACGATATATCCATCTAACGCAAGTTTTATCGTATTTTTACGTAACTTATTAGTTTAACTAACCTGTTAACATGCCTAATTAACATGTTAGTTGATCTACTAACTAATTAGCATACCTAATTAATCTGTTAGGTAGCCTATCTAGAAACCTTGTCTCCATTTAGTTCCTTTAAAAATGAAAACTTGTATGATACGTCATGTTAAAAATCTGATATTTAAGCAACTAAAGCATGAAACGAGTGCATAAATAAAGATCTATAATCCTTACAATTTTCTCTATCTATCCATGTCATCAGTTTTACCTAAATAAACTTAAATCAAAGGTTAATACCCTAGCTTAATCAAAGATTAATACCTTACGCCATTTTGAGCAGATTTGAACTGTAGAGTCGACCCTACCAGTTCACCGCGTTGACGCGATGAACGGCAGAGTCGACCCTGCCTGTTGACAGGGTCGACCCTGTCTGTTCACCGCGTTGACGCAGTGAACGACAGAGTCGACCCTGCCTGTTGATAGGGTCGACCCTGCCTGTTCACCGCGTTGACGCGATGAGCTGCAGAGTCGACCCTGCCTGTTCGCAGGGTTGACGCGATGAACTGCTGAGTCAACACAACTGGCTCATTGCGTTAACCTGATCGTTAGGCTTTCACTTTTGCCATCTCCACTGATAGATGGCAGCCTGAGAGGTGATATTTAACTCCTGACAGGGTCCTCTAAACCCTATATAATTCCCAGGAAGGGCATCCCATAGTGAGGGTGTCGTTTCTAAAATTGTCAGGTGGCCCATAAGACACCTCTCCTATCTAGTTTTTTTCCGTGTATCAAACGTTACTGGTTTCCACTCCTAGTTCATCCCTACACATCAATGCGCCCTTGGATTCCATTCCATAATTCCACCTTATATATCATACTGGTCAAACCTTGAAATTCCCTATTGGCTATAAATGAGAGTGGATGTCAACAAACATGATTAATGTTGTGCATATAGGGCCCGGTCTGGTCCTGAGAGGAGCACCCAAAGGTACTTGTGCCCATGGGAGTTTATTGACCACGGTGTTTGGCATTGCACCAGAGTACTTGCTTGCTAGACTTTAGACATTCCACTCATTCTCGTGATATTACTTGATTGATTTGACTTGAGACCCGCAGAAGGGTAAAATTTTGCTTGAATGAAATTGATAAATAGCCAATTCCAATTTTACATGCTTGAATTTATATTACTTTCTATTACTTGCTTGACATGAGTTCTTACTCTCTTGGAAAGATTTCGTTAATTCCAGTTATTACTTACTTGAATCTCTTGCTATTGCTGCATTGAAGTTGGAATCCTTATACTCTCACTTGTTATTCCTTCACTGCTCTTGTCGATTTTTACAATCCTTGACATCTACTCATCTACATGCATAGTTTTACTGACATTAATTGAACTTGTAAACCACTTAAAGCCTGTTAAATCTTGAGATGTAATCCCTACTGAGCGATTCGCTCATCTAGTTATTTTCTAATATTTTCAGGTAATTTGGATGCCAACCAACACTCGGAAGGGAATGAGACTGAGTGATGAGTGTTAGAGTGAAGTTATCAAATTGTCATGTCCCTTTTGTTATTGTATTAGTTCACTTATGTCAGTTGTATCAATTCATCTATGTCATTTGTATTAGTCAACTTGATTAGAACTGCTCAAGATTTGAAGCCTAGTCGTTGGACTCTGGGAACACATATAATTGTCCTTTGATTAATTGTGACAATTGTCAGCTCGTACTATTTGTATTAAATTTTGAGTTAAATCTTAGTTATTTGCGCACTCTGATATTTACATGATTGACACGATCTATATAGACGCGTCACGCCTCCAGGTAATCTTCCGCGCTCGGGGCGTGACAGTCTTGCCCATCTTCCTATTCCATGCACAGACTCTATTCAGGATGATTTCCCTGATGAGCATCTCTCTGTCCTTACCCATCATCCCTTTTGGTCCCTGCACTTCGATGGTGCACTCAACTCCCAAGGCCGAGGGATAGGTGTCGTTCTCCTCACTCCGGAAGGGGTGACAGTTCCTTTTACTTATCAACTCCGATTTCCTGCTACCAACAACATCGCCGAGTATGAGGCTCTCCTGGTCGGATTGAAGCACGCCTACCTCTTGGGCGCGCGCTATTTAAACATCATAGCAGACTCTTAGCTTGTTCTGCGGCAAGTTCTGTCCACTTACCGCACTCGTGACCCGAAGCTCAAGCCATATCAGGATTTGGTCACTTTATTGACTCGGCAATTCCGCAAGTTGATCTACATCCATACCCCTCGATCTCAGAACATTCTTGCTGATGCGCTAGCATCACTCGCTTCCTCTTTATCTTTTCCTCTCAGTCGGAGCACTGAGACTATCGTCGTTCAGAGGTTAGATGCTCCCTCTCTTCAGGATCCTTAGTATCACAACCTTAGGAAGACTGTAGAGGCTAGGGCTAAGAAAGAAGATTTGAAGGAGGTGTCTTTAACAGAATTAGAAGAGATCTTGGAAGAAGAGGAATTGCCATGGTATCATGAAATCGAGCTGTATTGCAAAGACGGATCGTTCCCTGAAGGGGCAAATGCTGAGCAGCGTAAGGCTATTAGAAGAGCCGCCTCGAGATACACCATCATTACTAGAGAATTGTACAGGCGCGCTCTCAATGGAATGCTCATGAGGTGCTTAGATGACGATGAAGCTTGGAAGGTGGCCGAAGCAGCCCATTCTAGTGAGTGTGGAGGTCATGTCAATGGCCAGGCTTTAGCAAAGAAGATCCTTAAGCAGGGCTATTATTGGCCCACTCTAGAGGAAGATTACTCCCTCTATGTTCGGAGGTGTATTAAATGCCAACTCCACGCTGATAAAATCCATGCTTCAGCTTCATCTCTGCATCCTCTCTCTGCTCCTTGGCCATTCTCCATGTGGGCTTGCAACATTGTTGGCCCGCTCGGTGACCCCAACTCTGAAACCAAGCAAAAATCCTTCATCCTTACCACCACGGAGTACTTCACCAAGTGGGCCGAAGCGGAAGCATACGCGGAGATCAAAGCAACAACGGTGTGCCCCTTCATCATGAAGAATATTATCTCGCGGTTCGGAGTACCAAGCAGCATCGTCACTGATAATGGACCCCAGTTCATCTCTCAAGAGCTCAAGGACCTATGTAAGAAGTTCAATATTACATTGCATCATTCATCTCCATATTATCCTCAAGGCAATGGCCAAGCCGAGGCTACTAATAAAACCCTTCTTAAAATCATAAAGAAAATATGCGAATCTCACAAATTTTTTGATTGGCCTGAACGGTTAGTGGAAGCTCTATGGGCTTACCGTACCTCCGTCCGTACTCCTACAGGGCAAACCCCTTATGCTCTCACCTACGGGATGGAGGTGGTGCTCCCATATGAGATCTTAGTCCCTTCTCTAAGGGTGCAACTTGATAAAGAACTTAATCTCGATGAACGTCGAGAGGCGTTGCTTGTCCAGTTGGAACTCTTGGATGAGAAGAGGATGAATGCGGATGATCACGTGTCCGTTTATCAAAAAAGAGTTTCATGTTATTTTCAAAAGAAGGTAATTGAACGTAAATTTTAAATATGAGATATGGTTTTGAAACGAAAATTCATTAGATCCGCAGGTCCCGGGTCCAAATTGCAACCTAACTGGGAAGGTCCGTTAGTCATTAGAGAAGCTTATCTAGGGAACGCATATCGCTTAGTCAATGCAGAAGGTGAGGATCTGTCTCACGCTTGGAATGGGTTATATCTTAAGCGCTTTTATCCTTAGAGTCAGGCTAAATGAAGCTCGGTAGCAAACTGTCCCTTTCCTCGATCACGAAGGAGGATCCCAAGTTCGGCAAATCACACACGTCATGACGTCCCTGGTTGAGTTCCCCAGTTATGTAAGCATCGTTTCTCTTTGGTCATGCCTAGGGGAAGTCAAGGTCCCTGTCCATTTCTCTCTTCGGCTAAATCTAGGAACAAGAGGTATATAAGGGGCCGATGACTAATCTAGACACCCTGACGAGAGGAGGTCTCAAATAGGGGCAGTCTGTTATGACCTAAGTCCACAGGAAGAAAGAAAAAAGCAACAAAAGAAAAGGGGCAAGTCAAAGCAAAATCAAACGATCATCTCAAAAGCTCGAGTTCAAAGCTCCAAAAATATATGAAGCTAAGCATGGCAAGAGTGGCAGTACAGTTTCCCCGCGGGACGTTATGAGCCCGACCATATGCGTGCTTGGGGTGGATAAAGGTTCGATGACGGACACAAAGCCCCGGCGCAATAGACCGAATCTCCAAATGGGTTGTCATGAGAAGGACTCAAACCCTAAAACACCTACACCTGGCCTAAGCTTACCCCCTGAATTCTATTTTTCTTTTAGGACCAGACAGTACCCTGGGTATGGCTTTGGTAGAAACACCGTCATGCAGATTGGCCCTAGTCAGGGATTGTCACCTCAAAAGCACGTCAAAGGAGAATCCTAGTGGGACAGGTAGGGCTCTTGCGTTGCCGGAACAGAATTAGCCTTCAAAATCTAAAAAAAATCATATATTTTAAAATCCAAAAAAATCATATATTTCAAAATCTAAAAAAATCATATATTTCAAAATCTGAAAAAATGATATATTTCAAAAACTTTAAAAAAACCAGATATTTCAAAACCTACAAAAATCAAATATTTTCAAAAATTCTAAAAAATACCATCATCATTGCATAGCATGCATTGCATTTTTTTCATTATATTTTCGCCTATTTAATAAGGCTCCACCCCTTGACCAAATGTCAAGAACTGGTCATTCTCTAACTTGTTACAGGCAAGGGGTTGAGTCTAAGAACAGATCTAACTTGTTTCTTATTTTAAGTATTGTTGTGTCTCTATGATTTTGATGATGTCAATATTCATAAGTCATTCTTTGATAATGGTATTAATGACTTGCTATTATGAACAATCAAATGAACATTTCTGTTGGTGATTGCTCTTGAAAAAGCCTTGAAGCATTCTATTCATCAAATGGTATTTGAGGTCCATGCATACGAGCATGATTGTGATTGCTGTCCTTCACTGGCCTATCTTTGTTTAAGTCCATGCATTTTACTTTTTACACGAACACACAAGTCTGTACATCGCTGCATGCATTTCTTCAAGTATGTACATTCCTTGTGCATGCATCGTCCATCATGCATCATCTCTCAAAGTCTGTACAGCCTGCATCGTCTCACTTAGCGTCTCATGTTAAGTCAGTGCTGCATGCATTACTTCAAGTCTGTACAGCCCGTCTTCATAGCATATGCAAAGTCTATACATCGCTGCATCACTCACGTTTAAAGTCTGTACATTGGTGGCAAGTCCATACAGACTTGGTCCATGCGTCTGGCAAGTCTGTACATTGCTGCATGCGTCAGTTAAGCAAGTCTATACAGACTTGGTCCATGCATCTGGCAAGTCTGTATATCATCTTGTGCATGCATCATTCAAAGTCTGTACAGCCTGTGTTCGCAAGATCAAAGTCTGTACAATCCTTTCATTGCATACATTAAGTCTATACATCGCCACATTGTTCATGCATCGTTTCTCAAGTCTGTACAGCCTGTGTTTGCATTCAAAGTCTATACATCATTCATCAAGTCTATACAGGATGCATTCATGCATAAACACGTTCAAAGTCTGTACATTCCTCAATGGTTGTGCATCGTTTAGCAAGTCTATACATCCGTCAGCCTTGCCTCTTGCTCGCAAAGTCTATACATTCATGAGCTATGGCTGTGCATCGTTTGCTGCAACACACAAGTCTCTACATAGGTTGCAAGTCTGTACAGCTAGTGGCAAGTCAGTGCATCCATATTCATTGTACATACTTTCTCATGTGCACAATGCATTTAGTGTATCAAGTCTACACATCGCAGTTTGTGGTTCATTCGATTAAGTCTGTACATCCATTAGCTGATAGCTGAGCAAGTCTATACATTCTTTAGCTCAGTTCACAGCTGAGTCTGAAGTCTGTACAGCCTGATTCTTCATACAAGTTTGTGCATGCATAAATCAAAGTCTATACATCCTCATTGTGCATACTTTGTTTAAGTGCATTCTGCATTACACACAGCAAGTCTGTACATCCGACTGTCTCATTCAGCGTCTGCACGCATTGCAAGTCTATACACTGTCTGCCGTGCACGCACTGCAAGTCTGTACATTGTCTAGGTTGCAAGTCTATACATTGTCTGCCCTGAACACACAAGTCCATACATTGCATTTGGGCATCAAAGTCTATACACGCTATCAAAGTCTGTACAGCCTTTGTGTTGCACGAACACAAGTCTATACATTGTCTCATGCATACATAAGTCTGTACAATTTGTGTGGCTTGTTCATGCATGTGCTGTGTTGTCAATGGGTCAGCCAAGCAAGTCTATACAGACTTGTTTCATGTGTTAGTTAAGCAACTCTATACATTCATCGCATTGGTTCTTAAGTGCTTCGTTGCAGTCTGTATAAAGTTGCATAGTGAAGTCTGTACAAGTTTTCAGTCTTAAGCTGATAATTCCTTCTGACTATTTGACAGGTGAATTGCTCGTGGATAAAGGGGCAAACGATTGGCACGTGATCCTAGGAAAAGAAACTTCTATTCCCTGACACGTGGACCAGTGGAATTTCAGTAGACTGCTGCTGCTTGGTCCACACGAAGGCCATGTTCCTATAAAGAGCCTCTTTACCCCCTTCGAAGGCTGCCGCTGGTACTAGAGGAAAGGTCCCCAGAAGAAAAAGAGAATGTTAGCCAGTCGAAGAAGAAGAAGAACAGAGAAAGAGATTGAGAGAAGAAAAGAGAGAACAGCGTGAGAAGAAGAGAAGTGCAGCAGAGAAGAAGAGAGATAGAGAGAGAGATAGAGAGTTAGAGGAGAAGAAGGGAAGCGGCTTGAAGATCTGTTCCTGCTGGACCGTGGATCAAATCCAGGCCAGTCAGCTCCGTTGAGAGCCACCTTTGTGCTTCATTGTTTACAGCTTGTAGTCGCTGTGTTTTTTTATCATTTCTTGTTTTCCTTTTAACTGATCACCTTGTTCTTCCGATCCTCTGGTTGGAGGTCGGGTTCCTCCTGTGGACTCAGGAGAAGGGAGACTTGTGTCTCCGGTTGCAAGTGACTGGTGTCGCTTGTGGGTTCCCTCCTGGGTGGAGGAAGAGAGACCTCGGTCTCTGGTTGCTAGTGACGGGTAGTCACTAGTGGTTTCCCTCCGGTCTGGAGGAAGAGGGGAGGTTGTTCCCCTGGTCAAGCTGTTAGGCAGCATTTGTTTGCAGACTGAGTCTGCGGTTCTAGCTGTTGCTAGTGGAAGCCTCACTCCGATTTGGAGTGAGGGGTGGACGTAGGTCTGTGGACCGAACCACCTAAAAAATCATCGGTGCAGTGGGTTGATTGCTTTCCTTTGCTTCTGCTAGATGAATGTTTTAGGCGCGCTACATATTTTCTCAATTGATTGTGCCATCTGAGTTTTAATTCCGCAATATTTTTTGAGCGAAATTTTTTTAAGGGTGGGATTCATTCACCCCCCCTCTGAATCCACCGCACCGAACCTATCAATTGGTATCAGAGCGGTCTCTGACTTCCAGATCCAACGATCTGCAGAGGATCCTGCATCTATGGTGCGGTTCTTGGTCCGTAGTTATCGATTTACATACAGTGTTTTTGAATTTGGTTTTATCTGTTTCAATGGCTCATGCACCCGTCTTTGATGGTTCTGATTTCAACCAGTGGCACAGTGCTTTCCGTGCTCATGTTAAATCTGTTGATCCAGACATGTGGAAAGTGATTTCACATGGTCCACATAGACTACCAAAAGATCAGTCCAAATGGACTTATAAGCATCGATCTATGTGCGCAGAAAATCAGAAAGCACTGGAGTTAATGAAGGCCGCGACGAATCGAGCTCTTCATTCATGTTTCCTTGATTGCAGATCTGCAAGGGATATATTGAAGATGATAAAGAGAGCCAAGAAAGAAAATCAAATGAGCTGCATGATGGCTCGAGGAAGCGAACAAAGCAGCAATCAAGAAGAAGAACAGGATGATGGTGAGGTAAATTTTTTTGATAATTATACCGTAAACGATTGGATTGCTGCTTATGATGAATTGCAAGAGTCTTATGATCAGTTAAGAAAATAATACAAAAAATTGAAGAAGAGTAGTAGGTCAGACAGTTTGAATTCTAATTGTAAAAATTATGCTGAACTGAAAAATGCTCATGATGTTTGTATGTCTGATATTCAAATGTTGAAAAAACAAATTTTGTTGCTGAAGATTGAGAATCAAGATCATGTAAAAGAAATCTCTGAACTTGAGAAAAAGCTTAGCCTAACGTGTTATGATTCTGTTCAGAGTAAGGATTTGCTGAAAAATTTTGAATGTGCTAAGTCTGATTTAAACAAGCTGAAAAGTGAGAATGACTCTCTCAGAAAGTTCTTCAAAGAAAATGAAAAAAGTTTAGAGAAACTTAAAAAGGAGAACACGTTGTTGACCGAGAAATTTGAAGCCATCAAATCTGTGAATGTGGAATTACAGAAAAATATTGAAAAGCAGGAAAAAGATTTGAAGGAATTTGAGGCTGGAAGAAAACTTGGAATTAACTCTGACGATCAGATTTTGATAAACGAATTAATTCAGAGTGACAGACTAAAGGAAGAAATTGAGAAACTAAAACAGTTGAACACCATCATGTCAGAGAGATTGTTGACATTTGAAAAAGGTAAATGTGTGGTGTCCGATAATTCAGAAGAAGTGGAAAAGCTCAAAGCTGAAATAGAAAATCTTAAAAATGTCAATGCCACTTTAAGTGAAACACTCAACAGGAGTGAGAAGGAAAATGTTAACTCTGAATTGCTCATCGTTACTCTTGAAAATGAAATCAAGGATCTGAAAGAATCCTTGTCAAAATTCGTAAGTGGGCAGAAAAACCTAGACAAGCTACTAGGTGTAAAAATCAACCCTAGGAAGGAAGGGCTGGGCTACAATAATGTTAACAAGAAAGAGCTTCAGAGCAAGTTTATGACTTCATTTGTAAAAGCTTCAAGTGTAGCTACCACATCACAGAACAAGCAGCCCATTGTGCAGAAATCCCAGAAACAAATTAAAAGGGTTGAAAACATCAAGAAAAAGACTGATTTTAAGTATGTTGAGAAAGTACAATCTGTGCTTGACACGAATACACATACACATGCACATAAAATAAGAATTCATGTCATTACTGTGGTAGGGTTGGCCACATTATGAATAATTGTCTTATTCTGAAACAAGACAACAGAAAGCATGCTAGGAAACATATTTCTGCTCAGAATAAAAAGATTCAATATTTTTATTGTGGGAAATTGGGCCATCTAGCTTCGAATTGCTAGTTCAGGAAGGGATCTAGAGGTAGTCAGATTACATGTTTTCATTGTGGAAAGCATGGCCACACAGTCAAGGACTGTTGGCATGCTCAAGGGAAAAGTTTCATTTCTGAAGGGTTTAAATTCCCTGCAAATACAAATGCTCTCAGAAAGAACAAAGTTATTTTTAAAAAGAAAAACTTTGAATGTTTTGATTATGGAAAACAGTTTGGTCATGCAAATAACAGAAATTTCCATGCCAATGCACATAAAATTCATGTTCATAATGATGTGCATAAAAAGAATCTAAAATCTATTTTTTCATGCTATAACTGTGGGAAGCCATGCCATAGAGCTGCTGATTGTTGGCTGGCTAGTTTTAGTAAACAGAATTCTCTCTCTGTTAATAAATTTCATGACAACAGTAATTTACATAAAAAGAATTTAAAATATGCTGCATCATGTCATTACTGTGGTCAAATAGGTCATTCAATGAATAATTGCTACTTGATGAGATCTGATGACCTTCATGCTAAAAAACTGTTTAGAACACCTGCCAAAGGTGTCACTGTTAATTCAGGACCCAAGACCTCTTGGGTACCTGTTTGTGCAAAGTGAACATTGTTTTGCAGGTGTGCCTTGGGACTGAGGAATAAAGAGGGGTAAATAAGCCAAGGCACTCAAAAGAAAACCCCTTTCTGAACTTTTCAGGTAAATTCTCTGCATTTCCTGTTCTGAAATTCATTGCATATCTTGTTTGATGTGTTCATGCATATTTGTCATCTTTGCACACTATGAGTATTCATGTCTCTCAATGCTCATACTGAATTGTCTGTTTAGATATTAGAATGAGAATGAACTTGCATTTCTGAAAATCTGAATAGACTGAATTTGAAGCCTGTATGTGATATCATGCATGACCACTATGGTACATCAAATGGTAAGCTACCAAAAGGCAGGTGAAGTCTTTCTGGTGGTTCTTACTATGTGTAAGATGGTCTTTTAGACCAAGTTCTCCGCCTAGTACCATGGGTCATATTGCTTAGTAGGGCAGTCTGAATGAGCATAAGTCACAAAATCATATGTTCAGTCTTCATGGCAAACATTGCATGGTTTTGCATACATATAGTTAATTGCATTGCATATCATCTAAATTGAAAAATCCAAAAAGGGATAAATCATTGCATCTGCTAAAAGGAGTCAGTGCTTTTGCATACTTGTGTTGATCACATTTGAACCATTTTGAAAAGTCCAAAAGGATGATTTAGTAGATTTAGGCAGGGGGAGTGTGTTGCCTCTGCACCATAATTGTGTCCATGCATTGTGCTTTAGAAGTGGTCACTGCATATGCATGCATATAGTTAACTGCACTTGATTTATTTTAGAAAATTCAAAGACAAGTGTTTTTCTGTGCATATAGACAGGGGGAGCAAAATGCCTTTGTCTAGTCAACCGAAGCTCTCTAATTCAGATTATCGTGTCTGGACATCAATGCATTTAGTCAGGGGGAGTCAATGCATTGCATACAGGTTGTCAAATGCATACACTTCTGTCAGAATTCATTGCATATTAACCTTGAAGATCCTGAAACATGCCTGACCTCCTGTTATCTTGCTTGGTGTGCATATCCTTTTTATTGATTCTATTGATAAACCTTGATCATATCTGAAAACACTGGGCTTCAAAATCACTTATTCTTGCTGAATCTCTTCTATCAGCCATTCATGAAGATTTCAATGGGGCATGTCTCGATCATAAATCTGAAAACACTTGAACTAGGAATCTTCTATTATACGATTTTATGAATGTCTGAAATAACTCAGGTGGTTTAAGTTTAATGTATTCATTGAGTTTGACTTTAAAATCTCTTAAAAATATCTGAATCATGTTTAATAAACTTTAACCAACTGTTCATGCTGTGTCTTGTAAAAACTTCTGAAATCTGCACTATTGAATTCATGGCTTTATTTGGTTAAGTACATGAAATTAGTATTGATTTGAAGCAAATGAGCTTTCTGAAATGTCTAAAGGGTAAATAGTTGTCAGAGCAATGACTTTGGTCACTGAGAAACAATGTCCAAAGGACTGTGTCATGAGGTGCCATAGTAAACTCTGCTTTAGAATGATTGATAATCTGGCAGAGCAATGGCATGCACACTGAGAAATACATCTCACTCATCAAGAAATGAGTTGAGGTATGTCATGAGGTGTAAATGTTAACTCTGTTAATATAAAGCATGACTGTTAGTCACACTAAGTGCTTAGGGATATTGGCGTTTGATCAACGTATATCCTCTAGTTACAAGGTGTGCACTAAACTAGAGTGCTCGTAAAATTCGTAGCATAAAAATTTGTTGAATAAATTGTAATATTTGAATATTGATGCAAAAATCATATTGCTATAACCCTAGACAAAATCACATGACTTCATAACTGTTTGATCTCAATACTAGTGAATGTAATTCCGAAAGAAGTCATTAAATTTGATTGTGTAAGAGAAAGGGAAGCTAATCAAGATATAAATATGAGGGCTTGGTTCATTTTTATTAAACCGTGATTTTAGATATAAATACAGAATTTTATTGATAAACTTTGCATACATCATGTTTAAACCATGCTGATCAATAAAGTTCATTCATAAGCCCTTATAATGGAAGACTTTGAAAAATTATGTTTTGGATTTATGTGATTGGTATCTCTTTTGAAAATCTTGTTGAATTCCTTGTGTTTGGAGCTTAGTTGAAATTCTTTTCCTCACTGTCCTTGATTCATCATGACCAGAACTTATCCTGTGATCTCCTTCTCATCCATCTCATAAGATTCCATTTATTCAGGGGGAGCTTCCTTGTCATATGAATCATGCTGCATAGAAATTCTTAAAGGGGGAGAATTGTGTAATTGCATTCACACATTTAGGGGGAGATCTTGTTGCATCTGCATCTCTGCATTCATACCTCTCCATGCTTCTTAATCTGCTTTCTTGCTCAACCTCCTTTTTACTGTTGGCAAAGGGGGAGAAGTTTTCTGAGTCATTGGGGGAGGGAGTTTGAAAACTTGTGCATTCGAGCATATGGGGTACTTTGTTTTCTTGAGACTCACAATTGTATTAATGCAATGACTCATAATATTACCATCATCAAAAAGGGGGAGATTGTTGTGTCTCTATGGTTTTGATGATGTCAATATTCATAAGTCATTCTTTGATAATGGTATTAATGACTTGCTGTTATGAACAATCAAATGAACATTTCTGTTGGTGATTGCTCTTGAAAAAGCCTTGAAGCATTCTGTTCATCAAATGGTATTTGAGGTCCATGCATACGAGCATGATTGTGATTGCTGTCCTTCACTGGCCTATCTTTGTTTAAGTCCATGCATTTTACTTTTTACACGAACACACAAGTCTGTACATCGCTGCATGCATTTCTTCAAGTCTGTACATTCCTTGTGCATGCATCGTCCATCATGCATCGTCTCTCAAAGTCTGTACAGCCTGCATCGTCTCACTTAGCGTCTCATGTTAAGTCAGTGCTGCATGCATTACTTCAAGTCTGTACAGCCCCTCTTCAGAGCATATGCAAAGTCTATACATCGCTGCATCACTCACGTTTAAAGTCTATACATTGGTGGCAAGTCCATACAGACTTGGTCCATGCGTCTGGCAAGTCTGTACATTGCTGCATGCGTCAGTTAAGCAAGTCTATACAGACTTGGTCCATGCGTCTGGCAAGTCTGTACATCATCTTGTGCATGCATCATTCAAAGTCTGTACAGCCTGTGTTCGCAAGATCAAAGTCTGTATAATCCTTTCAATGCATACATTAAGTCTATACATCGCCACATTGTTCATGCATCATTTCTCAAGTCTGTACAGCCTGTGTTTGCATTCAAAGTCTATACATCATTCATCAAGTCTATACAGGATGCATTCATGCATAAACACGTTCAAAGTCTGTACATTCTTCAATGGCTGTGCATCGTTTAGCAAGTCTATACATCCGTCAGCCTTGCCTCTTGCTCGCAAAGTCTATACATTCATGAGCTATGGTTGTGCATCGTTTGCTGTAACACACAAGTCTCTACATAGGTTGCAAGTCTGTACAGCTAGTGGCAAGTCAGTGCATCCATATTCATTGTACATACTTTCTCATGTGCACAATGCATTTAGTGTATCAAGTCTACACATCGCAGCTTGTGGTTCATTCGATTAAGTCTGTACATCCATTAGCTGATAGCTGAGCAAGTCTATACATTCTTTAGCTCAGTTCGCAGCTGAGTCTGAAGTCTGTATAGCCTGATTCTTCATACAAGTTTGTGCATGCATAAATCAAAGTCTATACATCCTCATTGTGCATACTTTGTTTAAGTGCATTCTGCATTACACACAGCAAGTCTGTACATCCGACCGTCTCATTCAGCGTCTGCACGTATTGCAAGTCTATACACTGTCTGCCCTGCACGCACTGCAAGTCTGTACATTGTCTAGGTTGCAAGTCTATACATTGTCTGCCCTGCACACACAAGTCCATACATTGCATTTGGGCATCAAAGTCTATACACGCTATCAAAGTCTGTACAGCCTTTGTGTTGCACGAACACAAGTCTATACATTGTCTCATGCATACATAAGTCTGTACAATTTGTGTGGCTTGTTCATGCATGTGCTGTGTTGTCAGTGGGTCAGCCAAGCAAGTCTATACAGACTTGTTTCATGTGTTAGTTAAGCAACTCTATACATTCATCACATTGGTTCTTAAGTGCTTCATTGCAGTCTGTATAAAGTTGCATAGTGAAGTCTGTACAAGTTTTCAGTCTTAAGCTGATAATTCCTTCTGACTATTTGACAGGTGAATGGCTCGTGGATAAAGGGGCAAACGATTGACACGTGATCCTAGGAAAAGAAACTTCTATTCCCTGACACGTGGACTAGTGGAATTTCAGCAGACTACTGCTGCTTGATCCACACGAAGGCCCTGTTCCTATAAAGAGCCTCTTTACCCCTTCGAAGGCTGCCACTGGTACTAGAGGAAAGGTCCCCATAAGAAAAAGAGAAGGTTAGCCAGCCGAAGAAGAAGAAGAACAGAGAAAGAGATTGAGAGAAGAAAAGAGAGAACAGCGTGAGAAGAAGAGAAGTGCAGCAGAGAAGAAGAGAGAGAGAGAGAGATAGAGAGTTAGAGGAGAAGAAGGGAAGCTGCTTGAAGATCTGTTCCTGCTGGACCGTGGATCAAATCCAGGCCAGTCAGCTCCGTTGAGAGCCACCTTTGCGCTTCATTGTTTACAACTTGTAGTCGCTGTGTTTTTTATAATTTCTTGTTTTCTTTTTAACTGATCACGTTGTTCTTCCGATCCTCTGGTTGGAGGTCGGGTTCCTCCTGTGGACTCAGGAGAAGGGAGACTTGTGTCTCCGGTTGCAAGTGACTGGTGTCGCTTGTGGGTTCCCTCCTGGGTGGAGGAAGAGAGACCTTGGTCTTTGGTTGCTAGTGACGGGTAGTCACTAGTGGTTTCCCTCCGGTCTGGAGGAAGAGGGGAGGTTGTTCCCCTGGTCAAGCTATTAGGCAGCATTTGTGTGCAGACTGAGTCTGCGGTTCTAGCTGTTGCTAGTGGAAGCCTCACTCCGGTTTGGAGTGAGGGGTGGACGTAGGTCTGTGGACCGAACCACCTAAAAAATCATCTGTGCAGTGGGTTGATTGCTTTCCTTTGCTTCCGCTAGATGAATGTTTTAGGCGCGCTACATATTTTCTCAATTGATTGTGCCATCTGAGTTTTAATTCCGCAATATTTTTTGAGCGAAATTTTTTTTAAGGGTGGGATTCATTCACCCCCCCTCTGAATCCACCGCACCGAACCTATCAAGTATGTGCAGACACAGGTCCAAGTCCCCAGATTTGAAGCTCTAAAGTTTCTCCATCTCATGTGCCTAGCGGTCCTTGGTTTGACCACGAACCATGCGCTCGCGGTCATGATAAGACCGCTATTCTCACCCGAGGACCAAATTCTCAGGTTTCCTTGTTTCTCCTCCTTAACGGTCCTTCTATAGACCGTTTACCACATCCTGTCGGTCTAAAGGTGACCGCTAGCCACTCCCAAGGACCAGAAAAACTGAGTTTTTCTGAGCTCTGTTCTTAGCGGTCTATCGCTAGACCGTTTCCTGTCCCTAGCGGTCGTTTGCTAGACCGCATTCCAGACAGAGAACCCTATTTCAGTCAAGTAATCAAGCCAAACCATAAGTTCATTGCACATCATTTCAGACAAACTTCTCATTTATTCATCCAAGGTTCATGATACATCATTTTATCAAATAAAAATCTAAAAGTTCACATCATAAAAATCAAAATACATTCAATTTCTTGTCCACGCAAGGCCGGACCTTGCGTAACACCTTCACATAAGCTCGATATTCTTCTTCATCTTCTGTCACCTCCGCTTGCAAGGTACGGACGCGGCTGATTTCCCACATAATTAGCGCATTCCAGACGGCTCGCTCGTCCTCCTCAGTCCCCATCTTCCTAGCTAGAAGGGGAGGGAAGTGTGATAGTGCAGGAACCGTGGTACGGGGTAGCCCAACTTGAAGATAGCACCGGTGTGGGTTGTAGATCGCCATGGTAGTGTTCCCCACTAGCTGTAGGTCTAGGCCCGGTCGCCGAGGTATTCTAAGGATGGTGCTTCGAAGAACTCTTGGCCGCATCACGAACTGATCCATCAGTAATGTGTTGAGGAAGAGGCGCCATTCATCTCTTGTTCTCTTATCCACCGTACGGCACTCAACCTGTGAAGAGAACCCAAAAGTGCCTCTTATATAGAAGAGTGGGTGGTTCCCAAATATCCGACTAGCTGAAGGCAAGTCCTCCTTCTGTAGGAATTTAACTCTCACTCCCAACCAACACTCAAGGATAACTATAGACCCGAAGAGAGGCCCTCCTAGGGAAGCTGAACTAAGGCCTTTATAAAGGGATGAAAGGACTGCTTGAGAGATAGATAAACCCCGCCACAACCCACTAATAATGCTGAGTGATGGGGGCATCACTTATCCCTCCACATTTTACAAAGCTCTGATGGATCGTCGGTTTGCGCCATTGTGTTCTCCACATTTTTTTGAGTCAATCCATGTAATTTTCATATTTTATTTGAGTCATAAACTATGTAATTTTTTCTTTATTTGAGTCTGGTACCTAGGTATAAGGGTCATTTACCTAAGTCTTGAGTCATGTGGTTAATTAAGTAGTCTAATGGGCCCAACTAATGTGCTAGGCCCAAGGGCGCCCCTCCATGGTCTGTCTGGTCATTATGTCAATTATCTAGGGTCAGTATGGTCATGTGAAAAGTCCAGTCCCTATAAATACCTCCCTTCACCCCCTCATTTGTAATCTTTTGGTCAATCAAAAAAATTGAGTGTTCTAGTACAATTGGAGTGGATTCTCTCTCTCTCTCTCTCTCTCTCTCTCTCTCTCTCTCCAAGAGGGGGCGCCCCTTTCTCTCTCCTCCCCTCCAACCACTTTCGCTCTCCCTTCCCCCTCTATTAAAGCCACACCAACTCCCCACAACCCCTCTCTTTACTCCACCCCATCCCCAAGGTAGCCTCCACCTATCCCCACTCCACCCTCCAACCACCAACCACCCACTCCCCTTCCCCAAGCACCTCTCTCATCTCCCAAGGGAGAATTCTCCACTCCCCAAGCATCCTTTTCCCTTCCCCACACACCTCTTCCCACCCCCAAGACCAGAAATTAATCCCACCCTTAAACCCCTTTTCAAATACTCCTTCCCTATCCCCTCCCAACACCAAATTCGTAGCTTCCCCTCCCTTCACCTGCTAGACCTCCTTCCAGCCCCCATTTTGCCACTCCCTCACCTTGGATCACCCCCTCCCTGACCCCCTCACAGCCAGGGTTTGCCCCACACTCATCCACCCCCATTTCGCCCCCCGTCCTACTCTATTTCCCATCGACATGTTGCAGCTCCAACAGCAGTTCGCAGGTAGCAAGCTAGGGTCCTCGAAGCAGCATCATCTCCGGCCCTTCCCCGATCCTTCTGGTGGCAAGTCATATACCACTGAAAAGGTCGTCTAGAGAGCTTTCCAGGCGAGGTGGTTTCGTTATCGTCCAAGCACCGAGCCGCCCGTGAGAGCGATTCTTCCTGGACTGCGCAGAACCACTCAGGCAGAGAACCAGAGCTCCAGATCAAGTTCAACCACGGCCACTCCCTTGCAGATCTGGCCGTGAAACTTGGATGAGGGCTTCTCCTTCAAGTCCTCTCCCATCCCCAAGAAGCAGAACTAATTTTGGACCTCGGCATCAAAAGTTACAAATTTTTCATGCCAAGTGCGTCAGGTCAGTTTTCCTGAGCCAGAACCGACACATCCCTGTTGTTTGGGCCTTCATGATCAGCTCCGACATCTTCCAATGGCGTCATTGGCCCCAATAGAAATAAGACTCGTCCACGATCGCATCAGTACCAGCCTTGCCTCCAACAGAGCACTGGACTATTTGTGGCGCCCCTGTCTTCCCGCAACAACACCCTGGGAGCAACCAGAACCAGCGTAGGCCAGCCCTGTTCCAGGCTCTGCCCCGGCCAGCGGCATCGTCACAAAATTCTAAGAAAATTCAGGCGTCTTCCTGGGTCAAGTCAGAGAATTTTGACACCAGTTGCAGCCTATTCAGAGTTCGGTAGTGATCGTGGCGGCACCATCTTCGACTGTCTGTCCGGCGATTCCTAAAGCTGGCAGCACCAACGGAGCTCGGCACAACGGTTTTCTAACTTCACTCCCACTCCCCGCCTGGCCGGCTTACAGCCCCTCCCTGCGTGGAGGTAGTGTTTGATTGTAAATCTCTTAACCCCTACCCCGAGATCCCCCCTCTGCGAGGGCGTAGTGCTTGTACTAGCAGGTCAGCGGCTAAAGAGTCATCGACGCGGCGTACGGATAGCCCATGCTTCCCCGCTCGCCCACGTCTCCTACCGGGATCGGTGTATTCACGCCGATCAAGTGAGCTTTGGAACACTTCTCATTGTTGGCCCTTAATTTCTTAGTTTAGTATTGTTTTTGGTTGCTCCGTCGGCGGTAAGAGAGTGTCTGATCCTGAATTTGCTGATAATTGAGCGACCATCGCAGAGTGAGTTGAGAGAGTGACCCTACAACCAACGCCCTTGGCGTGCTGGCCGCCCACGGAATTGGGCATCCCAAGCCCTTAGGGGTCCATCCCAAGCTAGCCAATTCTCCGGAAAGGCGAGGTCCCACTTCGGACCCTCTCCACCATCACCGATTTGCCTACGGGCCCTAGTGTGCGCCAAGCGGGTGAGTCCGCTCGAGTGAAGTTGCCGGTCCATTGCATTGCTTGCTTGCTAGGTCCGAGCGGTCTTCGGTCTTGTGACTATCACCCCCAAGGTGGTGTCACATCAAGTGGTATCAGAGCAAGTTTTAGACTTGTCTCTACTAAGTCTAGTCCTTGGGAATTGCATCGTCATTGAGTCTAGAAGGATCACCCCTCCCCGCTCCACTACCCCCTTCCCAAGATGAATGCGTGGGATAAGCTTGTCATAGGGATGTTGAAGGAGCGAGCCAAGTCACCCACAGCCTTCTACCAAAAATATGGCCCATGCGTGTGGCCGTCACCCTCCGTCCCTTACCCCACCAAGCATCCACTTCCACCCCTCCACGGGAACCCCACACTCTACCAATGATCCCTCAAACAACCCCCCCTAACCTCATGTCATCACACCCTCCAGCTCCACCAACCCAAACTCCTACCAAAATCATCCATGCTAGAGACACAAGTTTGGCCATGGAAGTCCCAAAGAATGAGGGTGTTTGTTTCAACATTACCCATCCACCGAAGGACACCCACACTCAAACTAAGGAGAGACAAACCCCTAGTTTCCCACCCAACCATAAACCCCACCTAGAATTAACTCTCCCCTTCAATGGACTAGTGATCATAGGAGAACCTCTAGTCAAGTGGCTAAAGAAAGGCCCAATCCCAAGGTCGAGTCCATACCACCAAACCATGAGTCATCCATCCCAAGTTGTGGCCGTCCGACCTTCCCCTATTACTCTCGTGTTCACCATGGGCCAATGCATTAGTGAGGTCCTCATGTTCCTTCTCACATTGGACATCTCTATCCCATCCCAAGCCAATGACAGCCCACGAAAGGAGCCCAACCCTCCTAAGGCAATCATTATCCAATCTACTCTTATGGTGGAAGAAGGCCCCTTACTCATTGGGGAACACCTCACCTTGGCCAACCTAAAGGAAGAAGCCACCTTATCCGGTCATACTTTCTTTGATCCCTTTTACCCCACCGGGTGGGAGCCATGGCACCAACTTAACTCCTTCCCCTCCTACCATACAATCAACCACCCAACACATCACACACCCACACCCATATGTCCATTTGACCCCACACCCCTCCTTGGGAATGAGTCGTATGCCTCCCTATGTTTCTCCCCAATCAATAGACCCACCAAGGTAATGGCTCCGCTAGCTAGCAAAGACTCATCACACCTAGGAGAGCTTGTTGATTGGGTATCTACACACCAAGTATGGGAAGAGGCCCACTTCCCCAAGAATCCGTCCTTCCTTGATCCATTTGATCCCTTCCTTTGGGGCCCCCAAAATCCACCATCCTCATCCTGAGTCCCCCAACAAGCCTACCCCTCACCCCATGTCAAATGTGTTGCACCAACCCCTCCCTTCCTACACCTACGCTCGGGAAGGTAGAACTTAGCGTTTGGGTAGAGTTGCATGGTAGGCTCATCTCTGGGTGTCCCGATCCCCCTTCGGCAATCAACATTGTTAGGAAACACATGCATGTTAAGACCACATTTGGATGCCCGGGTCCTCCAACCTTTGATAGGGAGTCCATGCATGATAGGGCCACGTTTGGATGCCCCGGCCCCCCAAAGATAGTCATTGTGAAGTCAAAGCATGAAGAGAGCAATCATGGATGCCCGGGACCACCGGCATTTGCCACCCCTTTGCATGATAGGTTCATGTAATATCCCGGACCTTTTGGATCTCGGATCTACTTTCGTGGAGTGTCTGACTCCGTTGTGTCCCAAATTTCATTTCGGACATCTTTCGTATTCGGATCGGCGCGATCCGGAGTTGTTTCGGAGGCCCGGGGTACGTGATGTGACACAAGGGGTTAAGGTGCCCCTGTTTCAAACAGGGCTGCCGGAATGGGTTTGTTGCATGTGTGGAAGGGAGAGATTAGGAGAGACGAGCAATGGGAGAGGGAGACGCTGTGAGTGCAAAGTGTGGGTTTGTGTGTGCTCACAGATGAAAGGGAACGGGTGGTGGGGTTGTGACGTGAAGATGGGGAGGGAAGTTAGCAAGGAGAGGTGGTGCAGAGTGTGGCAATGGCAAGAGAGATGGGGAAGAAGTGGCGAGGTGGGAGGAGTCGCAAGTGTGTGTAAAGGGGGAAGAACCGTAAGGGGGGAGAGGAAAGATCTGGGCATCACACCCAGCCGAGGGGGAGAAGGAAAGAGAGGGGCGTCGCACCCCTAGGAGGCAGGAGATGGGGAAGAGAGAGAGAGAGACGCAGGTGGGAGAGGGAGGGCTGCCTGGGGAGAGGCTAGGAGAGGGAGCGAGAGGAGAAGAAGAAGGAGGGGAAAGGAAAGGTTGGGGCCACTTCTCACGACCAAGATAGTGTGGGCTTCTCACCCACGTCTCTCCCATCTCTTTCTCAGAGATGAGATCGCAAGCTTGGTTTCACACCTTCCGACAGATGATTTCCAAAAATTCTAATCACTTCATTATTTTCTAAAGAGAGGTTACATAACACATTTATAGACTCCACAAAGAAAATCAAAAGACACTCATTAAACTTCAACTAACACCTAACACCTGAGACTCATTATATCTCTAATGGGAAGACTAAAAGACACTTAATAAAGACTATCACATGATGTGGATATTCTATTTCTTCTACAAAAGAAAACACACATCTAGGCCCACTAACATGGCCCATTAACACAAAACTCTTAAAATAGCAAATATAGTTTGATAGTTGCCGGTGCAGCTTTGACGATCGACCGTTGCCGCTTGTCGATCCCGTGACGATCCCGTCAAACCCCTCCGCTTGGAGGAGGTTCGACCTCGAACCTCGTAGCTCAGGATCCCGGTTTGATGAAACATCCCGATTCCCTAAGCTCTGATACCATTTGATGTGACACAAGGGGTTAAGGTGCCCCTGTTTCAAACAGGGCTGCCGGAATGGGTTTGTTGCATGTGTGGAAGGGAGAGATTAGGAGAGACGAGCAATGGGAGAGGGAGACACTGTGAGTGCGAAGTGTGGGTTTGTGTGTGCTCACAGATGAAAGGGAACGGGTGGTGGGGTTGTGACGTGAAGATGGGGAGGGAAGTTAGCAAGGAGAGGTGGTGCAGAGTGTGGCAATGGCAAGAGAGAGGGGGAAGAAGTGGCAAGGTGGGAGGAGTCGCAAGTGTGTGTAAAGGGGGAAGAACCGTAAGGGGTGAGAGGGAAGATCCGGGCATCACACCCAGCCGAGGGGGAGAAGGAAAGAGAGGGGCGTCGCACCCCTAGGAGGCAGGAGATGGGGAAGAGAGAGAGACGCAGGCGGGAGAGGGAGGGCTGCCTGGGGAGAGGCTAGGAGAGGGAGCGAGAGGAGAAGAAGAAGGAGGGGAAAGGAAAGGTTGGGGCCACTTCTCACGACCAAGATAGTGTGGGCTTCTCACCCACGTCTCTCCCATCTCTTTCTCAGAGATGAGATCACAAGCTTGGCTTCACACCTTCCGACAGATGATTTCCAAAAATTCTAATCACTTCATTGTTTTCTAAAGAGAGGTTACATAACACATTTATAGACTCCACAAAGAAAATCAAAAGACACTCATTAAACTTCAACTAACACCTAACACATGAGACTCACTATATCTCTAGTGGGAAGACTAAAAGACACTTAATAAAGACTATCACATGATGTGGATATTCTATTTCTTCTACAAAATAAAACACACATCTAGGCCCACTAACATGGCCCATTAACACAAAACTCTTAAAATAGCAAATATAGTTTGATAGTTGCCGGTGCAGCTTTGACGATCGACCGTTGCCGCTTGTCGATCCCGTGACGATCCCGTCAGTACATCCGTGACTTTTCCGCGCGTGTTTTTCGATTCTCGCGTGTGTGTTTCGGCAGGACCTGCGGAACCCCGTAACAGGTGAACCGAGTCGTTCACCTAGGCACGGATGGTATCGTTGCGATCAGCGCGTTCCAACGATCGCGGCGGTATATTTTTCTATCTTTTCGGATTTTATCAAAAAATCAAGATTTTCTATATAATCCCATTTCTTTTTCTTTTTCTCCCCTTCTTTCTCTTTCTTCTTCCTCTCCTCTTCTTCTTCCTCCCGTGAGAACCGCGACCCCCCTCACTCTCTCTTCGACCGACGGCGACCGCGGCGGGCCTCTCTCCGGCTGCAGACGGTGGCGGGGTGACGGCGCGGCGACGTGGGCGGCGGCGAGGCGATCTCGTGGGCGTGCGGTGCTCGTGGGAAGCGTGAAGGAACGGGGTTTCTAACAGCGTTCTTCGTGGTTTGAACTCGATCTGGTGCGTCTCGACGCGGAGCGAAGGTAGTGTAACGATCCCTAGCCTCTTGCGTTCCTTCCCCGCGATTTGTAGGCCGAGGCGAGGTCGAGAGTGGGTTTTATCACGCCGGGAAGGGTTGAGCATGCCGTGGGGAGTGACCGCCCGATCTATGGTTTTAGCCCGTGATTCCACGTTTTGGGGGCGTAAAATCATGCTAGGGGACTTGGGGGTCGGTTCCCTTTCATTTCCCGTTCAATGGGGCTCATTTGGGGCTGGAAACGGTGAATCCCGGCGAGTTCGCCATTTTCGCGCCGGCAAGGGATAAACGGCCGAACCAGGGCCCGTTTATCCCCATGCGCGGCCCAGACATGACCGCCCTTCGGCTCGGAGCGCAGTGGGGTATGCGCGGTCAGTCGTGTGACCGTTCTTCCCCATGAGCGGCCCAAGGCCAACCGTTCATCCCGTGGTTTTTGACTGTTGGCTTGTGACCGTTGCACAGTGTCTTGGGGTCAGCGGCTAGGGGCTAGCAGTATGTCCCCATGAGCTGCCAGGGGCTGGCCGTTCATTACTTGTGCCGTTGGTGGGATATGCGGCCTGGGTGGGTCCGCTCATCCCCTTGAGCGGCAAGGTTCTAGCCGCCCTTCCCTCGAGCGGTTAGGGTCTAGCCGCCCATGTTTTACACCGTTGGGACGATGAATGGCCGGATTGGACCGTCCATCCCCCACGAGCGGCTAGGGTTAGCCGTTCTTTTGTTTGAGCGGCTAGGGAGTGGCCGTTCGTATTCCATCTGGACCAGGGGTTGAACGGTCCTTTGTTGGCCGTCCATCCCCTAGAGCGGCCCATTTCTAGCCGTGTGTCTCTTGTGCGGTCCAGGGTGGTCCGTTCAATGAGCTTGTCTAACCGGTGTTTCTTTCTTGGCCGATTTGAGTTCCGAGGGCGTGGGCCTTGGTCCACATGCCGACCGCGGCCTGACAGATGCTGGGCATCGTCTCGAGGCCGGGTGTTGTGGTACTGTGTAGCTCCGGGAGGTGTTGTTCTCGGCTTGTGTCACCGTGAGACGGCGTCGGTACGAGGGGCAGTCCTTGTACCCTGTCTGGTTGAGATGCTGTTTTCCGTTGACTTGAGAGTCTACTCCTTCAGTGACCCTCCACTAGTCGTAGCCTGCCTACACGTTTAGTGGTCCCACCAGGGAGTGGTGGAGAGGCTACCGTGAGGACAGTTTTTAGACTGGTTTCCGTCGGGCCCCACGTCTTGCAACCAGAGTCCGGCTGAGGGGAAAACCAGTTAGAGGCCAGACCTGGGACGCATGGTCTGTGTGTGCACACATGGTTGGGGGCGGTTGGACCCACGCTGACGGGCGTGACCCCAGCTAGTCACTTGCTTTGTGGTTACTTGTACGGTGTCTCAGTTCCCGCTGGGCCGGAGGGAGACACCTGAGGCGTGGACTAAGACGTCAGTGGACGCATCCGGTCTTGCTTCTAGTGGGAGGTACTCATGTCGAGTCAGGAGTGACAGACTGTCAGTCTCTGTGACTTCGACATGCGGGTTTTTTCGGGTTGACCGTTGAGTTTCGGTTGTCTCGCCGTAGTGCGTGTGTCGATTTTCATGCTGCGAGACCGGTGTTGTAGTTGCAGGGCATTCCCTTCCGAGGTACTCACTTATTGCTAGTGTAGCGGTTTTCCATTTTACGAGGTGGGTTCGAGTGATCCCTACTGAGTCTTGTTCTAAGACTCATTCCCTGCGTGTTTTCACCTTATTTCAGGTGAGGCGCGGCTTCAGGGGACCGTGTCTGAGGCTCAGCGTGGTTCAGGTGCCCAGCGTTAGTGCTAGAGGTCAGAGTCGAGGTATGTCTCGTGTAGCTGTACTTTTCTTTCTTGTCTCTGTGCTAGTTGTGGAATATTGTTGTTATTTTGTCATATCTTGTGGACCATGCATCATGTAAAATGTTAATTTATTTCATGCTTAATCATATAAATTGTTCAATTTCTACAATTATTTGTGATACTTGTGTAGCCTCCACACCATCCTTCTAACCCTTCTGAGTCTTCGGGCTCGTGGGTGGCGGTACGAGTCTTGGGTTATCGGGCTTTCCCGGTAATCGGATTCTCGGGTCGTTACAGCTGGTATCAGAGCGTGGTTGTGGGATTATGCGAGAATCATAAGTAATTATAGTGGTCCACTAGTCCACAGCAATGATGTATAGTTGACGCTGGCATCGGGCATCGTGTGTTTTCATTGACCTTGTCGTTTCCATGTTTTCTATCTTTTGCTTCAGGAGCGAGTATGGCGCCGAGGCAGGGGACTCGCTCTCAGCAGGGGCAGTCGGATGAGGTTCAGGAGATCCAGCATGAGGTTCGTGAGGAGCAGGAGGAGCAGAGTAGAGTGCCACCAGCGGCCACCGAGACAGTGGATACTGCGAGGATTCTGGGGGCTGAGGATTCTTCCGTGGCATGTACTAGCTTATGTCGCAGCAGTTCGGCGGAGAGGCTGGTGAGGGTTCGTCGACCAGGGGTGGACCAGGCCGAGCAGTGAGGGATTTCATGCAGTTCTATCCATCTTACTATGGCAGCCAGCCAGACCCTGATTTGGCTCGGAGTTGGCTCGGCGAGATGGAGCGGGTGTTCAGTTCCATGCGGTGTACTGCAGAGGACAAGGTGATGTTAGCCTACAACCAGTTGCAGGGCACGGCTCGGGCGTGGTGGTCTTCCGAATGGCAGACGTCCTTTCAGTCTCGTCCCCTTGAGCAGATTACGTGGGGAGACTTTGTTAGCGCTTTTGAGCGTGCTTACTGCCCAGAGTATATTGCTACGTAGAGGATGTGTCAGTTTTTGGAGCTGGTCCAGGGTGACATGTCCGTATTGCAGTACAGGGCCCGATTTGTTGAGCTGGGTCGTTATGCACCTCATATCATGGAGCATGAGAAGGTGAAGACCGCGTAGTTCGTGTAGGGCTTGAGGCAGGAGCTGAGGCACCATTTGATTGCGAACGCTGCCACTGATTTGGAGACAGCGTCTCGTGTAGCGGCGTCCTTGGAGATGGATATGCAGAGGACTCGGGGACCGATTAACCAGGGGTAGTCCTTGTCAGGCCGCAGCCAGCAGTCGGCTACCCAGCAGCAGGGCTCTTTTCAGCATGCGACGGGTGGTTTAGGAGCGCCGACACCAGCGGCGTCAGTGACAGGATCTGTGTCTTTTGGCTTGAAGGTCAAGAAGTTTCTCAAGAAGGGTTTCGGTAAGAAGCGCAAGGATCAGAGGCAGGCGTCATCGGGCAGTGTACAGCAGCCGTCCCTTTTCAGCGTCAGGGATCAGTGGGTGGACCGCGAGGACCATGTCCTCGGTGTGGCGAGTCCCACCCAGGCAGGCCGTGCACGGCACCGGTGATTTGTTTCAGGTGTGACCAGCCAGGGCATATGGCGCATGACTGTCCTCAGAGGCAGCAGCGGCAGCAGCAGTAGGTTCCTCCGCAGCAGCAGTATCCTCAGCAGCAGAGGCCACAGTAGCAGCAGCAGCAGTAGGAGTAGTATCCGCCGCTACCCAGATTAGCAAGTGTGGGAGGCAGGCAGAGAGCTCGAGGCTAGATTACACACATGACCAGGGCAAAGGCAGTGGCGTCGCAGCTCGTGGAAGGTACCGTTCAGATTTTGGGTTGTGCGGCTCGGGTTTTCTTTGATTCTGGCGCGTCTCATTCATTTATTTAAGAGGATTTCGCGCTGAGTATCGAGGAGTCGATGACCCAGTTGTCTTGTGATTTTGCAGTGGAGTTACCTTCAGGTGATTTTATGATCACTCTGTATTGTTTTGATGAGGTTCCTGTGTGGGTTGAAGGGCGAAGTTTGCCGGCCATACTTTATGTGTTGCCACTTCAGGACTTTGATGTGATTTGGGGCATGGATTGGCTCGAGGCACATCATGCTTTGGTAGATTGTGGCTCGAAGAGGGTTTATTTTCGGCGACTTCGTGGACCCACCTTCTATTTTCAAGGTATCAGGTCTTCCTCTTCCCGCTTTCTTATTTCGGCTATTAGGGCTCGTCGTTTGCTTGATGCAGGTTGCCAGGGTTTTCTCGCTTCTGTGGTCGTGGCAGATCGGATGGAGCTGGATGTCGAGGATATTCCGGTGGTGTGCGAGTTTCTCGATGTTTTTTCAGAGGACTTACCTGGATTGCCTCCCCAGCGGGAGATTGATTTTGTGATCGAGATTGTGCCTGGTACGGGACCTTTGTCGAAGGCTCCTTACCGTATGGCTCCCGCTGAGTTGAGAGAGTTGAGGGCGCAGTTGCAAGAGTTGCTGGCCAAGGGGTATATTCATCCTAGCTTTTCCCCTTGGGGTGCGCCAGTGTTGTTCGTGAAGAAGAAGGATGGTAGTCTGAGGCTGTGCATTGACTACCGGCAGTTGAACGAAGTGACCGTTAAGAACAAGTATCCGTTGCCGCGGATTGATGACTTGTTCGACCAGCTTCAGTCTGCTCGAGTGTTCACACGGATTGATTTGCGGTCTGGTTACTATCAGTTGTGGATTCGAGAGTCTGACGTGGAGAAGACTACGTTCAGCTCGAGATATAGACATTATGAGTTCCTGGTGATGCCGTTCGGGCTCACCAATGCCCCCGCAGCGTTTATGGACTTGATGCAGAGGGTGTTTTGTCCCTATCTGGACCAGTTCGTGGTCGTGTTTGTGGATGACATCCTTGTTTATTCGCGGTCTGCTGAGGAGCACGCGTACCATTTGGGTGTGGTGCTACAGACGTTGCGAGATCACCAGTTGTATGCGAAGCTCAGTAAGTGCGAGTTATGGCTTCGTGAGGTGCACTTTTTGGGACACGTGATCTCTGGTGATGGTATTTCCATGGACCCCGCCAAGGTCAAGACAGTAATGCAGTGGCCAAGGCCGAGGTCTGTGACGGAGATCCGAGGTTTCTTGGGGCTTGCAGGCTATTATCGGAGGTTTATCCAGGATTTTTCTCGCATTGCGGCCCCGATGACCAGACTTACGCGGAAGGATGTGCCTTTTGTCTGGACTGATGAGTGTGAGCAGAGTTTCAGGGAACTGAAGAAATTGCTCACCTCGGCTCCGGTGTTGGTTTTACCTTCTGGATTGGGAGGTTTTGTGGTGTGTACAGATACTTCCGGGGTTAGATTGGGTGCTGTGTTGATGCAGCATGGTAGAGTGGTGGCGTATGCTTCACGGCAGCTGAAGTCCCACGAGGAGAACTACCTTACCCATGACCTGGAGTTGGCAACGGTGATCTTCACGCTGAAGATCTGGAGGCATTATCTGTACGGTGAGAAGTTCGAGGTGTTCATTGACCATCAGAGTTTGAGGTATGTGTTCACTCAGAGGGACCTTAACCTCAGGCAGAGGCGTTGGATGGAGTATATGAAAGATTATGACTTCACCCTGTCTTATCAGCCAGGCATGATGAATGTCGTCGCCGATGCTTTGAGTCGAAAGGTCGTGGTCAGTGCCTTGATGTTGAGGAAGTGGAGGCTCTGGGAACAAGTGCCCGAAGTGTCATTCAGGCTCAAGATTCCCCGAGAGCCAGGGTTAGCAGTGCTCGTGAGTCTGACTGTCACTCCTGCTATCCGTCATCAGGTGACAGAGGCTCAGCATGCAGACCCTGAGTTACCCCAGATTTTGGCTATGGCCAATGTGGAACTCAGCGAGGACGGTGCTGTGAGGTTCCGTGGTAGGCTGTACGTCCCCATCGAGGATCATGTTCGTTGTGCGGTGTTGCACGAGGCTCATGGGAGCAGATACAGCGTACACCCGGGCGCGACGAAGATGTATCAGAACTTGCGGAGGCAGTTCTGGTGGCATGGCATGAAGAGAGATGTTGCCGAGTTAGTGGCCAGGTGCCTGACCTGTCAACAGGTGAAGGCGGAGCATCAGCGATCAGGAGGTGTGCTACAGCCCTTAGATGTTCCCGCATGGAAATGGGACAACGTGACCACGGATTTTGTGGTGGGATTGTCTAGGACTCCGAGTAGGCAGGATAGTATTTGGTTGCTAGTGGATAGGCTGACGAAAGTGGCTTGGTTGTTACCGGTCAAAGTCAGCTGGAGTGTGCCCAAATTAGCTCGTCTCTATGTGGAGCGGATCGTACCCTTGCATGGGATTCTCATTTCCATTGTATCCGATCGAGATCCGCGTTTCACATCTAGAATCTGCAGGAGTTTCCAGCGAGCTCTTGGCACGGAGTTAGCATTTAGCTCAGCGTATCATCCTCAGTCAGATGGTCAGTCAGAGAGGACCATCCAGACTTTGGAGGATATGTTGAGATCCTGTTGCCTGGAATGGCAGGGGAGTTGGTTTCACCACCTACCGTTGGTGGAGTTTACCTACAACAACAGCTATCATTCGAGCATCGGCATGGCTCCTTATGAGGCGTTGTACGGGCGTCCGTGTCGGACTCCACTTGATTGGTTCGAGGTTGGTGAGCGTGTTTTGACAGGACCGAAGTTGGTGCAGCAGTGTGTGAATGTCGTACACCTGGTTCGTCAGAACATGTTGGCGGCCCAGAGTCGGCAGAAGAGCTATGCTGACCGGAGGAGGCAGCATCTCACTTTTGCCGTTGGCGATCGTGTGTTCTTGAGAGTTTCTCCGATGAAGGGGGTGATGCGCTTTGGACGGCGTGGGAAGCTGAGTCCCCGCTATGTCAGTCCTTTCCTCATTGTGGAGCGCATCGGTGAGGTTGCTTATCGGTTGCAGTTACCCTCTGAGTTGGCGTCGGTGCATGACGTGTTCCACGTCTCGATGTTGCGGAAGTATATGCCCGATGACTCTCATGTGCTTGAGGATTCTGTTTGGCCCGAGGTGACTCCAGATCTTTCTCTCCCAGAGTTTCCCGTCCGCATTAAGGATAGGCGAGAGCAGCGTCTGCGGAACAAGGTCATCCCCATGGTTAAGGTGGTGTGGCAGCGGCACTCTGGTGGTGAGGCTTCTTGGGAGCCTGAGGACGAAATGCGTCAGTAGTCCCCTTATCTGTTCGAGTGAGTTCCCTTTTCTTCCCCCTAAGCTTTGTTCTTAAATTTCAAGGATAAAATTTGTTTAAGGGGGGGGGGGGGCTGTAATATCTCGGACCTTTCGGATCCTTCCTTTTGGGTCTCGGATCTACTTTCTCGGAGTGTCCGACTCAGTTGTGTCTGAAATTTCGTTTCGGACATCTTTTGTGTTCGGATCAGCGCAATCCGGAGTTATTTCGGAGGCCCGGGGTGCGTTCGCGGCTTTTTCGCGCTTGTTTTTCGATTCCCACGTGTGTGTTTCGGCAGGACCTGTGGAACCCCGTAGCAGGTGAACCGAGTCGTTCACCTAGGCACTGGTGGTATCATTGCGATCAGCGCGTTCCAACGATCGCGGCGGTATATTTCTCTATCTTTTTGAATTTTATCAAAAAATCGGGATTTTCTATATAATTCCATTTCTTTTTCTTTTTATCCCCTTCTTTCTCTTTCTTCTTCCTCCCCTCTTCTTCTTCCTCCCGTGAGAACCGCGACCCCCCTCCCTCTCTCTTCGACCGATGGCGACCGCGGCGGGCCTCTCTCCGGCTGCAGACAGCGGCGGGGCGACGGCGCGGCGACGTGGGCGGCGACGAGGCGATCTCATGGGCGTGCGGTGTTCGTGGGAAGCGTGAAGGAATGGGGTTTCTAATGGCGTTCTTCGTGGTTTGAGCCCGATCCGGCGCGTCTCGACGCGGAGCGAAGGTAGGGTGACGATCCCTAGCCTCTTGCGTTCCTTCCCCGCGATTTGTAGGCCGAGGCGAGGTCGAGAGTGGGTTTTATCGCGCTGAGAAGGGTTGAGCATGCCGCGGGGAATGACCGCCCGATCTATGGTTTTAGCTCGTGATTCCACGTTTTGGGGGCGTAGAATCATGCTAGGGGACTTGGAGGTCGGGTCCCTTTCATTTCCCGTTCAATGGGGCTCGTTTGGGGATGGAAATGGCGAATCCCGGCCAGTTCGCCATTTTCGTGTTGTACCCCTGTGGTTTTGATGATGGTTTTGATGATTGGTTGTTGATGTGAGTTAATCAAATGTTCAGTCATCTTGCTGCTCAGTTTAGATTAACATATTTGATGTTCAGTCATGCTACATGTTAAACTGATGCATAAAGCATTCTTTGCTGTGGTTTTGATGATTGGTGTTTGATGTTAATCACTGTGAGTCATTTTGTTGTGTAAGTCATTGCATTTTAAGTTCAGACTGTTTATCTGCTGCATAAAGCTTTCATAAGCATTTACAGAGTTTATACATTGATTGGCAGTAAGTCTGTACATTGAGCGTCTCATGAAAGTCTATACAGTGCAGCTCATATAACTAGCAAGTCTACACATTGTCTCAGCGTCATGCATCAGTCTTCAAAGTCCATACAATGCACTGTAGCATGTACGAAGCTAAGTCCATACATTGATTCACTGTTCACGCCTTCACTCAAAGTCTGTACAGCGGGCAGCGTGTCTGTCTCAAGTCATTTCTTCAAGTCTATACATTGGACTGTTATTCAAAGTCTGTACATCAGACTGTACATCGTTTTCGTGCTGTTTCTGTATTTGAGTCTTCGTGTTGATTCCCCTCACTAACACGAAAAGATCTCGTGTCGTCTGAGCTTACAACACTTCGTGTTAATTTTTCATGGCTACCAGGTAAACTGCTATGAGGTTGTACGTCGTGTGTCCGTGTTGTTTCCTTCATATTTCGTGTCGTTTGTCCCTACAATACTTCGTGTTGTTCCATCCTTGTCTTCCAGTCTCCGAGTCTTATCTTCGGCTGTTTAAACTTCGTGTAGCCTCACTTTCTATCCTCGTAATGTTTACTGAACCAGCTCGAACTGTTCTAACGAACTTCGAGTCGTTTCCCTGTGAACCTCATGTCGTTTCCTTAGTTTTTAAGTTGCTCATCCCGTGTCATTTTCGTCTTCGTGTTGTTTTCAACTCGTGTCGGTTTCTGTTTTTGTCCTCGTGTTATCTTTGCATTCGTGTCTCCGTGTTGTTACAGTGACACTTCGTGTCGTTCTCGTTTTACTTCGTGCTGTTCTCATCTGACCTCGTGTCGTTCTTTTCGTAGTGTCTGTTTTGTTACAGTGACACTTCGTGTCGTTCTCGTTTCACCTCGTGCTGTTCTCACTGACTTCGTGTCGTTCTCTTCGTAGTGTTTTGGTTTGTTACAGTGACTTCGTGTCATTCTCCTTGTTGTGACTTCGTGTCGTTCTCCTTGTTGTGTCTTCGTGTCGTTTTTGTTCCACTGCGTGCAGAACATTGCAGCACCTCGTGTTGCTTTCTGTGCCACCTTGTGTCGTTTCTGTGTGAACCTCGTGTCGCTTCTCTCTGTCCTCTAGTTGCATCTCGTGTCATCTTTTATGTCTTGCTTGTTGTTGCAACCACTTCGTGTCGTTCTTCTTTTTACCTCGTGTTATTTTATAACCTCACTTCATGTCGTTCTCTTCGTTGTGTCTGTTCTGTCACAGTGTATCTCGTGTCATTTTTTCCTTACTTCGTGCTGTAGTCACCCTGTGTATCTCGTGTCGTTCTTAGTGCATCTAGTATTACTATTACATACCTCATGCAGCTTTACTTCCTGTGGCCCTCAGTGTTAATGGTTTTAATCTCATTACATGTCCGAGGAAGAACATTCCACACTCCTGGGCTGCACGTGATCCGAGACAAGAGGAACCAATCTGTTAAGGACACGTGGCAGGAAGATTCCGGATCGAGCGTGGGAGGCACACGCGTTTTGTGCCCTATCCACCTGCTGTTGCTGCTATAAATAGAACCCTTCGTCCTCAGATGAAGGTGATCGAGTTGGCAAGAAGAAAAGCTCATACAGAGAGCCCCGATCCAGGAAAAGGAAGAGAAGAAAGAAAAGAAGAGAGCAGAGAAGAGAGTGAGAGCAGAAGGAGAAGAAGAGAAAGAGAGAGATAGAAGTGTGAGCCGAAGAGAATAGGGGAGCAGAGATCAAGAGAGTGAAAGAGAAGAAGAAGAAGAGAAGAGAAGAGAAGAGGAAGAAAAACTTACCTGAAGATCTGTCTACTGGACCGTGGATCAAATCCAGGCCAGTCAGCTCCGTTGAGAGCCACATTGTGCATTTCGTTTCTCAGCTTTCTATTTTGCTGAAGTTATTTTCGTTTATTATTTTTCCTTTGTTTTCTGGTTTGCTGTATTTCTGATACTCTGTAGAGAGGTCGGGGTTCCTCCTGTTAGTTCAGGAGAAGGGAGATTGCTATCTCCGGTTGCAAGTAGCTGGGTGCTACTTGTGGGTTCCCTCCGGTTTGGAGGAAGGGAGATCTGATCTCCGGTTCTGGGCTTGTGGATTGCAAGTCCAGGGGTCCCTCCTGGTCTGGAGGAAGAGAGGTCTTCGACCTCTGGTTTGCTGGTGACTGGAAGTCACCGGTTGGTTCCCTCCGGTTTTGGAGGAAGGGAGGATTGGTCCTCCGGTTCTAGTCTTGTGGGTTGCAAGACTAGGTGTTCCCTCCGGTCTGGAGGAAGAGAGACTTGCGTCTCTGGTTTACTAGTGACTGGTGTCACTAGTGGTTCCCTCCGGTTGGGAGGAAGAGGGGAGGTTGTTCCCCTGGTCAAGCTGTGTGGCAGCACCTGTTGCAGACTGAGTCTGCTGTTTCTAGCGTGAGCTAGTGGAAGCCACACTCGGGTTGAGTGTGGGGTGGATGTAGGTCTGCAGGACCGAACCACCTAAAAATCTACTGTGCAGTGGTTTGTTTTGTGCGTTCGCTCCTTGCCTCCTACCTCCCATTCACAGGTTATGCATGCTGGTTAGCTGTGTTATCTTGGATTGTTTATATTGTTCCTATCAGCAGTAACCTTGAGCATTGCACTTTGCTGGGTGTGTTTGGGTTGCACTGTTCTGTCTGCATTTCTAGTTTGATCAGGTGGCTGCATTGTTGCAGTCCAACTATTTGATCAATTGGTTGATTATTATCTTATCTCGGAAAGCTCATTGTCCCTATTCCGCATATCCGAGCTTTAGAGTCTTTAATTTAGGCCATAATTTTTAGAGGGATACATTCACCCCCCTCTGTATCCGGGCCTAGCACCCTAACAGTTGGTATCAGAGCAGGTTTCTGCTTACAAGGTCCAGCGACCTGCTGATCGATCTTGCGGTCTTAGGTGCTAATTTGCGTTTAGTGCATCAATATTCCTGTTGCATTAATCTGTTGTGCTGTCATGGCTCATCCTCCACTATTCAGTAGTTCAAATATTAAATTCTGGCTATATCGTATGCACAAGCATGTTAACTCTATTAATCCACAATTGTGGAAGGTTATCTCTCACAGTCCACATGAACTTCCTAAGGATCAGTCCAAGTGGACTCATATCCACAAGTTGAAAAATGATGATAATGTGAGAGCTCTAAATTTAATGAAGGCTGCAATCGGTTCTGATGATTTTTCCTCCTTCTCAGATTGTAGTTCGGCAAAGGAAATATTAGATGAATTGCTTCGCATCCACAATGGAAAGGAAGATGAATGTCTCATGGCAAGAAGGAGTGATCAATCAGATGAGTCCTCATCCCAGGTAAACTCTGAGACCGAGGATATTAGTCATGATGATTTAGTTGCCTTGCATGAGCATCTACTGAAAAAATATGAAAGAGTTAAGTCAGAAAAGAGAAAATTAAGAAAAGAGAAAAATGCTGAAATCACAGGTCTAAAGACTGAAAATAAAAATCTAAAATCTAAATTGAAGGAATTGATTGAAGAATTACATTCTGATGATAGTGTACAGGAAAACTTAATCACTTCCTTGAAAGAAGAAAATAATTCTCTGCTGACTCAGAAGAAGGAAACTGATAAATTAAAAGAAAAGCTGATTGAAGAAAACATCCACCTGAAGGAGCAAAATAAGAAGCTAATGGTCCTTAATACCGTTTTATCTGAAAGATGGCTAACGGTTGAAAGAGAAAAATCAGTTTTGAAAGAAAAAGAAGTGAACATTGAATTGAAGCTAAGTCAGGAGAATGAGATCCTGAAAAGTCTGAATGATGGGTTACAAAATCAGGTTATCTCGTGTGAAGACCACATTATGATCTTGCAAATTGAAATTGAAAACCTAAACAACTCTCTGTCAAAATTTGCCAAAGGTAAAGAAAAAATGAAAGAGTCTTTGAATGTGGAAGTCACCAAATTGAATGAAGAAAAAAGGTGCAATTCTCAAGTTAAGCAAGCTGTAAGGAACAAACTATGCGCAACATTTGTGAGTAGCTCAAACTTAGCTAGTACTTCTGCACTTTCTTCAAAACAGTTAGATGATCAGAAGATTCAAAAACAGAAAGAAAATGTGAAAATGAGAATACTGAAGAAGAATAGTAAATTTCATGCAAACAAGCCTAAGGCTAGGAAACTTCCAGTTATCCACGGAAGGAATGTTGAATGCTTCTATTGTGGCAGTTCTGGCCATGTACGTGATGATTGCCTTGTCATGAAGAATGATAATGATAGATTTCATGTTAGGACTTCTTATGCTAAGAAATCCTATTCGGCTCAAAACAGGAAATCCAAATGCTTTTACTGTCATGAAATGGGTCATCTCATGCATGAATGCAAATCATTGAAGTTAGATGACCTTGCTGCTATTAATTCACAGACAAATCATGCTAAAACTCATGTCCTTAGGGAAAAGAAAATTCATTGTTATAATTGTGGTAAACTGGGACATGTTGCTGTTCAGTGCTGGTCAGTTGAAGGCAAGAGAAAATTCTATTCTCATGTTAATCATGTTTACCAGAATGATTATGGGAGGGATAAATCTATTTTTAAGGAAAAGATTTCTGCATGTATTAACTATGGGAAGCCAGGCCACAGAGCTGTTAACTGTTGGCTGGCCGGTTATGAAAAGAAAAATTTTCATGTCAATAACAGAATTAATCATGTTCACTCACACCATGTTCACGCCAATGCTGATGTATACAAGGAGAACATGAAATCTGTTATCTCTTGTTATCATTGTGGGCAGGTAGGGCATTCCATGTATAATTGTCATATCATGTGTTGTGATGATAAACATGTGAAAAATCTGTTGAGAAAACCTGCTAGGAGTGTCACTGCCAAACCAGGACCCAAGGTTTCTTGGGTACCTGTTACATCAAAATGATGTATCTGCTACAGGTGTGCCTTGGAAGCTGAGGAATAAAAGGGGGTAAAGATCCAAGGCACTCAAGAATGAAAACCCCATTCTCACACTGTTCAGGTAATCTCTCTGCATTTCCCATTTTGAAACTTATTGCATATCTGGTTTGATGTATTCTTGCATATTCATTCATCATCTGCCAGTTGCATTATTTTCTGATCATGCACTCTGAAATTTCTAAAAAATCTGAACTGAATGTGAATGCTGTTTGAAAACTGTCTGTTGCATAATTCATTGAAAACCTGAATTGCATATAGGACTGTTGAGTTTACCTTGTTATTCATGACCTCGATGGTATATCAAATGGTAAGCTACCAAAAGGCAGGGAAATCTGTCCGGAGGTCCTTACTATGTGAGAACTAGTCTTTTAGACCAAGTGCTCCGCCTAGTACCATGGGTCATGTTGCTTGATAGGGCAGTCTGAATGTGCATGTATCATTTGGAATCATATGTTCAATTTTCAGTGCAAGCATTGCATGTTTTCAGGGGGAGTCACTTGCATATCCTTGCATAGCAATTCAATGTTGAGTCTTTGCATGTCCCTGCATGCATATAGTGCATTGCATCTCCCTGTATTGAAAATGCCAAAAAGAGAGTTTGAATGCATATTGTGAGGGGAGTCAATGCATTGCATATAGGTTGTCAAATGCATACATTTGTCAGAATTCATAGCATATCCTCTCTTAGTGATTTTGTTGACAAACCTTGATCATATTCTGAAAAAAAAAAAAACCTTTGTGCTTCACAATCTCTCTTAACAATTGGTATTTCTCCTATCAATTGGTATCACTTGGCTTCAGAATTCTATCAGTCCTTCATGAAGATTTCAATGGGCTATCTCGATCATAAATCTGAAAATTCTGAACTAGAAATCTTCCATTATACAGTTTTATGAATGTCTGAAATAACTCATGTGGTTTAAGTTTAATGTTCATGGAGTTTGACTTTAAAATCTCTTAAAAATATCTGAAGCATGTTTAATAAACCTTAACCATGTGTTTCATGCTATGTCTTGTGAAAAATTCTGAAATCTGCACTTTTGAATACATGACTTTAATTGGTTAAGTACATGAAACTATTATTGATTTGAAGCAAAAGAATTTGTCTGAATTATTTAAAGGGTAATATATGTCAGAGCAATGACATTGGTCACTGAGAAACACATGTCCAAAGGACTGTGTCATGAGGTGTCTTAGTTAACTCTGCAGAATAAATTTTATTGAAAATTTAGGCAGAGCAATGACATGCACACTGAGAAATACAACTCACTCATCGAGAAATGATTTGGAGTGCATCATGATGTGTAAATGCTATCTCTGTTCATATATAGCATGACAGTTAGTCACACTAAGGGCTTAGGGATATTGGCCTCTAATCAAGGTATATCCCCTAGTTACAATGTGTGCACTGAACTAGAGTGCTCGTAAAATTTGTAGCAAGAAAATTATTGATCAGATTGAAATATCTGAATATTGATGCAAAAATCAAATTGCTACAACCCTAGACAAAATAATATAACGTCATAATTGCTTAATTTCAATACTAGTGCATGTAATTCTGAAAGAAGTCAATAGATTTGATTGTGTAAGACAAAGGGAGGATAATCAAGATAAATATGAGGGCTTGGTTCATTTTTATTAAAATATGGTTTTAGATATCAATACAGAATTTTATTGATAAACTCTGCATACATCATGTTTAAACCATGCTGTTCAAATAAATGTCATTCATAAGCCCTTATGATAGAAGACTTTGAAAACTTATGCTTTAGATTTATGAGATTGATATCTCTTTGAAAATCTGACTAAATTTCTTGTGTTTGGAGCATCCTTAAAAAATCTGTCTGGCTGAATTTCTTCTGCTCATGTTATTGGTTCACTGAACTGAACTTCTCCTTGTTTGCCCCTGTGGTCTCCTTCTCATTCATCTCATAAGATTCCACTTATTGAGGGGGAGATTCCATGTCTTGCATCTATTTCATATCAATTGGCATCTATTCAGGGGGAGCATTCCTTGTTACACTGAATCATGTTCATATCATTTGTGACCTTGCATTCATATACTCAGGGGAAAGTATTGCATTTCTTGCCGCATCTGCATCTACCATGGTTTATCTTGATTATACCAAAGGGGGAGATTGTTTGCCAAAAAGGCAGAATCATGTTCTTGCAAGGGGGAGAAATTGACTGAACTTTTACACCTGCTTTAATTTCTCAAATTATTTTCTTTTTGATGAAGTCAAAGGGGGAGAATAATTTGAGTCTTCAGATTGCCTCACATCATCAGAATGACTCATTGTATTGAAAGTGTTGCCATCATCGAAAAGGGGGAGATTATTGTACCCCTGTAGTTTTGATGATGGTTTTGATGATTGGTTGTTGATGTGAGTTAATCAAATGTTCAGTCATCTTGCTGCTCAGTTTAGATTAACATATTTGATGTTCAGTCATGCTACATGTTAAACTGATGCATAAAGCATTCTTTGCTGTGGTTTTGATGATTGGTGTTTGATGTTAATCACTGTGAGTCATTTTGTTGTGTAAGTCATTGCATTTTAAGTTCAGACTGTTTATCTGCTGCATAAAGCTTTCATATGCATTTACAGAGTTTATACATTGATTGGCAGTAAGTCTGTACATTGAGCGTCTCATGAAAGTCTATACAGTGCAGCTCATATAACTAGCAAGTCTACACATTGTCTCAGCGTCATGCATCAGTCTTCAAAGTCCATACAATGCACTGTAGCATGTACGAAGCTAAGTCCATACATTGATTTACTGTTCACGCCTTCACTCAAAGTCTGTACAGCGGGCAGCGTGTCTGTCTCAAGTCATTTCTTCAAGTCTATACATTGGACTGTTATTCAAAGTCTGTACATCAGACTGTACATCGTTTTCATGCTATTTCTGTATTTGAGTCTTCGTGTTGATTCCCCTCACTAACACGAAAAGATCTCGTGTCGTCTGAGCTTACAACACTTCGTGTTAATTTTTCATGGCTACCAGGTAAACTGCTATGAGGTTGTACGTCGTGTGTCCGTGTTGTTTCCTTCATATTTCGTGTCGTTTGTCCCTACAATACTTCGTGTTGTTCCATCCTTGTCTTCCAGTCTCCGAGTCTTATCTTCGGCTGTTTAAACTTCGTGTAGCCTCACTTTCTATCCTCGTAATGTTTACTGAACCAGCTCGAACTGTTCTAACGAACTTCGAGTCGTTTCCCTGTGAACCTCATGTCGTTTCCTTAGTTTTTAAGTTGCTCATCCCGTGTCATTTTCATCTTCGTGTTGTTTTCAACTCGTGTCGATTTCTATTTTTGTCCTCGTGTTATCTTTGCATTCGTGTCTCCGTGTTGTTACAGTGACACTTCGTGTCGTTCTCGTTTTACTTCGTGCTGTTCTCATCTGACCTCGTGTCGTTCTTTTCGTAGTGTCTGTTTTGTTACAGTGACACTTCGTGTCGTTCTCGTTTCACCTCGTGCTGTTCTCACTGACTTCGTGTCGTTCTCTTCGTAGTGTTTTGGTTTGTTACAGTGACTTCGTGTCATTCTCCTTGTTGTGACTTCGTGTCGTTCTCCTTGTTGTGTCTTCGTGTCGTTTTTGTTCCACTGCGTGCAGAACATTGCAGCACCTCGTGTTGCTTTCTGTGCCACCTCGTGTCGTTTCTGTGTGAACCTCGTGTCGCTTCTCTCTGTCCTCTAGTTGCATCTCGTGTCATCTTTTATGTCTTGCTTGTTGTTGCAACCACTTCGTGTCGTTCTTCTTTTTACCTCGTGTTGTTTTATAACCTCACTTCGCGTCGTTCTCTTCGTTGTGTCTGTTCTGTCACAGTGTATCTCGTGTCATTTTTTCCTTACTTCGTGCTGTAGTCACCCTGTGTATCTCGTGTCGTTCTCAGTGCATCTAGTATTACTATTACATACCTCATGCAGCTTTACTTCCTGTGGCCCTCAGTGTTAATGGTTTTAATCTCATTACAGGTCCGAGGAAGAACATTCCACACTCCTGGGCTGCACGTGATCCGAGACAAGAGGAACCAATCTGTTAAGGACACGTGGCAGGAAGATTCCGGATCGAGCGTGGGAGGCACACGCGTTTTGTGCCCTATCCACCTGCTGTTGCTGCTATAAATAGAACCCTTCGTCCTCAGATGAAGGTGATCGAGTTGGCAAGAAGAAAAGCTCATACAGAGAGCCCCGATCCAGGAAAAGGAAGAGAAGAAAGAAAAGAAGAGAGCAGAGAAGAGAGTGAGAGCAGAAGGAGAAGAAGAGAAAGAGAGAGATAGAAGTGTGAGCCGAAGAGAATAGGGGAGCAGAGATCGAGAGAGTGAAAGAGAAGAAGAAGAAGAGAAGAGAAGAGAAGAGGAAGAAAAACTTACCTGAAGATCTGTCTACTGGACCGTGGATCAAATCCAGGCCAGTCAGCTCCGTTGAGAGCCACATTGTGCATTTCGTTTCTCAGCTTTCTATTTTGCTGAAGTTATTTTCGTTTATTATTTTTCCTTTGTTTTCTGGTTTGCTGTATTTCCGATACTCTGTAGAGAGGTCGGGGTTCCTCCTGTTAGTTCAGGAGAAGGGAGATTGCTATCTCCGGTTGCAAGTAGCTGGGTGCTACTTGTGGGTTCCCTCCGGTTTGGAGGAAGGGAGATCTGATCTCCGGTTCTGGGCTTGTGGATTGCAAGTCCAGGGGTCCCTCCTGGTCTGGAGGAAGAGAGGTCTTCGACCTCTGGTTTGCTGGTGACTGGAAGTCACCGGTTGGTTCCCTCCGGTTTTGGAGGAAGGGAGGATTGGTCCTCCGGTTCTAGTCTTGTGGGTTGCAAGACTAGGTGTTCCCTCCGGTCTGGAGGAAGAGAGACTTGCGTCTCTGGTTTACTAGTGACTGGTGTCACTAGTGGTTCCCTCCGGTTGGGAGGAAGAGGGGAGGTTGTTCCCCTGGTCAAGCTGTGTGGCAGCACCTGTTGCAGACTGAGTCTGCTGTTTCTAGCGTGAGCTAGTGGAAGCCACACTCGGGTTGAGTGTGGGGTGGATGTAGGTCTGCAAGACCGAACCACCTAAAAATCTACTGTGCAGTGGTTTGTTTTGTGCGTTCGCTCCTTGCCTCCTACCTCCCATTCACAGGTTATGCATGCTGGTTAGCTGTGTTATCTTGGATTGTTTATATTGTTCCTATCAGCAGTAACCTTGAACATTGCACTTTGTTGGGTGTGTTTGGGTTGCACTGTTCTGTTTGCATTTCTAGTTTGATCAGGTGGCTGCATTGTTGCAGTCCAACTATTTGATCAATTGGTTGATTATTATCTTATCTCGGAAAGCTCATTGTCCCTATTCCGCATATCCGAGCTTTAGAGTCTTTAATTTATGCCATAATTTTTAGAGGGATACATTCACCCCCCTCTGTATCCGGGCCTAGCACCCTAACATTTCGCACCGGCAAGGGATAAACGGTCAAACCAGGGTCCGTTTATCCCCATGCACGGCCCAGACGTGACCGCCCTTCGGCTCAGAGCGCAGTGGGGTATGCACAGTCAGTCGTGTGATCGTTCTTCCCCGTGAGCGGCCCAAGGCCAACCGTTCATCCCGTGGTTTTTGACCGTTGGCTTGTGACCGTTGCACAGTGTCTTGGGGTCAGCGGCTAGAGGCTAGCCTTATGTCCCCATGAGCGGCCAGGGGCTGGCCGTTCGTCACTTGTGCCGTTGGTGGGATATGCGGCCTGGGTGGGTCCGCTCATCCCCTTGAGCGGCGAGGTTCTAGCCGCCCTTCCCTCGAGCGGCTAGGGTCTAGCCGCCCATGTTTTGCACCGTTGGGACGATGAACGGCCGGATTGGACCGTCCATCCCCCACGAGCTGCTAAGGGTTAGTCGTTCTTTTGTTTGAGCGGCTAGGGAGTGGCCGTTCGTATTCTATCTGGACCAGGGGTAGAACGGTCCTTTGTTGGCCGTCCATCCCCTGGAGCGGCCCGTTTCTGGCCGTGTGTCTCTTGTGCGGTCCAGGGTGGTCCGTTCAATGAGCTTGTCTAAACGGTGTTTCTTTCTTGGCCGATTTGAGTTTCGGGGGCGTAGGCCTCGGTCCACGTGCCGATCGTGGCCTGACAGATGTTGGGAATCGTGTCGAGGCCGGGTGTTGTGGTACTGTGTAGCTCCGGGAGGTGTTGTTCTCGGCTTGTGTCACCGTGAGACGGTGTCGGTAAGAGGGCAGTCCTTGTACCCTGTCCGGTTGTGACGTTGTTTTCCGTTGACTTAAGAGTCTACTCCTTCAGTGACCCTCTACTAGTCGTAGCCTGCCTACACGTTTAGTGGTCCCACCAGGGAGTGGTGGAGAGGCTACCCTGAGGATGATTTTTAGACTGCTTTCCGTCGGGCCCCACATCTTGCAGCCAGAGTCCGGCTGAGGGGAAAACCAGTTAGATGCCAAACCTGGGACGCATGGTCAGTGTGTGCACACGTGGTTGGGGGCGGTTGGACCCACGCTGACGGGCATGACCCCATCTAGTCACTTGCTTTGTGGTTACTTGTACGGTGTCTCAGTTTCCGCTGGGCCGGAGGGAGACACCTGAGGCGCGGGCTAAGACGTCAGTGGACGCATCCGGCTTTGCTTCTAGTGGGAGGTACTCCTGTTGAGTCGGGAGTGACAGACTGTCAGTCTCTGTGACTTCGACCTACGGGTTTTATCGGGTTGACCGTTGAGTTCTGATTGTCTCGTCGTAGCGCGTGTGTCGATTTCATGCCGCAAGACCGGTGTTGTAGTTGCAGGGCATTCCCTTCCGAGGTACTCGCTTATTACTAGTGTAGCGGGTTTCTGTTTTACGAGGTGGGTTCGAGTGATCCCTACTGAGTCTTGTTCTGAGACTCATTCCCTGTGTGTTTTCACCGTGTTTCAGGCGAGGCGCGGCTTCAGGGGAGCGTGTCTGAGGCTCAGCGTGGTTCAAGTGCCCAGCGTTAGTGCCAGAGGTTAGAGCCAGGGTATGCCCCGTGTAGCTGTATTTTTCTTTCTTGTCTCTGTGCTAGTTATGGACTATTGTTGTTATTTTGTCATATCTTGTGGACCATACATCATGTAAAATGTTAATTTATTTCCTACTTAATCATATAAACTGTTCAATTTCTATAATTATTTGTGATACTTGTGTCGTCTCCACACCATCCTTCTAACCCTTCTGAGTCTTCAGGCTCGTGGGTGGCGGTACGAGTCTTGGGTTATCGGGCTTTCCCGATAATCGGATTCTCGGGTCGTTACAGTTCACCTATGGCTGCCTCGGCCCACCTAGGTTCATTAAGGTCCATGTGACATCAAGGCATGATCGGTCCACCTATGGTTGTCCCGGTCCACCTATGACATCAATGCATGATAGGTCTACATTTGGCTGCCCCGGTCCACCTTTGCATATCATACATTTCCCCCTCACACCGCATCGTAGTACATGGCATGAGTATTTAAGCAATCAACAAGCAACGAGCGGTGAGAATCACAAGAAGCGGGCAAAAGGTCGCGAGCGCCACTTGGAATTCCGGCAACTTGACGATGATGACTATGGAGTGGCTCTACCCTAAGGTCGCCTCCAATTTGAGGGCACGAGGACTTGGACCTTGCCAAGTTCCGAGTGGCTTTGGCAACCCGGCTTACGGGTTGGACTTACCGATGGGTTTTGGGATTCACCCCCATTTTCCACGTGGCGGATCTGGCACCCTATATGGGCACCGCGGTGGATCCTAGTGAGTGCTTTGAGCCTATACCTTCCTTTAAGAGGGACACCCCCGGAGAGCCGCCACAAATCATCCTGAGAGCCCGACGTGTGCACACGGAGGCAATACTAGGCAAGCAAGGTAACATTGCCAGCATGAGGGTGTGTTCGTGCCACTTTGTGAGGCTGAAGCGCCATCCCCCGGCCATGGACGCGGGGTTGAGTTTGGAGATCGTGGCTCGCCCAGAGCTGCATTTGGGGTACCACTTCCCCGGTGGACCCATACTCGACGGGGTCGAGTTCTCCCCATCCTGGGGGTATGATGGGGGCATCACTTCCCCCTCCACATTTTGCGAAGCTCTGATGGATCGTCGGTTTGCGCCATTATGTTCTCCACATTTTTTGAATCAATCCATGTAATTTTCATATTTTATTTGAGTCATAAACTATGTAATTTTTCCTTTATTTGAGTCCGGTACCTAGGTATAAGGGTCATTTACCTAAGTATTGAGTCATATGGTTAATTAAGTAGTTTAATGGGCCCAACTAATGGGCTAGGCCCAAGGGCGCCCCTCCCTGGTCTGTCTGGTCATTGTGTCAATTGTCTAGAGTCAGTATGGTCATGTGAAAAGTCCAGTCCCTATAAATACCCCCCTTCACCCCCTCATTTGTAATCTTTTGGTCAATCAAAAAAATTGAGTGTTCTAGTGCAATTGGAGTGGATTCTCCATCTCTCTCTCCCTCTCTCTCTCTCTAAGGGGTGGATTCCCCTCTCTCTCTCTCTCTCTCTCTCTCTCTCTCTCTCTCTCTCTCTCTCCAAGAGGGGGCGCCACTTTCTCTCTCCCCCCTCCCAACGACTTTCACTCTCCCTTCCCCCTCTATTAAAGCCACACCAACTCCCCACAACCTCTCTCTTTACTCCACCCCATCCCAAAGGTAGCCTCCACCTATCCCCACTCCACCCTCCAACCACCAATCACCCACTCCCCTTCCCCAAGCACCTCTCTCATCTCCCAAGGGAGAATTCTCCACTCCCCAAGCATCCTTTTCCCTTCCCCACACACCTCTTCCCACCCCCAAGACCAGAAATTAATCCCACCCTTAAATCCCTTTTCAAATACTCCTTCCCTATCCCCTCCCAACACCAAATTCGCAGCTTCCCCTCCCTCCACCTGCTAGACCTCCTTCCAGCCCCCATTTTGCCACTCACTCACCTTGTATCACCCCCTCCCAGACCCCCTCACAGCCAGGGTTCGCCCCACACTCATCCACCCCCATTTTGCCCCCCGTCCTACTCCATTTCCCATCGACAGGTTGTAGCTCCAGTAGCAGTTCGCAGGCAGCAAGCTAGGGTCCTAGAAGCATCGTCATCTTCGACCCTTCCCCGATCCTTCTGGTGGCAAGTCATATACCTCTGGAAAGGTCGTCTAGAGAGCTTTCTAGGTGAGGTGGTTTCATCATCGTCCAAGCACCGAGCTGCCCATGAGAGCGATTCTTCCTCGACTGCGCAGAACCACTCAGGCAGAGAACCAGAGCTCCAGATCAAGTTCAACCATGGCCACTCCCTTGCAGATCTGGGCACAAAACTTGGCTGAGTGCTTCTCCTTCAAGTCCTCTCCCATCCCCAAGAAGCAGAACTAATTTTGGACCTCGGCATCAAAAGTTCCAAATTTTTCATTCCAAGTGCGTCAGGTCAGTTTTCCTGAGCCAGAACCGACACATCCCTGTTGTTCGGGCCTTCACGATCAGCTCCGACATTTTTCGACGGCACCGTTGGTCCCGACGAAAAGAAGACTCATCCACGATCGCATCGGTACCAGCCTCACCTCCAACAGAGCACAGGACTGTTCGTGGCACCCCCGTCTTCCAGCAATAACACCCTGGGAGCAACCAGAACCAGCGTAGGCCAGCCCTGTTCCAGGCTCTGCCCTGGCCAGCGGCATCGTCACAAAATTCCAAGAAAATTCAGGCATCTTCCTGGGTCAAGTCAGAGAATTTTGGCACTAGTTGCAGCCTATTCGGAGTTCGGTAGTGATCGTGGCGGCACCATCTTCGACTATCTGTCCGGCGGATCCAGAAGCTGGCAGCACCGGCGGAGCTCGGCACAACGATTTTCTAGCTTCACTCCCACTCCGTGCCTGGCCGGCTTACAGCCCCCCCTGCGTGGAGGTAGTGTTTGATTGTAAATCTCTTAACCCCCACCCCGAGATCCCCTCTCTGCGAGGGCGTAGTGCTTGTACTAGTAGGTCAACGGCTGAAGCGTCATCGGCGCGGCGTGCGGATAGCCCACACTTCTCCGCTCGTCCACGTCTCCGACCGGGATCGATGTATTCACGCCGATCAGGTGAGCTTCGGAACACTTCTCATTGCTGGCCCTTAATTGCTTAGTTTAGTATTATTTTTTGTTGCTCCGTCGACGGTAAGAGAGTGCCCGATCCCGAATTTGCTTATAATTGAGCGACCACCGCGGAGTGAGTTGAGAGCGACCCTACAGCCAACGCCCTTGGCGTGCTGGCCGCCCGCAGAATTGGGCATCCCAGGCCCTTAGGGGTCCATCCCAAGCTAGCCAATTCCCCGGAAAGGCGAGGTCCCACTTCGGACCCTCTCCACCATCACCGGTTTGCCTACGGGCCATAGTGTGCGCCAAGCGGGTGAGTCTGCTCGAGTGAAGTTGCCGGTCCGTTGCATTGCTTGCTTGCTAGGTCCGAGTGGTCTTCGGTCTTGTGACTATCACCCCCAAGGTGGTGTCACATCATTGAGATTTTGGATGTTCAAGAGGTGGTCGGTGGTAGTGAAAAGAAAGACCCCGCACAAGCAAACTGAGGTAGCTTTGGCTATGGCTTCAAATCTTCCACTCTTGTTCTTACAATAAGCGGAGATCCATTGAGCCATGGGTATCAAATGAATGTGGCGTGGGCTGATCATTGTCCTAACATCCTTTGTGTTGTGAATGAAATCCTTTAGAATTAGAGAAGGGTCTATTGCTTCAACCGTATGACACTAAATCTTCATCTCCCACCTTAGTCTCAGGAAGGGCTAGGTAGGTCTCTACCTCTTCTAAAAGGATGGTGGCTTCAAAGGATGGGAATATGAATGTGTGTGTTTGAGGGTGCCACAACTCCACAAGGGCTGAAATGCTAGGTCAATCATATGAAAGTTTTTGGAAATTCTTGGCCAAGACTAACAAGGGTTGAAGGTGCCATGCCCTTAGGATGGAGGTGACTTCTAAAGGAAGCTCTTTTAGCAAGGGAACCACCCACTTCAAGTTGGAATAACACCTTGGGCCAGGAAGAAGCTAAGAAAAAAGAAAAGAGAAGGAAGGAGAAGAAGAAGAAGGCCATGAGAAGAAAGTTTAGAAAATTCAAAAATTCATGAAATTGATATGAACTCACATCTCTTGAGGAACTTGTGCTCAAATGTTTGGGGATGGAAGTTAGTCTTTGCAGCTCTCCATGTTCCTTTCTAGCTGGTTTTGGCCCGGTGTAGGCCACGTTCCCCATCGTACTAGCTTCGAAGCTTCTCTTCATGATGACTTGAGTGACTTTAAGGAAGTTTTTGAGGTTTTCTTGAGCAGAAATATGTGGGCTGCGAATTCTGGGTGTATTCCTTGTTATAGGGCTTTGGTTTTGGTCTTAACACATTAAGATCAAGGCTAGTTAGCTTCAAATCAAGTTATGATAAGTCTTAGAGCAGATTAGGTGTCTTCTACCCCGAGTTCGGACTCTCACGGAGAGTCTCGTTCGGACTTTACTGAGTTTTCTCCTTAGCGGTCTATCGCACGACCGCTAACGCACCGTGCGCGGTCATCAGATGGCCGTTTTCCATCTCCTTCCATCACTTTGTTCCCCGATCCAAAAATGGTCATATCTTTACCGTTTCTTTCTCTTAGCGGTCTTATATATGACCGTTTTCGGACTTGTCCCCTGTTTTGACCAAAAAACTTTCTCTCTCTCTCTCCCAATTCCTGTGTCAATCCTAGGAATCATTTTCAGTGAGTCAGCATCCACATTTTACATTCAGAAAAGACAAAAAATATATATATGTCATATATCATAAGAGTCATGTACATGTGTGCATAAAGAAAACAAAAAAAGAACAAAAAAGAGTACAACTCATGCCCCGGTGGGTCCCTCTCCTGGACCGCCGCTGTCCCCGGTCCCCCCATGCCTCTTCGCCAGCGGAGCCATGGAGGTACTCCCCTCCTCCCGATGACGTCGTCACTGCTCCTCCTCCTCATTCCTCCGCTGGTCGGAGGAACCCGTAAGGTAATCCCGGTGTCCACTGTGCGCAACGCTCTGTGATACACTATGGGACGACCGTCCACTCACTAGCCTGAGTGCCCTCTCCAGTGCTCAGACCTCCACTCTCAGCTCTCTCACCTCGGTCCGATACCTCTCAACGTCGGCTGATCCGACTCTGAGTCGCTCCACCTCTGCTCGAAGAGGAGCCGCCTCGGCCGCCTCTGCCCGCAATCTCTCCACCTCTGCTCGAAGAGTAGCTGCCTCTGCCGCCTCAGCTCAAGCCCGCTCAACCTCGACAAGCGCCATAGTCAACTCCTTAGCCTGCATAAGCATTCATTCAGAGTTCATCATTTACATATCATAAGCATTTAATGGAACGAGTCAGTCAGTTACTTACCCTCTCTGCGAGCTTGGCCTCGGCCTCCTCGGCCCAAGCAACCGCCCGAGTGAAGTCAGCATCTCTCTCGGCATGGTCCGTCGCTGGCTGTGAGGATGACGATGGAGCATCCGGTCCTGCCCGATGCGCTCCCTCGACTCTCTGCATTTTAGAGATCATAGTCAGTCACATGCATAATCATTTGCATAATTAAATCTAAAGTGCAAAACTCACCAGTAGCTCCAGCGAGCGCTGGAACTCATCCCTCTGCTGGACAGTAGAGTGGAGGAGACCCTGGAGCTCGGCTATGCGCCCTTGTGGGTCTAGCTGCATATAGAAAGCCCATGAGTCAGTGCATTTGGAATTAATTAAAGAAGCATGGTTTAGGGAGTCTTACCGGTCGCCGAGTACCGCGAAACACCTGGTCGCCATACCTTCGGGCGTAGGCCCTCAGGTACGCCTCGTCGCTCGTCGCTTGGGCTCAAACCACTCTGCCTCGGTGGGTAAAGTCTCTGACCTGGTCCACTGCCCATGTCACCTAGTCGATGTCGCTGCTCATGCCCCGGGAGGATCACCCGATCCGCTCATCATCTGTAGCTGGGAACTCTACCTCAGGCTGATGCACCCCACGCGCCCTCATGATCAGTCGGAAGTGCAGAGGCTCAACTATGGTGAAGTAGTGCAGCCAGATCTCTCGTCCTCCATATGCCAAGGCCACCTCTACCCAAGGCTGTCCCTCGTGGCCCTCGTCCCGATACGGTGTCCAGCGCACCTGAAGAGTCAACATGTCAACATTCATAAGCATTTAAAAGCATTAAAGAGCATTTAATTGCATTTAAGTGGGTTTAAGTTTTTACCGATGCATATGGAAAAGTGTCCATGTCATCCTAGATTGCTCGCACTAGGCGCCGCAGCGACCCCGTGTCCCGTACCGTCATCCACTGCCTCGCGATGGGTACCCGATCCGGATGTACTTCCTTGCCTCGTCTGAGGCTCGGAAGGTACAGATAGCTCCAAACCTACATGAGTTAGAATGTCAGCATACCATATCATAATCATAAGCATAAGCATTTAGAGTCAAAAGCATTTACCTGAAGGAGAGGTGTGAACCCACCGAGCATGGTCTGTCGATCCGTGGTGCTGAGGGAGTCGAACAAGAAAGCCAACACCGCAGCTCCCCAGGCATATCCACCAACTCTGTCTAGATCTCTCAGAAGTGGGAGGAGTCTGACGCTCACTCCATCAGCTCTTGTCGTAAAAAGTAACTTCCCGAATAGCAGTATCAGGAAGCAACGGAGGGTCACGTCCCCCTCAGGCCCTGGTCCCGCGGACACTCTCTCTTGGACTCGATCAGTCAGCCTACCCAAATGCTCCTCTGGCAGCTCGCCAACTGTGATCCCTGCTCCTCTCAGTCCTAGACTCTCCTGGAGAGTCGCCCGCGCCAGCATCGAGGAGTTCGACCCAGCCTCATCAGCTCGAACCCCAGTAGCTCCTCTGCCATCACTGGGTAATCTGCGTATGTCCATCCGGTCACTAGAGCTCCATGCACCCTCAAACCCATGATCCGGGCGACATCCTCGAGAGTCGGGATCATATGACCCCATGGGAATAAGAAAGCCCTACTGACCGGGTCCCATCTGTCATGGAGTGCGTACAATAGGGTTGTATCAATTCGCATCACCTCTATGCTCAGGAGTTCCCCGAACCCCATAGCAGCCAGCCTGTCCCTCTGATAGTCCGGTAAGGCCAAATAAACCGCTCGGACTTACAGCCATGAGATGCGGGTCTTCCTCTTCCCCTGCATTCATTCAAACAAAATTGGAGTCAGTCATCTATCGAATCTATCCATAAAAGTATTGCATTGCATTTTAAAATCAAAAATTAGAAATTCCTCTATTTCCCTAGCGATCGTGCTCTGATCATTTCTTATTCATTAGCGGTCCTCCCTAGACCGCTAACTTCCCTAGAGGTCACTGCAACGACCGCTAGGAACCCAGAGAACGGGCAATGTTTGCCCCGTTTCCCCAATTCTTAGAAATGGCCAACATGGCCTACAAATTGGTTTAATGGGTCCCCAGACCCATTCCCTTTTCATTTCACACACATGCATCCATAAAATTTTTGAAAAAAAATGAAAAATAGAGCTTTTTGATCCCACGGCCTACCTCCATTGAACGGCCGGCCGTCGCCGCCGCCGCCGCTGGCACTTCCCTGGCTATCGTGGCCTCTTCCTCTTCCTCCTATGACTCCAAAGGGTCCTCCTCTGCCGCGGGAGCTCATTCTCCCTCCGGTTGGGCCACCGGTGCCTCCTCCGCCGCAGGTGGGTTCACCGCCGCCGCCGCCGGTGTCTCCTCCTCCGCTATACGCCGTTGAAGTCGTTTTACCGCCCGTTTCTTCACCATTTTTTGGGTTATGGGGGGGCTCGAGGCGTGGTGGTCGCTGGTGCTCACCAGAGGATGGGGTGCGGTGGTTGGACAGCATTGGCAAATGAGCGAATAGGGGTTCGAACTGGCGTTTTTGGTTTTTGAAATCCCTCAGGCGTTAGCGGTCTATCGCCAGACCGCTAATCTATCCTTAGCGGTCGTTCTTTAGACCATTTTTCATCTGAGTCATTTGCATCGAGGAATGTGAACAACCTTGGTTAGCGGTCCATGTTATGACCGTTATTTGGAGCTTAGCTGTCATTTTGTGGCTGATATTTTGAAATGATTAGAAACATTTATTCTTGGAATGGTTTGTGTCTTCATTATGTTTAATGCTCATTTTATGTCTGATTATTGGTGGCTGGCCATTTTATTGTTAAATCTTAAGCGCCATCAACATCATAATCATTGTCATATCACAGCTCGCCAGGTAAGTAAGTCAGGTAACTATTTCGATCCCTAGTCCCTTAGTGCATTACTATATGGTATCTATGCTATATTTCCTCGAGAACCGGCTGGTCATTCATGTGTTCTGAGATCTGATGTTCCCCTCTAACAAAAATAATGACGATCTAGGTTCACATGTTTAATCGTTGGATAGGCCATTAGATTGAAAAAGTTAGAGGACGATGGTTCTATCTTGCACGCCGTGGTTGCAGATAGTGTCTTGACCCTGATTCGTCCGGTCTGGCAATATTATTCTCGAGTATCTTGCTATTTTATCCTTTCTTTGCATTTGTTTAAATAATTTCTTTATTTTAGCCCAGCATGCATCATGCGCATCTTTGAGCATTCATGAGCCCTCATCTGTCTGAAGTATCTCAATAATGGTGGATAATTGTGTCCATGGTCTTGAGTAAGGAGAATCATTCCACTCTGAGTCGGAAGGTTTCCTTCGGTCTATTTGCTCGGTCTGGTTGGCTGAGGATTCCTGTCTGGAGTTTAGTTGCTCGTCTCTTTACTTTTTCGCTTGCTCCGACCGCCTATCAGCTGTGTGTTCCAGTGAGGAGGTTGGTCGTGCTTTTCCTTTCCTTTAGTTGTTAGTTCCTCCAAGCATGCGTTATTCGATTTTGCCGTTCCTTGTGATTGGTTCGAAGTTTTCCGGAAGATTCCTATCACTCGTTGGTTGAGGACGGGTGTCGGTTTACCTTAACGCCCACTTTTTAGTCCACTTCGCTTCATTTTCACTTCACTTCCATGTTTCATGTCGCTTTCGCTTCGCCTATGCTCGCTCCCCTGTAAAGAGGACGTTAAGGAGGGGCATCTGTTGACACCCATTTTATGACCAATGAGTTAGGTCATCTCCTTATCTATTGTTATGATGTCCCGAGTTATTCACCGATTATTGGGCCATTTTTGGTCAGTTTTTGGGCTTAATTTTATGGGTCACTCTCCTTGGTTGGGCCTAACTCCATTGATTTCTCGTCACTTCACCTTATTGGGCCTAGATAAGGGCTAATGAGGATTATTTTATGGATTAAGTTGTGGATTTATTAGTCTTTATCTTATTTGCCACGTCCTTTCCCCTAGCGGTCTATCGCACGACCGCTAGGTGGGCATTGGCGGTCCATCGCGAGACCGCTAATGGGCAGAGTCCGGTTGGGTCTCTTTGGTCTTATCTTCTTCTGGATGCGTGTCCCTAGCGGTCAGTCGTATGACCGTCTTTTCTGGTTAGCGGGCTATCGCAAGACCGCTAGTGGGAACAGAGAGTCCTGCTCTGCTGTTCTTCCTCTATTCAGCCGTGGACGAACTAGAGTCATTCAATCTTTGATTTCTCTCTCACTAGAGACTACCAGAACCTTCTGTTTGATTCTGTGGACTCTTGGGAGTATTATCTTAGAAGATTATCTAGTTTCAGGTCTGATTTTGAGTCATTATCTCTCCAACTCGAACCTAGGGTTTGAGGGCCTATAAATAGGACCCTTGAGTTCATGGCTTTGGGAGGATATTTTTTGGAGATTACGCCGAAGTGCTGCTACGTTCTGGAGTCATTTTCAATCAAGGAGAAGCTTCTTCCACGTCCACCAAGCTTCTAGTCAGGGGAGTATTGAGTTCTAGTAGTTGGTTTTGTGACTTTTCTTCTTAAGTGTTGTCTATTGTCCCTTTGCATCCATAGCATCTTCCTTCTTCTATTTTCCACGTTTTCTGCATTCAATCATCTTTTAAAAACATCCTCCCATCTTTTTCACGCCCCACAGGGGTTTAAAAACCCAAACCTCCCAGGTATTCACCCTTCCTTCATGCATACTAGCTTAATTGAATTATAGATACTACACTTGCCCAAGGGCTAATTGGGTCATTTTTCTTGCTGTCTACACTCTTTCGCAGGTTTTCAAGACTCATTGCACAAGGCCCAGCCTTTCTGGCCGGTCAGGAGGGGTGGAGATTAAGTCCCAAACTGCTGTTCTGGGTGCTCTAGCAATCATATTGAAGACCGTTTTCATCTGGTTCGCGGTCATCTGAAGGACCGCTATTTGACTGTGCGCCTGGTTTTCTCTCTCCTGTGGGCGGGTGTCTTCAACTGACTCTTTCCAAGGTATTTATAGTGGTTTTACTGCTTTAACTACTTTGGTGGCGATCACACATCTTTACTTTGGGGTATTGTCCATCTTTGTCATCACCTTTGCTTGCTTTTTCTTTGCTTTATTTGCTCCACAACTACGGTGTGTGTTTTTGATTTACTCCTTTGCTCCACGCTCCGACGTGTGTTTTTATATTTCTTCTTCAACACATTGATGACATGCCCATGCTCTGATTTTGGTGATTGTTTGAGTTAAGGTTATCACTTGCTCATACACACTTTCACATACTTCATACTTTATATACATCACATCACAAGAAAAAAAACCATCAACAACCACCTATGAGATGAATTTGAAGAACAAAGAGGCTGAGGTAAGTAAGAAGAAGCCCCTGGCTCTCAAAGCAAGGCCAAGTACCAAGGACACCTCTGAAGATGAAGAACCTTCAAGTAGCAACTCTGAAGAGGATGAGGTTGCTATGTTAATAAGAAAGTTCAGGAAGTTTCTAAGAAAGGAAGGTAAAGGCTTCACAAAGAAGAAACATCAGGTAAAGAGAGGTTTCAGGCCAAGACCTGAAAATGCTAAGAAGTTTGACAAACTTGTTTGCTATTCTTGCAGGAAACCCGGACACATCAAGTCTGAGTGTCCAGAAGGAGTTAAAAAGACAATGCCCAAGTGGAAGGGCAAGAAGAAACAGGCTATGATTTGTACATGGAGTGATGAAGAAGAGGAAGAAGATGAAAATAGCTCCACTGCCGAGGAAAGTGAAGATCTATGTTTAATGGCCAAAGGAGACAAGAATACTTAGGTAAGCTCTCCATTTGAGCACTTTACTACTGATGATTGGGGGAAAGCTTACTTTGAGTTAATGGACAAATATGAATTGTACAAGAAAGAAAATAAAATTTTAAAGAAGAAATTGACTCCTTTGTGCATGATCAAAGTCTAAATGAAAAAACTGCTTCCCTAGAATCTAAACTTGAAGATCTCAAGAAAATGATTGAAAACTTTGAAGAGGGAAGAAAAGAAATGAGGGATTTAGAAGATGAAAATGAAAGCCTCAGAGATAAAATTGATGAGTTGAAACTAAAACTGCAAGACTATGTCAAAGACAACAATCTGTGTAATGAAAAATATGATGCAATAAATCAAGTCAACTCACAACTTCTTAAAAATAATGAAAAGCTCCAAAAGGACTTAAATGACAAATAGAATTCTTTAGAGAAATTTGTTGATGGGAGTGAAAACTTGAATGCTCTGCTTGAGACGAAGACGAACTTAATAGGGAAGGGCTATGATATAATCCCACAGAGAAGAAGTCAATTGGTATGAAAACCACAATTTTTGTCTCATCTTCTGAAGCATCAACTTCTAAAACAACACCTAGCCTAAACCAAGAAATCGCTAGAAACAAAGAAAAAGAGAAAATGGGAGAGCCTATAAAGAACAACCCTAAAAAACCCAAAAGGCTCACCAACAACACCAAGCTGGCCGACACCAACCCAAGTCCAGGTCTGCACATCCTACGGGTTGAAAGAGTTTCAACAATGGCACAGGTCGACACTACCCTTAGGACAGGTCGACACCCTCATGGTCAACCACCCGTCAATTTGCTAGGTATACACCGACAGGTCGACACTCAAGTTATAGGGACCCGACACGTCTCTCATCCAGAGACCATTATAAATGGGTTGAACGGGAGACAGGTCGACACTTTCATGACAGGAGGTCGACACATCCAGCAAATAGAGACCGCTATAGATGGTCAGAATAGGGGAGAGGTCGACACGTCACTTCATACAGGTCGACACCTACATACAATAGGGGTAGTTATGAGCCATACTTCCACAGGCCAAGCCAACACCAATACTCTATGAACTATAACAACTTATACCACTATAAACCCAATCATTGGAACAAATGGACCAAGAATCAATCCTCTTTTAACATCCATAAAACCTCAAAAGCTCAAGAGGTTAAAAGAGATAAAAGGAATGTAAACAATGTAAAGAGAAACCAGAAAATCCAACCAAGCAAGGAAAACATGAACACTAAGAAAGTCTGGATTCCAAAACCCATGCTGTCTTATTTTACTGAGATGAAGAAATTATTGGGACCCAATTGTCCTTGGGTTTCAAACATTGTCACTTAATTCCTTGTGCATGAGTGTCTTGCAGCCGAGCACAATCGATGGTATCTTGATAGTGGCTACTCAAGACACATGACTGGGGACAGAACCAAATTCTGTCTCTTGGTAGAAAAGGAAGATGGACACGTAACGTTTAGAGGGAACAACAAGGGAAAGATCATTGGTATAGGTAAAATTGGTAAGAACCCCTCCAACTCCATTGAAAATGTCTTGCTTGTTGATGGCTTGGAATATAACTTGTTGAGCATTAGTCAGCTATGTGATAAAGTACACACTGTAGTGTTTGACTCTGATGAATGTAGGATATTGCACCCTAATTCAAAAGAAATCAAGTTTTTGGGTAAAAGAGTCAACAATGTGTATATGATTGACCTAGATGATCCTACTCATATAAATCTTTGTCTTGCTACAACTTAATCTGAATTAGCATGCTTGTGACATCGTAGACTAGGTCATGCTAGCTACAATGCACTTCATAAATTGGTGAAGCATTCTATTGTTAAAGGATTGCCTAAAATTAATTTCAAACTGAACTCTAAAATTTGTGATGCATGTGCTTAAGGAAAACATACTAGGAAGTCATTTAAAAGCAGAACTGAAAGCTTATCATCCAAACCACTTGAACTAATTCACATGGACTTATTTGATCCAACCAAAATAGCTAGCTTAAGTGGTAAAATGTATGGCTATATTTTAGTAGATGACTTTACTAGATTTACATGGGTGTTTTTCCTTGCACATAAAAATGACGCATTTGATGAGTTTCAGGCACTCTACATGCAAGTAAAGTAAGACGGTAAGTTTAAAATTTTCAACATACTTTCATATCATGGTGGTGAATTTGAAAATGTTGATTTTGATCATCTTTGCAGGACTGAAGGAATAAATCATAGGTTCTCATCACCAAGGACTCCTGAACAAAATGGGTGATCGAGAGGAGGAACAGAACTCTCATAGAGATGGCACGCACAATGCTTGCTGAAAAGCAACTACCAAGGAGATTTTGGGCAGAAGCGATAAACACTGCATGTTATATCATCAACTGCTCAATGGTAAGACCATTCACTAAAATGACTCCTTATGAGTTGCTCAAAGGTAAAAAGTCATCTCTCTCTCACATGAAAGTATTTGGTTCAAAGTGTTTTGTTCATAACAATGATAAAAGAGTTTTAGACAAGTTTGAGCCCAAGCGTGAAGAAGGCATATTTCTTGGATATTCAGATAGGTCTAGAGCTTATAGTGTTTATAATCTTAAGACCTTATGTGTGGAAGAGTCACCTCACATCACTTTTGATGAGACTAATGACGACAATTCCTGCAGGAAAGATGATACTGGGGGATTTCTGAACGCAAAAGGAAAAGAAGAACTTCCACACGAGGAGACACAAGGAAATGAAGACCAAGGAGAGTCAAGTAATACTCGAGTCATTGATGCAGATGGAGGTAACACTCAGACTGAAATAAGAGTGCTGAAAGACCATCCTTTAGAAAATATTTTGGGTAATCTACATGACCCACCTAGAACTAGGTCTCATTTTCAAATTATGGATGAAATTGAACGACTAGCACTTGTGTCTCAAATTGAACCTAAAAATATTGTAGAGGCTCTGAAAGATGAAAACTGGATAAACTCCATGCATGATGAATTAAACCAGTTTGAAAGAAATAATGTGTGGCATCTAGTTCCTAGGCCCCAAGAGAAATCTGTCATAGGTACTAAATGGGTCTTTAGGAACAAACTTAGTGAAGACGGTAAGATAATCAGAAATAAAGTCAGATTAGTGGCTCAGGGATATAATCAAGAGTTTGGCATAGATTTTGAAGAGTCTTTTGCCCATGTAGCTAGATTAGAGGCCATTAGAATTCTGCTTGTATTTGCATGTTCTTATAAAATCAAACTGCAGCAAATAGATGTTAAGAGTACTTTTTTGAATGGTTTAATAAAAGAAGAAGTATATGTAGAGCAACCCCCTGGATTTGAATGTTCACATTTTAAAGACCATGTTTATAAGTTGGACAGGGCTCTATATGGTTTGAAGCAGGCACCCAGAGCTTGGTATGATAGACTAAGCACATTCCTCACCGAACAAGGCTACACAAGAGGTAATGTAGACCAGACACTATTCACTAAAAGATAAGGTAAGGACATCTTGTTAGTTCAGATTTATGTATATGATATAGTGTTTAGGTCCACAAAATCTCAAATGTGTGAGGATTTTGCTAAACTCATGACTAATGAGTTTGAGATGAGTCTTATGGGTGAGCTTCAATTCTTTCTTGGCTTGCAGATAAATCAAAGTAATGAAGGTTATTTCATTAGTCAAGCCAAATATGTGAAAGAGTTGCTGAAAAGATTTGATCTGACCAACTGCAAACCATTAGGAACTCCGATGGGGACTGCCACTTCACTGGATGCAGATGAACAAGGTACACCAGTGGATGCAAAGAAGTATAGAGGTATGATCGGTTCATTACTCTACTTAACTGCATCTAGACTAGACATTCAGTTTAGTGTTTACCTTTGTGCTAGATTTCAGTCTAGTCCTAGAGAGTCCCACTTGATTGCTGTCAAGCGTATCTTCAGATACCTTGTTGGCACTCAAGATCTGGGATTATGGTATCCTGCATCCTGTGAACTTTCACTCATTTCATATTCAGATGCAGACTATGCAGGCTGTAAATTGGATCGCAAGAGCACTAGTGGCTATTGTCAATTTTTGAGTGGGTGTTTGGTTTCTTGGGCCTCCAAGAAACAGCACTCGGTTGCCCTCTCCACTGCAGAGGTAGAATATGTTGCTACAGGGAGTTGTGGGACCCAAGTGATGTGGATCAAACACCAACTCCAAGACTATCTAATAGATCTTGGATGTGTTCCCATTTTGTGTGATAACACAAGTGCTATAAACCTTGCAAAAAATCCAGTCCTGCACTCTAGGACTAAACATATAGAGATTATGCATCATTTCATTAGGGATGAAGTCCTTAAAAATCATTTTGAGCTCCATTTTGTTGACTCAAAAAATCAGATTGCAGATATTTTCATAAAACCTTTAAGCAATAATAGGTTTTCAACCTTAAGGAGAGAGCTAGGTCTATGCAGACCTTAATCATCTCAGGTTTGAGCTCTTGTACTTCTTTTTGCTTAAAATACTGGTCATTGCTATGATGGTTGCTAGTATATCTTATTTGTCTTGAGATGGTCTATTGTTTTGAATGAAATGTTTCATGAATGATGGTCACATTCAGGGGGAGCTTGTGTGCACTTTGATTGTTTTGAATTGCATATCATCTTTTGACTACATGGTATCTCAAATGTCGAGTTGTGGAAAGACAGGTTACGCCTGTCAGGAAACTCTCCCCATGCGTGAGGACTGACCTCCACCAAGTACCATGAGTCAGAATTACATATTAAGATCTGCATAGTTAATCTTTGGTGCATGAGCATGTTTAAAGCTTTAGCATCAAATAAAGCACTTCTCACTTACAGCAAGAAGGTAAAATTTTTGGATAACTGACTGAATTTAGAAAGTCAGAGGCACTGGTATCAGAAATTGGCAGAAGTGTTTCAGAAATGAAGCAATCAAAGAAGGATAAGAATCAGAGACACTGGCTGAGAAAAGGCTATTCAACAGGTCGACACACTCTAATGATGTGCCGACACATGCATTGAAATGCTCAAAGAATAGGCTTCTGTTCTCCATCAGCAGGCCGACACCTTCATAGGGGTCGATGCACATGACACGGCTATGCACCTAAGGTTGATGCACATTTGAATGAAGGTCGATGCACATTTGAATGAAGGTCGATGCACATCTTAATGAAGGTCAATGCACATTTGAATGAAGGTCAATGCACATTAGAAGTGTCAACACTGTCGCTCAGCTACTGCAGGTCGACACCTTCATAGGAAGTGTCGACACTGTCGCTCAGCCACTCATGGGTGTGTGATCCAATGGAGAGTCATTCTGTCTATTCACCCTACCTTATCATTGCCTTCTTCATTTCTTCATCAAATCTTTTGCTTCTAAACCATTGCTTAGTCACCGGTCATTAATTTAGGGGGAGTTGAGAAAGTTTTAATTCTTTCATACAACCTTGGCTAAGTTATTCTGTTCTACCTCTATTAAGGAAATGGTTTAATGTTTATAACTCTCAATTTGGTTGATAATTATGTTAAGTTGCACCAACCTTGCACTCATAATAGGGTTAAAACATTCATCAAGTTTTTGATAATAACCATGGCCTAAGCTTCTGAAAGTTAATCGTAAAAGTGCTTCTTTGGATAAAGAATCATTAGCTTGTATTGTCCTTAAACAAGTCACCTAAATTGAAGCCAACTAGAGAATACGCCTCCTAAAACCATATTGCAATAATTTCAGAGCAATGGCATCATCTTCAGAGAAATTAGATCTTGCATCAATGAAATGCAGCAAATCTACTCATGATACACATGTGGCTGGAGGATGAGAACTTCAAAACAATAGTGCGAAATGCCTGGGATGCTGCCTCATTGGATCACTACAACCCTTTTTATATTCTTCAACACAAACTTAAAGCAATTAAACCTGTGATTAAGCAGTGGAATAAGGAACACTTTTGCAACATCTTTGATAGGAAAGCTAAAATAGAGGAGGAGGTGAAGCTTGCTGAAAATGTATTTGATGAAGATCCTAATGAGGATACTAGAATATCTCTTCACAATGCACAAGCTGATCTTAGAAGATGTCTTCATTTGGAGGAAATTTTCTGGGGGCAGAAAGCTAGAACCAATTGGTTACAGCTAGGGGATCGAAACACAAAGTTCTACCATCTCCATGTGAAATAAAGAAGAGCTAGAATGATTATACATAGAATAAAACTCGACAATGGAGACTGGTGTGAGGAGGAGTCAGTGCTGAAGGATAAAGCTGTGGAGTTTTTTAAAAGCCAATTCAAATCTGCTGAGCATCAAATCAAGCCTGAAATTTTGGAGCACATCCCATGTCTTATCTCACCCGAGGAGAACAATGCTCTTACTGTCATGCCTGAGGAGGAGGAAATTAAAAATGATGTGCATTCACTGTCCCCAGACAGTGCCCCCGGCCCTGATGGATACACGGGGAAGTTTTTTACATCATGCTGGGACATCATCTCTGTAGATGTCATTAAAGTTGTGCAGGGTTTCTTCAGAGGACTTCCTTTGCCGAAAGGTACTACATCTTCATTAATTGCAATGATCCCTAAAGTGGTTTCCCCAAGTACATATTCTGACATGAGGCCAATTAGTCTTTGCAACTTCACTTATAAAATAATTTCCAGAATTATAAGCAACAAGATGGTGGATATTCTTCCACATTTAATATCTGAAAATCAAGGGGCTTTTGTTAAAGGGAGGAATATTGTAGACACCATTTCATTAGCTTCGGAAATGATGAAGGAGTTGGGCAGGAAAATCAGAGGCAACAATATCATTCTCAAATTAGATATGGCAAAAGCATATGATAGATTGGAGTGGGATTTCTTGCTAGCAGTTATGAAAGCTTTTGGGTTTTCAAACAGATTTTGCTATTTCATATCTATGATGCTATGTAACTACTGGTTCTCTGTGTTGTACAATGGAACCCCAACTGGCTATTTCAAATCCACTAGGGGGGTCAGACAGGGTGACCCCTTGGCCCCAGCCCTGTTTATCATTGCAGAAGAAGCTCTAAGTAGAGGAATAGCCAGGCATTTCAATAGTGGGAAGGTTCAGCACTATCATGTGCCGCGAAGTTGTCAGCAAATCACTCATTTACTGTATGTTGATGATAGTTTGGTTTTTTTAAATGGAATGTCAAAGAATATCAAAGGCCTGTTGGCATTCATAAGAGAATACGAGGAATCCTCTTGTTAGAAAGTGAACAGCAACAAAAGTAGTTTTATTGTATCACACAAAGCATCTCCTGCAGTTATAAAAAGATTATCAGACATTACAGGTTTTCAGCAAAAGAATGACCTTCACTCTTACCTTGGGGTACCTCTCTTCGAAGGAAGGAAAAGAGTCACACATTACAAACACATGCTGGATAAAATATGCACCAGATTAGAGAGTTGGCAATCAAAATTCCTTTCTCAAGTAGGTAGAAGATGTCTTATAAACTCTGTTCTCCAATCCATTCCTATTTACACTGCCAGTGCATCATGCTTACTAGCAACAATTATTGGAATGATAAACAATCTGTGTGCCAACTTTTTCTGGCGTGGCAAAGAAGGTTCAAATCGCCATTAGGTATCTTGGTCTAATATCACCAAACCAATAGCAGAAGGTGGACTTGGCATTAGAAGTCTTCATCATATTCAAGTTACCATGGTGGCAAAACAGATCTGGAGAATACTCAATGGCATTAGAAGTCTTCATCATATTCAAGCACATCACTTTGGTCTCAGTTTGCATCTTCAAAATACATAAAGGGCCATCTTAGCACCATTGAGAGGCCGCTCCCTGTTGGAGTCTGAAAGGATGTCTATAGTAAGGCTAAGCAACTTGTGATGTCCAACACCCGATGGATCCCCATGGATGGGAACACCATTGATGTGCTGAAGGATAACTGGTGTGGAATTGCTCTGGCTCCTCAGGTCAACATCCCAAAGGTCACTCTGAGGGAAGCAGTCTTAAACCCAAATCACTCGATGTGGACTCACATTCCATCTAACATTGCACACAACATTGGATCTATGCAGCTGCAGCAGAAACTAGATAAGTGTGTTTGGGCTGCCAACATTGATGGCACTTATTCCAGCAAATCGGCTTATAATGTAGTCCGGCCACAAGGTAATAGAAGATTGTCACTGAAGAAGATTTGGGGAGCATATATTCCCCCGAGGGCTTCTATTTTTTGCTGGCAGGTGTTGCATCTTGCAGTTCCGGTCGACTGCACTATAAAGAGCAGTGGAATTAATCTACCCGCTAAGTGCGTTTGCTGCCACAGTAATAACCAGGAAGAGAACTTGAATCACTTATTTTTTGAAAGCCAACTTGCAAAACCATTGTGGAGGTTTTTCAGGCCTCTCTTTGATTCCCGATGCAGAGTTTCAAATTCTGTTACTGGTTTTTGTTGGGATGTTATAAGCACAGCTGATACTAAGTCTCCATATGGCTATGCTACTATACTTACCATGTTGCACATATTATGGGAGGTTTGGAAGGCTCAATGCAAATTTAAGTTTGAAGACAAAGGGCCCTCAGGAAGAGTGCTGCAACAACTGATCTTGAGGCAGGTAGAGTTCTCTTTGAATCAGGTCTGTTTTAGCAGGGCTCCTACAGCGAGTGAAAGGTGTGTGATGGATCAATTCGGGTTCTCCTACAGTTGCACTGAGAAACCTCCCAAGCTCATCAAATGGTTTTGCCCAAGCACATGATATGTATTAAACATGGATGGGGCTGCCAAAGGTAACCCAGGGCATGCAGGTGGTGGCGGGTGCATCAGGGGTAGAAGGGGGGAAATCATTCATGGCTTCTCCTCTTATTACTATGGAGTTGGGAGTAACATGGTGGCTGAGGCTAGAGCACTTCTTAACGGATTGAGAATCTTGGATAATTGTGGGCTCCCTGTAGCTGCAATATATTCTGATTCCAAAGCTCTCATCACCATGATTCAGTCTAGTGATCATCCTCCGTGAAGGATATGTAAGTGGTGGGATGAAATCAAAGATATAATTCATAGGAACAGCTGGAACTTGCAGCATATATATAGGCCATGGGAAGGGAACACAGTTGCGGATGCCCTTGCCTCCTTAGCTTGTTCAACTCGAACTAATCAGGATTTCAAGTGCTGGAAAGACCTCCCAAGCAAAGCCCGTGGATGTGCCACTGTTGATGCTGCCGGCCTTCCTAGTTGGAGGAGTTAGGCATCATTGGTTTAATTTTCTTTCCTCCATCTTTTGTTACACTCCCAGGGGTATGCCCCGTGATAAATCTGTAAATAATTTTTTTCAATATCAATAAAAATAGGGCCGGGTTCTTTTGGTGGAATGAGCACAAATTGTGCATTCCCCCAAGAGCTACCCTTGGTCTCGTTCATTAAAAAAAAAATCTACTCATGATGAAGATCGCTATCTCTGATCAAAAGAAAATAGGAAGATAAGTTACACTGAGTAACCATGGACTCTGACATCTGAACAACGTGTTTCCTTGTGTCAAAAAGTGAATGCTATATCAGATTGTTTAATCAAAAAAAATGGGGCTGCCTCTAGGTCTTACTTCAAAAAGGGTATTTTGTTTATTTTCAATACTTGATTAATTTTTTCCTCTAATCTTGCCTAATGAACTTAATGAGTACGATTAATAGGTTTGGTTAAAACATTTGACTTCATTTAAATATTTTAATCTTATTATATGTTGCAAAAATGGTTTTTTCTTAAAGCTTTATTCTTTAAAATTGAGCTTATAGGCCTTAAACCGTTTAAAAAATAAAAATAGGGATATTTCAACAATTTCTTATCTAAAGAGTGTTCTTTTAAAAAGGAAAAATCTTATCTTCACCTTTTTAACTAGCCGGTGAATATCTTGCTTTTCACTTTACCAATTCTAAAACTTTCTCTCACAAGCCCTTTCTCCGGCGCGTCTGCTCCTCTTCACCGCGGAGGTCGACACTTCCCTCCGTCTCCCTCCGCAAGTGTAGCCAGCTATCCAGCTAGCTCCATTTCTCTGCTGCGACGCTCCAGCAACCCTATCACCCTTCTCTTCTTTCTCTCCGCTCAAATCATGACTACTCCGGTCACCCGCGGCAAGAAGAAGGATGCGGCAACATCAAAGAAGGCTCATGTTCAAGCTCCTGCAGTGAAGGAAACAAGAAAAGAAGGTCGCTCTAAACTCATTCACGATAGACCAGCTGTAGCCGCAGCGAAAAAGAGGAAAGCAACTCCATCCAGGGATACCGTGGCTGAAGAAGGACAGTCGCAAGGCAACCGGCCAAGAGGAAAAGATTGATTGCTGCAGAAAAAGGGAAGGAAAAGCAACAGCCTGCTCCTCCAAAGCCCAGTGCTACTCAAACTATCAGGGAAGAGGAAAGTGATCCTACGAGAATATTGTTTCCGAGGTATGTGGATTTCGATGACCACAAGATGCTCGACAATTTTCCTGAGTTACTTCCCTTCATAGAATTCCAAGGTTGGAAGAGATTTCTGTCCGCGCACAGAGTATACTATCTCTTCTTGGTCCAACAGTTCTATAAGAAATTAGTTTATGACCAGAACCAAAAAGCCCTTCGGACTGAAGTTAAGGGAGTGCAGATTAAATTGTCTACAAAGCTTCTTCACAAAGCTTTTCGTATACCCCGGGATGGGTTATTGGAATCTGAATTCGAAGTTGATTTGTTTGTTGCATACACTATACTGACCGGAAAGCCCAGCAACCCTGAGGATGAAACCCAACTGCTTGTGAAATATTTTGACACCAATAGGTTTCCCCCATTGCAGCGACTACTGCACCATTTGTGTACCACTATGATTACCCCACAAGGGGGTGGCAGGAGTCGAATTACAGAAACCCAAAGATTCATTTTCTTCTGCATGTTCAATAATTTATAGATCTGTCTTCCAAAGATCATTCTGCAGATTATGGGGAGTTGTATAGGGCACAGGAGAAGTCTACCCTATGCTGCACACTTGACAGCAATATTTCAGATAGTTGGAATTTCTCTGGAAATGAAAAGATGAAAGAAATCCCTCAGAGTAATGTCTACTGCATGAGGTTCATTGGGAACTATATGCACTTCAAGAAACAAGGAGACAATATTATAAGAGATCTGCCTGGTCACCAGACTGAACCTCCAGCATCACCTGCACAACAAGCTCAGCAACCTTAAGAGGAACATATAGAACAGTATGAGGAACAATTTCATGTGGATGCTCATTTTGATCAAGACCTACAACAGCGGGAGGATGTGCCACATGAAACATATTTTGGTCCCATAACACAATTTGGGATGCTTCCTCCTCAGTCTCCTCCATTTCAACCTAGAGTTTATGCTGAAGAAGAGGCACCTCCTGAATTTCATACCGAAGCCTCATCATCAAGAGGACCTCAATCTGCTACCACAGAAGGTCCAATGGGTATTCACCCAACATTGATTAGGTTTCTTACTACTCAATTTGCCAATGTGAATTCCTCAATTATGCAGCTTGATATGAAAGTTGAGAGACTAGATGCAAGGTTTGTTCACGGTGAACAAATTCAGAACAGCAGATGGGAGAAATTTGTAAGAGATAAACAAAGGTCTGATGGTCAGTTGTATGCCTTCATGAACTCCCTCATGCATGGCTGTGAAAAAGCAGGGATAGTGATGAAAGATTGAGAGAAATACATACTGAAACTCAAGAAAAAACTTATGAAATGGCCATGCACGCCTATGACATTCGTGAAGATCAGTCCAGCCTGAATCTTAAATATGCTACATTGATTGATACTTCTAATCGAATTGAAGAAAGAGTGGCTGTAGAATCTCTCACAATCATAGAACAGGTGGTTGCTAACACTGCTAGAATTTTAGATGCAACCACACATCTGGACGCAGCAGTTCATGCCAACTCTGCACAGCTAATTGATGAGTCCATACGACTGAAAGGAAAGGTTCACGCTGACTCTAACCAGCTCTTTAAAGCCTCCACCAAACTTGCAGATAAAGTCAGTGCCGACACAGCCACAATGATGAACAGCTCCACCAAAGCTAAAGCAAAGATGGATGTTGTTTACAACAAATTAGATATGGTTGGAACAGAAATTCTTGAACTAATTCATCTTCACAAAGCTCAGCTTCAACCTAGCCTGGAAGACACTGGTGAAGCCTACTACCCTCGACCATCTGAAGCAACATCATCTTATGTCTCAGCACAAGGTTCACAACAAAAAGCACAGACTGAATACATATGTGACATTCTGCATCAGTGGCTCGATGCAATCAATGATAACATCAAAGCTCTACACAAGTTCGTGAAACAAAGAGATGAGCAACTCACTCAGAAGGTTGATTCTTTAGCTACAACTGTTCTACAACTGCAACAACAACTTCAAGGAAGCTCCAGCTCCATGCCTCCCCCACAGCAACCACCTCGTTCACCCCCTCCTTGCTGATGACAAAGGGGGCGAAGAGATGAAGACTAATGAGAGTGCTAAAATCATCTGGCATTGGCATTTAGTTAGGTTCATTTAGCATTAGAAGTTTAGGAAGTTAAACCTCATTCACACTTGTGTAAATGCTTGAATGAAAATCTTTTGTTTGATGAATATGTGATTGTTCAATGAGTTTGTATGACATTGTATGATGTTTTGGTTGATGTGTATAAGAATGGCTTCTTATTAAATGGCAAAACTTTTTGTTTAAAGGTCTTCAACCAAAATGCTTAAATGCGATATGAATGCTTGTAGATAATGATTCATGGTTGTCATCATCAAAAAGGGGGAGAATGTTGTGTCCCCTGGTTTTGATGATAACAAACCATAAATCATTAGTAGATCTTTGTGAAATATATAACGAGTTTGGTTTAATTTCTAGTTTGAACAAGTACAGGAGAAGCTCACTCAATGTGTCGACCTGTCAATTGGACGTGTCGACACGCCTAGAAGAGACTTGTCTTTGAGCCGCTTCTGTTTGAGCTATGGCGTGAGCAATGTGTCGACACCCTATGACAACGTGTCGACACGTCAAGAAGAAAATTATCTTTGAGCCGTTTCTGTTTGGGTTCTGTTTGGCACAACGTGTCGACACCCTGTGAAAGAGTGTCGACACCTTCGCCTCAGCGCAGTGGTTTTCAACTCTGTCTGACGCACATGCCTCAACACTTCATGTTGATGCCCCGACACAAAGGCTCGAGCCGCACGCAAGTGTGACGCCCGTGTCGACACACGGCCATCGAAGTGTCGACCTGTTATGTGTAGAAGCCATGTTTCTTCAAGACTTCAATGGGAAGTGCCGACACTTTGTCTAAAGGTGTTGACACCTTCAAGCTCACCCAGAATGGATCTGATTCCGTTATTGTCCGCTTTTCATGATCCGTAACCGGCCATGGAGGATCCGATCGCACTTGAAAATACTTCTGGAAGCCCACCTTTTTAGAGGAATTGATCAAATGTTAGAAGAATCTTCCAGGAGTGGGTACCCTTTGCAGATTGGTTCCCTACCTACCCACGAATATGGTGCGCACGAGAGAAAAGGACAAATAGCTGTTGTAGCATATTGGGAAGTTGGAGTGCGACGTCCTGCGCATGGTATTCCGCAAGCAGATAAGGAGGGAGATATCTTGAAGAAAAAAGTAGTGGCTTCAGTTCTCAGCAGGGCAAGCAGAGGAGAAGAAGAAGAACAAGAGAAGGAGAGCAAGGGCAGCGAAGAAGCCTTCTGGGGAGATATCACCTTCCTCTTGCCGCTGGCGTGACTGCAACACAGCATATCGTCTTCTTCACCTTCAGGAGTTCTCACGGTAAGGAAGACTGCAGCATCAGGTGCCGTTGAGAGCTGTGAAGCTGGTCTACCACTCCTCTCGCGTTCGTGGTGAAGACCCAAAAAGAAGAAGAGGAGAACTCAGGCTTCGTCCAGCTCTCACCCAGACAGGAGTTTTTCTCTCCCATATAACTTAATAGCCATACTCTATCTGGTTACTCTTTTCAGTTTTATTTTTCTCAAAATAAATACTCTTATTTTGCTCCCTACCTACGTGTAGGAAGACAGACGGTGTGTTCACCAGTCTGTGAGATTTGGGTTGTGTACCCTCAAGCTGTTTGGCAACGGAGTTGAGAGAGTTTGTCTCTCTGTTGGAAGCTGTGAATCAGCAGTAGTGCATTTGCACTAGTGAAGCCTCACCAAATTGTGTGAGGGGTGGACGTAGGTCTCTGGATAGAGACCGAACCGCCTTAAAATCTTGTCTCTCCGTGGTTTGTTTTCTATCTTGCGTGACGCTAGATGCTTGTGTAGGAACGCTCTTAATCATAGTGTGTGCATTTAGCTCACCAACTTGCGTCTGTTTGTGTCTTACTATTCTTTAGTTTTTATCTAGTTGTTATTTTCGCAAAGAAGGGGCTGATCTATTAACCTCTCCCCTCTAGATCCGCCTATCACTACTCATCATCCCAGGCAGACGAGTTCCTGACCCACCGCCTTACACTCCTCCATGCCGCTAAGTACGTCATTGCCGACCTCAAGGAGTTGTGCCATGAGAGCCTCACAGAGGCAGCAGACTACATACCTCTACAGGCTGCCAAAGTTGAACAGTAGCTGCATGAGGTACCTGGTGAACTTTGGCAAAATATATGACATTGGTGATGACTTCAATGCCTTCCTGCAATGTGAAGATAGGGATTTGATAGTTGAAATCTTTCATGATATTCTTTCTATCGGGAAGGATTTCTGAAAACTGAAAGGGGTGGTGGCTGCTGCAATTGTGTGCCAATGAATTGTATGTTGTTGCTGTAAAACATGGATTGTCGAAGATAATGTTGTCTAGGGTATTGTTTGCTGATGGGGTGAATGCATTGATTCTTTGGTTAAGAAGGGATTCATTAGTATCATATGTAAAACTCCTGATTGAATGGAGCAAAATATGTACTCATTTGGTGGAAGAAATTGTTTCCATGGATTGTGTGTGTTGATAGTTTGGTATTCAGATATGGTAATAGAATTCTCCACTGCACAGGCTATGTAAAATGTTTACCCTTTAGATCCAAGCTAATATTTTTAATCTCATGAGAGTCCAATCTAATGTTACGGTTTAAATTATTGATAGGTTAGTCATTTCCATCCTACTAATCTATCTTGAGTTAAGATTTATGATGGATAGGTGACGGTAAGGTTACGGTGCAACCGCCATAAAGATTTAAGTTGCATTATGATAAATACCATAAAGATGATAATATAAGGATAATTTTGAAAAAAAATGGGGATATAGGGGTAATTTTTTCTTAAAAACTCTTATTTTTCTAAATTAGAAGTATGACTTACACAAACCTAGTTAGTCGTATACAGGTTGAGCCCGACTTTTTCATTAAAATGTAAGGGCCCGACTTCGATCAAGTCTAATTTGATAAATTAAATAAAATAAAATTAATAAAATAATATTTAAAATATATACAATTTACAATCTCATTAACCTCTATACCCGTAAAATCTTTCAACATTACCATTATGGTCCCATATTTATGGTATTTACCATAATACATCTTAAATCTTTACGAAGGTCGCATCGCAACTCTACCGTCACTTATCCGTCACAAATTTTAATTCAAAGTAGATTAAGAGAAGGGAAATGACTAACATATCAAAATTTTAAATTATATTGTCATTATAATTTGAAAAAAAAATCTCAAAATAAATCCATGCGCGTAACGCATTCATTTGACTAGTTTCAAAAATAAGTAAAAAAAATATTATTATTATATTGATTAAGCTCAAAATATAAATTTGACTTGTGTATATTATTATACATAAGGAAAGATGAGGCAATGGAATATACTACTTTCATGTGTAGAATATTTGATACTTTAATATCTTTGTTTACATTGTGATATTTTCCCTGTCTTGTTTGTTTTGGATACAGGTCGGGGGAACTATAGTAGAATTCAAGACACGGTAACAAATCATATATTATCTTTTACGTATTTGCATTGAAAAATATAAAATTATAATATATAAATTTAGATAAAGAAAATATATCTGTGAAACAGTCGAGCACATTATTGATAGTTTGCCTCTTATACATGCAAAGTTAGGAAACAATATTTTTTAGATATTTTAAATTTAGAATATCCTATTAAGTATTGTAACACTCGAGAAATGGTTGTCAAATTCACGATTCATATCTCTAAAGATTTGTTTGATCGGGAAGGAGAGTGTCGCTGGAGAGGGACCTGCAACCACCAGAGAAGGGTCAAAAGGAGCCCTAGGAATTATCCCAAATGATAACTTTTTGCCAGTCAAGTCAGGCAACGGTGGGAAAGGAGGTGAGCACTCGAGAAGTGTGGGAGAGGCAAACTAGAGCAAGGGGGAGAGAGAGGGTTGAGAGGATTAGGCTGCATATGTAACGACTCAAGATCTAGATACCGAGTCAAACCCGATATCATTCGGATCTTACGCCGCCACCCACGAGCTGAAAACTCGGAAGGGTTCAAATAGATGTCACGGGAGTGTACAGAAATCTAAAACAAATGTAAAAATTAAAGTGCTGAAATTAAAATTTATATTTATACATAAATTTACATAATTTTACACAGTTTTCTAGTCCAGATATACAAGTCTCAAAGGTACAACTCAATGAAAGAAAAGTACAAAGCCTTGGGGCATACCCCGACTGGCAGAAGCTGGCGATGCTAGGACACTCAGGCGCTTCTCAAGGCCTCCGTACGGCGAGGAGGCACACCAGACCTGAAAATAAAAAGGGAGAGCCTCATCTCATTGGCTCAGTAGGAGTCCCGCGGATCCCCAGCATAATAGAACGTAACGAACAACGTAATAAATGAAAGGCACAAAGAGCAGTAAGCAGGAAGGACAGTAAGGCAGAAAGATCAACACTAAATGCACATAACCACTAATTGCCAAAAGCCTACACAACAATGAAATATCTTGCATACCGAGCATAAACCATGCCGAACCAAGTTCTCGTAATATGGACTAAAAGACTCGATCACGGTAACCTGTCTTGAAACCTTTCTACTGGCGGACGAACGCTAAAATCTAGGTTATCAAGTAGACTCCCACTTGATCAACAGAGGGACGCAGTTATACTACCGGAACAAGACTCTCGAAGGTAGCAAGGAACTACGCTTCAATCACGCCTAACAAGAACACGGAGCCGCCAAAACTTTGAACCTAGTCACGCGTGTACCACGGCTAATCACTGTAACCCATGAACCGATACCGTACAATAGGATACCCTCGGCTGCCTGAACAGTAAGCCACAACGGTAAGAAACTAGGGTCGCCACACTTGAGTGACAAGAGTATTATCCACTAGAAGCAAGGCCGGAAGTGTCCACTGATGACTTAGTTCATAGCCTCAGGTGTCTCCCTATACGTCTCAAGCAAAAACTGAGACACCGTACATGGAACACGAGATAAGGGTTTAGTCAGGGTCATACTCGTCAGCACGCGTCCGAAGTCCTCAACCACGTGTGCACACACTGACTGACTGCGCTACATCAGGCCCTCTAGCTGGTTTTCCTCCCGACCCAGACTCGAGTTGCCACAGTGGGAGGCCCTACGGAAACCAGCCCCAAACCGTCTCTCTTGGGTCTAGCTCTGCACTACTCCCCAGTGGCTTGACACAAGCGTACCCAGGCAAGTTAGGACTAGTGAAAGAGAGGTCACTCCAAGTAAGGACTCGGTGTGAAACTATCAACGTGTAACCGATCGTGGACACTAGCACGTCGCACGAAACATGAGTCTAAGTTGCAAGGCACAAGGCCGCCGAGGTTACTATCTCGGAAAAGCATAACTATTCACATTTCCCCACCATGGGATACACCCACATATTTAAAACTAAGTCATCGGGCGTCCCACCATGAGACAACCCTCGTGGGGTTCACACGGCTAAATTTTAGGTGATTTTATTCAAAAATAGCACTATTTGAGTTTCAGAGCGAAAAACCAAGTTCTCGGGACCGAAAATGCCAATTTCTAAAGTGGGACTGGGGGTTTCGGTCGACCAGCTCAAGAGGATCGGTCGACCGGACTCCACAAGAGATTAGAAACCCGGTCGACAGGCCTCCCAGGGTTGGTCGACCCTCCTGTTGAAAGCGGTCAGGGAAGGCACCGCGACCAGTAGGGACAAGGTCGATCATTTGACCGCGTCAAACTTGAACGCGGTCGGTCTGACCACCACATTCAGACTTATCAACTTAGCCCCTAAATACACTTAGACGCGATCTCTGGGTATACTGCGATCAAAAACCCGAAGCTAGACGCGGTCGGAAGACTGACCGCATTCTCGCTTTCGATCCGGGCAAGGGCGAACTGCCCTAAAACCCACCCCACTCGATACAAACGAGGGACAAACCATACAAAAATCTTGATTCCTGCGTTCATACCTCCACATACATACATTTGGCTCCAAAAACCATGAAAAATTCATGCATTTTCAACATCTAAATCAAAAGCTATAAAGAACTCATGTTATACATAAATCATTCCAACAATTAAACCTCTTAGCATGCGATTAACCACTCTAAACCATAGAGAATCGCGATCCGGAGTGAGAGGATTCCAACCCCCTACATGTTGACGAAGAAACCACGCGATTTGGATGCCAATCCGTCGAGAAATCACGCGTTTACTCGAATCCAAACCCCGATCTCGCGACCACGCCAAGCCGCGCCACCGCCTCTTGCTTCTCGCATCCGTCTCCTGTTGCACGAAGCCTGAGCCATCCTCGATCTCGCCCACCGCAAAGCCCCGTCAGCCGCCGGAGAGGTAGAGGGTGAGAGGGAGAGAAACGGGGGGTGTGAGGGTGAGAACGGGAAAGAGAGACAGAGGGAGAGAAACGGTGGGGGAGTGGGGGTTTAAAAATAATTTTTGTTATTATATTCTTTTCTTTTCATTTAGAAAATCTGCATTAACCTCTAAAAATCTCTGAAAAATATATTTTGACTTTGAAAAATTCTAAGAAAAAGTGATGCCGCTCAACGCGCCAACACAAACCCGATAAGATTCACATAAATACCGTTTAAGGATCTAAAACCCCAATATTAAAATCTGAAATCCAAACAGACACGATCCGCAACCCGCGAAAAATATGATCAAAAAATCCAGGGACATTGCAGCGTACCTCCTGGCCGTTGGGCCAGGGTCTTACTTATATCATCGTCGGAGGGTTGACCGTTGGGTTGTCGTGGCTGGGGGAGACGTGAGTCATCCAGCTCGCGTGCCTGACGAGACAGGAGGTGTTAGCTAGGTGCGATTGATAAACACAGATCCAGAGTGGGGGTGAATGGATCTTTCAAAGAATTCTACCCAATTTAAAATTCGCATGAGATGATAACACAAGATCAGTGGACAATTGATCAAACATAAGAGATGCAAACTCAATTAAACTCTAGGATATAGATAATCAATTAAATCACGGTCCTAGCATGCATCTAGCGGAAGCAGGCAATCAAACAAACCACTGCACAATGATTTTTAGGTGGTTCGGTCCAAAGACCTACGTCCACCCCTCACTCCCCACCGGAGTGAGGCTTCCACTAGTAACACTAGCACAGCAGGCTCAGTCTGCAACAAATGCTGTCAAACAGCTTGACCAGGGGAACAACCTCTCCTCTTCCTCCCAACCGGAGGGACACCCCAGTGACTCCCAGCCACTTGGAAACCAGAGACACACGGTCTCTCTTCCTCCAGACCCAGAGAGAACCCCTGGACTTGCTACCCGCAAGCCCAGAACCGGAGGACCAAACCTCCCTTCCTCCAAACCGGAGGGGAACCTAGAGACCCAAGTCTCTCTTCCTCTGAAACCCAGAGGGAAACACAAGTGACACCAAGTCACCTGCAAACTAGAGGTCTCGGACCTCTCTTCCTCCCAACCGGAGGGAAACAACCAATGACACCCAGTCAAAGGCAACCAGAGACGCAAGTCTCTCTTCCTCCACACCGGAGGGAACCCGACCTCACACTAGAGGATCGGAAGAACAGCAAGTGAATAGTTCAAAGAAAAAATAAAAATGCAGCAACAGAAAGCTGAAAAGATAAAATCAAATGTGGCTCTCGCAGGAGCTGGCTGGCCTGGATTTGATCCACGGTCCAGCAGGAACTTCTTCTTCTGCTTCTCTCTTTCTCCCAGCACGAACTCTCTTTTCTTCTTCTTCTTCTTTCTTTCTTCTTCTTCTTCTCACTGCTTCAGCCTTCTCCTTCTTCTCACTTCTTTTCTTCTTCTTCTCTATTCTCTATATCGTGGAGGCACTCTCTGCTCTTCAGCTTTTCTCGATGGCTCTCTTCATTTCTATCACTCTCAGCCGATGGAGGAGTCTCCATATATATACCAGCAGCATGCAGCTAGGGCTTATGCTCTTTTCGATTCCCGCCCAAGCTTCAGTGGTCCATGTGTCAGCATCTCAGCCTCTAGGATCACGTGCCAGTCTTAATAACCTCGTCCATTAATCCTGTCAGGTAATCAGTTGAATAACAGTATCAGATGATGTATAGACTTGAAAGTTTAACTGAGTGTACAGACTTCGTGAGGACATCAGCCCAAGGCGTCAACGCTTCCATCGTGCAGCGTCGCCTCAGCTCCTCAAGCGAGATGCTCACGCCCTTGGCAACTGGCCAATGCGTCAACGCATCCTGTGTCAGCGTCGACGCAGTGAATAAGGCAGAAAGCGAAAGACGCACAATTGCGTCTACGCAGTCAGCCAAGTGCGTCAACGCACTAAAAGCACAGAACCCAAAGGCAGTGTACAGGCTTGGTAAGTCTGAGCCAATGTACAGACATCAAGTGAAGACCAGTGTATAGACTTCTCGTGAAAACCAGTGTACAGACTCTGTGATGAAAGGCTGATAGAGCGAGCGATGTATAGAGTTGGAGAAGAAGACGCACTGTTCACGCTGTACAGACTTGGGCGTTGTATAGACTTGGAACGGCTTCAAGGCAACAATGTACAGACTTTGAAATAAGGAGTGTACAGACTTGAAAGTTCAAGGCCACGATCTATAGACTTTGTGAACAAGATGCAATGCTGACTGATGTATACACTTGGCAAATAGAGTGATGCATGAACTATCCTGTACAGACTTTAAGACTTAATGAGCAACAAAAAGTAGACAAAGCAGCATGGCGTCAACCCAGCTGTTCCACTGCGTCAACGCAGCAAGTAAACCAGCAACTACTGCGTCAACGCAGTGTTCTTGTAGCGTCAACGCAGCTAGTGAGCAGACATCCAATGCGTCAACCCAATCCAATGCGTCAACCCAATCTCCAACTGCGTCAACACACTGCATGAACAATTAGCCACTACGTTAACCCAATCTAGCCATATTCATGAATTAGCTATTCAAGCAAACAATCAGATATTTAAGCAGTTAAACAGTCATCTAAATTAATTAGCACACCTCAGTGTGACTCATGGTGTGTCAGCCATCATCAAAACCACACAGGGGCACAACAGGAGGCATGTGCTTTGACTCGCCATCTCTTCGCCGGAGGGCAACTCTGCCATTAATGCGGCAAACTCACCGGACATTAATAAGGCAGAACTCGTCGGAGAGGACGTGAGGTTGCACTATCAGGGACAGTGGTGCGGGTGGCGTTTGCTAGTCGTCGCGAGACTTGCATGCCTTTCGTCATTAATGCGCTGCCGTAGATATAAGTTGTGGTCGCTGACGGGGAAGGCACATGCGGGTATGATGCTTGTGCTGGGCCTACGCTGGGGTAGGAGGTGTGTTGAGCCAGTACACGATGCAACGGGCCCAAAGGACTGGACCCCCATGATGGGTCGAACGGATGGGCGCTAATGGGTTGGCGAAATATGTCCTCCTCAGATCTTTTAGTTTTAGATTTTTGACATGCGAATCATTGTTAAATAAAAATTTATAAAAAAATTATTTCTATAAATATATTAACAAACGTATCACTGTATAAATCTGAATTGTGCAAAAATATCATATTTATTTATAAGTATATCACTCTTTTTTGTTAAAAATTTATAAAAAAATTACGTTGAAATGACATTTATGTATTATTTAAATTAACGTAATAATATGCTTACAAATATATTTTAAGAATAATATTTTATAAATTCACCTCTAATAATAATTTTTATATATTTTTAATTATTTATCTTTTTAAAATAATTTTTCAGAAAATAGTCTACCCTAAACTTATTCTGTTTTTTAATTAAACTCGTCATGGGCGTTCTCATCTCAATTTCTACCTACATTCGGTCAGTTGCGGTCACCGATGGTAAAGTTCTTTCTGTTCACCTCCACGCCTTCGTGAGTTCACCTGCATGCCTCAGAACTCAGAAGCATCCTCGTCTCAGCTCCAGCGCCACAAATAGGGAACTTGGTTAGAGAGAGAGAGAGCGGAGAGGAGAGAGAGAGAGATGGGATTCCTTCTGCGAGCTCTGCAGCGCTCCAAGTCCTCCCTCCAACCCCACCTCTTTGGCGCCCCTAGGGTTTCTCATGCCCCTGTCCGATGGATCTCCTCCACCCGCGACCTCCTGAACCCGGACGCCGCCGCCGCCTCCGCCACCCAGGAGCCCGCCCCGGAGGTCCGGCCCCGCACCCCTGTCGGCGGCGCCAGGGTCCACTTCCCCGTCCCCGAGGACGCGATCGAGGTCTTTGTGGACGGTTACCCGGTCAAGATCCCCAAGGGGATGACGGTCCTCCAGGCCTGCGAGGTCGCCGGCGTCGACATCCCGCGGTTCTGCTACCATAGCCGTCTCTCCATCGCCGGGAACTGCCGGATGTGCCTGGTGGAGGTGGAGAAGTCCCCGAAGCCCGTCGCCTCCTGCGCCATGCCGGCTCTTCCAGGTTGGGATTTGTGATATCGTGATACCTGCTGGCATTTGTTTTTTTCATTCTTGTCATTCTTTTCTCTGTGAAAGATTTCATTTTCTGTGCTTCGTTTTGACCTTAGGGACTTGGTTTTTTGTTCGTGACATCATGATATATGCTGGCATTTGTTTGCACTCTTGTTATTTGTTTGGGAAATTTGCATTTTTATTCGGAGTTCCTTTTTATCCTTATTAGGGTTCGTCATTGAATTGTTCTACTCTGTTGCTGAGCTACAGGGATGAAGATTAAGACGGACACGCCCGTGGCAAAGAAAGCGAGGGAGGGGGTGATGGAGTTCTTGCTGATGAACCACCCACTGGACTGCCCAATCTGCGATCAGGGCGGGGAGTGCGATCTTCAGGACCAGTCTATGGCATTCGGATCAGACCGGGGGCGTTTCACAGAGATGAAGAGGTCTGTTGTCGATAAGAACCTTGGGCCATTGGTGAAGACAGTGATGACGCGGTGTATCCAGTGCACGAGGTGATGCCCTGTCGGTGATTTCCACTTTATATTGACAGGCTAGTGGCTGTTGCTTGTGTCTCTTCATTTAGAAGGCATGATTATGTGATTCCAATATTGTATCTACAGTGCCGACTAATGGTTTTCTTTCCTGTTTCTGAAGTCTGTATAATAATCGTGAAGCCAAAAGTTTAACCAAGTTAAACACATGTTTAAAGGACAGGAAAAGTAATGGAATGAGAATAGTTACTGATCCACACGGGGGAACATTTAGCTGGGTTCATTTCAATGACACATCTAGCCATGTGTATGATTTGAATGACTAAATTGAGTTGCACGTCACAGGAGGATGATTGGAAAAGGTCTAAAATTTTACAATATAGTGCGGTCTTTTGCCCATGATTTCATTTCATTAATAAATATTTTTACTTCTGTTCTTCCATTGGGACGGACAATGTTGGCTCAGGTATAATTTGGTCAGGTAGTTAGTCTTAGGTAGGAGAATATAGGATGTCAAGCCACTTCAGAGCTAGTTTCCCTGAAGCTCTCAAGAAGAATACCAGCCAATTGATTTGTTGTTATTTTCTTTCTTTTATTCTCTTGTAGCTCTGTTAATGGAGATGGGGTTGACATGTTTTTGATTGATGCAGATACAAGATGATGTTTTAGCAGAGCTAGGTATCTCAAAATTAACTGTTGAGCTTGCTTATAGGTGCTCCATAAGTTTCATTTCGAGCATTTTTTTAAATAGTCATATGGGAGTATACCACCATATATCATGAATTAAAAAGGTTATGCCCCAAAGCAAAAGTGTAATGGAAAAGCAAAATTATGTTCTCCGCATCCAATAAAAAGGAGCCACCTAGAGGGTTTCTTCTTGATCTCTTAGGGCTACTAAGCTATTGCTTCTTTGTTCAACTGAGGACTACATGAATCCTATGTTTACTAATACCTTTATTAGCAATGACTATCAGATACATCTTCCTTTCTAGTTTCTTATGTAATTTGTTCATTAAAAGAGACCTTTATGTTCCTTGATTGAGAGTTTAGGTATCTTTTTGTGTTTCTATGTAGATATGCAAAGTACTTTGATGGCAAAATGATGCACAGTTTTCTATAAAATGAAGAGAAATATGATCATACTTAAGATGATCATGGTTTTCTATCTCGGATATCGGTTCTGTCTCGGAAAGGCGGAAGAGAAGAGATCTTGGAGAGATCTAAAAAAAACTTGGGAGATCGGGTTCAGGGATTTCAGAACATTTTTTCATATATATCGCCTAGTTCTAAGAAAATATTAATTTTTTTCTATTAACCACTCAATTTCACAAACATAATTTTCTGATTGACAATTCAATTTTACAAAATAGAGTAATGATAACAATAACAAATCCATTCACATGCACCAATGTCAATATACATCAAAAGTAACACAAAAAAGAGATACATAAAATGGTACATGAATCACAAACGGAAGAATACATAAAAAATCATCAATAATAAAAAGAAGAGCGCTGTGCCTTAGTCTCTCCACTCTCATATTGTCTAGAGTAATAATTCTGAACATAAACACAATATTGCTCCCATGTCATCCTTTGTTCATGCATCTGCATGTACTCCCTCACATATCTATCATAGTCTTGAACAGAGGGAGACTGTGAGACAGAGAGAGAGAGAGAGCAGGGGGTGGGGGAGAGGGGGTAGGGGAGAGAGGGGGCGGGGGAGAGAGGCTGAGAGACATAGAGAGGGGGCAGGGCAGGAGAGAGACAGAGAGAGAGACTTGGCTCTTGGCTCTCTCTCAGGAAGAGAGAGACAGAGAAAGAGAGGAGGAACAGGGGAGAGAGATACAAGGGGGAGGGGGAGAGAGAAGAGAGATACAAAGTGTGGCAGGAGAGAGACAGAGAGAGTTGCTCTCTCACTATCTGATTCTTTCTCAGACAGAGAGAGAGAGGGGAGGAGGGATGGGGGAGAGAGATGGAACATAGAAGGGGCCGGGAAGAGAGCAGAGGAGAGAGGGAGCAGAAGAGAGAGAGAGAGAGAGAGAGAGAGACCCCGGCCGCCGGCAAAGAGGAGGTCGTGGACGAGCTCGGAAGTCCTTGATGACAGTCGACGGTGAACACTGCTGCGACGGCAAACACGGCGGACGTCCTTCACAATGGCAGCGATGACCGGCGGCGAACACTACTTGATGATGGCGATCACGTCGAGCCCCGGCGCAAACCCTAGGAGAGGCCGGAGAAGAAGGGGGCATCGAGGGGAGAGAGATACAAGGGGGAGGGGGAGAGAGATACAAAGTGTGGCAGGAGAGAGACAGAGAGAGTTGCTCTCTCACTATCTGATTCTTTCTCAGACAGAGAGAGAGAGGGGAGGAGGGATGGGGGAGAGAGATGGAACATAGAAGGGGCCGGGAAGAGAGCAGAGGAGAGAGGGAGCAGAAGAGAGAGAGAGAGAGAGAGAGAGAGAGAGAGAGAGAGAGAGAGAGAGAGGTTCCCTCCCGGCCGCCGGCAAAGAGGAGGTCGTGGACGAGCTCGGAAGTCCTTGATGACAGTCGACGGTGAACACTGCTGCGACGGCAAACACGGCGGACGTCCTTCACAATGGCAGTGATGACCGGCTGCGAACACTACTTGATGATGGCGATCACGTCGAGCCCCGGCGCAAACCCTAGGAGAGGCCGGAGAAGAAGGGGGCATTGAGGGTTGGGGGCCCCGCCCCGCCATTTGAAAGCAGGCAACGTCGAATTTTGGGGGCTTCATTTCCCGGAAAGCCGCCCGAGACCGAGATCTCATGAGATCCTGCCGATATTGCATTCCATGAAGATGATGTTTGCAAAGCCTGAGAAAAGGTCGAGATAGCACATTCTGCTATCACTGGTCTGGTAGATGGATAAAAATGATGAATTGCAAGAGCATTTCTCATTTTATAATTATTGGCTACATTTCTCAATATTTACTGTTGTGAAGTAGCAGCCTAAAACCAACATCAGCATTAGAAGTTTTATCCCATTGAGATGGAGATTGGGTAGAAAGGTTTGGCAATTTGGCAAAGTTCTCTCTTGCCCACCCTTCCCCGGATCAGCCATCTTTCTTGATGTTAAGCATTTACAAGTTGGCAGAAAGTAATTTGGTCAAGATAAGTTTTTATGGGAGTCTATGACAAGCTTGTAAGGTCAGATAGTGGGTATAAAACTGCCTGCTTGGTTGTAGCTTAAGCTTAGGCCACGTTTGGGAGCACGTTAGCCTTGGAGAGATTATGAAAAATCCCCCTATAGTACACTTCTGAAAAAGTACAGATTTTTTAAAAAATCAAAATTTCATTTGGGATGGTTACAACATTTTTGAACCCACCCCTACTTCACCTTTCTCCTTTACCTTCTTGAATCTGGCAGGGTTCCGATGGCAGAGGGTCTAAATAAAGGTGATCAGTGTTGCCATGTATTTTTTCCTTCCCAAAATCCGCTCCCACCACCCAGGAAGCTCCCCTTGGGGAGCTTTTGTGGATTTGGGAGAGGACCATCTTTTGTGTCTGCACTGTCTCACTTCCCAAAATCCACCTAACACGCAAGCTGATGCAACCTTGTGACATTTGGAAACAATGCTGCTTTTGCAGGGGATTCCAGTCATTGGAATCCCCATGGCATTGCTTCCAAGTGCGCCCTTAGACAACCAGGCAGCAAGCCTTGAAAGTTCCTTGGAATTTGGAGAATAGCTTAAAAAGTGAGGAAAGAGTCAAGTTGGAAAGTTGGATATGTGATCCTTTCTAATATAACTATCAGCGGAATAGCGAATGAACAAAGGCAAAGAATGAATACAAAAATTTTATGTCATCAAAGCTCGCAGGATGTAAAAAATTTTAAACTGATGAAGGCATAAAGTGAGGATTTCAAATACTTAGTTAGGCAAGCTTATAGCCTTGAGGTTTAGGCCACATGGGTTCTATGTTATCGGAATGCTTGCTTTAAGAAGCATATTTACATGCCACGTCAGGACTGAAATGATGATGGGGTGAGTCGCAAGTGCTCAACCTCTCTTGTCCAGTACTAGTCAGGGTTATCCTCAAGATTAAGAAAGAGACATTCAAAATATTCAGCTCATATAGCACCATGAGGAAGTTGTTGAAACACATGATGAGGACGTCCTATAAATTGGACAGTTTATTATGTGAATATAGATTCGAACCTTTGGGACACTACAGCTTTTTGCCAGTTCAGAAAGTCTAAATACTAAAATGTCATAATAATGAGTCGTTGGTCTTTTCTATGAGTAAAACCCATGTATCCACTTCCCACCCAGTGGCTGTGACGAAGATGGTCAAGAAGTCTCTCTGGTAACTTTTATGAGCTTTTTCTGTTATTGGCTTTGTTCTTCCTTATCATCAGTCACCCACCCAACTGTTGCATATGATATTCCATTTGTTTGTTATTATTGCATTCGACATCTTCTTTCAGTAGGTCATCCAAGAAATGCCATGTAGATCTGAAGACTTCTGTTTATACGTTTGGGTCTAAATCTAAATTCTTTCTTAAGTGACAGATAAATGATGCAACTAGACAACACATTCAGGATATCTTCTTCTGTCTGTGGCACAAGGATGAAGTATATATTGTTGTTTTCATCTTTGTTTGATTGCTATGAATATAGCAGTCATCATGTGATGTTTTTCAAAACAGGTGCGTCAGATTTGCCACTGAGATTGCTGGTGTTCAGGACCTTGGCATGTTAGGTCGTGGTAGTGGAGAAGAAATTGGAACATATGTTGAAAAGCTTATGACAAGTGAACTTTCTGGAAATGTGATAGATATATGCCCTGTTGGTGCTCTCACCTCAAAACCATTTGCTTTTAAGGCTAGAAACTGGGAATTGAAGGGTACTGAGACTATTGATGTTACTGATGCTGTTGGATCAAACATGAGGATTGACAGTAGAGGTCCAGAAGTCATGCGCATTCTTCCACGGCTGAATGAGGTTTCTTTTCTTTTCCTTTGATCCACCATCTTCTTCCTGTACAACTGCAGTTTGTTCCCATTCGATATTTGCCTACAAATTTTTTTTTTTTACATTGTCTTGCTTCTGTCTCACTTTCACTGTAATAACAATTGTTGCAGTTCTTTTTCAAGGCAAAGTTCTATGGCTTCCCACAGAGGTCATTTTCCCCCATATTTTCAAAATGAATTCTGAATGTGAAACATGAGACTCAGAAGAAGCTCCCACTAACCATCAACTTCTTAAAAGTGGGAAATTGGTTTAATTCAAATACAAAATTACATCATGTTTTTTCTTTTTGAAGGAAATGTGGATTGTACCACGAATTTTATAAGAATAGAGAGAGGTAGTACAATGGGGGAGGTGAGGAGAGGTTTCTCACACTCAAAAAGGAAAAAGGAGAAAAAAGGAGATACCGGACAGACTACAAATCAAGGATGGCAATTTCGGTTTCGGTTTTAGTTTCGGCCGGGTCCTAAACCGAAACGTATCTGTTTTGGTTTTGGTTTCGGTTGAAATCTGTTCAAAACATTCAAAAAAATTTAGAAAAATCTGAAAAAAATCAGAAAAATTATAAAAAAAGGAAAAAAGAAAAAAAATCATTGGACATGCATTTAAGAGTGAATAAATTGGATTAAGTGCTAGAAGTAGACATTGGACATGTTAAACTAATATTCTCGAGTACATATTAAGCATGAAGTAGGTTCAAGCAGTACAATAAACATTACAAACACAGGAAATGTTACAGAAATTAAATGATCTCTACCCAAATAATGATGCACTAATATGGATAATAACTGGAAGAACCTTATCTCTCATCGTCTGGCTTCTGCTGTTGATACCCATAAAAGGCTGCATATATTCTGTATATTCACTGTAACCAAACAATGATCATGCATCCCTCTTTGGATCCCTCTTGGAGTATAAAGTTGTTGGCTTGATTGGAATCCAGAATCAGCATAAGAAGCAGAATCTTGAGGGTTAGAAGAAGATGTTGACCCATAACTGCTACTGGCTGGAACTGCGTGAAATTGGAATCCTGGTTGATGACCCCCCTCATACATGCTTGCTTCGTGTTGGTCACCTTCATAACTTGTTGGATGTCTATATTGGCTCTGTGAATCATATCTTCTTTCACTATGATTGTATCCTCTGCTCGTGTCAGTGTGGAAGGAGGAAGTAGATGCATACATGCCACCGCTAATAGTAGTACCGCAGCTGCAATGGGATCATCACTTGGTGCACATCATCATCAGAACCATAAGAAACCAATCGCCTTCTAGCCTTTGGCTCTGTTTTTTTTCCTTTTGGTGTGACTTTATCCTTCATCTTTGAAAGCAATCCTTTTCCCCGTGACGTGTGTCTCATATAAACTTACTTCATTTGCTCAATTGTTGGGTCCTCTCGAGCAGCAACATTAGTCCTCTTAGTCATCTCATGCATTTATATATTTCTTCTTAAGAATGGAGGTGGCTTGACCATTCTAGGAGTGACTGGCCTGCTATCTGATTCTGAGTATCTACCTGACTCAATCTCAGGTTGCTGCTCAATGTCGTCAACAAACAACGCTGGGTCCTCTCTCTGGTGCGCATGAGTCACTCTTGACCTCTTAGTTGATCCTCTGAATTTTAGATCCCTTGGCTCATTTTCATCTAATATACCCTCTGCCCATGTTTTGTCATCAGGACTGTGCTCGTATCTCAACCCAACACTGCAAGGGATTGTCATCATCAAATAATGCGCCCACCTCAATTTCGCCAGTTGTATCGTCTGCAACGCGTTTGCCCATTAGCTGTTGTCTCAGCTTCATATTTTTTATTCTCAACCTCATGTTGTAGTGGCAGTAAATCACTTTTTTTTAGCCGTTCAGCCTTTAGCCGATTGCGAACCTTCGAGTGTATAAGACTGAACATGCTCTAATTCTTTTCACATTGACTTGCTGATGTTGTTTGACTCAACACCTAAATTGCAATGTAAGCCAATGTATTACTGCCCAAATCCCTATTGTTCACCATTATCCACTAGTCACATGTTCCACCCACTAGTCACCTGTTCCACCAACCATAAACAAATAAATGTAAGAGGTAAATGAAGATCAATTCTTCATGATTTATTAATACATATTGACTCAATTTAAGCACAAACATTTAGTATATTTGGGCTCACTCTTTCCACAGCGTGTTGCAATTGTGAGTCAGAATATGTCCCAGTCCTCAATCTATAATTGTCCATCTGTAAGGGTAAAGTAACAATTAACATAAGGAATTAAGTAAATTCTTTTCCTCTTATTGATGAAATTAATAAAGGCCAACCTGTAACTTTGCCTGAAATCTCTTTTCTGGTGTCCTTGATAAACGACCAATGATTGTTAAGGTGCCTTGAAGCACCTCGCGATCAACATTTTCATTGGCATTGTACATAAATCGAGGGTTGAGAAAATAACCTGCATTTATGTATAATTAGCTAAATGTAAGATGTAAATTAACTTAAAAAATAATGAACTTTATATCAATACAATTAATCACTCACCAGTTGCATGCAATTCATGATGTAATGTGTTGTCCCATCTGTTGTTAATTTTCCACCACTTCGCATACTCTCTGGGAAGGGATTTCTGTAACTCTAACTTGGCACGGTCCATGGCCTCGTACAGATATCCCATATCATTCTTCTCATCACCATCCACCATTCTTAGGACCTTCACGAGAGGGGTGATTATTTTCATGTAACGTGAGACCCTGTTCCAAAATTTGCTGTCTTCCACGATGTGGCACACATCCAAATAATCCATCTGAGCATCAAGATTGGATTTGTCTATATAATCTCGCATGGAATTGTGGTACATGAAAGACTTGATCTCATTCTTATACTTGTGCAAGGACTCCAAAGAAATGAAATTCGAAGCAAATCTTGTTGGCCCTGCACGGATAATATCTCGGCCCCCACTTGCATGCTTTCTGAACATGTTCAAGATTTTAGGATGGCCATAAATGTATTGAGTGATGCTCTATGCCATCTCAATTGTTTTCTTCACATTTTTTTCCTTCCCAATATCTTCAAGTATCAAGTCCAGACAATGTGCTACACATAGGAGCCAATATAAATGCTTGCGCTTCTTCATCAATTTTCTCCCTGTAGCCTTGTAACTGGCTTCATTGTCGGTGGCTACTTGCACAACATGTTCCTCTCCAATTTATTCTACTATGTCATCTATCAAATGAAGCAAATAATTTGCATTCTTTTCCTAATTTGATACATCAACTGATTTCACAAATACTATACCTTCTATACAATAAACCAGAAAGTTGATCATGGACTTCTTCGCTATGTAGTTAAAAGCGCGCCTAGGCGCTGAGGCGAGGCGAGGCGCCCCCTGGGCGCCTCGCCTCGCTCTGTCTCGCCTCTGACCACAGTTTTATGAATTAATTAGTTTCTTCATTATTTAATTTCTTCTCTTTCAGTATGTTTATTATATTGTGAAATCTTTATCAGTTTAATGCTGTGTCATTTTATTTAGTGAATCATAATAATTTGAATCATAGGATTGAATGAATTTAGGAAATTTATTGACTTTATATAGCCATTTTGTGATATTTAGACGTATAGTTTACTTTTTGAATTAAATATATATATTTAATAAACTTTCGCCTCAAACGCCTCAAACGTCTAGGCCATCGCCTAGGCCTTTGAGGCGTGAGGCGACCCCCTTGTCGCCTCGCTCGCCTCACGCCTCAGACTACATAGCTTCTTCGTGATACCAGTCCAGCCATCACATATAATGGTACATCTTCTCTCCATCCAGATATGTTTGAAGTTTTTAACCCACTGATGAAGCTCCTCAACCTCTCTCTCAAGGCCATGCCCGTATATGTCTCAACGTGATGGGGCCTTTAAGCCAGGGCCAACATCTGCTATGGCATCAAGCATAAGCTGTCAGTATTTTGATTCAACTACATGTGTAGGCACACCTACATGGAAAAATCATTTGCAAATATTTTTAAATGCATGCCCTGTAGTTTCAACTGATTTTTTGACCCCTCTCAATGCTTGCTTGATTTTTAGCTGTATAGCACTTTGCCTTCTCTGCACATAGTTGTCCATGAGGCCTACTCTCTGCGGGACTGCACCAGTGTCAAGACGTCGTGCTACACCAGCTGTACTGGAGTAGGTCCATGATCCTATCGGTGCTTTTCCCTTCCTTCGAGCTGCTTGTTCATGTTCTACTGTTTCGGTCAGCTTTGGATCCGAATCCTCAGTGCCTTTTTCATCATCATCATCCCTTCTTCCCCTTCTACTTACTCTGTCTGAAATCTCCTCAGCAATTTTAACTTGATCTTCAGCCCTTCGTTGCATCTTTATCTTTTTTGCCTAGAAGGCATTGGCGCATTTCCTCTGTCACCTGTCAGGGACATCTGTCGCATTGCTTGACCTCTCCTCTTATCCCTGCTAAATACTGCTTTCCTCTAGTAATTCTGCCATGTATCTGCTTATTACAATAATTACATTTGACTTTTCTTCTTCCAGCATCAACTAAGGTGAGGTGGGCCCATCTCGGATCGTCCTTCCCTTGCTGCTCCTGACCTTGTTTACGTCTAGCCATAATGCTACATTAAGATAGTCAAAGACAAATGGTTGTACGTACAATAAAAAATGTAATGAAGCATAATTGAGCTTCAAATTATGTTGAATTGAGATAATTAGACAAAGTCTCAATTTTTAACCCTTAATTAAGGTCACATTTGGGAGATTTTGTCTAATTACTATTCATTAAATGTAATTATCAGCATGCTCTCACCCTAAAACATTCAATGAAACTTAATTGAGTTTCAATTGACGTTAAATTTATCTAATTAGAGAAAGCCCCCAAATTTAAAATGCTAATTATGTCTTAATTTTGAGATTTACCCTAATTATCCGGCGTGTAATATAATTAACATCATGCTCTCACCTTAAAGTATTCAATGAAGTTTAATTAAACTTCAATTGACGCTAAATATACCTAATTAGACAAAAGTCTCAAATTTAAATCGTTAATTAGGCCCTAATTTGGAGATTTATCTTAATTACCCGGTGTGTAATACAATTAGTATCATGCTCCCATCCTAAAGTATTTAATGAAGCTTAATTAAGCTTCAATTGGCGTTAAACTTATCTAATTAGACAAAAATTTCAAATTTAAATCTCCAATTAGGTCCTAATTATGTAAATTGACCATAATTTACGTATAAAAACTAATATATTATATATAGCCTTACCTACAAAAAGAAAACTATCAAAAAAAGATAAAAAATACAAAAACCTACATCCTCCTTGAGGAATCTTCAACCCAATGATGTGAACGACGGCGACAGCTACGCACTGTAAATAGTAAGAAACGGCGGCGGCGATAACAGCAAGATCTTCTCCCGACAGCAAAAGCTCCTCCCAAGCTTCCCCTACCCCTCCCTCCACCTCCCTTGGCGGTAACACCCCTCAAATCTCAGATCTGAGGGGTGTGGCGGAACTGAACTCCCCTTAAGAGGGGAGTTCGCGTCCGGTTTCGGTCGGTATCAGGCCGAAACGCCCGAAACCAGGTGAAACCGGATTCGGTTTTTCCCGAAACAATAATTTTTTTTTAGTTTCGAATCTGCTACATTGAGCAGGTCTTGTTTCGTATCGGGCAAATTCGAAACCGATACATTTTGGCTGAAACGTATCGGTTTCGGCCGAAACTGTCATCTATGGTCGCGTGATACCAGAGGGGGACCTCGTTCGGTCGCCTGTGTAAACTGGAGGGTAACCTCCTCCGGAGGGTGATAAACTGGAGGCAATACCAGAGAGGGTTCCCTCCGGTGATGTACAACTGGAGGGGGACACTGCATGGCTGGAGGGAAGCCCCTCCGGTCCTCCTTTGTTCTTGCGCCACACAAACCAAAAAAAAAAATAAAAGAAGAAGAAGAAGATAAGGGGGAGGGGGGGTCCATACCTTGGCCCTTGAACTTCCACTGGAGGGGGGTAATCTACCGGAGCTCCACCAACTCCGCTCCACCTTCCAACCCTTATAAAAGGGAGGGAGTGGCCAAGAGGAGGAAAAAAAAAAGAAGACTCCTCCAAGGAACAAGACTCCAAGAGGAGGAAGGGAGAAGACTCCAAGAAGAAGGAAGAGACTTCAAGAAGAGATCTCCAACGGAAGACATTTCAACAAGAAGAAGAGAACTTTAAGAAGGAGAGAACAAGAAGAAAAAGGGAGAAACTTGTGCAAAAGGAGCACTTGGAGCTCCTCAAGGCCTCGAAGGCTTGAAAGAAGAGATGCTTTGTTGTTAAGAAAACCCATAAGGGGATATATTGCATACATGTCCCTTCTCTATCACTAGGGATATTACCCTTGTGGTGAAGCAAGGTTATTGAAATGAGGGAGAAATCAAATGAATTTCAGAAATAATATAAAGTCACGAAGAAACTTCAGAAAATGCAGAAAAAACTCCTGAAAGGTGAAGAAATTAAAAAAAACCCTCTTATGGACAGAAGTTACAGAAAAATCTCTTGAAGGACAAAAATTACAGAAAAACCTCTTGAAGGGTGAGAAATTGCAGAAATATCTTTTGCTGTCCAGAAATTTTAGAAATGCCCCCGCTTATGGGAAAATTGCAAGAAAGTCCTTGTTTAGTTTAGAAACTACATAAAGCTCATGGTCTGTTCAAAAATTATCAAAATGCCCTCCTTTTGGCTCACGCTATTTGCATGAGTTGGAGCGGGACTATGCCACTTTCGTGAAGCAATGTGCGCTCTCTTAAGTTCAGCTTAAAGTTAGTCATCCAAATCCACACATTTTTTATGGGCAAGAATCATCTCTAAGAAGTCAAGAAATTACGATGAGGAATATCCAGGAAGTTGAATGACGGGGTTATTTCCGAGAAGTCAAGAAATGAAGATAAGGAATGCCTCGGAAGTCAAATGATGGGGCTATTTCCAAGAAGTAAAAAAAAATGAAGACGAGGAGTGCCCAGGAAGTCAAATGACGAGGTTATCTCCGAGAAGTCAAGAAGTGAAGTGAGGATCACCTAGGAAGTTAAACGACGGGGCGATCTCCGAGAAGTAGAGAAATGATAGGAATGTCCAGGGAGTCAAGAAATGACGGGGCTATCTCCGAATAGTCAAGAAATTGCAATAGTACCTAGAAAGGGCCAGAAATTGTAGAAATATCCAGAAAGGGAAAGAAATTGTAGCAATATCCAAACAGGGTCAGAAAAGGTAGAAATGCCTGGGGTCTTTCTGAAACTGCAAGAATACCTCAATATTTTGAAAAACTGTAAAAACACCCGGGAAGGGTTAGAAGCTACAAATACACCCTCGCCTTGTGCGGAAGTGCCCTTCATGGACATCAAGCCAAACTAAGGGTCCGATCATCATCAAAAGTGTGGTCATGACCATGAAGTAAACTCTAACGGTTCGATAATGATCATCTCGGCGATCTAACATATCGATAGTGATGAAATTTGAAATCAATGGTTGGATGACGATCCAACAGTCTGATTATGATAGAATTCAAGTTCAACTGTCCGATCAGGGGATAAAAGTAAATTCAATTACCCGATCAGGACGAAAGCAAATTCAAAGATCCAAATGTAGACTCAAGCAAATTCAAAGGCTCTGGTTGCAACCGAATGTAATCTTGAAGATCCAATTACACAATTGGGACCATATGTAAAGGTCTTGAAAGATCGATTGTAATTCAAATTACATGTGTTCAAGAAAATAAAGTCTCTAAATTTCTTTGCAAGAGTATGTACCCATCATTGGCGATCATTTTTGTCACAACGTATAGAGGCAAAAGACGTTCTTTGACAGTTAATGAAAGGTGTTCGGATTTGTTCCGATGTAAATTAACATTGACTCCAGTCGGTGAGGAAAGGTCATGTACACGAATCCTAAATCGTCCGATAAACTTAAAACGCGAAATAAAGAAATGTAAATAAACATGTTGATGATACCCAAAATCCCAAATTTTAATTCATCGTGTCCACATTATTTTCGCGTGTAAACAAGCACTCTTTCAACTATCTTGATATGGGGATCACACATTTTCGGCTTCTCACCCCCCCCCCCCCCCCCCCACACCCGCCCTCCCCGAGTTGTGATCAAGGATAAAACATGGAGATTGGTTTTGACTCTCCAAACAACTAATTTATTTGCAAGGTTTTATATAGATAATGAGAAACCTATGATGGTTCTATTATCTTCTAGGGCGCTTTGGCAAAACTTGGGTTGGAAGCCACTTTTAGCTTCCACTTTCTTCATGAAAAATATAAGTTAGGAGCGGTTAAAATTGATTTTGGGTGGTTACAAAGTCAAACCATCCTAGCAACTCCATTTTTAGCTCTATCTGAAAAGTTACAGTTTGGATCTTTTTGTTGCAAGCCAAAAATAGCCTCAACACTGCACAAAATGGCTTCCAAGGCCTGCCATCCTCTGCTCAACATAACTGGACCAGAGTTTGTGGAAGTCCAAACATGCTTCCGATTGGAAGCTATGCCAAACATAACCCTAGTCATTGTCAAGGAAACTAGAAACAACAAAACAATTTAAAATCCAAGATCCTTTGCACATGTTTCTCATTTTTCCTATGTAGTCTGAGGCGGCCGAGGCGACCAGGGGTCCACTGTTGGCAGTTTCGGCCGAAACCGATACGAAAAGGGCCTTTATTACTGTAGCAATCCGAAACTTAAAGGAGGTATCGGTTTCGGGCGAAACCGATACTGGTTTCGCCCGAAACCGGTCGGTTTCGGCCCGAAACCATTCGGTTTCGGCCGAAACACGTGAACCCCTTTATGCTTTGCTGTCTCCCCCCCCGAAACCCCACTACCTTGCCACGGTTTCGGTCGAAACCCTCCCCCTGTTGGCTGCCGTCTCCCTGCCGCTGTTGTGCTGCCGCCGTCGAGCTGCTGCTGTGCTGTTGTGGTGCTGCTGCTGCCGTGCAGCTGTGCTGCGGCTGCTGCCTGCTGCGGCTGGCCGGCTGCTGCCTGCTGCTGCTGCCGTGCGACCAAGGGCCGCGGCTGCTGCGACTGCGAGCCTGCTGCTGGGAGCTGCTGCGAGCCTGCTGCTACGCCTGCTGGAGGTGGACAGGGAGAGGCCGAGAGGGAACCTTGCTGCACACACCGGGGGCCAACACAACATCAAAGGTTTGATTGTTTTGTTTGAGGTTAATTTCATTGGGTTAATTTAGGGTTTGATTGTTTTGTTGTGTTATTTTGGTTGGGTTAAAAATTTGGGGTGAGCAAGTCTTGCTTATTAAGTTTCTTCCAAGGGTGATTAAGGGCTTAAGGGTTAATTGCTAATTAAACCCTAATCAGTTTATAAAAATTGGGGCTTTTGTCTATTTTGATTTGCTTAAGCTCAATTGAACTTAAATTAAGCTTCATTGAGGATTTTGGGGTGGAATCATGCGGGTGCTACTTTTTTTCCCAAGGGTGATTAAGGGTTAATTGCTCATTAAGTCCTAATTAGGTCATAGAAATTGGGGCTTTTGTCTATTTTGATTTACTTAGGCTCAATTGAAGTTAAATTAAGCTTCATTGAGGATTTTGGGGGTGGGATCATGTGGGTAATTACTTTTTCCCAAGGGTGATTAAGGGTTAATTGCTAATTAAGCCCTAATTAGGTCATAGAAATTGGGACTTTTGTCTATTTTGATTTGCTTAGGCTCAATTGAAGTTAAATTAAGCTTCATTGAGGATTTTGGGGTGAGATCATGCGGGTAATTATTTTTTTCCAAGGGTGATTAAAGGTTAATTGCTAATTAAGCCCTAATTAGGTCATAGAAATTGGGGCTTCTGTCTATTTTGATTTGCTTAGGCTCAATTGAAGTTACATTAAGCTTCATTGAACATTTTGGGGTGGGAGCATGCGGGTAATTATTTTTTTCCAAGGGTGATTAAGGGTTAATTGCTAATTAAGCCCTAATTAGGTCATAGAAATTGGGGCTTCTGTCCATTTTGATTTGCTTAGGCTCAATTGAAGTTACATTAAACTTCATTGAACATTTTGGGGTGGGAGCATGCGGGTAATTATTTTTTTCCAAGGGTGATTGATAATTAAGCCGTAATTTTTCCAATGTACTTACAACTATACTATTTTTCTTTGACTGTCTTAATACAGCATCATGCCTAGACGTCAGCAAACACAGGAGCAGCAAGGGCAGGAGGATCCGGGGTGGGCCCACATGTCCTTAATTGATGCTAAGAGAAGAAAGGTGAAATGCAATTATTGTGGTAAGGAGATGTATGGCGGAATTACTAGAGGAAAGCAACATTTGGCAGGGATAAGAGGAGAGGTGAGATAATGTGACAACTGTCCCCGAGAGGTGCGAGAAGAGATGCCCCAGTGCCTTCTGGGGAAAAGGGAGAGGGTGCAACGAAGGGCTGAGGATGAGGCTGAAATTGCTGAGGAGATTTCTGGCAGAAGGGTTAGGAGGGATGATGATGAGGAAGGCACTGAGGATTCTGATCTAGAGCTGACTGAAGCAAGGGAGCGTGAACAGGCCGCTCGAAGGAAAGGGAAGGGAGCCATGGGTTCAGGGACCTATGAGAGTACAGCTGCACGACGTCCTGACGTTGGTGCTGCCCCACATACGCAGGGAACAGGTCCCATGGACAACTATCTGCACAGAAGGCCCCAAGCTACACAACCTAAAATCAAGCAAGCATTGAGAGGGGTCAAAAAATCAGCAGAAGTTGCAGGGCATGCATTTAAATCTATCTGCAAATGGTTTTTTCATGCAGGTGTCCCTGCGCATGCAACTTCAAGTGAATATTTCCAACCTATGATAGATGCCATAGCAGATGCTGGCTCTGGCTTGAAGGCCCCCTCACGTCGAGACATATACGGGCGTGGCCTTGAGGGAGAGGTTGAGGAGCTCCATGATTGAGTTGAAAGCTTCAAGCATATATGGGTGGAGAGAGGATGCACCATCATGTGTGATGGTTGGACTGGTACCACGAAGAAGTCCATGATAAACTTTTTGGTCTATTGCATCGAAGGTACAGTGTTTGTGAAATCAGTTATGCATCAGATTATGAAAAGAATGCAAATTATTTGTTTCATTTGATGGATGACATGGTAGAACAAATTGGAGAGGAGAATGTTGTGCAGGTGGTGACTGATAATGAAGCCAGTTACAAGGCTGCAGGGAAGAAATTGATGCAGAAGCGCAGTCATTTATATTGGCTCCCATGTGCAGCACATTGTCTGGATCTGATGCTTGAAGACATAGGGAAGGAAAAGCATGTGAAGAAGACAATTGATAAGGCACAAAAAGTCATACAGTATATCTATGGCCATCTTAGGATACTAAATATGTTCAGGGCGCATGCCAGTGGAGGGCGAGATATTATCCGTGCAGGTCCAACCAGATTTGCTTCCAATTTTATTTCTTTGGAGTATTTGCACAGGTATAAGATTGATCTCAATTCTTGATACTTTATTCTTACTGATATGTAACAGTTGATGCAGCTTCAAATTTCATTTATCTGCACAGGTACAAGAATGAGCTGAAAGCTTTCATGTACCACAATGCCCTGCGGGACTACATCGACAAGGGCACAGTTGATGCACAGATGGATTATCTGGATGTCTGCCACGTCGTGGACGACAACAAATTCTGGGACAGGGTGTCACGGTACTTGAAAGTAGTCACATCTCTCGTGAAGATCCTAAGAATGGTGGATGGCGATGAGAAGAATGATATGGGCTATCTGTACGAGGCCATGGATCGTGCCAAATTGGAGTTGCAGCATTCCCTTCCCAGATATTATGTAAAATGGTGAAAAATTATTGACCAGAGATGGGACAACACATTACACCACGACTTGCATGTAGCTAGTGAGTGATTAATTGTATTAAAATTGGGGTAATGCCTTTACGTTATTTTATAAATTTTATTTAATTAATTATACACAAATGTAGGTTATTTTCTCAACCCTCGATTTATGTACGGTGCCGATGCACATGTTGATGGCGAGGTGCTTCAAGGGACTTTAAAAGTCATTGGTCGTTTATCGAGGAATCCAGAAAAGAGACTAGAGGCCGAAGTAGAGGTTCGCCTTTATTTGATACTTTCAATAACATGCATAGAATTTATTTAAGTAGTTATGTTAATGTATTACTTTATGTTTATAGATGAACCATTACAGAATGAGGACTGGGACATATGCTGACTCCCAATTGCAATACGCTATGGGAAGAGTGAGCCCATGTATATTTTATTTTTTGGATTTCTTAACCTGATGAATATATATTTGTACAACTAAAATGTATTTGTTTATGGTTGATGGAACAGCTGACTGGTGGATAATGGTGAACAACCGAGATGTGGGCAGCAATGTATTGGCTTTCATTGCAGTTAGGGTGCTCAGTCAAACAACATCGGCAAGTCAATGTAAAAGAAATTGGAGCACGTTCAGCCTTATACACTCGAAGGTTCGCAATCGGCTAAAGACTGAACGGTTAGAGAAATTAGTGTACTGCCACTACAATATGAGGTTGAGAATAAAGAATATGAGGTTGAGACAACAACTGCGAGACAAACGCGTCGCCGAGGATGCCGCCGTAGAAATTGATGTGGATGCCTTATTTGATGATGAGAATTCGTTACAGTCTTGGGTGGAGACACGAGAGCAGGTTGATGAGCCTGTTTTTAATGATGATGATAGAAGATGGGCAGAGGGCATACTAGATGAAGATGAGCCAAGAGATCCCGAATTAAGAAGAAAATCAAAGAGGGCCAGAGATACTCATGTGCACATGTCTAGAGTTGTTGAGGACACTGAGGAGCAGCATGATTTTCAGCCAGCTAGACACTCCGACTCAGATAGTAGGCCAGTCACTCCTAGAATGGGCAAGGCACCTACATCCTTAAGAAGAAGTACATCAGTGCATGGGCAAACTGAGAGAACAAATGTTGCTGCTCAAGAGGACCCGGTAATTGAGCAGTTGAAGCAGATTTATTTGAGACACACGTCAAGGGGAACATGATTCATGTCAAGGGTGCAAGAAGAAAGCACACCGGCACAGGAAAAAGCATCCCCAAAGGCCAAAAGGCGACTGGAGATTGCAGGTTTCGTGATCCTTTGATTTTTTGTTTTTGAAAGTAACTTAAATTCTTATTATCAGTTCGAATCAGAAAAGGTTTTGGTAGGAGATAAATTCTATATTTTCGTATGTGCCAGATGCTATAGGTGCTACTAATGGCGGTGGGGATGCTGGTGGTCCTTCCTCCTTCCACGCAGACACAGGCAGAGGATACAGTCAGGGTGAGGGAGGACATGAGTCACAGAGTCAATATGGGCATCCATCAGGTTATGGAGGTGGCCAACAGGAGGCAGCGATTTATGGGTCGTGGGGTTATGAACCATCATTCAACTTTCATCCGGTTAGTTCCTCTTCTCTTCCTCAAGATTCTTATGCTGATACTGCATTCGGCTCAAGCCAACCAAACACTCCAAGAGGGATCCAAAGAGGGATGCAGGACTTGACTACCTCATTGTTTGGTTATAGTGAATATAGACCATACATGCAACCTGGTTATGGGTATCAACATCAAGGGCCAGACGATGAGGGAGAAGGTTCTTCTAGTAATTATTATCCATATTAGGTAAGAATCAATGAATTTTTGTAACATTTATTTTGTCTAATTTGGTTTATTGTACTGCTTGTATTAATGTACAATGGAATATTATTTTAACTTTCACATGTTCAATGTTTGAAGTTCAATTTTTGTAGTTGTCTACTTCAAGGTTATTGCACTAACTTATACAGTCAAATGCATGTGTAATGATTTTTGTGATTTTAAGTGATTATTTATATTTTTTATGATTTTTTCCAGATGTTTTAGAATTAATTTAATTTTTTTAACCTTTTATCTGGGTTTCGGCCGGTTTCGGCCGAAACCGATACCGAGTCGTATCGGTTTCGGACCCGGCCGAAACCGAGTCCGAAACCGAGTTTGCCATCCTTGCAGGGGTCGCCTCATGTCTCAAATGCCTAGGCGATGGCCTAGGCGTTTGAGGCGAGATTTTTTTTAAATATGTAAATAGAATTCAAAAAATAAATTATGTCTAAATATCACAAAAATATTTATATAAAGTCAATAAATTTTCTAAATTCATTCAATCCTGATTCAAATTATTATGACTCACTAAATTCACATAGAATTTAACAAACCACTGTCAAAAACTAAATTCTGTGTCTCTATGTGAGATAGAGAGAGAGTGAGACAAACTGTGATCAGAACGAGACGAGACAGGGCAAGGCGAGACGAGGTTAGCAGCCACCGCCTCACCTCTGAGGCGCGCCTAGGCGAGCGCCTAGGCGTGCCTCAGACTACATAGCATTTTTCTGAAAAGACACTCATAAAATTTGTGTGAGACAAACAACTTTGTCAAGATTTCTGAAGACACCGTCGAAAACTCCAGAAAAGCAGTTGGATGTACCAACCATAAATTTTGTCCCATCAATCTGGGGTGGACCATTTGACCAGGGCTTGTTAGATTCTCAAGTCTTAAAAATCACAAATGGTGGGCAACCTGTACTCTGAAAATTTAACCAATGTCCTGTCTAATTGGCTGTTTGGTAAGTAGTGACTGCATTTGCAGTGACTGAGCTTGTAACAGAGTTAGCTGGCTGGAGAGATCTATGACAAGAAATTATAGGTAACTGTTGACATCATGGAGTAAGTATAGATATATACATATGTATGGTGGTCTTTTGAAAAGAACACTATAAGGATTGCATATAGAGGGGCTGCATAAATAATCTGTGCAGGGTTTATTCTATGGGTGTGCATCGTATCAGACGATTTGGGTTCGAGTGTTGGACCTTTCTCCACTGACCGCAGTCAGTGTTGATTTACATCGGCCTAACGTCCAAATACCTTTGTTTAACTGTCAAAGAAATCTTAAGGTCCCCTATATAGGTTCTGATGCTGAGGGCAGGCTCACTTGGGCGGCTCACAGTTACCTCTCATTCACCACCGGAAGATTGATAGAACTAGGGCTTTATCAAAGGTCTCATTAAATTTAGACTAAAAACTCTATAATTTAGGAGCATGAATGCAATTTTTCAGAAGCCATAAGCATTTTTGAAGTGTCGGGAGGTTTCCTGGACTCCAAGGGTATTTCGATAATTCTGAGTTCTCAGGGGTATTTTGATAATTCTACCAGGTCAAGGGCATTTCTGAAATTTTCGGGTTGAAGGGAGAGTATGGAATGATCTCCAACTTTCGAGGGTATTGAGGTAGTTTTTGGCGGGTTTTGAAGGCTCCTAGGCCATTTCTAGGTCACAAGGGTATCTTGATAATTTTACCAGACCCCAAGTGGACTTAAGTATGAGATGACCCATAGGTGCAAGATTGAGCTAGCAAGGTCCCTAAGCGAAAGGAGCAACAATGGACTTCATAGAAGACGCACGTGCGTTGATTCGCAAAGAGAGGGGCATATGCACAATTTTTCGAAAGTCGGGATTCTCTTATAATTTTTCTTGACCGGCACACGAAGGAGCAGCTGAGTGTATTTATGATTCATATGAGTACAAGGGTTGTCGGCGAGTTGTCGACTGTACATATGAGGTCTCTGCACTGACGCGCGAGACATAGGGGCATATCCCCATTTACATAGAGGTTGCAGGGTATAACTGTAAAAAAGACTTTAAATCTCCTTGCTATTTCAGGGAGGGTGTTTTGTAATTCTCAGTCATCTGGAGATATTACACAATTGGTCTCCCGCTAGAATGCGTAGCAAATTACAGACAGTCTTCAGGGGCATAAATACAAGACCCCTCCAGGGGCATAAATATAAGACTCCGAGTACAACATACCCTTAGTGGGCCAAATGACGAACAAAGCTCCTGAGAATGTCTTGATTTCTCTCCTCCCTGTGTCTTTCCGTCTGTCTCTATGTAGATGTCTCCTTCTGGACCCCTCGAGGCTCTATTTATAGATTTTGGAGGGCCACCGGGGTTGATTTAACCCGTACGGGGTGGACGGGATGAAAATGACCTTGGGAGGGTCCTTTTTTCTCCATTTTTTCTTTTTTTTCCAACGAGAGAGAAAAGGGGCAGCGTGGTCAAATGACCTCGGGGACCCCACCCGGGGTCAAATGACCCCGAGCAGGCTCGCGTGGGACCTGCCCGGGGTCATTCGACCTCGACCGGTCCCACCGGGGTCAGGTGACCCCGGGCAGGTCCCTCGGGATCGTTTGGCCTCGGGGAGCCCCACCAGGGTCACTTGACACCGGGTGGGTCCCGCCCACGGTCGGGCCACCCCTGGGGGGGGGTCTGGCCCTGCCGTGCGCGGGCCGTCAGGTGTCAGGCGACCCCGCGCGGGTCTGTCCAACCCCGGACGGGTCCCTCCGTCCTCTTGCATAAACCTTACCTTTTGGGCTTTTTCCAACAGTCTTGTTCGCAACACACCGCGTGGAGAAAGGAGACGTGCCTCTTGTTCGTTGTCGCCTCCCTTGTGCTGTCGGTGGGAAGAAGAGGCTTTGTGCTTGTCCGTGCTACGTGATACACGTGTATTGGACATCTCCGGTGGTGTGTATACCCTCTCTTGCGCCCTCTTTCTTTGCTGCAAGGGTTTTCTTTATTCACCCTGAACATCCGAGGGAAAAAAATTCTCACCTCTCGTGGCTCGCCGGAACCACACGTCCCTGACAATCGTTATGGATTTAGTCCGGTTCTCAACCACCTCGTCTGCTGCGAGGGATTTATAGTTGAAATAATACACGGACCACAGAGTCCCGTCGTGTGGAAATATTCCACGGAATGGCGATACGCCGAATGTTGATCCTCGACCAACTCGAGGGAAATGTCTCAATTTATCCGAGACAAATAGTGGGTGCAACAAATGCCCCCCACAGGACATCTGTCAAAGCCGGAGGCGGGGGCGGATGGCCCGTGCCTTTGTAGCTTTTTACTTGTCCCCGGTCCATTGACATGATGGGACCTTGTAGAACTGCGTCTCAATGCTTTATTGCTGCCCTTATGCCTACTTCGCCTTTTGATTCATGTCTTTGTTTGCTTTACAGTTCTTGTAGACATGGCTCGCCAAAGTTGAGGTGGAGATCATTCCCGGAGGCCGAGAGTTGGGAGCTCTGATGATCACTCTGTGCAGAGGACAAATAGGCCCATGCCGTCTTTCCCTCCGCGCAGTATCACCTCTAACAGTTTTGACGTTGGTGGACCGCGGTCTTCCTTGGGTCGCTGAGGGTCCAACTAAAAATGCTAGTTCAGACGAAGGCACAGTTGACATCTCTTGTATCACGAGGAGACATGGAGTCTCTGTGTATGACCAATCTGGGGGATATCCATCTCAGTACCCGTTAGACCAGCATCTTTTGTCTTTCATCCAGAGCTTTGTGCCTCCAAGTATAGAGGGTGATGACCCTCTTTTGTCGGGGGAGAGGCGTCGTCTCGAGTGAGCCATATTGCTCGAGAGGGACAACATGCAGGGCACTTGCACATTCTCTTATTTGAGCTTTCCAGAGGGTTTTGTTTGGCAGAGACAATATCATGATCAGAAGAGTCTGGGCTTCTTCAAGTAGTTTGACAACTTTACAGTTCGAGTGGGGCCGTTGTCACTAGCAATCTGGCATTTATCAGGGCATCATAAGGCCGCAGATGTCACAGTGGACGGGATGTTTTTGACTCCTTCTGGGGTCGCCTTTGCTCATGATGATTACGACCATGATTGCTTGTTGGAGAGGATATTAGCACAAAAGACTCCCAGTTGATATGGGAAGTGGGCTGCTATTCCCTCTCATTGTTACCGTCGGGGTGCGACGGAATGGCTGTGGGGCATTCTGACTGTGTACCGGGCAGAGTACTTGACAGGGCTGGGATCCGCCATGCAGTGACAACAGCATTGTATTCCTGTCCTTGTCATACAGGATTGCTTCGGGCATTAGCCGAGAGGTTCAACCGCCACTGGAACACATTTGTCACTGCAGAGGGGGAGACTTCACTAGACCTGTGGACTTTTCACAGGATCTCTGGCCTGCCAGTTTGTGGACAACCCTATTGTCCTTAGATGATTTACATCTTAGTGCTTCAGATGGGGCTGGCCGATATCTTCTTCCCTCTTGCTTCAGATATTTGATGAAGACATGGGGGGATTTAGCCTTAGTGGGTAAGGAGAAGGCTGCACGTACGACTAGAGTGACATTGAATGCCTGGGTGATGCGTTTTTACAGCGGCCCATACTGTTTCTATGAAGAGTTTACTTCCTCTGGCATGACTTGAGAGCAATGTAAGGAAGTCACATTGAAATTTGCTTCACACCTGCACCACTTGCCTGCTCCGGCGCAGGGGTGGAATTCGAGGGAGCTACCGTCGCTGACATACTTGGCAGCTTATTTGGCCTACTGGTTGGCCAGTTTTGTGATCCCTTATGGAGAGGAGGGAGTTCTTCAGGCGGAGGTGATTTACCCCGCTTGTCTGATGGCCTGCGGGCGCAGAGTTGCTATTGTCCCAGCTGCATTAGCGAATATCTATCATTCTTTTGGGGCCTTGACTTCACATTCTTCGCCCAGAGATAAGGGCATTTTGATGCCCACCCATTATTTGAGTGCGTGGGCTGGCTTGCTTTTGCCAAAGCTCTCCTAGAGGACGTCGATCGACAATGCAGTAGCTCCACTTATCTTTGTTTTTGTTGGTCACCTGGATCAGGATGCCGTCTTGCAGTTGGCCAGTGCCCGCCGTGCTTTGTCTTTCCTCCACACTGGGAGGGACGAGAGTCTGGATTTCGACCACAGCTCCCATCTTTATCTCCCCTGTTTGGAGCGGTAGGGGGATTCAGTTGCCTGCAGACTGTCTTCGTGGGCTCTGCTTCCCTCCCACGCGCTAGCTGAGTGGGTCGTCTGCATACGGCCCGGTGTTCTAGTTTACCGCCGCTCCAGCACAACAGTCCTTGAGTCGTACTATCCACATCGATTTGCCCAGAACTTCGGGTATGACCAGGCCATCCCTTCGAATGTGGATTTTTCTCTGGCTTTTTGACAGTACAGACAGAGGGATGTGCATTTAGTTGCAGTAGCTTGGTAGGCCTTCCTTTACCGTGGCGTGAAGGACTACCCAATTTCAGCACAAACACGCAAGGGCCATTTCGACATACATTATGCGCGCTGGTGGTTCAAAATCAGTAATGTATTTAGAGAGCACAACGATACCATCCGGGCTGCCGAGGAGCGACGCCTGAGGAGGGAGGACCTACCTCCTTTGTTCCTTGACTTAGGCTTCATCAGGTCTCATTTCTCCGGAGCCACTCGAGCCATCAGGGAGATTGAGATCCGTTGGAGGGAGGAGGGAGTCCCCATTTCCGTTGACAGGAGTCAGTATGTTGGGACTTTGAAGCCCTTGAGGGGGACGCTAGTAGTGGCCCCAACTTCTAGGTTCTCTTGCTCGAGGGTAGCCCCTGGGTCTTCGACGACTTACTCCTGGTGGGAGGATTTGAGGGCTTCCTGTGGTCTGAAGAGTAAGTCCCAGTTATCACAGTCGGTCCCTGAGGGGGCATTTGCAGGCAGTGCTTTTGCAGAGTGGAGAGCCCATGTGATTAATGCAGTGGGCTGCGCTGGTCCAGTAGAGTCCATTTTCGACTTGGAGGTGGATGCCACTCCTAATGCCATATTGGACATTGTGAATAAGGTGGCCCGCACTCTCCGATTGAAGCCTGAGCAGATCATCTTGAGACTTGAGAGAGCCATAGGGGCGCCCGGTATTTGCTTGAATGACTAGCTTCACCTTGCTTCTGTTATTTATTTCCCTATTCTGCATTTTGAGATACTCATCACTTGAGATCCTTTATTATTTGCTGACGGGGTTTTACCGCGAGAGACCTCTCTAGATGCAGCCCCTACTGAAGTCAATGTTCCTGAGAAAAGGTCCCGAACTAAAAGCCAAGAGGATGACAATCGGCCTTCTTCTCATCCTCGTTCTGGGGAAGAATCTCTCACTCGAGTGGATGTCTCCAGTGAGTGGAAGAAAAATCCATTTCAAATCACAATTTTGACATGTTTACACAATGTTATAAACGTGACCCCTTTTTTTTGATGCAGCTCTGCCTGAAGTTCAAGTTGCAATGAGTTTCTCCCCCTCGTTCGGTGAATGCTTTCGTAGAGGCGGGATTGGATTTTGACGAGTCCATCCCTGATGTCAGCCTAGACATAGAGGGCTTGGATCCTTCCGCCGATGATTATACATCGGTGACTGTCACCTCTCTTGTGTCTGATACAGAGGGGGCCCCTGTTGCCTAAGTTTTAGGTAAGAGTTTCTTATATCCCCCCCTTTTCTTCTCCTTTAGTGCCCGGGAGATGGCGCATATGTTGATTAACATGATATTGCCTGTTGCAGGGGATCTCGGGGTCTAGCCCACTCTTATTGCTATTGAAGAAGGGGGTGAATCCTCTTCTAGCAAGGAGGGCTCTTCATCCTCTGGGTCTTCAAGCGGGGGAAGCTCCAACGCTTCGTCGAGTACAAGGCCTTCTAGTTCTTCCTCTGGTGAGGAATCTTTCTCCTCCTCATTGAGCTCTTCTGAGGACGGGGAGATAAGGATGACCCAGGTAATTTTAGGAGTCTATTATCTTTATATTTTATTTGTGACTCCTTTATTTATCTTGTCACTCATTATGCAGTTGCCAAGTTAGCCTCCTCCCTAGACGAGCTCTCAAAACTCATTGAATCTGGGCCACTCATGGGTTTGCCAGACTATGATGGAGATCTGAGAGCCCTGGAGCCTGGGACGATAGGTGATAAAAATCACCCGGACCCGGAGACGCCTGACGGAGCAACGCTACCCTTGGCCCCAGGGTTATTGACAGGTAATACCAGCTTCATTGAGCCCAGCGGGGTACATACTTCGAGTATGCGCCACATATTCACATATTTTCCCTTGTGCATGCTCATCATATTCAAAGGATTTTGATGTTTTACTCTGCCCTTGATTTGGACAGTTGCTGATCAAACGGAGGCAACTCTCAACCTGGGGAGATTAACATGGCAGAGGGGTCACCGCGGGCACCTTCAGAGGAGCTGGACAATGCTGGCCATGTGGTTGCCTCTACCGAGTCTTCAGCTCCAGGTATTCTTTTAACAGAAGCCCATATCATTTGTTGGATGAGTCTTCCTTTCTTATGACGTTAACCATCACTCTACACATTGATTTTTCTAGTCAAGCCGGCGACAGAGGCCGACGTTGCCGTGGTTGAGGAGAATGCCATTGTAGAGATCGGTATGCATTTATCACTTAGAAGCCCTCATCCCTATTATTGCTGCAAATGAAATTTCAGGATCTTCATGTCCCATTTCACTTGCAGAGAGCTCGACTGCAGTTGTATCGCCTGTAGAGTTGGAGTCAACCCCTGATGATGCTTCTCCAATTTCAGAGGAAGAGCCTCCTTCCGTAGCTAATCCCACGTGCAGGGTTGTCTCCAGTAAGGCCACTATGACTTGTACTTTGGAGTTTTGCACATACTGATTTTGTTGTGACAGAGCACTCACTATCTCTTGCCTTTCCCTTTTTTGATTTAAGGTTCGGCAGATGTGGCCCTAGAGGTGCCCCAGTGCTTTCCCGCTCTTTGGATAGAGTGGCCTAACGGTCCTCAGTTTGGTGTAGCATTGGGGGATGCCGATATGGGCGCTTGGCTTATTCAGAATCTCCGATTGCTACTAGAGATTAATCCCCTCAGGCCACTTGGAGTGCTGCACCAGGGGTTACTATGCGTTTGGCTTTCTCAGGGATGCCTGGATGGCGGAGCTCACGACTCTATGGGATGAGTTCGCCCGTCTTCACATCGTTCAGGAGCAGAGATAGAGGACCCAGATGATGATCCGACAGGAGGAGCAACTTTATAGACTACGAGCAACCCATGCCGAGGTGTGCGTCTAGGCGGAGGCTGCTCAAGAGCGTAGTCAAAGAGCCTCTCTCTGAGTAGAGGAGTTGCAGAGGGAGCTACAGGAGGCTGAGGGGGAGTATAGTAGGGCACAAGCCGAGGTAGAGACTCCCATCGCAGACTTGGGGGGCTCCAGGAGGTGGTTCTTCAGCGCGAGACTCGCCTTGTTGAGCTGAGGAGGAGCGAGTCTGGATCTTGATAGGTCTTGCTACTTTTTTATACGTAGGGCTTCTATATTTTACCCTGTTTTGTCTTGGTTATCCCGAGGGCTTGTCTCGGGCTCCTTCTCTAATGATATTGATGAATAAAGGACAAAGCTTAGCAGCTTTTGCTTCCATCCTCTTTGCATGTATATATATATATATATATATATATATATATATCACTTTACCAGCCCTACCGCTCTTTCGGATTTTTGCTAGGACTGGCCCCTTTTAGCTTTTTCCAGTGCGCCCTTGCGGGTTTTCACATTGAGGGATACCCATTTTTGCCTGAGGCGCTCTCGCGGGTTTTCACCTCAGCCATGTTAAAAGTTTTTTTGCCCTTCATTGCCCTCCTAATGAGAACAACCAAGTCCGCTGGGACATCAATATTTTTAGCCTATTTCTTTTCTTTTTCTTTTTCTTTTTAAATACCTATGGTGCCAGAAGGCAAAGGGGGTTTGACATCCCGAGAGGGACGTGTGCGCCGCACTCGGTGGGACAAACAGGTAGATTTGACAGTCCTATTGGGATATGGTTAGTCAAATCAGAAAGCTGATAGGCCGAATGGGTTGGCAATCCGAGAAAGGCATGCATAGGCCAAGTCCGGTTGAGACAGCAAATAAGTGGATTTAACAATCCGAAAGGGACATGTGAGTTAAACCCGGAAGCTGATAAGCGAGATGGGTTGGCAACCCGAAAGGGGCATGCACAGGTAAGCCCGATAGGATGAAAGAATGGATTTGACAGCCCGAGTGGGACATATGGATCAAATCCAAAGACCGATAGACAGATAGGGTTGGCAGCCCGAAAGGGGACGCATAGGCCGAACCCGAAAGATGAAAGGGTGGATTTGACAGTCCTAGTGGAACGTGCAAGTCAAAGTCGAAAGCTGATAGACGGAATGGGTTGGCAGCCCGGAAGGGGATGCGTAGGCCAAGCCCGATAAGACAAAAGAATGGGTCTGACAGCCCCAGTGGGATATGTGAGTCAAACCCGAAAGCCGATAGGTGAGATGGGTCGGCAGCCCAAAAGGGGCATGCATGGTCCAAACCTGAAAGAAGAAAATGATGGATCAGGGATGGCAGTGTCAGTTTCGGACTCGGTTTCGGCTGAGTCCGAAACCGAAACAACTCGGTTTCGGTTTCGGCCGAAACTGGCCGAAACCCAGTGAAAAGGTTAAAAAAACATTAAAATAAGTCTAAAAAATCAGAAACAAATCGAAAAAATATAAATAATCACATAAAAAATCAAAAAATTCATTAGACATGCATTTGACTGTAAAGAGATTGGATTAAGTGCAATAAACATGAAGTAGGCATTGAAGTTCAAACATTGAACATGTTAAACTAATATTTTTGAGTACATACTAAGCATGAAGTAGGTTTAAGCAGTACAATAAACCTAATTAGACACAGTAAATATTACAGAAATTAAATGATCCTTATCTAAATGATGATGCACTAATATGGATAATAACTAGAACCTTCTCCCTCATTGTCTGACTTTTGATGTTGATACCTATAAGAAGGTTACATGTATTGTGTATATTCACTATAACTAAACAGTGAGGTAGCCAAGTCCTGTATCTCTCTTTGGATCTCTCTTGGAGTGTAAGGTTGTTAGCTTGATTCGAATCCAGAATCAGCGTAAGAATCTTGAGGATGAGAAGAGGAACTGGATGGAATTGGAATTCTGGTTCATGACCCCACCCATAAATGTCTGCTTCCTGTTGGCCACTTCCATAATCTGATGGATGTCCATATTGGCTCTGTGAATCAAAAAAAAAAAAAAAATCATATCCTCGCTCACTATGACTGTATCCCCGGCCTGTGTTTGCGTGGAAGGAGGAAGTACCACCAGTAGTGCCACCGCCAGTAGTAGCACTTGTAGCACCTGCAGCTGCACTGGGATGATGATGATGATGATGATGATGATGATGATGGTGATGATGATGATGATGATGATGATGATGATGATGATGATGATTATCACCATCATCATCAGAACCATAAGAAACCAGTCGCCTTTTACCCTTTGGGGATGCTTTTTTCTGTTTGGGTGTGATTTTTTCACTCATCTTTGTGCGGGTCCCCTCTGGCCCAGTTGAAACCTGCTCACATGGGGGTAAGCCATGGGTAGAAACCCGTTCATCCGAGGAGATCATCTCGCGGCTTGATCCACCTGGTTACCTTGAGAACCAGATCTGAATCAGTTGTCCTCCACATCCGCCCCGGTACATCCGCACCCGAGTCCACCCAAGTGATGTGCTTTGACCCGGCTCGCACCCGGCGGCGGGGTCAAATTTGAACCCCAGTGTAGCACTGTTCACCTTCTTCCACCAAATGCCCCCCTTGAAACCCTAGCCACTCTGTCTGCTGCCTCCCATGCCACGTGAGCCTGACAAGGAAGCTCTTCCCGTCGATGGCAAAAGAGACCACCGTCGTCACAGTGGCTGTCCTAGAAACACGGTGAGCAGGCTCCATAGATGTGAGGGTCCCCTCCGAAGCTAAGTGTAGGCTTCCCAGGTCCTCGATGCCAGACTTTCGGGTTAGAAAGGAAACACTCTCCTCGTCGCAGAGGATAATCGGAATCCCCTCGATGTGGAGTGGTACTTCAGTTTCCATTGGACTGGGGAAGGTCCCCATCCCCATGGACCACTATCGGAGGTGGAGCAGAATACCGTCCGCCACAAGGTAGCCCGATTGCGCTGCCGCCGCCACCTCTTCACGTCGTCTGACTGCAAGGAAGCTGGTCTTGGTGATCTGACGGACCTCTCAATGACCGCTGTCGTCCCCTCCAGCCTCGAGTAAAGCCAAAAGGGGGAAGGTTACAATTCAGCCCTCCCAACATGACTCCTCAAGATGTAATCTGATAACCAATGAAGGACACTGGCTGCTCTAAGGCTCTGCACTCTGTTGTGGAAGACATGCAAGTTCCTTTCGCCCATAGGGCCCAAAAAGTGGCATGCAAGACAACCACCATATTTCCAAGATGCAATCTTCATCTCTAAATAAAAGAAGATAGTGCTTGCTAGATTTTTGTAATACTCATTAAGAATTAAGATTTATAACTTCTCAGGTGTCATTCATACGTTGCTTGGGATTGCAATGAATGAAGTGGTCCTGTAAAACCTTGGATTACAATCCAAAGGCTTAGTAATGGATGGTAGCTTAGGTTTCGTCACCAAGATTTATTCCCTTTCTGAACATTTAAAACTAGCAGGAAATGCAGATTTATACATCTTGCAATCCTTTAGATTTCTTTGTGAAACCCATGAATTTTACATGGAAATGGAATCTTTAATCTACTCTTTCATCAGGATAATGAACCAAAGAAAAACTAACATTAATTCATTTTCGATTGAAGAAATTAGAAAATGGAAATTGAGGTTGCACGACATGCTGAGGTCTAGATGGATGAGGATTGTGGAGTTCCAGCTACATGACATCGGAGTGTGGACTTCGAGAGTCAGAGCCTTATGCTTGGGATCTCGAATTAGGTCTGATGCTGAGATGAGGGTGAAGAAGACAAGGGGTTCTGTGACGCAGGTGGGTGACCAACTCAGAGCCTCAGCTTACCAAAGTTGATGTTATGCATAAGGGATGCCACATAAGGAGAACTCAAGGCTCTGGTTGTGTACTAGGTTTTCCTTGCAGTGTCACAATGATGATATCCACAGCACGGACAACTGATTTAACAAAGTTGAGAGAAGACCGAAAAGCACAGTGCCAATTCCAGAATTGAGGGGAAGTCCGTTGCTCCCTAAGTGACTTAACACATTTGATGGCCTCTGGAGTCGTGTGCTTAAATCGAGTTTTGCATTTCTGTAATGGGTTATGGGCTAGGGCAGAATGTGCCTTTTGTGCTTGTCCTGTTTAATTTTCTGGGTTTACTCTGGACAAGTGGCAGCATTTGGGGTATTTTTTTCAGGGATCAGAAATGTTGCCTTTCCCTTTTTTGTTGGGGTGGGGGGTGTTTGCTAACTGTGGGAAAAAATAGCAGGGCACTAACGGGTATGCAACCTTATGCTTGTACTCTTTCTTTTTTATCTTTTATAAATTGTAGCATTATCCACTTAAATAAAGTAAAAAGGAAATTTCATGAGCTGGCATAATCCAATTCAATTCATGCTTGGAAGGTTCTGTAGGATCTGATGCGTAGTGGCCTTGTCTCAAACTTGAAAAAATGTATTCTCATTCAATGAGTCATGCCTGGCCTGTTACAGTCAGTGAACCATGTTCTGGATCTTTTGGGGCCTTGGTCAGCCAATGTATGTTTCTCTGCATTCATATTGCATTTTTGCTGATTGCTTTGTCATAATGTGCTTGCTGCTCAACTCTTTAGTGAGTGTACTTTTTTGTGGGGGAGGGGGTCTACTTTTTATCTGTGAATAAGTCAATGCCATGGTCCTTTAAATATTTCATAGTGCTCGTTGATTTTAAATATGTGCAAAACATGGTGTTTTTTTGTGGATGGTATAACCTTTAGATTATATTAATATAATATCCATCCCTCCATTGACGAACAAATACGCTGTATGCAGATGTCCAGGTTTAGCAACTTTTTGAGGTTAAAAATGCAGTTGAACAAATATACGAACTTTGAAAGGGCTTCCTATTGTTCAAAATTTATAAATTATTAAAAAATAAATACCGGTTGAAGTGCTGGTCATTGTCTGAAATTAGAATAGGCAGATAGATGTAGATATCCTTGTTCTATGCATGTATTACATTTTCATGTGGAATAGTCATCATTTGTTGAAGACTTTCTAATGATGTTTTTTGATTAGTTCATTGCTTTGTCTTATTCAGGACATCAATGAAGAGTGGATATCTGATAAAACACGGTTCTTTTATGATGGGCTGAAAAGGCAAAGGTTAAATGACCCTATGATTCGTGGACCCGATGGACGTTTTCAATCTGTCAGCTGGCGTGATGCCCTGGCGGTTGTTGCAGAGGTTGCACATGAAGTGAAACCTGAGGAAATCGTTGGAATTGCTGGACAGCTTTCAGATGCCGAATCCATGATGGCACTAAAAGATTTCTTGAACAGAATGGGATCCAATAATGTTTTGTGTGAAGGAAATGGCTTAAATCCTCAAGCAGATCTCCGGTCATCATTCATTTTGAACACAACAATTTCTGGTCTCGAGAAGGCTGATGTCTTTCTAATCATTGGTAGCCAGGTAAGTCCCACATTACCTTCTATTGATGTTGGCTCAGCTCATATATGAGTCTGTTTATTGGTGTCAAACAAGGATGATATTTACTATTGTCTTCTGGACACTTGAAAATCATTTTCTGCAGCAGAAACAATCTTGGAATGGGTACAATTTCACTCCTAATCATTGAGAAAGTTGGTCCGAATCTGATTTGTATTTTGTCATTAGGATTTTCTTTATGATGCCACAAGTATTTGATGACATGAAATTTAACTCTTTCGCCCAATTATTCTGGAGATCTCTCCTACTTGCAGAACTAAGAGGACTTGGTCTGATGATCTTGTTAACAGAGGCCACTTTTTTCAAGTTAATCACTCCGTTATTACAGAGAGCATTGGAGTTTGCATAGACACAGAGGGGACCTGTGTGGGTCTCCATCCCACATCAGAATATGCCATGTGGGATAACTTTTGTTTGATGATTGGGCTTCAAATGATCATGCTGCCCACATGCCTTGCCCATTTTTCCCACATCTGACATTTTGGTGAAGGGCTGCCAGCAACCTTCTTTGTTCACCACCCGATCAACCATTGCGACTATCAAGTGGTTGGTTAAAAAATTATCATAAACAAAATGCTTGTAGTATTATATATAAATGCCATAGAAACTGGTTTGAATCTGTCTTTGCTAAAGAGACGGGTGGAAACATTATGAAAGATGGTTGTTTCTTCATCCACTTGGCGATTGTTATTGAAAGCATAAAAGGAAACAACTGTTTCTAACTCTGCCTCCGACCCATTTATATAGCCCTAATTTATTATTATATGTCATATAATTTTGGTTTTCCTTTGTAAACCATCTACTCTGAGATTTATCAAAAAATAATATGATCAAGTCTTCTGCTCCCTGATAATCCTGCCCCTTGCCCCAGCTTGCAGACTGCATGATGCGCAAGCGGCAGGGTCTGTAAGGTCCAAAATGGGCGCATGCTGTGGTTGGTGGCAGGGGTGGGTTTCCCCTGGTCATCAAAAAAAAAAAAGGTCTCTCAGTTCTTCAGAGAATGTATTAATGTATCTGGAAAATATTCATATATGCTGTTTTCAGTTGTACTTTCTAAGATTTACTTTGATCCCTGAATTCTAATGGTATTCGTATCATTTTAGCATTTTGACAGCCACGAGTAGAAGCTCCAATGATTTCAGTTGTACTTTCTAAGATTTACTTTGATCCCTGAATTCTTATGGTATTTGTATTGTTTTAACATTTTGACAGCCACGAGTAGAAGCTCCAATGGTGAATGCCAGAATTAGGAAAACTGTTCGAGCAACCCAAGCAAAGGTCGCTTATGTTGGCCCTCCTACTGACTTTAACTATGACTACCAGCATCTCGGGACAGGTCCAAAAACCCTTCTTGAGATTGCAGAGGGTCGTCATGCATTCTGTTCGACACTTCTATCTGCAAAAAACCCAGTGATCATTGTTGGTGCTGGTCTTTTTGAGCGTAAAGACAAGGACTCCATTTTTTGTGCTGTGGAGACTATTGCCAAGCATGGAAAGGTTGTAAGACCTGGCTGGAATGGATTCAACGTTCTGCTGTTGAATGCTGCCCAAGCTGCTGCCCTTGACCTTGGCCTCATACCAGATTCTGATTACAAATTGGAGTCTGCAAAGTTTGTGTATCTGATGGGGGCTGATGATGTGAGCCTAGACAGTGTCCCCAAGGATGCCTTTGTAGTTTATCAAGGACACCATGGAGACAAAGGTGTCTACCGGGCTAACGTCATCCTACCATCTGCAGCCTTCAGTGAGAAGGAGGGAACATATGAAAATACTGAGGGTTGTGCCCAGTGGACAGTTCCTGCAGTTCCCACGGTTGGTGATGCAAGGGATGATTGGAAGATAATACGGGCACTCTCTGAGGTGGCAGGCATCTGCCTGCCATATGATACACTCGCAGGCGTGAGAGCTCGCATAGAAACAGTGGCTCCTAATTTGTTGCACGTAGATGAGAGAGAGTCGGCAACACCGTCCATTGGCCTGAAACCAGAGTTTCAGCAGAAGATGAGCCTCGCAGCATTTGACACCACAATAGATAACTTTTATATGACAGATTCGATCACTAGAGCATCAAAGATTATGGCGCAATGCAGTGCAACATTGTTGAAGCAGAAGTGGGCGGCTTAAAATGATAGTTTTGATACTGTTAACTCCTTTGTCTCTTTTGTTTATTGCCTTCTTGGCTTTGTGGCTTCTTTCAATTTCAGCTCTGGGACCATCTACGAAGACCGTATTTTCAGTGCCATACGAATTTGTGCTGATAAATGGCATCTTAAACGGCATGTTTTTTGTCACTCTGGGTGATGGAAGCAACGTAAGTTTATTTGTCACGGAGATTTACGACTCCATAAATCCTTCGCATGTCAAAGGTCTAATCATCTCTTGGGCAAACAACTAAACGTAGGGGCACAAGAAGCTTTCTGCTTCCTGCTGCCAGTGTTTTTAGATAATAGCTTGTTCAATGATACATATTCAAGTTTCAGTAGCTTGTTCAAGGATGCATATTCAAGTTTCTGCTGCCATGGAAAAACCTTATGCTTTTGAAGTGTTGGTTGGTAGTATCTGCAGAAAAGTGGGCAACTATCCAGAGCTTGCATCTCTCTTTTCCTTTCTGTTTCCTGTGGGGTTGTCTTATAACTTGGGAAAAAGAAATAACATCCAACCTTTTCTCCCTACACTGGCTGGTGTTTTGTCTTATAATTTCAATTGATTGTAATGTTGATTCTCGTAATTGACTTTGATGTGAAGCCCCATTTCGGCTGTATGAACTCTCTGTAGATCTCTTCCTCAAGAAAATTTCCTTCCGTTGGCTGTCTACAGATCTTTTGCTGTAGATAAATGCATGTTAGCCTTTTTCACCGCGATAATGGTTGTTGCTACTTCACCATGGAAAGAACGGCATTGATTCCGCGATTGTTTAGGTCACTTGTCTTAGTAGAATCTAATCATCTATAATTCAGAAGTTGTGCGTGAGATTCTTCCCGGGAACAGCAATGAATTCTCACGTACTAATACTTTTTGGGATTTTTAATTTTAAACACTTAAAATCTTTCGAAATTAGAAACAAGTTCCCAAGTTCTTCTCCGTTAACATGAAAAAGCTCTCGTTGCTAGTCGTAGTAAGATAAGGGTTGGTTAGGTCAATCTAATCTAATCTAATCATGGTCTAGTCTAACTAAGAGAGAGAAAATGACCGTAACATCTTTGTTTAACACACACAGATTGGGTTGCACAATTGGAGAGAGAGAGAGAGATTGGGTTGCACTACTGGACGGCAAGGAGGTTGGCGATGGTGGTAGCGCGGAGGTTGGGGTTGGACTGTTGGAAGAGGTCGTAGGGGAGAGTAAAGAGTAGGGTGGAGGAGGAGAGCTTGTTGCCGAGGTGGAAAAAGAGGGAGCGGAAAGAGTGAGGGGTGGAATAGCATGGTTGCGCGTGCGTGCGCGCGCGCGCACACACACGGAGTAAAATGAGAAAGACTAAGATAACGTGAAAGGGGGATGAAATATTTTATGATATATTTTATGTTTTGTGTGGATGTTAGCTTGGGAGGTTTTTTACCGAGGGTTTGAAAATTTTGACATTTTTTGACTAAATACGTGGATTAGTGAGATTTTTCTAATTTTGAAAGATTTCAGAGTCTTAGAACTAAAAAACTCATATTTTTTTAGTAGTATTTGTTTGCAGGGACATTTTATGTTTGACCCGACAATAGGTTTGGCTATGATTCGATGAACACTTTCTATTTGCATTAGAGAGTTGTGGTGGACACTTGGACAAGATAGGTCACTGAAATATCCATGTCCCACACTCTACTCGACAATCTCAATGCGGAACACTGGAACAATGCATCAAAATACATGCCAGGATGTTAATGTTTAAAATTTGAAAAACACTATATTTATAAGATTTATACTTTTAATAGTTTTTAGTAATTCTACTTTATTGTATATATGTATAAATGTATATTATATATGAATATTCATTTATTTGCATTTTAATTCACATGTTCTCGTGTTCTATGTTTAAATTGTGTTTGATGCCACCGATCGTGTAAGAGTTTGGGAGATTTGTAGAAATAACCTTATCAAATGAACAATTGTAGAATTATCATCCTCAAGTAGCTGTTGTTATTAATAATCTTCTTGCATGAAAATAAGTGAAATTTTATCCCTAAAGTTAGTTTAGGTTTACATCCTTCGTTTCCATTTATCAATAAAATTTTTAGACTAAATTATAGAAAAGTGTTATTCTCATTGGCACATTGTGCCACAAGATAGAATGGGAAGTAAAGAGATAGATATGTGAGGAGAGAAAAAAGTTTAGAAGATATCTAGGGTGTTTTATTTTTCTCCAATTTTGGTTAAACTAGAGTTAAATAAGAGATTTGACAGAGCTAACGGTGTGTGATAACAAGGGTATTTTTGCAACGATATGGTGATACAAAAAGATCTGACGTACGAGCAAAGGTCACTCAAAATATTTGATCGAGAGGTACGTCAGCTTCGGGACAGAATCATTCTCATGGTAAAAGTCGGGTGGAGTAAATGTCTAGACCAAGAAGTAACATGGGAGATGGAAGAAGCTATGCGCAAAAGATTTCCGGAGCTATTTAATTATAAGTAAAATGCACTCTCTAAAAATCCCATGTAATGAATTTGGGGATCAAATTCTTTTTAAGTTGGGGAGGGTGTAGCACCCTGATAATTATCTGAAATTATATGTAATTTTTTGGGATTAAATAGAGTAATTTAAACATTTAATAGGTTTAAAGGCTTAATGGGCTTAATTAATGATTTATTATGGGCCTAATTATCAATAGGTAAATAGGACCACTTAAAATGGGCCTTAAAGTTATGAACTTAAGTCTTTTGTCCCAAGCCCAACCCTAGAAACGTAATAGGGTAATTTTCCCTAATTAAAATAGATAAATAAGAAAAGTTAGGGGATAATTAGGAGGGAGTTTGAATTAAATTCAAATTTCAGCGCCCAGGCAAGTCGCGGTCTGTCGCGCGACTGCCTTCTGGTGGTAGCGGTCCAGACCAGACCGCCACCTGGTTCTGTAAACGGAAAGACTTAAACTCAGGAAAGTCTAGATTTTTATCCTCCCAATTGCCAATGATCGATCTGATCTGGCATGGGAACCTGTCTAAGGACTCTTAAGGATCGATTCTACCTCCATAGGACTCCTAATTCGACCTAAAACCCCAGCCCTAGGTCAATTCCTATAAATAGGACCCATGTCTGTTCTGCGCGAACCTTAGATTTTGGATCGCGCGAAGCAGAGGTAAGATGATATTGTTTCGAGTTCTTCCTTTAGGGTTTATTGTTCCTTTTAGTATCTTCTAACTTCCTGCTAAATCCCGTGTTAGGAGATCAAGCCGTCGAGGAGTTAGAAGGTCTGGAAGTCGCTGTTTCTACGCAGAACGCGTAGGAATGAGAGCTCTCTTCCGGTGACAAATTCGCACTCTAGGAGTAAACCCAGAGGTAGGTTATCTCATGACTAGATAAAACATCATGTTAGGAACAAAAGTCCTCTGTTCCCTCCCATTTTCATGATTTCTACACGTTGTATTTCATATTTTTTCATGATAGCGTAACTAGGTAATCACGGCATGCATGTCCTTGCAAACTAATGGAAAAGATAATAACTTTGGCCAAATCCATGCGTTCCATGCATTAGTGACATGTTATCAATGTTTTAGCTTCCAGTTTTTTTATAGTTCCATGACTATTTTTCATAGAATAAGGCCATGCACGTCGGATGTTGCTTTTGTCTGATGCAGGCAGAAGGGGGTCCTGAAGAGACCGTTTCTTTCAAGTGACGATCCTACTCGAACCGCTATCTGGTTTCTGTAACCAAATTAAACCATGTTCAATGCCTATTATATATGATAGCAATCATGCCTTATTTCGTTTATTTATGCCTCTGATCATGCCATGACTTGATAGTTAGTGTTAGCATGTGCTAAAATTTTTTTTTTCAAGTATGTTAATTTCATGCTAAAACTTATAGTTTTGTACTTAAAGGAAATTTCCATGACCTAAGTTCACTTGGATTTATGCTTTGGCATGTTCCATTCTCACCTTATTTCTGTTTTATTAGTTTACTTATAGCGCGTATTCCGGTATGTTGCTATTCGATCACTTACACTTGATAGGAACACCTCTTGGACTTGAGAGTCTCTCCGTCGGATATTCCTTCTGTCGGATTAGGTAATCTTGTTTCAAGGCCTCCGTAAGACTCCGCGAGTCTGGGATTCCCACTAGGACGTCGAGCTGGTTGTACCCTAAAAACCCAAAAGTCTAGAGAGCACTTCGTGTTTTCTGTGTTTTCTGTGAACTGTCTTGATAGCGGCCAGGAGACGACCGCTACCTAAAGATAGCGGTTGGCCCGTGACCGCTACCTTATTTCAGTCAACAGATTTCTGGCTGAGTCGACCTATTCCTTCTCCTGTGTCGACTCCACTCCTGATAGCAATCTTGACTTGACCGCTTCCTCAAGATAGCGGTCCTCATTGAACATCGTTCTATCAATTTGTTGTCCAACCCGCAGTTTGACCCAAGGGTTGATTCTACTCTGTTCCTAGATGGTCTTTTGATTGTCTAGAACCCAAACCTTATTCATTAAATCATTAATGAACTTTGGAAATTGATTAATGTATCGTTATGCTGCTGGATTCCTCCCATAGGATAACCTTCTTATTAAGTCATTTTTGAACTCTCATGTTCATTTTGGTACGTTCTTACCTTGGTTATTATTGCCATGAAACTATTGTTTGAACTTGATATTATTGGCCGACTTTATTATTTCTCATGAAAGTAGTTTGATTTATAACTTGAAGATGCAAGAGCGGGCACAGACAGTGTCCAAGGGCTCCACGCTAGCCCCTCGATAGATGGCCGAAAACATGCTATAAATCATGGGGTATGATGAATAATGGCGTCGCAATGCGCTGGGTGTACTTTTTTTATAAATGGGCGAAATCCACGAGGCAATCTCATGAAATTACACTTGCTTGTTATATGACTTTTTAGTGCATAGCCTCTTATGGTTATGAAAAGTACATTCTCGTTACATGATAGTACATTCTCATTATTAAAAATCCATGCTATAATCTTACTTGATCATGCTCTCATATTGTCTCATATCTCTACACTTATCTTGACACTTGTTGTTACTTTGATTTTATCCGTATGATTTATCGCACTTTCATTATTGCCCTTTTAATAGAGCAAAAATGTTAATCACTTTAACATTGCCATCATGTTGATATGAAGATACCTACTGTGTGAGTGCGCTCATTCTCTACTTTTCTAATCTTTTCAGGAGGATCTAGCAGGTCGGAATCGGACTACTCAAGTGATGGGTCCGAAAGTGATTGATGGACGAGAGAAGCCCTAGCATGTTAGAATGTCTTGAGTCTTATTGTAAATTTAGTTACCTTCACTATAATAGGTGGTGAAGTTGATCATGTTATATCATCTTTTATTTTCTTGAGTCTAGTTAGGTCAAGAGAGTCAAAGTCAAGTATGTCTTTGTAACTTTTGATTTATTATTTTGTCCACATATTGTGCATTCATTCTTCTGTGTGAATCTGGTTAGCACTCCGATTGTCGTTCTAGTTTGAGACTTTATTTGCCGGCTATTCACGTTCCCGACTTAATTCCGCTGCATATCTCAGGGCGTGACACAAATCTTTTTAGTGGACAATATTTAGTGATCAAGATCATCATTCAAGTCAAATAAGATTGGCCATTCATTCAATGGGTTAATAACAATATCAATCATTCATTCAATACTGAATTGTCTAGATCAATTATGCATTTCATTCCGGTACAATGCCACACCACAAGTCAATACTCCCTCGGTTGAATGAGTAATTCGGGTGCTCCTCCCAAGACCAGACATGGCCCTATACGCACAGATATTGGGGTTGTTAGACCGTAGTCCCATACAATAGTTTTTCCCATATAATTCATTCATTTCACCATGGCGAAGTGGAGTTCCAATAACAAGCTTATGTAGTCAAGGAAATCAAAAGATGGAAATAAGAATTTTCTAAGGATTTGCAATAATTCAAACTCTTAAGATCAAATAGTAAGTTATTGGAGAAATCACAATGGAATGAAAATCAAACATTTAAACTTGTCATTGAGGAGTATAACCCCATGAAAAGGGTCGAAGATGTCAAGGAATAATAGCCATGAAAAGGTCAGAATCGGTACTTGACACATCACAATCAAGAGACAAAAATTCTAGAAAACTATGTTAAACGTGGTTGCCCCTAGGGCCATGTTCAGATAGGTTGAGATCAGTTATGTGGCTGCATTCATACAGAGACGATCGGGTGTGACAGAGATGATCAGTAAGCCCAAGATGAGACAAAAATCGGTCAGAACACAGTCGGCATATGCACTGCGATCATCATGAACGCGGTTAGGCTTGTGGCCGCATTCAAAGTGAAGTTAAGAAGGACACGGTCTCTGGTTAGGTGCCTTCTCAAACAAAACCTAAACACGGTTTGGGGACATGCCACGTTTAGAACAGACACAATAGAACTCAGACAGAACCTTACTCTGCCATTCCAAAGACCGGTTGAACCCTATCCTATGTAGTAGGACGTGGATTCTATTGGTTTTCAAGGTTTTTGTGGTACAACTTGCTCGACGTTTTAGTGAAAATCCCAAGCTCGTGGAGACTTATGGGGGCCTTGATGAAGAAGTTTCAATCTGATGAAAGGAGTATCCGGCGGAGGGTCCTAACTTCACCAAGAATTGGGTGTAATAGATCCACTGAAAAATAGTAGTGTGGTAGGTCATATGCCTTTGGAGTGACCCGACCCTCAAACAGAAACACTAAGTCATTTATTTGATGAAAATACTGGCAAATATCAAGGTTAACAAGTAATGAGAGTATATGAGATCAGAAAGAAATAACATTTAACAGTGTAACAAGTTATTATACTCTTTTACTGCACACGATGACATGGGATAATGGATGATTTCATGAGATCATAAAGGAACATAGATCTTAAGTACATCTTTAAGAATCCATTTACTGTGATGATTTCCTAGTTTTATAATTCGTTCAAATGATATGAACTATTGAAAAACATGATTTTTAACCCATCAATGCAACAATAATCACACTAGGAAATCTACGGTTTGCTAGAAACTCGAGATAGGTCGTAGTCTGTGAGGGGTGAGCGTTCTTCAAGAACGTGGTCAGGTAGGGAGTTGCGATCTGGAGAAAACTTAACAATTCAAAAATATAAAACTATTGTAGGCACGGTCTATCATAGGGCCGTGATCATGAATGCGGTCCCTGTTAATGCCACGTTCAAGAACAGTAGGTTCGTTTCCGGCAGAAAATGGCCTAACTTTATTCAATCGATGATCACATGCAATAGGGCCTATAAAAATTTTGCAAAATGCTTCCTAAGACACCTATACATGTGAACTAACATGATTTGAACACTTAATTAGTTTGTGTCTGAGAGAAACCTACCTCTTAAGTCGATCTAAGGGGAATAACACCACCCACGCGCTCTCCCGTGAACACCCAGTTCCTACGCCTATCTCTCCCTTAAGCCACTCCTATCTGTTGTGTCCCTGTGATTTTGATGATAGCAAACACTATAAGTCATTTGAATGCATACAATTCTGTTTGTGGTGCAGATGAATGTTTCATTGAAAATCTTATCTGAATTATTGCTGCATTTTAAATATGGCTGTGTGGTGTGTGCTTTGGTGCATTTCATAATTACATTTATCTGGATTGTTTCATGTCATATGTGTTTACTTCATTTAGAACTGCTCATTCAGAACTTGGCACATTCCTTAACTGTGAGCATGGCATGCAGCGTCTCATGAAGTATGTACAACGGACTGTACATGCATCAATCTTCAAAGTCCATACATTGGACTGTTACACGCATCATTGAAGTCTATACACTAGTCCGTCTCTCCAGTCTGCACAACCTTCTGATTGGACTTAATGTCTATACAGCCTGCATCGTCTCATGCAGCATCTCAAGCCAAGTCCACACATAGTCCATCAGCATTTAGAAGTCTGTACATCGGTCCGTCTTGTTCAGCGTCTTAGTGCATTCAAAGTCTGTACAGCGTCCGTCTCAGCCAGCGTCTCATGCTGCGTCTCAGGCGAAGTCCATACATTGGGCCATTCATCAAAGTCCATACATTGCATAATGTTTGTCAAGCCAATACATTGCACTGTAGATGCATTGAAGGGAAGTATGCACATTGGACTATTCATATGAAGTCTGTACGTTGGAAGGGTGTACAGTGTTCAGTTGCCTTCTCATAAAGTCTATACATCGCATTTTGGAATCAAAGTATGTACATCATTTCATTCACACCGGAAGTCTATACATTAGACTGTGGCCTGCTTAGCTGAAGTCTGTACATCGCCTTCAGACTTTCAATTGTTGAGTCTTTACATGTTTTGAGGATGACAACACTATGAGCCTTAGTGGAGAACAAAAAATATTTCTCTGTGAAAAATAAACTTTCGAGTCACATCAGTTATTTTCAGGGGTTGTCTTCGTGTCGTTATTTGTTCCATCGCGTGCTGAACACTGCAGCACCTCGTGCTGCTTTCTGTGCCACCTCGTGTCACTCCATCTGTGTCACCCCTATGTCTTCGAGTCTTCTGTATTCGTGTTGTTTTTCCAAGACCCCGTGTCTTTCTTGCTTTGTGACCACACTTCGTGTCGGTTTCTGTTTTCATCTTCGAGTTGTTTTCAGCCCGTGTCGTCCTCGTTTTCGAGTCGTTTTCCTGTGTCTTCAAGTCATTTTAGTGTAAAGTGTCGTTTCACTTTGTGCCGTTCCCTTTGCTGTTTGATATTTCGTGTTGATTCTCGTATTGATTCACCGATGACCTCGAGTCAACTTAGTCGTTTTGATTGGTCGTTCTTCGTGTTGTTTCTGTGTTTGTGTCTTCGTGTTATTTTTATGTCTTCGTGTTATTTTTATGTTTGAGTCTTCATGTTATTTCTGTGTTTGTGTCTTAGTGTTATTTTTATGTCTTCGTGTTGCTTCTTTCTATCTTCGTCCAGGTTTCCTCTGATCGCGTGTTTTACTACTGTTTTACTCCGTGTTATTTCCTTCTCACTTCGTGTTGTTCTCATCTGACTTCGTGTCGTTCTCTTTGTAGTGTTAGCCTTGTTACTGTTGTACCTCGTGTCGTTCTCTCTTTATCTCGTGCTGTAGTCATCTAATGTACCTCGTGTCGTTCTCAGTATAGTGCACCTTTTGTTGTTCCTACACACCTCGTGCAGCTTTAGCTTGAGTGTCAACCGACTTATTTCAGGTATATATATATATAGAGAACCCTGAGTATTAATGGTTTTAATCTCTTTGTAGGAGAAGAAGAAAAAGAAGAAGAAGAAGGATTCTGGTTTCAAGATCAAATCCGAACCAGTTTGCTCTATTGTACTGTTCGTGGAGCCTATGCAGAGTGGGCACGTGATACGAGGTTGGCATCTGGCACGTGATCCGAGATGCAGAGGAGCCTCCACGTGGACTGAAGCATTTGGGCGGGAATCGTGGAGAGCACACGCCGCCCTAATCTGCTGCTGCTATATATATGTGTCTTCTTCCTCTGAAGAAAGTGCGAGGGCAGAGAGTGACTGAAGAAGCAGCAGCCAGAGCTAAGAGAAGAAGTGCAGAAGAGAAAGAAGAGATAGAGAAAGCTGAGAGCCAGATCGAGAGAGCAGAAGATGAAAAAGAGAAGATAAGAAAGGAAGATCGAAATGCAGAGAGTGCCTCCACGATATAGAGAATAGAGAAGAAGGAGAAGGCAGAAGCAGTGAGAAGAAGAAGAAGTAAGAAAGAAGAAGAAGAAGAAAAGAGAGTTCGTGCTGGGAGAAAGAGAGAAGCAGTAGAAGAAGTTCCTGCTGGACCGTGGATCAAATCCAGGCCAGCCAGCTCCTGCGAGAGCCACATTTGATTTTATCTTTTCAACTTTCTGTTGCTGGGTTTTATTTTTTCCTTTGAACTATTCACTTGCTGTTCTTCCGATCCTCTAGTGTGAGATCGGGTTCCCTCCGGTGTGGAGGAAGAGAGACTTGCGTCTCTGGTTGCCTTTGACTGGGTGTCATTGGTTGTTTCCCTCCGGTTGGGAGGAAGAGAGGTCCGAGACCTCTAGTTTGCAAGTGACTTGGTGTCACTTGTGTTTCCTTCTGGGGTTCAGAGGAAGAGAGACTTGGGTCTCTAGGTTCCCCTCCGGTTTGGAGGAAGGGAGGTTTGGTCCTCTGGTTCTGGGCTTGTGGGTAGCAAGTCCAGAGGTTCCCTCCGAGTCTGGAGGAAGAGAGACCGTGTGTCTCTGATTTTCAAGTGACTGGGAGTCACTTGGGGTGTCCCTCCGGTTGGGAGGAAGAGGGGAGGTTGTTCCCTTGGTCAAGCTATTTGGCAGCAGTTGTTGCAGACTGAGTCTACTGTGCTAGTGTTGCTAGTGGAAGCCTCACTCCGGTTGGGAGTGAGGGGTGGACGTAGGTCTTTGGACCGAACCGCCTAAAAATCTCTTGAGCAGTGGTTTATTTGTGTGTTTTGCTTCCGCTAGATGATTGATTAGGAGCGCTCCAAGTGACTCTTCATTTGTTCAATTGAATTAGTTTCTATTCTGGTACTGTGTTTAGCTTCCGAAGTTTTAATTGGGTGATATTCCTAGCAGGATACATTCACCCCCCCTCTGTATCCAGGGCTTGCACCCTATCAAATGGTATCAGAGCGGTGTCTGCATACAAGGTCCAGCGGCCTGCAGATTCGATCTTGCAGTCTTAGGTGCTAATTTGTTTTTAGTGCATAAATATTCCTGTTGCCTTGAACTTACTCGCTATTTGTTTTTCAATGGCTCTTCTACCCCTCTTTAGTGGTTCTGATTTCAGTCAGTGGTACACTGCTTTACATGCTTATGTAAATTCTGCTAATCCTGATTTGTGGAAATTAATTTCACAAGGTCCTCACACCTTACCAATGAAAGTGTCCAAATGGACCGACAGACACAGATCAAAGGATGGAGAAAATCAGAAAGCCTTTAACCTGTTGAAAGCAGCTACTGACAGAGCCTTATGGTCTTGTCTTCATAATTGCAGCTCAGCAAAGGACATCCTGGATAGGCTGAAGCAATTTCACAGGGTAAACGAGGACATCTGCATGATGGCTAACAGAAGTAATCCAAGTGGCAGCAATCAAGGCAGCAGTCAGACTGAAGAAGATGATGATGATGAGGTAAATCTCTTCAAGAATTTTTCTCTAGAAGATTGGGAGAATGCATATGCTGAATTATTTGAATCTCATGAACTGTTAAGAAAATAGTATAAAAAATTGAAGAAGGGTACTGGTTTAGATAGTTCAAGTTCTCCTTGTAGAAATTGTGTTGAATTGAAAAATATTCATGATGCCTGTATGTCTGATTTTCTAATGTTGAAGAAACAAATTTCATTATTGAAAACTGAGAATCAAGATCATGTGAAAGAAATCTCTGAACTTGAAAAGAAGCTTAGTCTAGCTAGTCATGATTCTGTTTAGAGCAAGGATTTGCTGAAAGAAATTGAATGTGTTAAGTCTGAATTAAACAAGCTGAAATTTGAAAATGATTCTCTTAAAGAGTTCTCCAATAAAAATGATGAAAAATCAGAGATACTTAGACAGGAGAACAAATTGCTGATTGAAAAGCTTAATGCCATAAAATCTGTAAACATAGAATTACAGAAAGATTCTGAAAAACAACAGGAAATGTTTCATGAATGTCAGTCTCTCTCAGATGAATGGGTGCTTGATGCTGATCTCCTAGAGCAGAACAGTAAACTGGAAGAGGAAATCAATGAGTTGAAACATCTAAACACCCAGCTGACAGATAGGCTATTGACAATGGAAAAAGGCAAGTGTGTGAGTGTGGATAATTCTGATAGGTTGATGAATGCTGAACAAGAAATTGAGAGTCTGAAAACTATCAACTTAATGTTAAATGGAAATGTCAGTTGTAGTGAACGAAAAATAGCTGGATATGAGCTTACTATCACATCCCTTCAACAAGAAGTTGATGATCTTTATAAGTCCCTATCTGAAGCTGACAATGAAACAAAACTAAAACATGAAGTTGAAAAACTCAAGAGTCTGAATGATGCCTTGCATCAACAAGTCATTTCCTGTGAAACAGATCTGTCCAAATATGAAGCTAAAATTACTGACTTGAATTTTGAGATTAAAGATTTGAAAAATTCTCTATCAAAATTTGTCAAAGGTAAGGACAATCTGAATAAGCTTCTTGGAAAGAGTGATAACCTTGAGAGAAAGGGACTGGGCTATAGTCCGACAAATAAAAGGAGTAATGGGAATGAAACATCTACTGTTTTTGTCAAAGCCACCAATCAGAACACAACCTCTGCTCCTTCTGTCTTCAAATTCACTGCACAAAAATCCACTGTGAAACCCAAAACTGTGGAACAAAATCAAAAACTGAAAAAGGGTGAAACTTCACAGAAGAAGGATAAATACACTCCTGTTACTATAAAAAGGGCTACACACAATTCACATGATCTCTCACATACTCATATTAAAAAGGGTTCATGTTATTATTGTGGGAAAGGAGGTCACATAATGGAAGATTACAGATTGATGTTAAAGGATGAGCATACTAGTGGAACCTTACATTCAAGAAATCTTTCTGATAGAAACCATGCTGCTAGGAAGCCTGATGCTTCATGTTATTATTGTGGGAAGCACGGTCATCTCATGAATGAATGCTTTATCATGAAAGAAGACGATAAACTACATGCCAGGTCTTCCATGCACTTTCATGATCCATATGGATCTAAACACAATTCTAATCAGCACATTGTGTGCTTCAACCGCAATAAGCCTGGGCACAAGGCTGCTGAGTGCTGGTTTAGATCTACTTGGGGTAAAAATAGTTTTCATAAAATAAATTCTTTTGCTTGCTCTCACTGTGGGAAGAATGGCCATACAGTCAAGAACTGTTGGCATGTTCAGAAGAACACTGTTAACCCCTATGGTGTCAAATTCCCTGTAAAACCATTTGCAAGATTTTCATGCTATAACTGTGGGAAGCAAGGTCACAAATCTTCTGAATGTTGGCTGGTTAGGAATAAGAATCAAACTATTCATGCATATAACAGAAAATCATATAATCATGTTTATAAACCTCATGCTACTGTTACTATGCATCCTAAGAACCAGAAACCAGTCACATCATGTAGATACTGTGGAAAGTATGGTCACTCTATGGAAACTTGCTATCTGATGGATCATGATGACCATGCTGCTATGAATTTGCTTAGAAAACCTGTTAGGGGTAAGGCAGGACCCAAAACTGCTTGGGTCCCTGCAAGTTCAAAATGATCAATATTTTGCAGGTGTGCCTTGGATGCTGAGGAATAAAGAGGGGTAAATTAAACCAAGGCACCCAAGTTAATAAAGCCTCTTTCAGGTAAATTCTCTGCACTTCTTGTTCTTAGAATAACTGCATAGCATGTTAAATCCGTCTTTGCATATCAACTCACCATCTGCATTGTTAGATTTAATTTTCTAAACTCTCTTCCTACATGAGTTGCATATTTAATGATAGACTGAATTTGCATATGCTGCCATTGAAAAATCTGATGCACTATCATGCACTTTGTAAGGGGGAGTTTGTCTAGTCTCATGCATTGTCTTCATGTCATATAGGTTGGTTATGTGTTTTTAGATATGGGGAGTAAATGCATAGCATATCACTCATTTTGAAAAATAATAAAAAAAGGGGTGATACATTGCATATAGACAGGGGGAGCATGCTTAATCTTTTCAGCTGTCTTTATCTGAACTTTACCTGTCCACCTATCTGATTCATACAGTCATATCTGTGTTACCAGTAATTTCAACATCAAATGATCCCTCTTGACTATTTTTTTTAAGTATTCATAATCTGAACTTATACCTTTTTGACATCTGTCTGCCTCTCCTAAATCTGTTGAAGGAGAGCTTCACTTCAATCCAGTCAAGTCTGAACTTCTTTGCTCAAGGGCAGATTCTTTATTGAAATTTTTCAGAATCCATGCTGTCTGTTGAAATATCAGTCAGCTCTCTTGAGTTACTAAGCTGAGATATGAAGTAAACCTTCAGTCTGAATACTACTTCATAAATGTTAAAACATCTTTAATGAGGAACCTTCCATTATACATGCTTAAGAACATTTGTTAACAGGAACTGGTTTAAGTCCTATGTACTCCTGTTTGGACACAAGGAACTTGGAAATATCTGATTCAATCTCTTAATAAACTTTAACTGTCTGCTTCATGTAAATTTATGTAAGAGCTTCTGACATCTGAAAAGTTGATATCCTTGTCTATGTTTACTGAGATATATAGTGTATGTGATTTTTCTTAAACACTTAACTTGTTCTGAATCATGGACAGAGCAATAACTGTGGTTACTGAGAAACCTGTCCAAAGGATTGTGTCATGAAGTACCATGGTTAACTCTGCTTAAAGAAATGATTGAAAATACTGTGAAAATTTGGCAGAGCAATGGCATTGTTGTATTGAGTAACTGGGGATTCCGGCCTCTAATCAAGGTGTATCATCATGCCAAAGATACTTCCAATGCTACCTCTGTTCTCCAAAATGGGAGAAGCAATACGGTTGTCACACTGAGTAACTGGGGATTCGGGCCTCTGATCAAGGTGTTTCCCCATGTCAAAAGGTGTTGATAAACCAAAATTGTTCATTTAAAAAGAAAATTATGAACAAGTGTAAATCAAATTCTGAAAGAACAATGTAAAATTCTGTTGCATTCTCTTATGTATCTCTTAAAACTGTCATGGAAATTAAACTAAGTAAGATGGAAGTTGGTTGAACTAGAATTTTATATGAGCTTGTAGTTCCTTTTTATTAAGAGCTGGTTCAGATATGAGTACAATTCTTTTTGAAAAACTTGTTTACATCATTCTTAAACTATATCTGAAAATCAAGGTTTCATAAGCTTTTATAATGGAGGACCCTAGAACTTAAAAATTACGTTCTATGAAGTTAGTATCTTGCTGAAAAGTTCAATATCTCAATTTTCACTAACTATTGAATCTGCTCATCCTATAGCTCTTTATCACTGTGTTTTGATTCAGTGGTATTAGACTGGTTGTCATTTTTTTGAGAAGCACTTCTCTCAGTTTATCATGTGTACTTGCAGTTTTTGGATAACCAGAGTTCATCCTTGTGGATTTCTCTTGCATCATAGATCATAAGGGCAAGATTCTCTGGTCTGTTTGAGAGACTATATGCATAAGGGGACAATGTGCTAGATTGTCTGATCATGTTGTTTGTCTGCATTAGCTCTACATCTTCTGCCATGTCAAAGGGGGAGTATTTGTTGCATATGCATGACTGCATAAGTTGTTTGACTAAGGGGGAGAATTGTTTTAATTGCTTCTGATATTGTGTTGCCATCTTCTGCTTAATTATCTTGAGTGTCTCATATGACATCACTAGGTTATCAAAGTATTGTTTTTCTTTTTGATGAAGTCAAAGGGGGAGAATACTTTGATGAGTCTAGTCTGAATACTCCATTTATTTCATTCATAAGACTCATAGTATTGCCATCATAAAAAAGGGGGAGATTGTTGTGTCCCTGTGATTTTGATGATAGCAAACACTATAAGTCATTTGAATGCATACAATTCTGTTTGTGGTGCAGATAAATGTTTCATTGAAAATCTTATCTGAATTATTGCTGCATTTTAAATATGGCTGTGTGGTGTGTGCTTTGGTGCATTTCATAATTGCATTTATCTAGATTGTTTCATGTCATATGTGTTTACTTCATTTAGAACTGCTCATTCAGAACTTGGTACATTCCTTAACTGTGAGCATGGCATGCAGCGTCTCATGAAGTATGTACAACGGACTGTACATGCATCAATCTTCAAAGTCCATACATTGGACTGTTACACGCATCATTGAAGTCTATACACTAGTCCGTCTCTCCAGTCTGCACAGCCTTCTGATTGGACTTAAGGTCTATACAGCCTGCATCGTCTCATGCAGCATCTCAAGCCAAGTCCACACATAGTCCATCAGCATTTAGAAGTCTGTACATCGGTCCGTCTTGTTCAGCGACTTAGTGCATTCAAACTCTGTACAGCATCCGTCTCAGCCAGCGTCTCATGCTGCGTCTCAGGCGAAGTCCATACATTGGGCCATTCATCAAAGTCCATACATTGCATAATGTTTGTCAAGCCAATACATTGCACTATAGATGCATCGAAGGGAAGTATGCACATTGGACTGTTCATATGAAGTCTGTACGTTGGAAGGGTGTACAATGTTTAGTTGCCTTCTCATAAAGTCTATACATCGCATTTTGGAATCAAAGTATGTACATCATTTCATTCACACCGGAAGTCTATACATTAGACTGTGGCCTGCTTAGTTGAAGTCTGTACATCGCCTTCAGACTTTCAATTGTTGAGTCTTTACATGTTTTGAGGATGACAACACTATGAGCCTTAGTGGAGAACAAAAAATATTTCTCTGTGAAAAATAAACTTTCGAGTCACATCAGTTATTTTCAGGGGTTGTCTTCGTGTCGTTATTTGTTCCATCGCGTGCTAAACACTGCAGCACCTCGTGCTGCTTTCTGTGCCACCTCGTGTCGCTCCATCTGTGTCACCCCTATGTCTTCGAGTCTTCTGTATTCGTGTTGTTTTTCCAAGACCCCGTGTCTTTCTTGCTTTGTGACCACACTTTGTGTCGGTTTCTGTTTTCGTCTTCGAGTTGTTTTCAGCCCGTGTCGTCCTCGTTTTCGAGTCGTTTTCCTGTGTCTTCAAGTCATTTTAGTGTAAAGTGTCGTTTCACTTTGTGCCGTTCCCTTTGCTGTTTGATATTTCGTGTTGATTCTCATATTGATTCACCGATGACCTCGAGTCAACTTAGTCGTTTTGATTGGTCATTCTTCGTGTTATTTCTGTGTTTGTGTCTTCGTGTTGTTTTTATGTCTTCGTGTTATTTTTATGTTTGAGTCTTCATGTTATTTCTGTGTTTGTGTCTTAGTGTTATTTTTATGTCTTCGTGTTGCTTCTTTCTATCTTCGTCCAGGTTTCCTCTGATCGCGTGTTTTACTACCGTTTTACTCCGTGTTATTTCCTTCTCACTTCGTGCTGTTCTCATCTGACTTCGTGTCATTCTCTTTGTAGTGTTAGCCTTGTTACTGTGGTACCTCGTGTCGTTCTCTCTTTATCTCGTGCTGTAGTCATCTTATGTACCTCGTGTCGTTCTCAGTATAGTGCACCTTTTGTTGTTCCTACACACCTCGTGCAGCTTTAGCTTGAGTGTCAACCGACTTATTTCAGGTATATATATATATATATAGAACCCTGAGTATTAATGGTTTTAATCTCTTTGCAGGAGAAGAAGAAAAAGAAGAAGAAGAAGGATTCTGGTTTCAAGATCAAATCCGAACCAGTTTGCTCTATTGTACTGTTCGTGGAGCCTATGCAGAGTGGGCACGTGATACGAGGCTGGCATCTGGCACGTGATCTGAGATACAGAGGAGCCTCCACGTGGACTGAAGCATTTGGGCGGGAATCGTGGAGAGCACACGCCGCCCTAATCTGCTGCTGCTATATATATGTGTCTTCTTCCTCTGAAGAAAGTGCGAGGGTAGAGAGTGACTGAAGAAGAAGCAGCCAGAGCTAAGAGAATAAGTGCAGAAGAGAAAGAAGAGATAGAGAAAGCTGAGAGCCAGATCGAGAGAGCAGAAGATGAAAAAGAGAAGATAAGAAAGGAAGATCGAAATGCAGAGAGTGCCTCCACGATATAGAGAATAGAGAAGAAGGAGAAGGCAGAAGCAGTGAGAAGAAGAAGAAGTAAGAAAGAAGAAGAAGAAGAAAAGAGAGTTCGTGCTGGGAGAAAGAGAGAAGCAGTAGAAGAAGTTCCTGCTGGACCGTGGATCAAATCCAGGCCAGCCAGCTCCTGCGAGAGCCACATTTGATTTTAGTTTTTCAACTTTCTGTTGCTGGATTTTGTTTTTTCCTTTGAACTATTCACTTGCTGTTCTTCCGATCCTCTAGTGTGAGATCGGGTTCCCTCCGGTGTGGAGGAAGAGAGACTTGCGTCTCTGGTTGCCTTTGACTGGGTGTCATTGGTTGTTTCCCTCCGGTTGGGAGGAAGAGAGGTCCGAGACCTCTAGTTTGCAAGTGACTTGGTGTCACTTGTGTTTCCTTCTGGGGTTCAGAGGAAGAGAGACTTGGGTCTCTAGGTTCCCCTCCGGTTTGAAGGAAGGGAGGTTTGGTCCTCCTGTTCTGGGCTTATGGGTAGCAAGTCCAGAGGTTCCCTCCGAGTCTGGAGGAAGAGAGACTGTGTGTCTCTGGTTTCCAAGTGACTGGGAGTCACTTGGGGTGTCCCTCCGGTTGGGAGGAAGAGGGGAGGTTGTTCCCTTGTTCAAGCTGTTTGGCAGCAGTTGTTGCAGACTGAGTCTGCTGTGATAGTGTTGCTAGTGGAAGCCTCACTCCGATTGGGAGTGAGGGGTGGACGTAGGTCTTTGGACCGAACCACCTAAAAATCTCTTGAGCAGTGGTTTATTTGTGTGTTTTGCTTCCGCTAGATGATTGATTAGGAGTGCTCCAAGTGACTCTTCATTTGTTCAATTGAATTAGTTTCTATTCTGGTACTGTGTTTAGCTTCCGAAGTTTTAATTGGGTGATATTCCTAGCAGGATACATTCACCCCCCCTCTGTATCCAGGGCTTGCACCCTATCACTATCTTCTGCCTTCTCGACCTTGCACGATCTAGGGTTCGACTATCCACCTCTAGAGTCCTATATATGGGGATTTGGTTGCCCACAGCCGTAGTTAAACTAAGATAGAGATTCCCTCTGAAAATCTCGCCCCTTACTCCCTATAGCGCCGTCAAAAACACTCTTCCAACCCTAATCTCATCAAAAATTTGAAGGAAAACGTTCTCCTCAAAGTGGGCTAGGGTGTTCCTATAACCTAAGACCCAATAGTCTAGGTTTAAACCACCAAACCCACTAAGAATTAGGGTTTATGAATTAATTCTGATTTTTAGGGTTTATTGGCCTATTATTAACCCAATTAAGCCTTAAATCTTGCCCAAAAGAACAGTGATTCAAGCCCAAACAACCCATTTGATTCATTCTTATTTTATTTTTTTATTCTAGTTGATTTATTTAAGCACTTATACAATTATCTTTATATTATTGGGAGAGAACAAATATTTTAATATAATATAATATAATATATAATAGGGTTACTACACCCTCCCCCTTTAACAAGAATTTGGCTCTCAAATTCATATGATATGTTGAAAAATCGGGGTTTACGGAAACATACTAGTAAATAACTCTAGGTACTTTCCCTTGATTGCCTCCTCCAATTCCCATGTAGCCTCTTCCTGACCATGCCTACTCCACTGGACCTTGACCATATGTATAACTCTATTCCTCAATTGTTGAAGCTTTTGATCCAGTACCTTGACAGGTTTCTCTTCATAGGACAGATCTTTTTGCAGCACCAAATCATCATGGAAAATTACATGTGAGGGATCATACACATACTTCTTGAGCATAGACACATGAAATACATCATGCACACCAGCCAACTGCTAGGGTAAAGTTAGTCTATAAGCTACTTCACTGACCCTCTCAAGAATTTCTAAGAGACCAATGAATCTCAGACTTAATTTACCCTTAACTCCAAATCTTTGAATGCCTATCGTCGGTGAGACCTTTAAAAAGACATGGTCTCCTACTTGAAACTCCAAGTCTCTCCTTCTATTATCTACATAGCTCTTCTATCTAGATTGCATGATCTTTAACTAATCTCAGATTATCTGAATGTTCTTGGTTGTCTCTTGAACAACATCAGGTGCAATTAACTACTTCTCGCCAATCTCTTCCCAATAAATAGGTGATTTGCAATTCCGTCCATACAATGCTTCGAATGGAGCCATCTGTCTACTTGACTGATAACTATTATTATAAGTAAATTCTACTAGTGGTAAGTACTCATGCCAACAGCCACCAAAATTTATCATACAAGCTTGGAGCATGTCTTCAATAATCTGGTTAGTTCTCTCCATCTGGCCATCTGTTTATGGATGAAAAGCTGAGCTGAAATTTAACTTGGTTCCCAAGAAAGTTTACAGATCTTTCCAAAAATGTGACGTGAACCTAGGATCTCGATCTGAAACAATGGATACTGGAATGTCATGTAGTCTCACCACATCCTTAATGTACAAAGCTGCTAACATATTCATGGTCTACTTATTCTTTATAGGCAACATATGAGCTGATTTTGTCAATCGATCTACAATAACCCAGATTGCATCGAACCCACTTTGAGTCCTTGGTAGTCCTACTATGAAGTCCATGCCAATACTCTCCCACTTCCATGTGGGTATTTTCAAAGGCCTAAGTTTACCAGCTAGCCTTAGATGCTCTGTCTTGACTTGCTGACAAGTTAAGCAATGACTCACATAATCGATGACCTCTTCTTCATATTCAGCCACCAATAAGTCTTCTTTAGGTCTGATACATCTTGGTGGTGCCTGGGTGGATTGTATACTTGGATCTGTGCGCCTCTTCCATGAGTCTCTTCTTTATGTCATCATGATCAGGTACACATGTTCTACCTTGAAATAATAGCCTCCCATCACTAGACATACTAAAATCATGTCTCTTCTCTAAGCTTCCCTCGACTTCTACCAGAAATGGATCAACATCTTGAAGCTCCTTGATCACGGTCACTATGTTGGGCTGCACATCTTGAAGTTCCTTGACCTTCCTTACCTTCCACATCCAACTTTAATTCAACAAATTACTTCAATAGACTCCATTCCTTAATCATCAAACAAGATAACGAAGCCATGGGCTTACGACTAAGGGCATCAGCCACCACATTTCCTTTCCCAAGGTGGTACTGGATAGAAAAATCAAAATCCTTCAAGTATTTGAGCCACCTTCTCTGCCTCATATTCAACTCCTTTTGTGAGAATATATAGATATTTTAAACTCTTGTGATCGGTGTAAACAATAAACTGCTCACCATATAGGTAATGTCTCCAAATCTTGAAGGCAAAAATAACAACTGTCAACTCTAGATCATGCACATGATAATTCTCTTCATGGCCCTTCAATTGCCTGGAAGCATAAGCAATGACCATCCCATGCTGTATTAACACACAACCTACACTAATACCTGAAGCATTTGTATAAACTTCAAATCCTCCACTACCCATGGGTAGGGCAAGAACATGGGTAGTTGTTAGACATTCTTTTAGGGTTTTGAAACTCCTCTCACAGTCCTCTATCCAAACATAGGGATTTTGCTTCCGAGTTAATATTGTCAAGGGTACCGTAATCTTTGAAAAATTCTTAATAAACCTTCGGTAATAACCAACCAAACTAAAAAAACTTCAAACCTCAGTTTTGTTGCTAGGTCTCTCCCAATTCTTCATAGCTTCCACCTTTGAAGGGTCTACAGCAACTCCCTCCTTTGAAATTACATGACCAAGGAATGAGACCTCCTCAAGCCAGAAATCACACTTACTCAACTTTGCATAAAGCTTATTATCTATCAACAACTGCAGTGCCATCTGATGGAATGCGAAGACTGTCGTTAAAAACTCGCGCACTCAATTTCAAAAATTCCGTACTCACAATAAAATTTAGATTTTGAATATAGTGGCTACGTGTTGAATCCACGGAGAGGCTAATATTTTGAAAGTTAAAAATCTTATTCCTCTTTTATTTTTAACAAAAGCAAAAGAAATTGTTGGAAGGATTTTTTTTATGGGAAACAATTGAAATAGCACAAGATTAAAATCTATCTAAAGAAACATGGAGAGGTAAGGGAGAGAAAGAGAGAGCCAAGCACATAGAGAGACATTAACATTAACCATTCCTTAATACTCCAAAATAGAAGATTACACTGCATGGAAGTCCACAAATAACAAGAACAACACTTGGAATAAAATCTAACTAAAGCAAAAAATTAAACAACTAGGGAGAGGAGATAGCCAGTGAGACGGAGTCATCGTCCTTGTCGCCGAGCCTTTGAAGAGTCGCCCGAACTTAGCAAAGACGCCACCGTGAGATATTAGAGAGAGAAGAAAAGAGAGGATATATAGAGAGATGTAGAGAGAGAGAGGTGGGATTTAAATTAACATAAAATGAAAAAAAATAAAATAACAACGGGGTGTGTGGTGTGTGAGAAGTGGGAAAGAGAGAGGAGTGAAGAGAGATAAAGAGAGAAGGATCATGAGAGGAGAGAGAGAGAGATAGGGAGAGAGAGGACGGGGATGGAGAAGGGGGGTCGACCCACCAGCGGTGTGTACATTGTGTGCTGTGTGTGCAGTGAGTGTGGGGAGTGTAAGAGAGGGATGCCGGCGAGAGAGGGGTGGTGCTGGCTGCGTGTGTGGTGAACGGTGGGAAGGACCGCGGGGAACGCTGGTGCAGTGCGTGCTCGCGAGTGAGAAGAGACAGTGTGAACGGTGGGGCAGGGGGACCCGCGGTGTGCATGTGTAGAGGAGGAGGCGGTGCAGTGAGTGTGTAGAAGAAAGAGGTAAAGGGAGAGCAGGAGGGGAGTGCGTGTGGGTGTGTGAGCTATGAGTGTGTGTGGGTGTTGTGCATGCATGCCATGCATGCAGTGGGGAAGTGGAAGTGGTGTGTGTGTGAAAGCAAAGGCAGGGAAAGGTAAAAGGATCTCTCACTGTTCTTGTATAAGAGTCCGCTTTCTGTATTAAGAATATATATGTACATCGTGATACAACGGATGAACCTACGATATACATGAAGTGGTTACGCAGCAGAGGCAACATGATAAGCTAGCGTAACACTCGGTAACAGCATGATATAGATAAGAGTCTAGCGCTATCTTGAAGGACATTGGTTGGAGGACGAAGAGTCCTGCTTACATGCCCCCTCAAGCTGGACGGCAGGAATGACGTGTAGCTTGTCACGCAGAGAAAGTAGCCGAGCAGGTAGTAAGGGCTTGGTGAGGGCATCTGCAATCTGATCTCTGGTGGCAACATAGCGTACGAGAAGCTACTTTTGAAGGACTAGTTGCCGGACAAATTGAAAATCGACTTCAATGTGCTTTGTCCGTGCCTTGAAGAGAGGATTGGCGGCCAGGTACATAGCCCCAATGTTGTCACACCATAGGACTGGAGCTCCCTCGTTGGGCAATTGCAACTCACGCAGTAGCCGGTGAAGCCAAATGAGTTCAGTAGCCCCAGTGGCAAGGGCACGGAGCTCTGCCTCAGTGCTGGATCTGGAGACAGTCGACTGTTTCTTGGCGCTCCAATGGATGAGGCTATTCCCAAGATAGATAGCGAGGCCTGTGGTTGAGCGACGGTCATCCGGACAACCAGCCCAGTCGGCATCGGTGTAAGCTTGGAGCTGAAAGTCGGACGGTGCGAGATGGAGGCCGTGAGTGGCGGTGCCCTTGAGGTAGCGGAGGATCCTTTTGACAGCGGCCCAATGTGTGGTGGTCGGCGTTGCCAGGAACTGACAGGCTTTGTTGACGGCAAAAGCAATGTCGGGCCGAGTGAGAAGTAAATATTGGAGAGAACTGACGATGCTTCTGTACTGGGTGGGATCAGGCAGAGGGTCACCGTGAGACTGTGAGAGAGGTGACGATGCCGATAGAGGACTGCCGACGGGCTTTGCTTCATGCATGTTGGCCTTGTGGAGGAGATCCGCCAGGTAGCGTTGCTGTCTCAGGTGGATCCTGGAGGAGGAATGCTGTACCTCAATGCCAAGGAAGTAGTGTAGCTGTCCCAAGTCTTTGATAGCAAAGGTGCGGCCTAATTCATCAAGTAGATGGCACATGGCAGATGGGTTGCTACCGGTAAGGATTATATCATCGACATAGACGAGAAGAAACATGATGGTGTGATTGTGGTGATATAAGAAGAGGGAAGGGTCACAGGATGAAGGCGTAAACCCATAAGCGAGCAAATGGTCATGGAGACGATAGAACCATGCGCGCGGGGCTTGTTTAAGGCCGTAGAGAGACCGGTGGAGCTTACATAAAAGATTGTGAGCATGGGAATCAATGAACCCAGGTGGTTGTTGCATGTAGATAGTTTCTTGGAGCATGCCATGGAGGAAGGCATTATTGACGTCCAGTTGGCGGATGGGCCAACAGTTGGAGACAACAACGGCAAGAATGGTGCGGATGGTGGCGGGTTTGATGACGGGGCTGAATGTGTCAGTGTAATCCACACCGGGTTGCTGATGAAATCCTTTGGCAACTAAACGCGCTTTGTATCGCGCGAGGGACCCATCAGCATGTCTTTTGAGCTTGTATACCCATTTGCAGCCGGTAATGTTTGCTCCTGGTGGTGGCCGAACGAGGGACCAAGTTCCATTCTTCAATAACGCCGCAAATTCTTCACTCATGGCTTGGCGCCACTCAGGAGAGCGATTTGCAGCGGCGAAGGAGGAGGGTTCAACGTCATCAACATTGGCAATGTAAAGGTGTTTGGTGGTGGATGGATGGGGTTGGGTTATGGCCCGAGTGTTTGCGAAAATGTCAGCAAGGGTCCTGGTTTTTCTAGGTGGGGTAATGGAGTCAGTGGTGACCATTGGGTTATGTGGGGAGCATGGAGATGAGGTTGCTGAAGAAGTAGGACCCATGTTAGCAGAAGTGGATGGTGGCGATGATTGTGTGGCAGACAAAGGTGAAATGATGGGAGAGGCTTGGGCAGCTGGCGAACACGGTCCATGTGCAGAGGAGGGAATCTTCGCGGTGGAGGGTAGTTGATGGGCCATACCCAGAAAAGTGACAAAGGTGCCAGGTGAGGAAGTAGATGGAGTACTAGAGGAGGTGACTATGGATGAAAAAGGGAATTGGGATTCATCAAAGATGACATGACGAGATATATAAACCCGACCGGTTCTAGGGTCGAGACAGCGATATCCCTTATGGGAAGCGCTGTATCCTAAGAACACACATGTGGTAGAGCGGTAAGAGAATTTGTGGGATTGGTAGGGGCGCAACAACGGGTAGCAGGCACAGCCAAAGGTGCGCAAGAGCTGATAATCAGGACGGCGGCCAAATAATTTTTGAAATGGGGATAAATTTTGGAGAAGAGGCGTGGGCAAGCGGTTAATGAGGTAAACAGCGCAGAGAGCAGCATCTTCCCAGTATTCAAAGGGTAGTCTAGCTTGAATTAGAAGAGCAAGGGTTGTTTCGATGATATGCCGATGTTTTCGTTCGACAATCCCATTTTGTTGATGTGTGTGCGGACAAGCAACACGATGAGTGATACCTGACATATCTAAGAAACGAGAGACAGACCGAAATTCTCCACCCCAATCACTCTGAAAGTAGCAGATTTTGCAGCCAAAAAGGTTTTCAGAATGACGTTTGAAGTGCATAAAATGAGAGAGAACATCACTTTTATTTGCAATGGGGTAGAGCCATGTGAAGCGAGAATAGTGATCAATAAAGGTTACATAGTAGCGATTTCCATTAATAGATAGGTGAGGGGAGGGCCCCCAAACATCTGAAATAACTAGTTCTAACGGTGAAGAAGACAGAAAAGAAGACATGGGGAAGGGAAGCTGGTGACACTTCGCCTGAGAACAGGCAGAGCAGACATAATGCTCAGAATTATTACACGGAAGTCCTAAAGTGGACACAACTCTCTTGACTACTTGGAAACTGGGGTGGCCAAGGCGCGCATGCCAGGGGGCGGAAGACGTCCGAGAAGCAGCGAGACAGTGCGTGGAGCGTTGGGTGGCAGCAGAAGGGAAGTGGTAAAGCCCATCAACATGAGGTCCGCAAAGAAGTACCTTCCCCGTATTGAGATCCTTCACACAAAAATGAGTGGGAAAAAATTCACACGAAACCGAGTTATCAGTGGTGAGTTTGGAGATGGAGATAAGATTTTTGGATAAAGAGGGAACATGAAGAGTGTGGTCTAGATGAAGGGAACGGTGTGGGTTGGGAAGTGTGAGATGTCCAGTGTGTTGGATATGCAGACCTTTGCCATTGCCAATGAAGACTTGATCTCCCCCTTGATAATCTTGAGGATGCTCAAGATTGGTGATGTCGGGCGTCATGTGATGAGAAGCGCCACTGTCAGGGTACCAGGTCGCATCAAAGTAGCTTGTGGTGGCTGCCGCATTGGCTTGATGGTGGGGCTGAGGAGCCCTGTTGTGCTGCGGAACATGGTAGGAGGTGTGCTGTGGAGCATGGTAGAAGATGTCAAAACGCTTGCGGCAGTTGACGGCGCCGTGACCCATGAAACCACAGAGCTGGCATGGCTCATTGTCGTTGAGGATAGGTTGAGGAGGTGGGCGAGGCCGGCTGTTGTTGTTGTTGCGGTAGTTGTTGGAGAAGCCACCGCCGCTGCGCCCCCTGCCGCGAGATCGCCCACCGCGGCTATTATGGCTGCTGCGGCCACCACCTCGGTTGGAAACAGAGGTCTGAGCGACATTGGCTGAGTGGCCAGCGCCATCAGGAAGGGCTGGCGCCGACTGAGATCGCAACAGTTGTTCCTGATTGAGAAGCATGCCATGAATGTCATCATAGGACAGAGCTTCATGGTCTGGGCGTGTCATGACAGAGGTGACAAATGCTTCATACCCTGGGCCAAGGCCTCCTAGAATGAATAGTAACAGGTCTGTGGAGGAAACTGGGTCGGAGACGATGGCCAGGTTGTCGGTGATTTCCTTTGCCCGCTTGAGATAGTCAGTGACGGAGAGGTCGCCTTTCTTCAGAGTCTGAAGTTGGAGATGGAGGTTTAAAACCCGAAGCCTGGAGGTGGAGCCATATGCCCGGGCAAGGCGATTCCAAGCGTCGGCAGAGGTAGGGGAGCCCACAATGTGGGGCAGAATGGCCTCTGAAGTGGAAGAGTAAATCCAGCTCAGTAGGAGCTGATCATAGACACGCCATGCTTCTGCTTCGGGGTTGAGAATCATCCTGCTGTCATTGTCAGGATCTTGCTTAAGAAGAGAAGGACACGGCCAAGTGCCATCAATGAGGCCATGCATGCGATAGGTGTTAAGAAGAGGAAGGAACTGCGCCTTCCAAACCGCATAATTGTCGCCTGAGAGTTTGATGGGGAGGAAGTGGGTGACATGGGGAAGAGAGGTTATGTTGGAGGGGAAGGTGGAGTTTAGAGGGGAGAGGGTGGGTTTCGCTGGGGGTGGGGCAACCATGTTCAGGCTGGCAGACGAGAGGGAAGCCTGCTGAGATGACGATGGCGACGAGGTGGCCATTTACGGTGACGCAGGTGGCTCTGATACCATGAAAGCAAAGGCAGGGAAAGGTAAAAGGATCTCTCACTGTTCTTGTATGAGAGTTCACTTTCTGTATTAAGAATATATATGTACATCGTGATACAACGGATGAACCTGCGATATACATGAAGTGGTTACGCAGCAGAGGCAACATGATAAGCTGGCGTAACACTCGGTAACAACATGATATAGATAAGAGTCTAGCGCTATCTTGAAGGACATTGGTTGGAGGACGAAGAGTCCTGCTTACAGTGTGAAGAGTAGAGACAGTGGGGAGAGTGGTGAGATGGGGCAGCGGCTGGTGGTGTGTTTGTGCGTGGTGTGTGCAGAGGCGTGTGAGAGAGAAAGTGTGAGAACGGCTACGTGTGTGTGTGAATGTAGGTGAAGGGAAGCAGAGGTGAGAGACAGTGGTGCGAAGGGCAGTGGTAGGTGCGGTGAGTGCGTGTGAGAAGGAGAGGGATAGAGGGAGAGCAGCCTTCTAGTGGGGGGAAGGGGTGCCCGCGACGGTGGCTGTGTGTGTAGAGAGGGAGCGGGGAGAGCAGGGAAATGAGGGGGCCGTCCGGTGCTGTTGCAGAAGATAGAAAGAGGGAGAGGGGGAGATGAGAAGAGGGAAGAGGGGAGAAGCGGCCACGCAGAAGGGGTAACAGTGCCGGTGTGGGCTGGTTATGAGGGTGAGAGAGAGAGCAGAGAGAGGGAGAGAGTTGCAGAGGGGGGAGAGAAGAGAGTTGCAGAGGGGGAGAGAAAGATGAGAGGTCAACAAGGGGGGAGATGAGAAGGCACCGGCGGTGCCAGTGAGCAGAGAAAAGAGAGAGAGAGGAGGCAGTGCGAAGGAGGCTAGAAGAAGAGAAGAAGAAGAGCAGTCGGAGGAGAGGAGAAAGGAGGGGAAGGGAAGAAGAAGGAGAAGTAAGGAGGGGGGATGAGAAGAAGAAGTTCCGGCGGAGGGGAAGCTCAAGCAAAAAAAAACTACTCAAGGGGGGAGGTAAACAGTGGTTTTATAGGAGCTAAGACGTCCATCGTTGAGTTCTCTTTGCCTGCTTCTCTGCATGCGTCGGTTCCCCATGTTTGCCTCCTTCCCATGCAGGCGCATGATGTTTGCTTGCAACTAGATCTCATCAGTTTCCCATGTTTGCCTAGCCTGCCATAGAAGCCTGCAAGTTGGATCTTGCCCTATCATATGATCTTCAGCTCTTGATGTTCACCGGCTGCCGAGGCGATCTCCCTCACTGTTGTTCAGATCTTAACGTGTTCCCACGCAATCTTATGGAGAGGGCAGCTTGTTCCATGATGGCAGTTGTTCTTATCGGCTCTACTTGCCATGCATGTTGGTGGGCTGCAGACTTGGCCCACGAATGAGCCCATCCTGCATGGTTCACAAGGTTGAGGGATATGAAAATTATAGGAAAGGCCCCTCACATAAGTATTTATGCCTAGCCCCTTCAACATATGATAGGTTTGAGCAATGAATAAAAACCTTATCATTAGTCCTCCCAACATGAATCAACTTTGGACAAAATTCCAATGATTTCATTATAGTTTAATTTTGTAATTTTCTTATAAGTGTCTCCGGTCCCATTAATTATAGAAAATTATCCATTTTATGTGAGACTAAGATTATCATGAAGAATTACATAATTTAACTTCATTAAAGCCCAAGGACGATGTGTGTGATATGCATAAGAATGAATAAATAAGCACTTATCACACCCCCAACTTATTCATTGCTAACCTCTTAGCAATGCAAACAGGTTAAAGAATAGGGACCAACAAGAGTTTAAAAGATTTCATGCCTCCGGTCAAGATCGTCCTTCATAGAATTGACTAAGGATTAGGACTTTAAAATTATTAAGGCAAACTAGCCAAATGATAGGAACTTGATGCTCAAAATACTCTCAGGGTCTCATGGCACTTGTGCGCATGAAATCAAAATCCATAGTTTGGACAATTGCATCCTCCATATTACCATTTTAGTAAGGTGTCTTTCAACTCTACCTCCCAGATTAGAGCTTTGATCACAATAGCCTTCACTTTTTTCTCTGTCTTTTTTTTCTTTGTAACACATGGTGCTGCACAACCCTTCACCGTTTGACACGAACCTTAACTCTTACCTTAGGAGAAGCAGGCCTGGTTACTAAGATCGTGGGTATTTTTCATGGGTTTTTTTTTAACACATGGTGTTGCACAACCCTTCACTGTTTGACGCGAACCTCAACTCTTACCTTAGGAGAAGCATGCCCGGTTACTAAGATCAGGGGTATTTTCCATGATTTTTCTTCTTCTTCTTCTTCTTCTTTTTTTTTTTCAGATCCAACTCTTCACTAGGGAGGGCAGAGTATCAGACACCATACCAAATGACATAAGGCTTGTCCTTCCTGTTTCATTAGTGCGCAAGTGATTTTTTTTTTGAATGCTAAGAGACCTTAGGTGTGGCGACCCGGATCCCGGATACCAGGTATACCCGGTAGGACTACCGAATACACGTGATACCACATGGAACCCGCGAGGCCTCCCAAGAGCGGTAAAGCTCCGAAGGGAAAAAGGCATGTGTAGAGTACATTGAAGCCACAGAGATAGAATAGTAAGCAATAAAATTTCATTAGATTGGTTTGCTGAAGTAGCAGAAATAAAATTACTTTTTAATTAACAGTTTCAATTTAACAATTATACCAGAGTCCAGTCCAAGAAATTAAAGGCAAGTACAGGCCACAGGAAAAGAACGTACACTGAGGCCGGGGGAAACCCGACGCAGGTACCGCTGGCAGCTACGAACACGCCACGCCAGGAACCACGAACAGAGACGACACCCACCTGAAAAGTAGGGGTGAGTCTCCAAACAGAGGCTCAGTAGGGACGCGAATCCCCACTGAAAAACACGCAGAACACGGAAACAGGAAGCAACAGTAGAAACAACAGGTGTAGCAAAGTAGGAAAAGCTACACTACAAAGCTATAAAACTACTCTAGAAGTAGTAAAGAACGGACGGGGAGTAGGAGTAGGGAACAAGCAGGAAAGGGGAAGAATCCGTGCCAGACAAGCGGCTGCCGAACTAACCTCGACACCCCAAACTACTCTAGGCAACGATGGAAGGGCGACTCTGAACTGACAAAGTCAGGAGTTACCGATCTACCGACACAACGCCAGGTCTAAGACAAAGACCTGCAAGGACATACAAAAGTCTAGAAAAGATATAGACAGACAACGGACAAACACGACGGCACACACGACTAGAACGTCGTGCACACAACGCCACACAGACCTCGAGTAGGGCCACGAGAGGGCTAACTCGAAAAGGTCACGATGCACAAGAAACGCCGAGAGTCACGTGTCACGTGACGGAAGCACCTCCTCACCAGAAGAACAGCCAGCTGCGTCCACTGACGTCTTATGCTGCACCACAAGTGTCTAGCCTACGGTACCACTGAAATCACGGCAGAGTCGCAGACACGCGCTGAACCAAAGCAGGAACAACAGCAACGACAGAACAAGAGGACAAGTAACTACTCAGGGTCACGCCCGTCGGCGTAAGTCCTCAGTCCCTGACAACGTGTGCACACACTGGCTCTAGCCTAAGCCAGGTTCTCTAGCTAGTTTTCTCCCTCGGTAGGACGCTACCGTTGGCTGGGAGCCCACAAAACTAGCTTACAAACCGTATCATGGGAACACCCCTCCGCCATCCGCTAGCTGGTCGGCAACTCAAAGGCCTTAGGGCTACAACAAGCGGAGACTCACATGACACAGAGACTCAAAACACAAGTGCTGAAGTACAGGCAGGCAAGAACGCCCCACGCCACGTACTTCGAGGCACCAATGGCAGCACAACCACTGCTGACAACTCAGGACAAGGCAACTAGACTTACCACGTAACGATCCTTGAGTCGAACGACTCAAAGGCAAGATCGTCACAGACAGCGGGACAAGCGGCCAATTGGTCTAATCCTAAGCCAGAGGAAACGACACTCCGCAGGAATCGACTCACGGAGACCTGAGGAATCACCAAGAACCCTCAGCACACCTGGACACACAAACCAAGGTAACACAGTACCTCGAGGCATCCAGAACCAAAGTCTTGAAATGGGCAGAACCGTCGAGACACACACACGGTTACCCATCAACCACTGGACCACACCGGGTTGACCGGAACCAGACAACAACAACTCTAAAGTAGGAAAAGAATCCTACCTCAGGCGAGAAGACTCCTGGCTACCTTACAACGTAGTCTTAGCCCTCATAGGATGTCAGGAGACATCCACGGGAAAACGGGCAGGCCACAAGGTCAAGCCAAGATAAGCAGAAATCGAAACGACGGAAATCGGAGCACAAGGACTGTAACGCACCACTCTTAGACCGTTACACGAATGTGACGGTCTAACCCTAGCCGTTACACTCCAACTATGGTGGTCTAATACAGACGCGCTACAGCAACGTGACGGTCGGAGAAAGAGCCGTCACACACACACCACACTAACCAACATCTAAAACACACAAGGCACGTAACGGCCTACACCAGGCGCGTTACACCACTCTGACGCGCCCGACCCAGGCCGTCAGGGCCAACAGACCTCAAACTTAAAATGACAACTCGAACCACGTTACGCACTAGACCAGGCGCGTTACACAGCCTAACGCAGTAAAGCAGGCGCGTCAGGGCCAACTGGCTCAAGTCAAGAAACCACTGGCCGAAAGGCACGTAACGGTCCATCACGGACGCGTTACACAAGCCTAACGCATGGGGGCATGGCCGTTAGAGCCAACGACACAACCACCCAACTCGGCCAAAACAGCACGTAACGGCCTGGGGCAGGCGCGTTACAACGCTGTGATGCACGGGAACACTACCGCTAGACGAACCGACTCAAACGGCCAAAATTGGTCAAACTGAACGTAACGGCCTGGGGCAGGCGCGTTACACAAGCCTGACGCACAAGGGCAGGCGCGTCAGGGGAATCGACTTACCCAAAACACTAAACGACAAGTTAAGCGTGACGCATTAACCCGAACGCGTCAGAGAGCTGTGACGCGCCTCCCTTGGGCCGTCACACTCCCACAGCCACGGAAAACTAAAAACGCCCAGACGCTGTGACGGTCTGTCGTAGGGCTGTCAGGGACTGTGACGGTCCCTGGAACGACCGCTACACCGGTCACGGCGGGAAAATAGTGGAAACGCCAAATCGGGCCGTTCCACGCCCCATTCACGCCGAAGCGCACGGGAAACAAAGGCACACAATGGAAAACAACACTAGGAGGCTAAAAAGCCCACATGCAAGCACTAAAACGAGAGATCGGGGCGATTCCAACGAATCGACCCTAAACGAGTCAACGAGGTTCCCGGAATCCTACCGGCCTCGAATGACCACCGATCAACACGAAACTAACATGAATGGGATCCAGACATCCCAGCGGTTAATTTGATATTAACTACGCCGCAAATGGTCGCCGTTTTTCGACGAACCCTACTAAATACGAAAATCACGGTTTAGGCAAAATAAGCCCAAACTCAGCCATTTTCACGCCGAATGACGTGCAATGGCAGGGAAAACGAGCAGGAAGAAGTGAGGATCTGTCACCCTACCTCCACCGAAGAAATCGCGCCCCGAGGGGACTAAACCACGCCGAAATCTCCAAAACTACGAACGACGCCATCTCAGAATCCACCGAGGGATCGCGCCATCCCACGCTCCATTCGCCGCCCTAGACCGCATCCCGATCACTCCATCGCGTCCACGCCTTGGCCAGCTCTGCAACGGTGCGCGCCCCGCGCCGAATGGTCCACAGACGAGAGAGAACGAGAGAGGGAAAGAGAGGGTGAGAAAGGGAGGAGAGAGGGAGATCGTGCGAGAGTGGGGGAGAGAGAGAGGGATATAAAAAAAGAAATTAGAAATTTTTTTATAATTTCCAAAAATCCGATAATTGAGTCGAAAATGCAATAATTCAGAAAAATATGTAAAAATAGTCAAAACGACTGGCTCGGAGAGTACATCGCAGCTGTAGCGTTCACGAGTCGATGAATTGAGAAATAAACTCACCGCAGGGTTATGCAACTAGTACGAGAGAAAAACCCACGCGGCTCGTAAAACTCAACTCGGAAGCCACCAAAGCGATCTGAAACTCACCAAAAAAGATCCGAAAGACCCAATAAAGATCCAACAAAGATCCACTAAGGATCCGGGGTATTACATTAGGAGATTCTAAATTAGTTCCCATGACTAGACACAAAAATCATTCCATCATTCTTCTCCACAGTCTTTTCCATTCTAGGGTCTCTTTTTATGAAAGCATGAATCATGCGAACTCTGTTGGGGCATTTTTTTTTAACAAAATGAGGCAGCAGGTTGCACGAGAATTTTACAATGATTACACATACCCCCCAACTTGAATAGCATCGTCTTTGATGATATGAACAATATGTGAAAAGAACAATGCACATGAATGTTTAGGTAGGAAAGGTACAACCTGGGACGGGCAGACGAGACTTTCGCCAGACATCCTCCTGATGCTACAGCTAACTCCTACAAACATAAAAAAATGAAAATGGCTTATTGAAACATAAAAGAGAAAATGTTGGGTTACCTCTCAACAAGCGCTAAGTTTAACGTCTTCAGTCAGACACAATGAGGCCCATTAACCAACAAGTTGATTTCATGATTAGCCACCATGTTATCTGATCTTCTTTTAAATTCAAACATTCATGCCATTTAAAGACAACATGATATGTGTGTGCATGTGGCCCAAAAATATGCTGGTCTCGAACATTATTGATTTTGACATTAGCAATGTGTGTAAGCCAGTTTTCTTCTTTGTGGGTCATGTAATGATCAATGGCCATTATTCTTTCAAGATTGGGGTGGAATCTCTGCTCAGTATCTACCCAATGGTCTCCTTGTCCTACCCACCTGACTACCCCTTTAGTGACATCTTCCTCCAAAGAGACTTGGTTAGGCACTAGAACGCTATTATCCACCTTCCCCTCATTAATAGCCTCATAAGCATTAAGGGCCCTAATCAACCGATCTTTCTGATGGGGAGTCAAATCAAAGGTGAAAACAGCTGGCACATCCCCCTCAGGTTCGAGAGTATCAAATTGAAGAAGCTTATCTTTCAAAGAAAGCAAAGTGGAAGGAAGCATGAGCCCAGAATCTAACTCATCCAATGATTTAAACATTATGGGGCGGGGCTCAGGGATCAGATCAAATGTGAAAGTTTCTAAGAAGGCCCCTTCATCACATTCATCAATCAAATGAAGCTTATCAATCAAAATTTCCACTAATGGGGTGGGTAGACCAAAAGTGAACCTTTTCAATAAAGCCTCTTCATCACACTCACTAATCAAATGAAAATTATCAATCGAATTTTTCAGTAATGAGGTGGGGAGATTAAATGTAAATTTTTCTAGCAAGGCCCCTTCATCATAGGTCAAATCAAATATGAAATTCTCTAATAGGGCCCCTTCATCACATTCCTCAAGAGGAGGAGGGTATTCAGAATTCATCTTCATTAAATCAACAAGATTATTATCCACAAGGCCATCCTTCTCTTCATGTATATCCTCAGATGGGTCTTTGGTGTTTGGAGTGATGTTATCAATTTCTTCAAGTGATGCCCCATCATCAATATCTTTTATCACAATGAGATTATCAGTCATCTTCTCCACAAGTGGGACATCTAAATGAGAGATAAAATTTTCACTCAAAGACCCTTCACCATTCTCTTCCTCATGAGGGTTATCGTTCAACCTATCTACAATGTCAACACTACCCTCTCCTTGATGCTTTTCCTCATATGAGTTGGTGATGACACTCTCCATATCAAAGTGTTCACATTGTTCTAACATAGGAAGAATGTAAATCAATTTTTCTAATTGTGGGACCGTGAGATGAAATGAGAAATCTTCCGATGTGATCCTTTCATGATATTCTTCTAAGTGAGGAGGGTCACATTCCCTAACCTTGTCATCATCATTTTCAGCTAGACAACCATCCTTTCCACATTCTTCCTCAATTGAGCCTTTGATGTTCTCAATTTCATAATTTTGACTAGCATCATTTTGCATATCATTTGATTCACCCCCCAACTTGATCTCAACCGACTCATTGTGGCTCTCCTCATAGATGGGTGTGGACTCCTTAATCTCATACCCCTTCCTGTTAGTCACCCCAAATTCTTCCACAATTCCCTCATTACTTAGGTCAAGAGTTTCATTTGACAGAGGAACTATGGGTTGCTGGCCAGAATAAGTGTGTTGGGTAAATTGAGGGAATTGATCTTCTAGGTTTGCATCAATGGGGTTAGGCAATTGGTCCATCGATAATTCATATGTGGCTCTTGTGAGTTGGTCCACTTTGGTTTGGAGGGAGCCAATGCTTTGTTGATTAGTCAAGATGAGTTGGATCAATTGGTTGAGTTTTTCTTCATTGTTGGGACCATTGAATGGAGGGGTAGAATGGATGTGTTGAGGATTGAATTGATAAGGATGGCCTTCTTGTGGATAATGAGATGAGGGGAAGTCCCCCACTGGTCCTCTGTTCGTGCCGCCGGTGGGTGCCGCTGGCGCCTCCGTCGCGTCCTCCCCTGCCTTTCCCGTCCACGACCCTGCATGTATGGACGTGGTTCGCCTAGCTTCTGCTACATCGGCCGGCGACGGTGCAGGTGGGGGAGGTCCCCCTCGTGCCGATGGTGTTCTGGCATCGGCTGCTTGTATCTCCGGTGGGCCTACGTGTTCTTCGGCTCCATCTTCGGTTCCCGCCGGTGACCCCTCAGCGTCCTTGTCTGCTCCCAGTCCATTGGGTGGTCGCCACATTTTCACCCACTCCAACACGCCATCGGAAGAGCTTTCATATGGGCCATCTATCTCCCTTCCGCCCCTCATGCTAGCCTCTACGGAAGGCCACACACATGCTGCTACCACCCTACCTTCTGTGCTGCTAGTCCCGCCCTCCCCTGCCTTTGATAGGACAGCGGGATGAAACGATCCCCTATGTTTCTCTGGTGGCCCAGTTGCTTCTCCTCAGCCCTCCCTGGCCCCTGCCTGTTCACCATCTCTAGCCCTTGCCACCCCCAGCCATGGCCTCCTTGGATCTGGTGGGGCAGTGACTGTGCCTAGACTCCCCCCCCAACTTCTTCCTCGAGCCTTTGGTGTCCTCTATCGCCGGCAGTCCTGGGCCTATTCTTCAGGTGGCTCGAGACACCCTCTGCCTCACTCGTGCTCACATCGCCAGGGTTTGTGTTCTCATCGACGCCTCCGAGCCTTTCCCCCGTTGTGTCTGGGTAGGCATGGGCGAAGGTGGTTTCTGGCAAGCCCTGCGTTTCCCCAACCCCCCTCTGTTCTGCTCGTGCTACTTCACTGGGTTGTGTCCCCTCCATTCCCAACCCGCCCACTACCTCGGTGCATGCCTCTCCATGCTGCACCCGTTTCGATGAGACTCCTGTCGCTCTTGCCTCTCGCCTCGCCCCCGCCTTCGCTGGCTGCTCCAACGGGAGCACTCGTCCCCCTCCTTCTCCTCTCTGTGTTGCTCGGGCTGCGTTGTCCGCGGGTCCCTCCGCCGGCGCTCTGCTGCTGCCGGTCGCCCTCCCTGTCTGCATCGCCTTCGTCTGCGGGAGCTTCTCCTCCTGCTGATGTGGTGGTTTCAGATCAGGGAGCTTCTTCTCAGATGGTGCAGCCCTGCCGACGCGCCTTCGTCCGCCTGCTAGTTCTCCGGCGTCCACGACGTTCTCCATCATTTGGGCTTATTGGGTCTTGCCCACTTACTGTTGGGCTTCGTTGTAGATTTCTTGTTTGGGCTTATTGGGCCATACCCACTTGTTGTAATTGGGTTCCTCCCTTCCTTAGTAGGACGCCCCATGTTGTAATTGGGCTTTCCTTATTGGATGCCCCCCCTCCCCCCCGACCTTCATGGTCCACTGTATGAATTGGTCATCCTGTATCCCCTCCTCCGGATCCTGCTCGTCTCTTGTATCCCCCCATGTTATGTTCCTTTTCTTTCTGCACTTCTTAATGGAAAATCGCTTACCTGGTGGCCGGGGTGGCACGTCATGTCCCTTCCGCAATGAAGGGATGAACGGACTCCCTCGTTTCCCACCTTGTAAGTATTACCTTTCAGTTTAGATGAGGGGAAGTATGTGTCATGCTCTCCATAGTAGTTTTGATCAAATTGGGTTTGGAAATTTGGCTCGGGAGGGCATGGAGCTTAATGTTGAGTATGTGTCCAAGAGAAATTGTTTTGATCTCCCCACTCAAAAATAGAAGTGCAAGAAGGTATAGGGAGATTTTGGCATGTTGAAGCTTGGTTCTGAGGAAGGAATGGCATTTGATCCCCTAAATAAGATCGAGCAACTTGGTCCTGGTTGTGGGGAGGATAAGGATGTTGGGCTTCCATGGGTGTGAGGTTCTCTTGTTGGATCGGCCAAGGATATGGGCTTTCATTGAAGGTTGGATAAGATTGGGTGAGAGATGGATATTGGGTCGGATACTCACTTACATAATAGGCTGACTGGGCCCATGTGTTATCATCTTGAAAGGTAGGTGATGTATGGAAGCTTGGGCCCAATGGAAATGATTGATTTTGGGTCAAGCAATCAATTTGATTAAAAATCCGATCTATGGAAATAAATTTTTTTTGTTATTTTTGGTTTTTTTAATGCAAACACAAACAAGTTAACACACAAGTTACCTAATGACCTAGATATGACCTAGACCTACAAACAGAGTTTCACAATATAGCTAAAATACAACTTAAGTTCACCCTCAATATTTCCACCAGCCAGATAAGGGGTGGGGTAGTGGGAGGCTCCCACTACTTTCGTAGGGTCCTAATTAAGGAATCACTAGCCCGCTTAAGGTATTTGTCATCCGACCGTCTTACCTTAGACACCGATTTTCACAAGCGGGTAAGCCCAAATAGCACAAGAATCACAGTGTGAACCTAGGGTTAATGTCTACTGAATTTTATTTAAGGCTTAGGACATGCAAAGATGTAAGGGAAATGTGATTTGTGGGCTAAAGAAGGTTGATGAAATCTCCACCTTTTCTTGCTTATGGGTGTTGCCCTTAGAATATTTTCAAAATGAAATGCTCATCACAATTTCAAACAAGGGATTCTTATGCAATAATTCATGCTCATGATAATATAAGTAGAACGTACCTTGTCCCTCGCGATCTCTAAAATGCAATTGACAAAAATTAAATAACAAGGAAAAATTCTATCCTAAATGATGCAGGACCTAAGCATGGATGGTGTGATTTCTAATCTTGAAATTAAGATTTTATTGAATACAAGTGATGAGTTTTTTTTGTGAACCTATCTAACCACAATATGTAAGAACATTAAGAAAATGATACAAAATGAGAGAAGTTTAGGAGACTTACTTGATGCGCAATCTCTCGTTCTCTCTCTCTCTTTTTTAAATGACTCAATTCAATGACAAAGGAAAGGAAGAAAAAACATCTCAATGTTTCTATTTTTTTCTTTGCCCCTTTTTTCTTCCGATTTTTAGATTTTCTTCTCAGATCTTCTGCGACAGTTTTCAGACTTTCTGCGACAGTTATTTTCTCTAGAATGTCTGAAATCTGCACTCTGTACCTACGCTTCAGATTTCTATGATAGATTTTTTTGACAGATTTTTTTTTAGATTTTCTGGTTTGATTTTTTTTCTTTTTTTCATTTTTCTGTAAAAAATAAGAAAAGACAAGAAAATAGATTAGCACAAATATATACAAAAGAAAAATAAAATTTTCAACTCAAAAATCACAAGCCTCCCCAGCAACGTCACGAAAAATTTATGGAATCCAAATGTGCGTCGTTTAAACATAATGGACGTCAATCTAAATTCTGAACTTGCAAAGAAATAAAACCGTAATATCGTGACAAGTCCGGGCCGAATCCACGGGGAGGCTAATATTTTGAAAGTTAAAAATCTTATTTCTCTTTTATTTTTAACAAAAGCAAAAGAAATTATTGGAAGGATTTTTTTTTATGGGAAACAATTGAAATAGCACAAGATTAAAATCTATCTAAAGAAACATGGAGAGGTAAGGGAGAGAAATAGGGAGAGAAAGAGAGAGCCAAGAATATAGAGAGACATTAACCATTCCTTAATACTCCAAAATAGAAGATTACATTGCATGGAAGTCCACAAATAACAAGAACAACACTTGGAATAAAATCTAACTAAAGCTGAAAATTAAACAACTAGGGAGAGGAGATAGCTGGTGAGACAGAGTCGTCGTCCTCGTCGCCAAGCCTTTGAAGAGTCGCCCGAGCTTAGCAAAGACGCCGCTGTGAGATGTTAGAGAGAGAAGAAAAGAGAGGATATAGAGAGAGATGTAGAGAGAGAGGTGGAATTTAAATTGACATAAAATGAAAAAAAAATAAAATAACAACGGGGTGTGTGGTGTGTGAGAAGTGGGAAAGAGAGAGGAGTGAAGAGAGATAAAGAGAGAAGGATCATGAGAGGAGAGAGAGAGAGACATGGAGAGAGAGGACGGGGATGGAGAAGGGGGGTCGACCCACCAACGGTGTGTACGTTGTGTGCTGTGTGTGCAGTGAGTGTGGGGAGTGTACGAGAGGGATGCCAGTGAGAGAGGGGTGGTGCTGGTTGCGTGTGTGGTGAACGGTGGGAAGGACCGCCGCGGACGGTGGTGCAGCGTGTGCTCACGGGTGAGAAGAGATGGTGTGGACGGTATGGCAGGGGGACCCGCGGTGTGCGAGTGAAGAGGAGGAGGCAGTGCAGTGAGTGTGTAGAAGAGAGACAGGTAAAGGGAGAGCATGAGGGGAGTGCGTATGGGTGTGTGAGCTATGTGTGTGTGTGGGTGTTGTGCATGCATGCAGTGGGGAAGTGGAAGTGGTATGTGAAGAGTAGAGACGGTGGGGAGAGCGGTGAGAAGGGGCAGTGGCTGGTGGTGTGTTTGTGCGTGGTGTGTGCAGAGGCGTGTGAGAGAGAAAGTGTTAGAACGGCTACGTGCGTGTGTGCATGCAGGTGAAGGGAAGCAGAGGTGAGAGACAGTGGTGAGAAGGGCAGTGGCAGGGTGCGGTGAGTGCGTGTGAGAAGGAAAGGGATAGAGGGAGAGCGGCCTGCTAGTGGGGGGAAGGGGTGCCCGCGACGGTGGCTGTGTGTAGAGAGGGAGTGAGGAGAGCAGGGAAATGAGGGAGCCATCCAGTGCTGTTGCAGAAGATAGAAAGAGGGAGAGGGGGAGATGAGAAGAGGGAAGAGGGGAGAGGCGGCCACGTAGAAGGGGTCGCGGTGCCGGTGTGGGCTGGTTATGAGGGAGAGAGAGAGAGCAGCGAGAGGGAGAGAGTTGCAGAGGGGGGTGAGAAGAGAGTTACAGAGGGGGAGAGAAAGATGAGAGGTCAGCAAGGGGGGAGAGGAGAAGGCACCGACAATGCCGGTGAGTAGAGAATAGAGAGAGAGAGGAGGTAGTGCGAAGGAGGCTAGAGGAAGAGAAGAAGAAGAGCAGTCGGAGGAGAGGAGAAAGGAGGGGAATGGAAGAAGAAGGAGAAGTAAGGAGGGGGGGAGGAGAAGAAGAAGTTCCGGCGGAGGGGAAGCTCAAGCAAAAAAAAACTACTCAAGGGGGGAGGTGAACATCGATTTTATAGGAGCCAAGACATCCATCACTGAGTTCTCTCTGCCTACTGCTCTGCATGCGTAGGTTCCCCATGTTTGCCTCCTTCCCATGCAGGCGCATGATGTCTGCCTGCAGCTGGATCTCATCGGTTTCCCATGTTTGCCTAGCCTGCCATAGAAGCCTATAAATTGGATCTTGCCCTGTCATAAGATCTTCGGCTCTTGATGTTCATCGGCTGTCGAGGCGATCTCCCTCACTGCTGTTCGGATCTTAACGCGTTCCCAGGCGATCTTATGGAGAGGGCAGCTTGTTGCATGATGGCGGTTGTTCTCACCAGCTCTGCTTGTCATGCATGTTGGTGGGCTGCAGTTTTGGCCCACGAATGAGCCCATCCTGCATGGTTCACAAGGTTGAGGGATATGAAAATTATAGAAAAGCCCCCTCACATAAGTATTTATGCCTAGCCCCTTCAACATATGATAGGTTTGAGTAATGAATAAAAACCTTATCATTAGTCCTCCCAACATGAATCAACTTTGGACAAAATTCCAATGATTTCATTATAGTTTAATTATGCAATTTTCTTATAAGTGTCTCCAGTCCCATTAATTCTAGAAAATTCTCCATTTTATCTGAGACCGAGATTATCATGAAGAATTACATAATTTAACTTCATTAAAGCCCAAGGACGATGTGTGTGATATGCATAAGAATGAATAAATAAGCACTTATCACCATCCTTAGATGATTTTCATGATCTTGCTTAGTTCTTGAGTATATCAAAATATCATCGATAAACACTACCAAAAATTTGTCAAATTGGTCTTTGAACACATCTTTCATCAATCTAATAAAAGCTGCAAGTGCGTTAGTTAACCCAAAAGGCATCACGACAAATTCATAATGACCATACCTATAATTTTATGAATATCATCTTCTTTAATCCTTAGCTAATGATAGCCATATTTGAGGTCAATCTTGAAAAAATACTGTGCGTCGGATAGTTGATTAAACAGCTCATCAATTCGAGGCAGGGGATACTTATTCTTAACAGTTAGTTGATTCAACTGCTAATAATCAATGCATAACCTCATTGGCCCATCCTTCCTCCTTACAAGCAAAACTGGTGCTCCCCAAGGAGACGTGCTCGGTCTAATATAACCCTTGGCTAATAATTCCAGTAACTACTCCTTCAGTTCCTTTAATTCCACTGGCGACATTCTATAAGATGCCTTAGACACTGGGGCAGTCCCAGGGGTCAAATCAATGGAAAACTAAACCTCTCTTTTAGGTGGTAGACCAGGTAATTCATCAAGAAAAACATCTGGATAGTCTCTCACCACCGGAATATCCTTAATAGAAGATCCTTCCTTCTCTACTACAATAGAGGCTAGAAAAGGCATAACCTTTTCTTTAATAATCTAAAAGCTCGAAGAGTAGATATAAGCTACGGGGGCTTAGAACGCCTAGCTCCATAGAAAACAAGTTTAGGGTGCCTCTCAGAGGTCACCAACCCTTCCTTGCACTTCACACTAACACCATACTTAGATAGCCAACCGGCTCCTCAAATTACATCATAACCTTCCATGTTCATACGTATTAGATCAACGGGTAAGTTACAATTATTAATTAAAATCTCACTTGTAGGATAGAACATATTAAGCTCGATGCCTGCTCCTAACGATGTAGTGATAACCAGACCATATTCTAATAGAGTAGGTTCCAAAGGTAAAGTAGCAACAAACTTCTTTGATATAAAAGAATGTGTAGCACCAGTGTCAAACAAAAAGAAAGCAAGTCTAGAATTTATAGCAAGGATACCTTTTACCACTCCGCCTTCCTCGGAGGGCTTTGCTTCCTTTAGAGCTTGAAGTTGCCCTTGACACTTCAAGCCATGCGCCTTCTCTTGCTGGGCTCACTCCCTCATCAAAGGACAATATGAGATCTTGTGCTCTTGACTTCCACATCGAAGGCAATTGCCAAGGATCCACCAACAATCTTCGGATCGGTGGCTTCCTTATCACAATGCTTGCACCTTTCTTATTTAGCGGGTGCTGGGACCATCTGTTTGTTGTTTTCTCTCAGCTTCTTCTTGTCTCTCAAGAAATCTCGACCTCCACTGGGCCTCTTCGTTCCAGCAGCGGGTTGGAAAAGCCACTAGCTTGCTCCCTCTGCATAGCTTTTCCTTTTATGCCATTAGCAAAGGACAACCTGTCCTCCAATAGCTAGGCTTTCTTAACCATTTTCACATATACTTGAATATCCAACATCGATAAATGAGAAAGAAACCCAGGCCTCAAGCCATTCATGAATCTTCTTACTTTCATCTTCTCCGTACACACAAGGTGAGGAGCATATCGTGCTAGCCTGGAGAATTGGGCTTCATACTCTGCTACCGTAAGGTTCCTTTGCGTCAGGGCTGCAAACTCGATAATCTTCTTCTCCTGATCTCTCTCAGAGAAATATTTATCATTGAAGAAATCTAGGAATTCATCCCATGATACAGGCTCCTGAGGATGAGTGGACTCAATGGATCGCCACCATACTCTAGCGTCCTTCCCGAACTGGAAAGTTGCCAGGAGGACCCTCTCCTGATCCGTGCATTGCATCACACGGAATATTCGCTCCAATTCTTCAAGCCAATGCTCAACTTCATTCGGATCTGTCGATCTGTGGAACCTAGGGGGATTCAGTCCTCTAAAACTATGGTACAAGTCTCTCGCACCATGTTGCGTTGCTCCTTGCGCCACCTACACAGGGCTTGGGTCATACGCTGGATGGTACGCTGCATCTTGTGCCACTGGGATCTCTCCACCGCCATTTGTGTCAATTAAACCTACAAAATAATGACAAGGTGAAATATTTTAATTTAGGGAATGAATCTATTTAACTTATTCGACTTATTTAATGCCTAACCCTTGGCTCTACCCATTCTCATTGGAATGATGCATAATATCGACTTAAGTTATGGGTTTTACTGACTGAGACATTCTAACCTAGTGTCTTAAAGAAAAACCTGTCTCTGATACCACAAAACTGTCATGCCCCGATACGAAATCTCATAGTGTGATAGTTATAATCATTTAATCAGAGCAATAATCATAAAATTTCAAAGAACAAGACACCATAATGCAAAAGATATTTCAATAAACTTTATTAGTAATCGGGAAAATTCCAATATTACATAAATCAAGTTCCATCTCACTAAAAAATAGGTACTATGATTCACTTTCAACATATCAACTCAAAACTCCATTACTACTCAAACTCAATGACTCATTACAACTTGACAATTCTAATAGACTCAAATGACGCTAGTCTTCTAAGAGGCCGCTCTTGATCACTCTAGTCTTAGCCTGTCTGATTGTGGTTCCTCTTAATCTGAACTACTTGAAAAATATTGAGAACACTAAATGAGCTAATGCTCAGTAGGAATGACTTCACTTGTACCAAGCAGAGTTTAAGTAATTAACATGTTCAATGCATTTCAATATAATGACGTCACTAAATGCAATAAAATAAAATACAGTGGAAAATGTGGAACAATCTATCCAAGGACGTGCTTAGATAATGAATAACGAAAATTTAAGAAGGATAATAATAGGGAATAACAATAAATGAAGAAGATATCCAAATCTTTTCAGTGGACAATATTCAGTGATCAAGATCATCATTCAAGTCCAATAAGATTGGCCATTCATTCATTGGGTCAAAAATAATATCAATCATGTTGCATCCCCTAGTTCGTGTTTGGTTTCAATGATATCAAAACGATTATGTTTGTGTGTGTATGTGTTTCATTGAGCAACATGTTTTATATCTTGATTTGATGAGTTGAAAGATGGATTCAATGCTCACTCTTGAAAGTCATATGAACCCTTGGTGTTTAAGGAACTAATGCTATATTTATGTTGGTTTGTAGGAACACAAATCCATGGCTCATACTTGGAATCTAAAGGAGTCCATCAATGAAGCTCTTCTTCTAAAAGGGTGTTAACTCTGTTCATATTTAAAAGTCATATGAATGACTTGTATTTAAGGATCTCATGCTTTGAATATTTTGATTTGCAGGATAAAAATCTATGATTCATGTTTGGAACTCAAAGGAGTGCATCAATGAACATCTTATTGAAAAAGGGAGTTGACTCACTCATCGCATTACGTTGACTCTTCTATGTTTCATGCATTTCATCAAATAGGTTTTTGAAGTATTGGTTGGGTATTTTCATGCATTCTTCCTCATGAGGTTTTTGGGCTTGAAATATCCTCAACCTATTAACTTGAAATTTGATGAATGTGATTTTAATGATGCTCTCTAGTTTTATGAATTCATGGTCATTTGATTTTTGCAAAACAAGTCACCATGCATTGTGTGCTTTAATTGCCAATATGACAATTGTGGTTTTAGGTGTGATTCATTTCTAGCTTGAACCACATGATTGAATGGTGTTGATTTGTAAGTCAAATTCATGATGTGCTTAAACCTTCTTGCATTAATCATGGTGAAAGTTGGCTAAGTGACATGCTCACATATTGCACAAAAGTATGGGATTGGATATTAACTTTTGAGTGTGCAATCTGAAGATTGAGTTTTATTCATCCTCCTAATGAATTGCTAAAGCTTTGAATATGGTTTATGCATGTTGTTCACGTGGTTCTTTTGTGCAAATAAAATGCCTAAGTTAATTCATGAAAGTCATGATGAAAATGGTTTTATTGATGGTATGATAATGCTCAAACACTGCATAAATGAATAACAATTGATTCAGTTTATATGATGAGGAAATTGGGTTCTCAAATGTGTTTTCCTGCATTTTTTCATGCACAAAATAGAACCCCAAAATGGCCGATCGACCGCCCAGTCCAGGCCGGTCGACCCCATGCTTTTCTATTTTGTCCAAACAAAATCTCAGTAGGACAGGTTGACCGGACTTTGTGAATCGGTCGACATGTGTCTACCGGTCGACCTGACTTTTTGACCGGTCGACCAGAAGTTCTCTGCTACGCCCAAAACAGAATGGGTGTTGGCCTGGTCGACCGCCCCAATGAATCCGGTCGACCGGAAATTCTCTGTTACGTGAACGGGCCTTCGTTCTCACTCCGGAACCCACTCAAATGAGGCCTAAATGGGGTGTTCTTTTACTCACTTACCCCTGGACATTTGACTTACATGTCAGGGTGTTTTTGGAAGGGTCTAGAAGAGTTTTATTTGTCTTTTGGCTTCTCTAATATTTAAGGTCATGTGAACTCTGAATTTGTAAGATAAGAACCCTAATGTTGTTGTGTTCTTCCCTGTTGGAGAAGAAAAGGGGGAAACGGTGGAGGAGATCTTGCGAGGAGGATATCATCTACATCTGTGAAGATCTGGAGCTCGTGGAAGAAGAAGAAAAGGAGCGGATCGACTAGAGGATCAAGAGGACGCAAGAATCATCTTCATCTAGCTTCCCTCTAACTCGTGGTTCAAGGAACATCATCAACCGGGCTTTGGAAACCAAGGGGGATATTTCGTATATCTTTTCTACGTTGTTCCTAATGTGCTTCATGATCTATTTCTTGGGTTAAGCATGATTTAAATGTTTGCGTTTATTTTCCAAACCTGAAGATACTCGTGTGTGTGGATCGTCTATATACGATCATGTTTGATCGCCTGCGTGCGGTCGTGTGTGTGTCATTGTGCTGCAGTTGTTGCAGCGTGTGTGTGTGTGTGTGTGTGTGTTGTGATCTGGTTGTCGGATCGTGTGTGTGTTTATGATCCGATCGTCGGATCATGTGGGAGACTTCATCTCCGTTTGTGTGTGTGTTGGGGCGTGTCCCTGTGTGTGTGTGGGCGTCGTCCTGTGTGTGTTTGGAGTGTCGTCTCCGTTTGGGGATTTATCCCCGAGTGAAGCCTCACCGGGTTTGGTGAGGGGTGGACGTAGGTGTAGATCTAAGAAAATCCACTCAAGGAAAGAAAAGGATAATGTGGCTAGAAAAGCATGGGAAGAGAGAGAAAGGGGAGCATGCGTAGGATGCTAATGGAGGGTGATCGCCAGAGATGCGAGGGCCTCAAAGATATAACAATAAAGAATAGGAGGGATCACGAAAAATACCTTAAAAGAAGCGGGGGATGTGAGTGATTTCATTCTCTTCCATTCGGCCGGCCGATGAAGAGAGTTCTTCTTTATGATTACCCTTGCAAAATAAAGGAACACCAATAAAAATATGGATTAGAACCAAGGTGAGTGTAGCATCAAATTCATAATAAAGATAAGCATGAAAAGCATGTATAAGAATACACCTTGTTGGGTGTTGGCCCTTAAACCCCTATGCAAAGGGTGGGAAAAGATGATGATATGATAAAAGGAGGGTGCAAGTGTTGCACTATTGGAAGTGTGCTAGAGTGCACAATATGGAGATCTCAATATTGAGATAATAAAAATAAAAAGAGGAGATGAAGAAAATGATGCATGCAATGCTTATGATAAAAAAATAAAGAGAGGAAGAAGGGAAGGCTTATTGGTTTTCTCCAAAGATGGCTTCAAGATCTTCAATGGAGGAAGAAGCTCTAAAGGATGTAGCTTTGAGGTTCACGGGAGCTCCCTCCTTGAGCCTTCAATCCTGCAGCACCTCCCCTTGAATCAATGTTGATGCCCTTTACACCAGGGAGAGAGGGGTCCTATTTATAGGGTTAAAATTCAGAATTTAATCCAAGGGAAATTAGGAAAACATGTTTTAGTTGGATTTAATAAGAGATAAACTTTAGGCAAGTGTCCCTTCAACATTAGAAAGTCTTAGGAGTCCTTTCCCAAGTGAAAATGGGCTCAAAATGAGGAAACAAGGAGGTTCTGCTCAGTTTCAGATCTCTGAAAGAAATGGCGGCCAGGCAGATGGTCGCTATTTAAAATAACGCCCGCGCGAAGCGTCGCTATTTCTGAGGTATTTCGAGATGGATTCGGACTTTCTGAAATTTAAAAAGAATTGGCGACCATGAGGAGGTCACTATTTAGAATTTAATACAAATTTCAGATGAATTTAAAATCTCAAAATATGGCAACATAATTGGCGACTTTGCACACGGGCGCTATTTTATGAAATAGCGACCTTCCATGAAGTCGTGGAATCAAAAATAATCTTATTTTGGTTGAAAATATGAAGAAAAGAATTGGCGACCTTCAGAACGGTCGCTATTTAATGAATTAGCGACTTCACGCAGTGTCACGATTTCAAATAATCCGGAAGTAGGAAAATGGAAGCCTGCTAGAATTGACGCCTCCTTCCTGGGTGCTATTTAAATAGTGGCAGGCAGGCTACCACCAATTCGAAAAGCCCACGAAAAAATAGAGAAAAATCTCAGAAAAATATGGAAAAATAGGAAAACATGTGTGAAAGTTGGGGGAAGTTGAATATTCAAGAGAAGAGAGGAAAACTACTCAAATAAGTCGATTTAAGGGCCAAATGGGGCATCACAGCGCGATAGGAGATATGCTCAAAATGATGTCACTTTTAGCGTGTCTACAGCTGTCCCGCGTTGGCGTCTGCTTTGCAAGGGAGTGAGATGGAATGAAATGGAATAGAGTGGAATGGAATGGAATGAAGTGAAAATGGACTGAAAAGTAGATGTCAAGATGTGATGAGATACGCGATGAACATCACTTGATAGGAATTGAATCAAAAGCTCAGAACGAAATAATCTTGGGGAGATTCAATGAAAACTACAATTGTTTGGATATGAGAAGGGGCAAATGTGCACGCGGGCACGAGGGAGATAAAAGAGCGATCAACTTCCAGCGCGGTGGAAGTATCCCAAGTCACAAACCTATAGATTTTGCCATTGGAGAGCGGTTACCAGTCAACGTGGACGTGCTACAGTTAAGGCGGATCTAAGGAAAAAGAGAGTGAAAATAGAGGATAGAAATCCAAACAAAGAGCTTTCGAGAAAATGACCCAAAATAGCGACAAAAATGAACTGAGGATTCCATTCAGCAATGAATATCTCTTTCTTTGAAAATTAATGATCAATTGACCTCAAAATCAGCTTATCAGAATGATTTCCACTGTTGATTCAAAGTCCTACATGAATGCATGCTGGGTTAAAAGAGAAAAATAAAATAAATTTAAAAAATATATGGTAATCAAGGATAATATTGCTAAACTGTCAAGACTGAGTCAAGAAACCTATTCTGTGAGCTGATACTAAGCCAAAACCTGTTTATCCGCGCACCAATTCACAAAAGGGAACCATCATCCCCAGTCTTGGACGGTTTAACGGTATATCCATGTGACTAAGATTCCTCTGAAATCATCATTATTTTTGATGAAGGGAAACTCAAATTTCAGATTTACCAAAACCACAAGCTCCTTGATATAATATAATAGCGTAATAACATATAGTAAAATGCATACAGGGAGAGATGGTGATAGCAATAGGCATGGTGGGACTGTGAGGGAATGCAATCACCGTGGGACTTGGATGTTGATGCCCAGACGGTGGGACCAAAGAGCTTCTTATCCTGCGCTCAAAATGTCATTAGCCAAGATATAAAAGATAACAAGCAATGAATAAGACATGGCATAGCAAATCATAGCACGAAAACATTGAAATCCAGCATATTTCAAAACAGCATTGTATAAGAAGATAAAGCATGTGTAGGGAAGCATGAATAGCGTGGGTTGAAGCATAGCATGATAACATGAAACATAAAGCATGCAAAACATCATTGTTTTGTCATTTGTGAAGAGGATGACAATCTTGGCAAATCAAGATTGAGGCTGGATGATCAGGATCAAGTAATGCCCAGTGGCAGAGTGATCAAGTGAAATTAGCAGGAGTTGATTGAAAAGATTTGGAGATGAACGATCAATTGATGCTCAGCGTGGCATATCATGAATAGAGAGATGATAATCAGGAGTGCCCATAGTGACAAATCATGATGATGTTGGGAAGAATCAGAAGATTGATAGCGGTGAATGGAGGGGACTTATCCCGTGCTCTTGGTCCTTGTAAAATTGTTGTTCCTGCAGAAGCACCATCAGAAAAATATAATGCAATTTTTTTTTATATTTTTGGAGTATGCAAATTTTTTAGGGGTTTGAAAAGTATTCCAAATTTTTATGGATTTTAGGAATATTTAAATTTTTTTAAGAATATTTGAATTTTTTTAAATTTTTTGAGAATATTTGATTTTTTTTGAGAATATTTGAAGTTTTTTGAGAATATTTGAATTTTTTTAAAAATTTTTGAGAATATTTGAATTTTGGTGACAGCTGTGGGATGGGTAGACTCGTATTGATTGTACAGACCTTGGAGTGTGAAGACTTGGAATGCAAAGACTTATGAATGCACAGACATGGATTGGTTAGACATGGATTGCATCGACCTTATGTTGGTTAGGCAACATGAATGCACTGACCTGTATTGGGTTTGACATATGAATGCACTGACGTTGGCTTTAGCTTGGAAAGATGCACAGACGTAGGATGGATGTGCTCAAACTTGGGACGTATAGACTTTGGAATGGAGGTGCTTGGACTTTGGGGGAAGGTGCTTGGACTTGTGGAATGCTTAGACATGGGAAGAACATGCTCAGACCTGTGGAATGCTTAGACATGGGGAATGTTTAGACTTTGACATTGGTTGCTTAGACGTGGCAATGCACAGACTTTGACATTGGTTAGACATGGGATGGAAATGTGCTCAGACTTTGGCAATGCTAAGACTTGGAGATGAATGGCTTAGACTTGGGGTAAAGGTGCTTGGACATGGGGTAAAGGTGCTTGGACTTGGAATGGATAGACTTGGGTTGCACAGACTTGTGATAGTTAGACTTGGATGGAAATGTGCTCAGACTTTGCACATGCTTAGACCTTGAACATGCTTAGACCTTGGGATGGCTAAGACTTTGCAAATGCTTAGACTTTGCACATTGCTAAGACTTTGCTAGGGTGCACAGACCTATGCTAATGTCCATCGAAATGCATGTGAGCCATCAGTGAAGAAATGCGAATGACGATCGGACAATTGCTGTTGATTACGGGAATGGCGCCCTCACAAGCGAGCATTATTTGAAAATAGGTTTTTTTTTTTGAAAATGAAATATGCGAACCTTGATGAGTTTTTTTTGGAAAGTTTTCAATTCTTACGAACTTTGGAAAAATATATGATTTTTTTTTAAATTTTGTTTAAATTTTAACTTAGACTTTGCTAATACAGTAAATATGCAAATTTTTATGGGGGTTTTGAAAAAGTATTCAAATTTTTATGGATTTTAGAAAATATTTAAATTTTTGTTTGAAAATTTGAAAATATTTGAACTTTTATGGATTTTTTCTGGTAATAGTCATTTTTTTTGGATTTTGGTTTAGACATTGCTAATGCAGCATTAAAGGGTATTTAAACCACTGGCTAGGGGTCCTTGTTTCCTCCCCTTTCGCTAAACAAACTACCCAAAGTCGGGCGTGCATTGAAGGATGGCGCTCTACAGCCGACTGCCCATGGTTAACTGTGCCCCTACCAAGGCCATACCCGAGAAACATTCGGTCTTGGAGGGAGAAGAGAAGATCGATTGGGGATAAGCTTTGTGTAGGATGGGAGATATCGGGACTTGAATTCCTTCCCGGGTATTACCCCTCAAAGAGGTAGTCTGTTGCGCCGGGGCTTTGTGCCTTTGATTTTTAGATCCTTGACATGCATACGATCAGGGTTTCCCTGCGGGAACTTTGCCACTCTTGTCATGCCTTAATTATAATTTTACTTTTATCAAATTTTTGACTTGATTTTCATAATAGCCCTTTTTTGGCTAGATGTATCATGAAATTTCACTTTATTTTGGGTCAAGACTGCCCCTATTTGAGACTTCTCTCGTATTGTGGATTACCTAGGTTGGTTATCTCATCCGTCAACCTCTTGCCCCTGCACTTGGCCGAGTAAAGAAGAGAAAAAGACTTTCATGCATACTCATGGCATGGCCAAAGTAGCAACGATGTTTATCCAAAGGAGCAGGCTAAGGACGTTGTAAAGTGTGTGAAGTGCCCAGCTAAGGGTTGCTCTTAACAAGCAGGGAGAGAATGCTGAACTCCCAGCGCAGGGTTCTTATGACCGAAGTGCCGCATAGCAAGCCTAAAGACTCTTTTGACATTGAATTAATTAAAGAAAAAAACTTAAGATAAATGTTTAATACCACTCTTAATTAAGTTAAGAAGCACTTTCATTTTGAAAAACCATGGGTGAATGAGATGATAAAATGCATCAAGCATGCATACTTACGCAAACATATTACCTTGCGACCATGGTTGTAGAAGCTGCTGCCAGAGGCGATGTTGATCATCATGGGATTTGTTGTCCTCATTTGGCAGATAAGGAAGGATAGCAAAGTCTTGAAAGTGGCTTAACAAGAAGGAGTGATGTTTAAACCAAACTCAGACGAATAAGGAGAAAAGAAAGAGAGGTGAGAGCTAGAACTCCCTCACTAAGGTGCGGAAACCCTGATCACACGAAAAATCTACAAAATGAGAGGAAAATCAAGAAGTGGAGTAAGGACTAAAGCCTCAGAAGCAGTGGGAGAACGGGTAGATGCCCAAAGCAGTTGACGTGGAAGAAGTTGGGTCGGACCCGTGATCGGGGGGAATTAGAAGAAGAAATTGATAAATGGAAAGAGGCGGATCCGGAGGTTCCGGAAGCAAGAGAGGAGGAAAATCATGATGCGGGTAGGAATCATCCGGAGGTTCCGGAGAAGGAAAATCCCGAGGGACACGATGCCCTGGGAAAAGGTATGGAAAAAGGTGATTAAAGAGGAAGAAAAGAACAAAGGACGAGATGTCTTGGAGAAGTAGGAGGATGAATCGGAAGAAAGATAGGGGATCCGGAGGTTCTGGAGCGATAAAATGAGAAGGGGCGCGATGCCCAGAAAGAATCGAGGAATGGGGTAAGAGATCCCAAGGTTCCAGAAGGATGTGGAGAAGGGGGCCGCGATGCCCGGCAAGTAGAGAGAAATCTGGAGGATCCAGATACAAGAGTTGAGAGTGGGCATGATGCCCTGAGAGAAAACTAGAGGGGGCGCGATGCTCGGCAAGTGTAAGGGGACCCGGAGGTAAATAAGAAGAGAAAGTTATAGGATCCGGGGGTTCTGGAGGAAGGAAATGTCGAGGGACGCGGTGCCCTGGGTAATCAAATAAGTCCAGAGGTTCAGAAGGCTGGAGATAAAAAGGGGCGCAATGCCCTGGGGAATCCAGAGGTTTCGGAGGAATGGACTTAGAATGGGCGCAATGCCCTGGCAGGAGGGATAAGGAATGAGATAAAGAATCTGGAGAGTCTGGAGGGGGAAGGTGGAAAGGGGCGCGATGCCCTGGGAGGACGAGACAGAAATCCAGAGGGTCCGAATGCAAGAATTGGGAGTGGGCGTGATGCCCTAAGAGAAATATGGAAGGGGCACAATGCCCTTCAGGTGTAAGGGGACTCGGATATCCTGAAGATAGAGGTGAACGAGATGGGGAATGTAGAGGATCCGGAGGTTCTGGAAGACGAGGAAGATACGGGTTTGGAAACCCAAAAAAGAAGGAATGCAAATGCATACGAATGCAATACAATGGATGCGATAGATGCAATGAGCGCAAAGAATGCATGGAATGAGAATATGAGATCGTCCTCCTCACCCATGGAGTGGCCCATAAATAGAAAAATGTGGATGGAATAGAGTAAGGAGCGAATGAATTGGTGGGAGGCCCTTTGATAAAAGATTGCCCGCCCCTCCATAGTAGATGGTGTGCCTGGCCAAGCAACTCAAAGGATAGAAATAATAAGCTCTCATTAGAAGAATGCGCCATAGTGATGTAAGAAGAAAACCCCTTAGGAAGTTGTATAATGACGGACCGAGGGATAATGAGAGTATTAAAAGAGTATCGACCAAAGGACAAAGTAACCATGGTAAAAGGCCGGTATGTCATCAACTTGGAAGAATTTATCATAGCGAGCCTTGATGGAGACTTCTTAAATATGTTTGGCACAAGAATGCGGGTCGGTATCCGGCAAATAAAATCTTGAGCTTTGAATGGCATAGCCGCGGCCAAGCCCTTCTTGCCGGGTTCTTGGACATCCCTGGCACATGTGCTTGTAGGAATACACCCACTCCGAGTGGTAGAGGAAGGTGAAGCGAAGGCGGTAAGCTTGATGAGCAGTGGAGGTGTAATGGAGAGTTTTAATGGAAGGGTAAGCGGAGGTTCAAACACGTCGGGCTTCTCCCCTTGCTCGGAAGTGACTGGGATCGGCTCGAGTGCAAAAATAAGTGAGTCCTGCCCAGGACTAGCCACGGGTTCGGGTAAAGGTGTAGGTAAAGTTGTGTTTAAGGTAATTGGCTTTGGCATTATGGTGATAATGGAGGCTTTAGGTGGCAGAAATGGGGTGTCATTTGGTTTAGGAAAATGTTTAATGGAAGGTTCGGCAGAGGACGGTGGAGTGAAGGTTGATGGAGGCTCGGCGGAAGCAGGGGGAGTAGAGGTTAATGGTGTGGTAATTGAAGGTGTAAAAGGAGAAGGTTTGGTGCGTAGGAAGCACCGGATGGTGCGAGAAGGATTAGGGATAGGATGAGACTCATGATGCGGCGGTGTGGGTGATTGGAGTATCGACCCATTATCGTAGCACCAGTTGGTCTCATAAACGGGGTTAGGGACGGTGGCATCATCCTGAGCAGGGGGTTCATCAGGTAATGGAGGGAGAGGAAAACGAAGGAAACTCGGAAGGGGTGCCTGCGGAATTTCAACATTTTGTGCCATCTCCAAATCTTCTTCTTCATCAAAAACATCAAGTGGACGCCATGGCGGAGGCATAATAATGGGTAGTGGAGTATAATGTTGCGGAGGATTAAGTAAAAATGGAGGCGGAGGATCATCATATTGTGGGAGATTTTGTAGAGGTAAATGCGAAGGCGAAGGCGGAGGGCCATATGAATGAGTGGGGTGGATGAGTGGAAGGTGAACGGCGTCCACTTGATCATCGATATCTTGCTCACACGTGTCATCGATGCCATTATCTCTCATCTCCTTCCAATCTTTTTCCATCTTAGTGATGTTGTTCATGAAATCGTGAAGAGGGTTGACTTGAGGAGGAGGAGCGGGCCGCAGGCTTATGACCCTCCTTAATTATTCCTCCATGGAAGCAATTTTATCAAGTAGAGTTTGTTGGAGGGGTGTAACTTGAACATTGGAAGGTTGGCATGATTGCCTTGGAGGGGAGGCACATGAGGGCCGTGGAGGAGGGTTAATGGGCCGACTCACAAAAGGACCCGAACGGGCTGGGTTGCAGGGAACGTGTGGGCCTTGGGGCCGTGGTGAAGGAGGAATAGAAGGAGGCGGGCGATAGACCACCCGAGACAGAATATGTATAGAAGAAGAAAACATATGAAAAGAGGGAGGCGGGTGATGAGTTACCCGGGTATGAATAGAAGGAGGTGGGTGATGGGCCACCCGTGTGGGATTGGAGGGAGGATGAGAGGAAGATGCACTCTCAACAATGGCCTTAAGGGCTTGGATTTGTTGAGGGGTGAGATGATCTAATGCACGGATGACTTGGGAAACCTTCTCATCATGTGGAGGAGATAGTCCCGAGGGAGCAGTGGCATGCAATGAATGCGAGGGACCATGAGATTGGAAATTGCCCATGGGTCGGGCAATACCATAGGAATGAGGGCGAGATCCCTTAGAAAGACCGTGGGGAGAATTATAAGCTTGAGGATTATAAGATATGCTAGGTTTATCATCCTCATGAATATATGATTGATTAGACATGGTGGTTTTGTTATCAAGATTAAACATCATGCAAGCAAACAATTCAACCAATCAAAGCAATGTTACAAAGATATTAAACAAGTTGGGATGTTTATGCTTGCTTTTGTTTTGACTTAAACCTCGGTGAATTAGGTGATTTTGGAAAAATGTGATATAAGTCACACAAGGAAGGGACCTAGTTTCAATATAATTTTGCTTCAATGTCAACTAGGTCAATTTTCCACAAATAGGCCAACTGAACTCGGGGAACTTCAAGGTACAACCTGCCCGGCGTCCGCGAGGGAATCCACAGGAGCGGGGACTTATGGAGGCTTGATTTAGGAATTTTCGGTCCAAAGAGAGGGAATGCTCAATGGAGGGCCCTTCCTTGACCAAGAAGAGATATGGATTCTAAAAGGTGTGGGGAGAGGAGGTCTCCCAAGACAAATGCAAAGATGAACGTAAAACTAATGCAAGCAGATCAATCAGCAATCAATAGATAATCAATAGGTGCAAGAAGCAGACGGAGGTAATAACAAAATCAGGGCTCTGTGACAATAGAGAAAAATGGCGACCTAGCAACGGTCGCTGTCTTAGTAAACAGCGACTGCGTGACAGTCGCCAATCACGGTGAAACCGTGATGAATAGTGATAGAAAGTGAAATAGCGCCTTGGTGTGAGGCGCTGAATCTGTGAATAACGCCTCTACGGAGGGGCGTTGATTTGCAGTGAACAGTGAACATAAGTGAAATAGCACCTTGGTGTGAGGCGCTGAATCTGTGAATAACGCCTCTGTGGAGGGGCGTTGATTAGCAGTGAACAGTGACCACCGTAAGAGAAGAAGCAACCGTAATTGAAGAATTGACGCCTTGGAGTTAGGCGTCGAATGCGTGAATGACGCCTCTGTGGAGGGGCGTTGATTACAAAAAATAATGATAATCCAAAAAATAATGCAAACATCGCCTCTATGAGTGGCCGCTGATTATCAAAATAGCGACTGGGGGGCAGTCGCTAATTAGTTTCAGAAAACAGAGTGATGTAAAAGCTAACAGAAATCGAACTTCTTAAAAATGCTATAGATGGTTCACAAATTGGTTAATCAAGTGGTAGGCGTGCAAGTGGTGCACAAAGGGAGTGTGCTATGTGGAGGACTAAGGAGGGGCACACGTGGGTGCCAAAAGGAGGATGGCACACGTGGGTGTTGACACCCATTTTAGCCCACAAGTTGCATCATTTCTCTTATTCATCATTTTTGATGTCCCGAATTAGCCATTATTTTGGAACTTCTTTGGATGGATTTTGAGCCCATTTTTATCATTCCATATGCTTTAAGTCGTAGAGATCATGATTTCCTAGAGCCCTGAAGCTTATCTTATCAAATTCCGGCTTCCAAGTCAACTTTCGGCCCATTTAGGCCGGCTTGCCTCAAGTAATCGGCACTCTCTCACTATGCAATCATGAAAGTGGTCCTTTTTCATCTCCTTATGTTCCTCTTTTCAAAAATTTGTCTTCACCAAAGTTGTTCATCTTTCAACGATCTACAATTTCTTCTTCTATGCCGTTGGCCGGTTCTGCCCCGTTTGTGAGCTATTCACATTTTTCCGGCGTGCTGTGCTGTTCACTTATATCTCATAATTTTCCTCTCTGTTCTAGCCCCATTTTCTCTCTCTTCTGATCATTTTCTCAACTTACTTTCTTCATAAACGTTGTTCCTCTCTCAGTTATCTACAATTTCTTCTTCTACTACTTTCACTAGTTCTGCCCCGTTTGAGAGATACGCTTCAATTTACAAAGTCACGCGCAGTCTACTCATAATTTTCTTTCATCGGTGTGAAGGTCTAGTGTAGGTGCGTCAGAGCACATGTGACGATCTAGTATAGATGCGTCAGAGCACTGTGACGGTCTTATACTAGACCGTCACAGTCAAACTTGTCCGAAATCGTCCCGTTCGACCCCAGAGTGTGACGGACCTACCCTAGGCCGTTACATGACTCTGACGGTCCTACGATAGACCGTTACACACAGTAGAGAGTCCAATTTATGCTGGACTCTGCCCGAAAAACTGCGCGGTGGGCCTATCTTGCAGAGCCCATAACTTCTTCAATTCTTATCCAAATTGATCCCCGTTTTTTCTACTTCTAGCCCTTTGTATTATCTTGAATTTGGTTCATAGAAATCAAATTTTCATTGGCTATATCTCTCGGGATCTAGGTCGCAAGATCGGGATTTAAGCATCCTGGTACAACTAAAACTCTATTTTCTAGTACGACGGGGCTACCTTCCAAGAGCCATATCTTCTAGAATCCTCCTCCGAATTGATCCCCGTTTGTTCCTATCTCTTGTCCTTAGTATTATCTCGAGTTTGATCCAGAGAACTCGATTTATCTTGGACTATATCTCCGGGAATCATGATAAGAAGATCGGGCTTTCTTGCAAAATTCTATAAAACTGCCCAGTTCGCAGTTGCAAAGGGGGGGCTCTTTCTTGGTTCGGGGCGAAGCCATGCTGTAACTCCAACTCATAACTTCGACCTTGGCTTGAAGAGGGAAGTATTGGCTTTCCATTGCATCCTTTTGGGCTTTATTTCATGGTCCATATTCTTATTTCTCTTCCTCTCAAAATCACAAATCATCACAAAACACTACATTTTCTGCTACACATGCACTTTTGCACGTTTTGCATCATCGTTTTCTCTCTATTCTCTCAATCAAATCTCGTGATTTCAAATCCTATGCATGCACAACACACACACCTATCTTTTCCACCCTTCCGCAAGGGTTAAAAACCTCCCCCCGGTGAGTTTGCCCTCAATTTCTACCCCTATTTTATCACTGCGGGATTGATGCTACACATGCATGTTCTAATGGGTTTTTTGTCCTTGTTTTGGCTTTGTTTTGCAGGAGAGCATGAATTCAACGTGAGGCCTTCTTCATCTAGCCGGCTGGAAGGAGAAGAGGTTTGATTCCACAAGTTCCCCGCACCCCGTTTCAAGCGCGATCAAGTCTTTAAGTTCCAAGGTACACGGCGACGTTCCTCTCCTTTCTTCATCCTTTGGCGTTGTTGGAACCTTGGTGGCGATCACGGTTAGTATTTCTCATCCTTTCATCCCCCTTGTCTTTGATTCACATGTTTATGCATGTATGTATTTAAAGGGGGCAGGATAGGAATCTAATTAAAACAAATCTATAACTTTCTGGCGATCACGGTGGGACAACCAATGCCCATCATGCTTGTTTTCATGCTCTTTTGTAGGTTGGGTGGGTGCATGTTCATGTTTAGGTAGTATTTGCTTAATTCTCCCACTATTTTTGGTGTTTTACGGGCTCTAGTTGTATGAAGGTCTTATGGTAGACCGTCATGGTCATGTAACGGTCATTTGGTAGACAATTACAGATTCTGGGAGTCCTGCGCGCATGCTCACAAAGCCGTGTTCGTTGGGGCATAACTTTTGATCCCGATGTTCGATTGCGCTGATTTTTATTCCGTTGGATAGCCCTTTGTATTGTCTTTCCATACATATATCATTTGCATCATTTGGTTAACATTTGCATATTCAAATATTGTCCAACGTTTTGAGTTTTGTGCATAAGTTCTGTAGGCAAGCTCAGGGACAGGTTCACAGATACATCTTTACTCAGTGATTTGACTGCCTTCCCGATGTCTGATTGCACTGATTTTTATTCCATTGGATAGTCCTTTGTATTAACTTTCCATCCATAGCTTATTTGCATCATTTGGGTCTCATTTTCTTAGTTAAAAATTATCATCATTTTAGCATTTTGTCCATAAAATCTGCATGTGGTCTGCGCACAGGTTCACGGGGGCAACTTTGCTCAGTGATTTGATTGACCTCCCGGGGTCAGATTGATCTGTTCTTGGGCCCGTTGTGCAGACGTTTGTATTGTCTTTCCATCCATATACTATTTGTCTTAGTTGGATCAAGTTTGCATAGCTTAATCTAATCTTGATTTTCTAGTTTTAAACTAGAATTTGCATGCACTCTGGTGCACATAGGGCTGTACACTGCATATCATAGTTGCATTTCCTACCTTGGTAAGTGATCCTCTCGCCTCCATATTCCTTGGAGTCGACTAGGTGATCTTATCCGGGACCTCCATAAGTCCCCGTGAGCTGTGGATTCCCACACGGACGCCGGGCTGGTTGTACCTTTTTCACCCTTTAGGCTTGCATTTACATCCGTGTGAGGGAGTTAACCTTAGTCAACCCAAAGTTTGGACCTTATTCCCATAGGATTCCTATCTTGAGAGAATTATTCTTAATTCAAATCATTAAAAGGTCTATTAAGATCTCTAAAATATTTCCCATCATATCAACTTGTTTGACTCGGGTGAAAACTCTCACATTGCATTGTTTGTGTTGTTTGGGCTTATCCAAGCCCATTAGTGGTGTTTTATGTTGCATCCACATGTTTCATCGTTGTTAGGCCCACTTAGGTTACCCCATTTTGTATGTCTATTATCTAGTCCATTGTCCCTTTGTCCGTTGTCCATTCATCTTTGCATTCGTAGGTCAGTCCCCTCTTATCCTCGAGCCCATTAAACCATTGCTTCCCCACTTGTATTCTCCTTGATATCCTTGTATTAAGTCTCCATTTGCCCTCATGGAGTATCATTCTAACCTCTTGTATCATCCTTCTTCCTATTCTTCTTCATATTCCCGCGTGGAATCCTCTTCCCACGCGGGCCCATCTTCTCGTGGTCCCTCTGATCCCTCCGAGGAATAAGCTAATCTCATGGCCCATCTTTCAAGTCTTGTTCGCCAAATGGACCCGACCCAGGCCCAACGTCTTATTGCATCTCATCTTCATGGGCCTCCTTCTCTTAATGGGCCTTCTTCTCTCTTTAATGGGCCTCATCATCTTAATGGGCCCCAATCTCATAATGGGCCTTATTTTTCTAATAGGGCTCATTCTTCTTCTCCTTATGCTGCCAGCCCAATGGGTCCTTATACTCATGCTTCTTCCAGGCCCATATATCATTCCATTCCCGGAATGGGCCCTTCTTCTTCTCAGCCCGGATCCTCTTATCCGGCCCATTATCATCATACTGGTCCGAATTCACATCCTCTTGCTCAAGCTGGCCCATATTCTTCTCGATCTCTCCCTACCCAAGAGATGATTGTTCAAACCCAACGCCAACTTGATGAGCTTCAACATCGAATCGATCCTAAATCCTTTTTAAGTGTTCCGTTCGCTTTCCAAGGTCTTTGGCTCCCACCTCCATCACAAATTCCCACATATCACCGTTATAGTGGAGTCGGTGACCCATATGTGCACTTGAAGGAGTTTGTTTATGAGTCGGCCCAATTCGACATGACCAACGCTTGATGGCCTATCTATTTGGTCTATCATTGGAAGGCCCGGCTCGGGATTGGTTCTTTTCATTGTCGCAAGAGCAAGTTGTGAGTTTTCATGCCGTTCAAGAAAAGTTTATTCAACAGTATCAAGACCAAGTTGGGCCCAAGTATTCTATGGCGGATCTGGCCCATGAGATGATAAAGCCCAACGAGGAGTTCTGCACCTTTGCCAACCGTTGGCGTCGCCTTGCCACGCAGGTCCCAGGACACATTCCGGAGGGAGAGCAAATCAAGATGCTGATATCCAATGCCACGCCCGAGTATCGGTTTATCTTAGCCCTCAACGACATCACCTCCTGGCAACAATTATACGGTCGAGCCCGCTTCATTCGCCAACAAATCCAAGATTCCCTTGACCCCGAGTCTCCACCATCCACCTCCACATATCAACCTTCACTCTCCACGTGCCAACTTTACCCTCCCATGAGTCAGCCCGTCATGAGTCAGCCTTCCACCACATATCCCTCCACGAGCCAACCCCCCGCCTATACATACCTATACGCCTCCGCATATCAACCTTCCATGAGTCAGCCTCCTGTGTCCGCATACCCGTCTCTGTCTCCACCCCCGGTCAAGGTCACACCACATCCCGAGCAGGTGGATGCCGTCTACATACCTCCCCACTCCATTCCACATATGCCTTCACCAAATCCCACCTCTGCCAGCCACACTCCATTACTTATGCAACCTCCGCTTCCCTCTCCACAACCTTCTCCACCACCTCATACCCCTCGACATCCGCCTTGCCCGAAGCGGGCTCCTTGTTCTCCATTGCCGGAGTGCTTTACCGACATTTTTAGGGCTTTGATGGCCACTCACGCATTGCCGCTCTCTCCGGTTGTGCCTTGCCAACCCACGGTCGGGAATATGCTTCAATATTATGATTTTCATCGCCAGCAAGGGCATTTGGTTGGGGATTGTCCTGAGTTCCGAGAGTATGTTTATGACCTGGAAGATAATAAGAGGATTGATTGGGCTGCCATGCATAAAGTTGTTTTATATCTCCGTAGCAAGCAGCAGCAACAAGAAGCACCACCCAAGCAGCCGTCTCCATTTCTACAAGACCGGGGGCACCCCAGTGATTCTTTGTCTAGCGTTAAACCCGCTCCATCACCTACTACCTCGCCTACTCTGTTACCTTCGCTATCTCCTATCCAATCTCCGGAACCTCCACAAACCGAAGCCTCTGCTCAGGCTAGTGCCACCTCCCATTCTTCTACTCTTCCACCACTACTTCCACCCCCAATGTCGTTCGGCGCGTTGTGTTGATACATCGACGGTGGGTGCCACAAACCCCTTCTTCACCCTTGCCATGTCCACTACCTCCATCGACCACATCATCATCTCCACCATCCTCTCAATCGCCTACACCATCTCCACCACCCTCACCATTGCCTAAACCTCCATCACCCCCGCCATCACCTTTGACCGAGCCTGAACAAATTTTGCCTTTGCCGCCCTTGCCCGAGCAAGTCATACCTCCACTCTTACCTTTGCCTCCACCTAAACACACCATCCCCTTTAAAGCCTCTATGCCATCCAAACCTTCTACCTCTACTTTTCCTCCACCTATTTCCACCCCACGGAGCGGGTGTGCATTACCCATGGTGCCCCTTGGGTCTAATCCCCAGGGAGACAATAAGCCAAGTCAGGATGATTCAGTGTCGGCCGTGCATTTCAAGATCCAAGACTTCATTTACCGAATGCCGATCCGCATCCTGGTCCCTGGTTATTTTGGGGATGTTGAGCCTACACTCCTAGTGAAGATGGTTGACAAGAAGAGTTCCCTTGAGTTGATGCCAGTTTCTTCCCGAGCAAGGCATGTGGCAATCTCTTTGCTCGCTAGAGAGTTCACCGTTGATGCTGTTATTTCTTCTCGCTCTATTGCCATTCAGATGATAGGCCAAGAAGTGTTCTCTACCCGTGTTGTGCTAACGCATACGGCCGCCAAGCAGATTATGGGTTCTATGTTCAAGGGGTAATTGGCTGTATCTTCTACATTTTCCGGGGACATTCTACACTTGTTATGCAATCTTCCTCGGTTTGATGGTATGCCGGCCACATCAACGTCACGCATTACTCTCCCTCAGTTTCGTCCTGCTCTTTTATTAAGGGAGTTGTGCTTCAGGCTTGATTACCAAGTGGAGCTGCCAAATCTCATGATACTTGTGCCAAGTAACAAAACTCCATGGTTTTTTGATATTCATCCTTCTAAGGAGTCACTTGCCTAAGAATGTCCACATATTGCTAGCACCGGGTGTCTAGGGGCAACCGCCCCGATGAAGCTGCATATTCATGGCCGGGTCAGGTCCTCTGCTAGATGGGCCCGTTATTTAAGGAGACACGGCAAAATAAGAGGCCTGAAGGTCCAAGCTCGCATCAAGCAGGTCCATTTCAAGCCAATTTCAGCTAAGAAGAGACAGCGGCGCAGGTTCAGGAGCCGTCAATTGTGCATTCAGGGGTCCACCTCTTCCTCCCTTTCTTTTCATTCATCGTTCCTTCTGCTAAGCTCCCACCCTTGGGTGGTGTATCTTCCCTCTTCAGATCTGACTTCTATGATCTTCTCCTCTCTTCTAGGGTCCGCAAGCCCCTATTCTTCATCTCCTCCTCTTCATCCGGAGTCTCCAGATTATCCCTCCTCTCACGATTCTAGGCCCCGGCCTATGTCATCCTTGCATCCCAATCTCGGGACATCATCTGATTCTTCCCCAGGACTTCCGGGTGTTGCTTCTGATCCTTTTCTGGCCCTGCCGAATGACTACTACTCTCCTTCTCCGGCCACGTCGGATGATCATTCTCCTTCTTCCTCATCTTCACATCAATCCTCTCACTGTCTTTCTATTCTCTCCTCTTCTCCCTTTCGAGGTCTTCGCCCTTTCTCTTGCTACTTTCGAGGCTTTAGTCCGCCTTGATCTGAGCTAATCTGGTTTCTTCTGTATCTGGTTTCTTGTTATCAGGGTCTCTGTGCCTTAACGAGGGAGTTCTAGCCCTCGTCTCTCTTCCTTTTTATCCTTATTTCGTCTAGTTTGGTGTCTGTCGCTCCTCCATGTCAAGGAATCTTTCAATCCTTTACTCTCCTTTCATCCTTTATCCTGACAAGCAAGGAATACAAAGCTACTCGCGCTCCTCAAAGCTCGATGATCGAGATCGCTTCAGGATGCCGGTTTCCACGCCATGGATTTGCAAAGGTATCTTTATTTTGAGCAAAGAAACATGCCTTCATTTCCATTTTTTCTATTGTTTCTGCACATGGTTATAATGCTATTCCTCAACATGGTTAAGTGGCTTTTAAAAATTTGCTTAGTTCATTTAGGTCATTTAAAATGAGTTCGCTTCTGCAGCATCCTTAGGCTGGTGATAACTCCGCGCTGGGAGTCTAGTTCTTTCCCTGATCGTTGAGGGTGACCTTTTAGCATGGGTTTTTCACACACTACACGGCAAGCCATAGTCGATTCCTTTGAGCAACACCGTTGCTGCTTTGGCCATACTTTGGGTATGCACAAAGGTCATTTTCTTTTCTCTGCTCGGCCAAGTGCAGGGGCAAGAGATTGATGGATAAGATGACTAACCTAGGCGCTCCCTAATACGAGAGAGGTCTCAAATAGGGGCAGTCTTGACCCCTCAAAAAGTGAGCTTTCATGCTATATCTAGCCAATAAAGGCTGTCAAATGAAAATCATATATGAAAATCAAAAGAAAATTATAAATCAAAGGCATGGCAAGAGTGGCAGTACAGTTCTCCGCGGGACGCCATGAGCTCGGTCGCATACGTGCCTATAAATATGGGTCTCAAAATCAAAGACACAAAGCCCCAGCGTAACAGACCTATCTCTTTGAGGGGTAGTGCCTTGGAAGGAATTCAAGTCATGATGTCTCCCATCCTGCATAAGCTTGTCTCTAATTTTTCTTCTACTCCTCCCTCTTAGGCTGGGTTGTATCTCGGGTATGGCCTTAGTAGGGGCACCGATCTTTAGAGGCAGTTGGTTGTGGTAAGCCACCCTCACATGCACGCCCTACTCAAGGGAAGTCTTTAATGAGAGGGGAGGGACGGCGATCCCTGGCCAGTAGTTCGAGCCTGTCTTTGGGTGCTGCGGATTACTATTCAAAAATACCAAAAAAATGAGATATTGTCAAAAATCCAAAAAAATGAGATATTGTCAAAAATCCAAAAAATGATGAGATATTGTCAAAATCCAAAAAAAAATGAAATATTGTTCAAATCCAAAAAAATAAATATTTTCAAAATCCAAAAAAATCAAGAAAATTGAAAAATCTAAAAATATTTATCTTTTATATTTTATTTTGAGAATAGATACGTAATCTGTTTGCTAAGTGTGCAGGTTGCAGGTACTCAGGCATTCCTTACTATATCTTTGTGCTCTGTCTCCTGTCCACATCTTTGATCTGTTCTTCCCTTCTTCAATCATGTCTCTCGATCTGTTCTGAAGCTTATGTCCTTCTCAGCTTTTGTCTGCATGCAATGATCATATTTCTATGAGAGGGCTTTAGCTCACGATTCTGAACATGGCAGTTCTACTTCATTCTGATCTTGGGTTTTGATTGAAGGGTGTATTTGTTTATATCCTTTGTCCCGCCGTGTCCTTGTCTCGCCGTGTCTATGTCCTACCGTGTTGTCCCACACATATTTTATTCTTCACCATGTGTTGCTAGTTGTCTTGCATATGTTGTTAGTCATCCTTTTATATCTCATGTGCTGTCCCACCGCTTGCGTGTTGTCTTGTCCCAACTGTGTGTTGTCTCACTGCATTGTTGTCTTGTCCCCCACGTTCATCTTGCATACGTGTTGTCTGTTCATGCCATCGCATATGTGCTTGTTCGTCTTGTTGTGTTATTTTCCATTCGTTTGATCGTTATGTTTTGTTGTGTTGTCGGTCGTTCAGTGGAGCGTTATCTTATCGTCGTTATGTTCATGCTTGTTTATCATGTTCATTCATATTGTTGTTGTCTTATTTGAAAATCTACAAAAATCAGAAAATCAAAAAAAAGATGCCGTTTCGCTTGGCAGGTAAGTCAGGTGTGGCTCTCGATCCCTTCTCATTGTTGCATTACTATATGGTATCTACATTATTATAACCTCTCAAGGACCGGCTGGTTGGCCGTGTGTTCTGGGATCTGATGTTCCTCTTTAACAAAAATGATGATGATCTAGGAGCATACAGTTAATCGTTGGATAGGCCGCTTGGTTGAGTCGGGTGGGGGACGATAGACTCTGTCTCGCACGCCGTGGTTGCAAGAAGACTCTTGACCCCGACTTCCTCAGTCTAGCAATATTATCCTTGAGTACTCTCTATTTTATCTTTCTTTGCATTCGTTTTAATGATTTCTTTATTTTAGCCCAGCATGCATCATGTCATTTTGAGCATTCACGTCTCGTGATTCATTCAACGATTTCTCCTCAGCAATGGTTGATTGCACTTAAGCTCTCTTGGATAAGAGATTCTTCATTCCACTCTGAATTCAAACGATTTCTCTGATCTTGCCGCTTGGTTTGGTTGGCCAGCGTGATTCCTGTCTAGATTTTATCTCAGTCTTATCTCTCCTTTTCCAGCTCTTATGCTGTGTTCCTGCCGACCCACTCATTGTCCATGGATTGTGTCCCCGATGAGGTTGGTCGTGTTTCCTCCCTTAGTTAGTTCTCCAGACATGGCTCATCCTTGTCATCCATTTCAGGTGGTTAGTTCGGCATTTTCGGGAGAATTCTTGTCGCTTGTTGGTTGTGACAGGTATCTTTTTACCTTGATGCCCGCTTATCAGTTCTCTCCGCTTCATCTCTGCTTCATCTCCATTTCATGTCGCTATCGCTTTTGCTCTATCTCCTTTCCATTTCACCTCCGCGTCACTTTCGCTCGTTCCCTTGCAAAACAGACATTAAGGAGGGGCATCTGTTGACACCCATTTTAGCCCACAAGTTGCATCATTTCTCTTATTCATCATTTTTGATGTCCCGAATTAGCCATTATTTTGAAACTTCTTTGGATGGATTTTGAGCCCATTTTTATCATTCCATATGCTTTAAGTCGTAGAGATCATGATTTCCTAGAGCCCTGAAGCTTATCTTATCAAATTCCGGCTTCCAAGTCAACTTTCGGCCCATTTAGGCCGGCTTGCCTCAAGTAATCGGCACTCTCTCACTATGCAATCCTGAAAGTGGTCCTTTTTCATCTCCTTCTGTTCCTCTTTTCAAAAATTTGTCTTCACCAAAGTTGTTCATCTTTCAACGATCTACAATTTCTTCTTCTATGCCGTTGGCTGGTTCTGCCCCGTTTGTGAGCTATTCACATTTTTCCGACGTGTTGTGCTGTTCACCTATGTCCAGAATTTTCCTCTCTGTTCTAGCCCCATTTTCTCCCTCTTCTGATCATTTTCTCAACTTACTTTCTTCATAAAGTTGTTCCTCTCTCAGTTATCTACAATTTCTTCTTCTACACTTTTGCTAGTTCTGCCCCGTTTGAGAGATACGCTTCAATTTCAAAGTCACGCGTAGTCTACCAGAATTTTCCTTCATCGGTGTGAAGGTCTAGTGTAGGTGCGTCAGAGCACATGTGACGATCTAGTATAGATGCGTCAGAGCACTGTGACGGTCTTATACTAGACCGTCACAGTCAAACTTGTCCGAAATCGTCCCGTTCGACCCCCAGAGTGTGACGGACCTACCCTAGGCCGTTACATGACTCTGACGGTCCTACGATAGACCGTTACACACAGCAGAGAGTCCAATTTATGCTGGACTCTGCCCGAAAACTGCGCGGCGAGCCTATCTTGCAGAGCCCATAACTTCTTCAATTCTTATCCAAATTGATCCCCATTTTTTCCTACTTCTAGCCCTTTGTATTATCTTGAATTTGGTTCATAGAAATCAAATTTTCATTGGCTATATCTCTCAGGATCTGGGTCGCAAGATCAGGATTTAAGCATCCTGGTACAACTAAAACTCTATTTTCTAGTGCGACGGGGCTACCTTCCAAGAGCCATATCTTCTAGAATCCTCCTCCGAATTGATCCCCGTTTGTTCCTATCTCTTGTCCTTAGTATTATCTCGAGTTTGATCCAGAGAACTTGATTTATCTTGGACTATATCTCCGGGAATCGTGATAAGAAGATGGGGCTTTCTTGTAAAACTCTATAAAAACTGCCCAGTTCGCAGTTGCAAGGGGGGGCTCTTTCTTGGTTCGGGGCGAAGCCATGCTGCAACTCCAACTCACAACTTCGACCTGGCTTGAAGAGGGAAGTATTAGCTTTCCATTGCATCCTTTTGGCTTGATTTCATGATCTATATTCTTAGTTCTCTTCCTCTTAAAATCACAAATCATCACAGTTTCTGCACTTTTCTGCTACACATGCACTTTTGCACGTTTTGCATCATCGTTTCTCTCTATTCTCTCAATCAAATCTCGTGATTTCAAATCTCATGCATGCACAACACACCCACCTATTATTTCCACCCTTCCACAGGGGTTAAAAACCTCCCCCCGGTGAGTTTGCCCTCAATTTCTACCCCTATTTTATCACTGCGGGATTGATGCTACACATGCATGTTCTAATGGGTTTTTTGTCCTTGTTTTGACTTTGTTTTGTAGGAGAGCATGAATACAACGTGAGGCCCTCTTCCTCTAGCCGGCTGGAAGGAGAAGAGGTTTGATTCCACAAGTTTCCCGCACCCCGTTTCAAGCGCGATCAAGTCTTTAAGTTCCAAGGTACACGGCGACGTTCCTCTCCTTTCTTCATCCTTTGGCGTTGTTGGAACCTTGGTGGCGATCATGGTTAGTATTTCTCATCCTTTCATCCCCCTTGTCTTTGATTCACATGTTTATGCATGTATGTATTTAAAGGGGGCGGGATAGGAATCTAATTAAAACAAATCTACAGTGGGTGCTTAAGGGAAAGGGTAATCCAAAGAAAAATAAAAGGTGTCCCACCGTGATCGCCAATTTGTAGATCTAAGAAAATCCACTCAAGGAAAGAAAAAGATAATGTGGCTAGAAAAGCATGGGAAGAGAGAGAAAGGGGAGCATGCGTAGGATGCTAATGGAGGGTGATCGCCAGAGACGCGAGGGCCTCAAAGATATAACAATAAAGAATAGGAGGGATCGCGAAAAATACCTTAAAAGAAGTGGGGGATGTGAGTGATTTCCTTCTCTTCCAATCGGCCAGCCGATGAAGAGAGTTCTTCTTTATGATTACCCTTGTAAAATAAAGGAACACCAATAAAAATATGGATTAGAACCAAGGTGAGTGTAGCATCAAATTCATAATAAAGATACGCATGAAAAGTATGTATAAGAACACACCTTGTTGGGTATTGGCCCTTAAACCCCTATGCAAAGGGTGAGAAAGATGATGATATGATAAAAGGAGGGTGCAAGTGTTGCACTATTGGAAGTGTGCTAGAGTGCACAATATGGAGATCTCAATATTGGGATAATAAAAATAAAAAGAGGAGATGAAGAAAATGATGCATGCAATGCTTATGATAAAAAAATAAAGAGAGGAAGAAGGGAAGGGTTATTGGTTTTCTCCAAAGATGGCTTGAAAATCTTCAATAGAGGAAGAAGCTCCAAAGGATGTAGCTTTGAGGTTCACGGGAGCTCCCTCCTTGAGCCTTCAATCCTACAGCACCTCCCCTTGAATCAATGTTGATGCCCTTTACACCAGGGAGAGAGGGGTCCTATTTATAGGGTTGAAATTCGGAATTTAATCCAAGAGAAATTAGGAAAACATGTTTTAGTTGGATTTAACAAGAGATAAACCTTAGACAAGTGTCCCTTCAACATTAGAAAGTCTTAGGAGTCCTTTCCCAAGTGAAAAGGGGCTCAAAATGAGGAAAGAAGGATGTTCTGCTCGGTTTCAGATCTCTGAAAGAAATGACGACCAGGCAGATGGTCGCTATTTAAAATAATGCTCGCTCGAAGCGTCGCTAATTCTGAGGCATTTCGAGACGGATTCGAACCTTTTGAAATTTGAAAAGAATTGGCGACCATGAGGAGGTCGCTATTTAGAATTTAATACGACTTTCGGACGGATTTAAAATCTCAAAATATGACAACAGAATTGGCGACTTTGCACACGAGTGCTATTTTATGAAATAGTGACCTTCCATGAAGTCGTGGAATCAAAAATAATCCGTGGCTGAAAATATGAAGAAAAGAATTGGCGGCCTTCAGAACGGTCGCTATTTAATGAATTAGCGACTTCACGTAGTGTCACGATTTCAAATAATCCGGAAGCAGCAAAACGGAAGCCTGCTAGAATTAACGCCTCCTTCCTGGGCGTTATTTAAATAGCGGCAGGCAGGTTGCCACCAATTCGAAAAGCCCACCGAAAAATGGAGAAAAATCTCAGAAAAAATTGGAAAAATAGGAAAACATGTGTGAAAGTTGGAGGAAGTTGACTATTCAAGAGAAGAGAGGAAAACTACTCAAATACGTCGATTTGAGGGCCAAATGGGGCATCGCAGCGCGATAGGAGATATGCTCAAAATGATGTCACTTTTAGCGTGTCTACAGTAGGGAGCCCGTCGTGGTCCCGAACCACCTTAAAAATTCTGTGTCTTGTGGTTTACTTTTGTGGATGCGTGCTTAAGTGTTTATATTGGTTGAATATTCATGTGTGAACTATGAGATCAAGAGAACCTAGTTATCGTGTTTAGCTAATATCTTCAATCTTGTCAATATTGTAATTTCCGTTGCATATGCATTTAAATTTACCATCGTTCGTAGGGGATAATTCAACCCCCCTTCTTGTCCACTCGTCTACCCAGAGACCCAACAATTGGTATCAGAGCCTCGGCTCTAGTCTATTGGGTCTAACGACCTTAGAGTGATCCCTCGGCGAGTTTCATTGAGCATCATGTCTGATAGTTATATGTCTTCTCTTCCTCCTCGTTTTAATGGTTCTAATTTCAATGATTGGCTTAGGCACATGAGTCAATATGTTAAAACCATTGATCCCAACCTTTTGGACTTGATTAAACATGATTCATATGGAATGCCTTCTAATGAGTCCAAGTGGACAATTGAGCATGTGAAGAGATATAAAGACAATTCTAAGCTTTTACATATTTTTAGAAGTTCAATTGATCTTCACAAATTTTCACTTATTTCTTCATGCAGAACGGCAAGGGAGATATTGAGATGCTTGTTCAAAAACTATAAAGGAAATGAAAAGACCTCGCAAGTTGGTTCAAGCTTGATGGCCAATGAAAAAGAAAACAAAGAAAGCTCGGAGGTAGGATCTGAAGGTGAGGTTGTTTCTTTTGAAGAGCTTATGGACTTGTATGATGAATTGGTTGAAAAATACAAGCATGTTAAATCTGAAAACAAAAAGCTTAAAAAGAAACCTGAACATGCCCCTCATGATAATGCTTCTTGTGAAAACTGTAAAACCTTGGAAAAAGAAAATGAAGCTTTGAAATCAAAAAATGAATGCTTGGAAAGATAAAATGAAGACATGGAATCTAGAATAGATGAGTTTGATAAATATTTTTTTGACATGCGCAAAGAACACACCTTGGTTGCAAAATGTGATAAATCATTGAATCTTGAAAATGAGTGTGATGAATTGAGGAAACAAAATAAATTCTTGATGTCTCAAATTTTCATGCTTGAGAAATCTGAAGAAAGCTTAAGAAATAAACTAACTTCTCTTTCTGATGATGAGAAGATGTTTGAAAAATTGCTTGACTCTGAATTTGATAGCAAGAGCATCTTGAATGAAAATGAAAAACTTAAAAAAGAAAAAGGTGCCATGTTGATTCAGATTTCTCTTCTTGAGGGTAGTTTGAAAAGCCTTGATAAATTTGAAAAAGAAAACATGTTGTTGAAATCTAAAAATGAACAAATGCTTGCTAGGATTTCAAAACTTTTTGAAACTGAGAAAGTCCTTGAGAAAGTGACTGAAAAATTACATTCTATGAATGTTGAAAACAAAGAACTCAAGGAAGAAAATGAAAACTTCAAATCTGTGAATTGTTTGTTGAATGATAAAGTTTGTGCATGCGAAGAAGAAATCACGAGTGCCGAATTGCATGTTTCTGCTCTTGAAGAAGAAGTGCAAAGCTTAAAAGATGATTTATCTAGATTTGTCAAAGGGAAGAAAAATTCGGATAAAATGTTGGGTGTTAGGGTGAACTTTCAAAAAGAGGGTCTTGGATACACCCCGGTGAACAAAAAGACTTTTGAATCCAAATTAAAAACTTCATTTGTTCATGCATCCAATATTCTGAGCACTTCTAAAGCACCACCTCCAATTGTACAAACGAAAATATCTGAAAATGGTTTTACGAAAAGGAAAAATGTCAAACAAACCATGCCAAATAGATTTCAAAAATTGAAGTCTAATGTTGAATGTTTCTATTGTGGTGGGTTTGGACATGTGATGGATGATTGTGCTCTCATGAAAGAGGATGACAAATTTGCAAGCAAAGAGAAAAATATTTTTAAATCACAAAGAAATGTTTTCTGCTTTCATTGTGGTAAGCTAGGCCACACGATGAAAAATTATTTTTCAAAGTAGAAAGTTGAACAAAATGCTTTCAAGGGAAAGAGGAATGTTTCTTATTTTTATTATCATAAACTTGGCCATGTCATGGATGATTGCTTTGTGAAACAAAATGATGACTATCGTGCCATGAATGCTAAGTTTAACTTTTAAAGAAAATTCAGAAATGAACATGCTTCCCATGCTAAAAAATTTACATCCCATAAGAAAAATTCATTCACAAACACTCATGCAAACAATGAAAAGTCATTCCGTAGACCCACATCTTCTTGTTACTTTCATTGTGAGAAATACGGTCATGTCATGAAATAATGTTGGTTTTTGAAAACTGAGTATTTCCATGCTTCTAGAATGAATGCTAGGTTTAATTCTGTTAAATCTAGACCTTTTGGAAATAGGAGATGGAATAATTTTAAAAACACTTTTGCTCCCAAAAGAAAGACCTTTGCTAAAACTCCTCCTCCTCATTGCTACTATTATGGAAATTATGGACATGTACTTGAGGATTACAGGATCATGAAAGATGATGACATGAGGGCAATGAAAAGCAAGAAAAATGTGCTTGGAAAGAATGCTACTAAACTCCAGGGACCCAAGAAGGCTTGGGTGCCCAAATGTGTTGAATAAACTGGCTTTGATCTAAGTGTGCCTTGAGGTAAATAAAGAATGAAAGGGGTTCCAATAAAAGGAACAAGACACACTCATATGGTAAAACCCTAACTTTGCTCCTTCATTATCAAACCTGATGGTTTTGATGCTCTGGTATGATATTTTGATGTGTTCTCATGTTATGTTTTGAATCCTTCACAAGTCATACATGTACTCATCGAATGAATTTTTGATATATCAAATGGTAATGTGTGAAATGATAGGTTAAGCCTGTTAGGAAGCCATCACTATGCGTGAGTTGGATCTTCGGATTAAAATCTCCGCCTTGTACCAAAATTCAGAAATTCAATATGTTTGGTTCATGAGGAAACATGTTTTGAATAAAATCAAAGTTACCTTTGAATTGTAATATCTCTCAAATTGAATCTGAAAAATTATCTTGTTTCATAAGGTAAAAATTTCTGAATTGTGAAATTACTTGATCAAATGCAACAATTGGTATTGAGTGTCAACCATGGCTCAATTTAAAGCTCATTGATCTTGTGTTTACTTTGCATGAATGATAATTTACTTGAATTGTTCAAACTGAAAATTCATTTCATGCAATACTATTTTGAATGATCATGGCTGAACATTTGGATTGTAAGGAAAATAGTTCTTTGTGATGAAACTTGAAATAAAAATGCTCATGATTCAGTTCTAGATTCAATGAAAATTTCATCATCTGAATTCATTGATTTCATGCTTGCTTGAGTATTCAAGAATGCACAAAAACTGAAAATCTTCATAAAAATATCGCATTGGCATTTTTGCATATCATTATGCATGCATTGAGAATTTGAGTCTCATGCATAACTTGACTTATTTGTACTTGAATGTCATGAGTTACGGGCACACAAAATGACAAAAAGATGCATATTGCATATTCATGTATATAGGGTATATGCATATATTTCATGATAATTGCATATCTTGAATCATGAGTGCTTGCATGAATGTTTTTGCTAAATCCTTGCATGTTTGCATGTACTAGGTTTATAAAACCCTTCCTTGAATTTTCTAAGACCTTACCTCCTTCCTAAATAACAATGCAGTGATTTTATTCATATGTGATACATGTCATATATTAAGGGGGAAGATTTATTTTCGACCGTGCATACATTTAGGGGGAGTCATAGCCATGTCTTGTCAAATTCATTTTATACATGTAAAATAAAATTTTACCCCCACACTCTTACACATAATGAATTTAATGACTTTAATAGATAATGATTTAAGAAATTCCTTCTAACACTTTAAAGGGAACTTGAATCTCTACATGGACATTAAAGAGTAATCGTGAGGAAAAAGCTACCTACCCCATAAAATTTCAATAAGTGGAATGTCAAACCAAGTAGTCGAGAATCCCCATTGAGACACATGAGGAAACTCACGCCGAACGGTGAAATAAAATCGACATGAAAAATTAAAATGCGTGATTAATCCTAGTAGCCGGGAATCCCCATTGCGACATATGAGGTGACTCGCGTCGAATGGTAAAGTCCATTAAAAAGAAGAATAATTGGGGTTGTGCGAAGCTACCGATAGTCGAGAATATAGAGTGGTAGTGTAGAGAAGAGATTACACTCTAGTGTTCTTAAGAAAATCTAAAAATCCATATCCTTTGAAGCTCATTATTCATTACATCACATTTCACTTCTAGGCATTTTTGTGATGTATGTATTCTATGAATTTGTTTACACTCATGGTTTATGTAGTACTTCGAGTTGTGTATGCACAAAACTCTTAGTTATGCTTCATGTATAATATTTTGAATTTAAATCTCATGCTCTTTTGTTAACCCATGCCAAGCTTAGGGGGAGTTACTATTATAATATTTGTGTGCATGACGATTGTGCTTGTGTGCTTGCATGTTCATGCATTCCCTTTTAGTCTAATTCTGAGCATAAACTTTACATTTGATAGAAGTCATCATGTGTATAGTTTCATATCTTGCATGATTAGCATTCACATAGTGCATTTTCATTGCATTTGAAAGATGAAGCTCAGTGCATATTTCATATTTGACATTTTCAGCATGCATATAGTTCATTCATGATATCATCTTGAACAAATCCATACTTTCCAACAATTGGCATAGTTCATTTTGAAATGCATATTCTGAACACTTCACGTTGCATAAATGCCAAAATGAGTTCTTCTAACAAATGGTATCATATCTTCGAGGCTCTCTCTTCAAGAATTGAAATTGCATATCTTTGTGCCTCTATCTTGATCAACATTTGGTATCATATCTTTGAGCCCCTACTTAGCATCAATTGGCATTCGAATTGGAATCATATCCTTTGGCCTAACATGTTCATTTCATGTCACATAACCCCCTGTCTTTTTGTAGATGACAAAAAGGGGAGAATGTTTGGTGTGTGCTCAATGCTTTATGAATGATGTTGTCTTGGGGAGAATGGGAGAATTGGTGTATGATCAATGCTTGTAAATATTTGCAAATCTGTATTAGCACACACATCGTTTTGTCATCATCAAAAAGGGAGAGATTGTTGCATCCCCTAGTTCGTGTTTGGTTTCAATGATATCAAAACGATTGTGTTTGTGTGTGTATGTGTTTCATTGAGCAACATGTTTTATATCTTGATTTGATGAGTTGAAAGATGGATTCAATGTTCACTCTTGAAAGTCATATGAACCCTTGGTGTTTAAGGAACTAATGCTATATTTATGTTGGTTTGTAGGAACACAAATCCATGGCTCATACTTGGAATATAAAGGAGTCCATCAATGAAGCTCTTCTTCTAAAAGAGAGTTAACTCTTTTCATATTTGAAAGTCATATGAATGATTTGTATTTAAAGATCTCATGCTTTGAATATTTTGATTTGCAGGATAAAAATCCATGATTCATGTTTGGAACTCAAAGGAGTACATCAATGAACATCTTATTGAAAAAGGGAGTTGACTCACTCATCGCATTGCGTTGACTCTTCTATGTTTCATGCATTTCATCAAATAGGTTTTCGAAGTATTGGTTGGGTATTTTCATGCATTCTTCCTCATGAGGTTTTTGGGCTTGAAATATCCTCAACCTATTAACTTAAAATTTGATGAATGTGATTTTAATGATGCTCTCTGGTTTTATGAATTCATGGTCATTTGATTTTTGCAAAACAAGTCACCATGCATTGTGTGCTTTAATTGCCAATATGACAATTGTGGTTTTAGGTGTGATTCATTTCTAGCTTGAACCACATGATTGAATGGTGTTGATTTGTAAGTCAAATTCATGATGTGCTTAAACCTTCTTGCATTAATCATGGTGAAAGTTGGCTAAGTGACATGCTCACATATTGCACAAATGTATGGGATTGGATATTAACTTTTGAGTGTGCAATCTGAAGATTGAGTTTTATTCATCCTCCTCATGAATTGCTAAAGCTTTGAATATGGTTTATGCATGTTGTTCACGTGGTTCTTTTGTGCAAATAAAATGCCTAAGTAAATTCATGAAAGTCATGATGAAAATGGTTTTATTGATGGTATGATAATGCTCAAACACTGCATAAATGAATAACAATTGATTCAGTTTATATGATGAGGAAATTGGGTTCTCAAATGTGTTTTCCTACATTTTTTCATGCACAAAATAGAACCCCAAAATGATCGATCGACCGCCCAGTCCAGGCCGGTCGACCCCATGATTTTCTGTTCTGTCCAAACAAAATCTCAGCAGGACCGGTTGACCGGACTTTGTGAACCGGTCGACCTATGTCTACCGGTCGACCTGACTTTCTGACCGGTCAACCAGAAGTTCTCTGCTACGCCCAAAACAGAATGGGTGTTGGCCCGGTCGACCGCCCCAATGAATCCAGTCGACCAGAAATTCTCTGCTACGCGAACGGGCCTTCATTCTCACTCCGGAACCCACTCAAATGAGGCCTAAATGGGGTGTTCTTTTACTCACTTACCCCTGTACATTTGACTTACATGTTAGGGTGTTTTTGGAAGGGTCTAGAAGGGTTTTATTTGTCTTTTGGCTTCTCTAATATATAAGGTCATGTGAACTCCGAATTTGTAAGATAAGAACCCTAATGTTGTTGTGTTCTTCCTTGTAGGAGAAGAAAAGGGGGAAACGGTGGAGGAGATCTTGCGAGGAGGATATCATCTACATCTGTGAAGATCTAGAGCTCGTGGAAGAAGAAGAAAAGGAGCGGATCGACGTGAGGATCAAGAGGACGCAAGAATCATCTTCATCTGGCTTCCCTCCAACTCGTGGTTCAATGAACATCATCAACCGGGCTTTGGAAACCAAGGGGGATATTTCGTATATCTTTTCTACGTTGTTCTTAATGTGCTTCATGATCTATTTCTTGGGTTAAGCATGATTTAAATGTTTGTGTTTATTTTTCAAACCTGAAGATACTCGTGTGTGTGGATCGTCTGTATACGATCGTGTTTGATCGCCTGCGTGCGATCGTGTGTGTGTCATTGTGCTGCGGTTGTTGCAGCGTGTGTGTGTGTGTGTGTGTGTTGTGATTTGGTTGTCGATTGTGTGCGTGTTTGTGATCCAGTCGTCGGATCATGTGGGCGACTTCATCTCCATTTATGTGTGTGTTGGGGCGTGTCCTCGTGTGTGTGCGGGCATCGTCCCGTGTGTGTTTGGAGCGTCGTCTCCGTTTAGGGATTTATCCCCGAGTGAAGCCTCATTGAGTTTGGTGAGGGGTGGACGTAGGTGTAGATCTAAGAAAATCCACTCAAGGAAAGAAAAGGATAATGTGGCTAGAAAAGCATGGGAAGAGAGAGAAAGGGGAGCATGCGTAGGATGCTAATGGAGGGTGATTGCCAGAGACGCGAGGGCCTCAAAGATATAACAATAAAGAATAGGAGGGATCACGAAAAATACCTTAAAAGAAGCGGGGGATGTGAGTGATTTCCTTCTCTTCCAATCGGCCGGCCGATGAAGAGAGTTCTTCTTTATGATTACCCTTGCAAAATAAAGAAACACCAATAAAAATATGGATTAGAACCAAGGTGAGTGTAGCATCAAATTCATAATAAAGATAAGCATGAAAAGCATGTATAAGAATACACCTTGTTGGGTGTTGGCCCTTAAACCCCTATGCAAAGGGTGGGAAAAGATGATGATATGATAAAAGGAGGGTGCAAGTGTTGCACTATTGGAAGTGTGCTAGAGTGCACAATATGGATATCTCAATATTGAGATAATAAAAATAAAAAGAGGAGATGAAGAAAATGATGCATGCAATGCTTATGATAAAAAAATAAAGAGAGGAAGAAGGCAAGGCTTATTGGTTTTCTCCAAAGATGGCTTCAAGATCTTCAATGGAAAAAGAAGCTCCAAAGGATGTATCTTTGAGGTTCACGGGAGCTCCCTCCTTGAGCCTTCAATCCTGCAGCACCTCCCCTTGAATCAATGTTGATGCCCTTTACACCAGGGAGAGAGGGGGTCCTATTTGTAGGGTTGAAATTCAGAATTTAATCCAAGGGAATATAGGAAAACATGTTTTAGTTGGATTTAACAAGAGATAAACCTTAGGCAAGTGTCCCTTCAACATTAGAAAGTCTTAGGAGTCCTTTTCCAAGTGAAAAGGGGCTCAAAATGAGGAAAGAAGGTGGTTCTGCTCGGTTTCGGATCTCTGAAAGAAATGGCGACTAGGCAGATGGTCGCTATTTAAAATAACGCCCGCGTGAAGCGTCGCTAATTCTGAGGTATTTCGAGACGGATTCGGACTTTCTAAAATTTGAAAAGAATTGGCTACCATGAGGAGGTCGCTATTTAGAATTTAATACGAATTTCAGACGAATTTAAAATCTTAAAATTTGGTAACAGAATTGGCGACATTTCACACGGGTGCTATTTTATGAAATAGCGACCTTCCATGAAGTCGTGGAATCAAAAATAATCCGATTTTGGTTGAAAATATGAAGAAAAGAATTGACGACCTTCAGAACGGTCGCTATTTAATGAATTAGCGACTTCACGCAGTGTCACGATTTCAAATAATCCGGAAGCAGCAAAATGGAAGCCTACTAGAATTGACGCCTCCTTCCTAGGCGCTATTTAAATAGCGGCAGGCCGTCTGCCACCAATTCGAAAAGCCCACGAAAAAATGGAGAAAAATCTCCGAAAAATCTGGAAAAATAGGAAAACATGTGTGAAAGTTGGGGGAAGTTGAATATTCAAGAGAAGAGAGGAAAACTACTCAAATAAGTCGATTTGAGGGCCAAATGGGGCATCACAGTGCGATAGGAGATATGCTCAAAATGATGTCACTTTTAACATGTCTACAACTGCCCCGCCTTGGCGTCTGCTTTGCAAGGGAGTGAGACGGAATGAAGTGGAATAGAGTGGAATGGAATGGAATGAAGTGGAAATGGACTGAAAAGCAGATGATAAGATGTGATGAGATACGCGATCAACATCACTTGATAGGAATTGAATCAAAATCTCGGAACGAAGCAATCTTGGGGAGATTGAATCAAAACAAAAATTGTTTGGATAAGAGAAGGAGCAAATGTGCACGCGGGCACGAGGGAGATAAAAGAGCGATCAACTTCCAGCGCGGTGGAAGTACCCCAAGTCACAAACCTGTAGATTTTGCCATTGGAGAGCGGTTACCACCCAACGTGGACGTGCTACAGTTAAGGCGGATCTAAGGAAAAAGAGAGTGAAAATAGAGGATAGAAATCCAAACAAAGAGCTTTCGAGAAAATGACCCAAAATAGCAACAAAAATGAACTGAGGATTCTATTCAGCAATGAATATCTCTTACTTTGAAAATTAATGATCAATTGACCTCAAAATCAGCTTATCAGAATGATTTCCACTGTTGATTCAAAGTCCTACATGAATGCATGCTGGGTTAAAAGAGAAAATTAAAATAAATTTAAAAAATATAAGGTAATCAAGGATAATATTACTAAACTGTCAAGACTGAGTCAAGAAACCTATTCTGTGAGCTGATACTAAGCCGAAGCCCGTTTATCCGCGCACCAATTCACAAAAGGGAACCATCATCCCCAGTCTTGGACGATTTAACGGTATATCCATGTGACTAAGATTCCTCTGAAATCATCATTATTTTTGATGAAGGGGAACTCAAATTTCAGATTTACCAAAACCACAAGCTCCTTGATATAATCTAATAGCGTAATAACATATATTAAAATGCATACATGGAGAGATGGTGATAGCAATAAGCATGGTGGGACTGTGAGGGAATGCAATCACCGTGGGACTTGGATGTTGATGCCCGGACGGTGGGACCAAAGAGCTTCTTATCCTGCGCTCAAAATGTCATTAGCCAAGATATAAAAGATAACAAGTAATGAATAAGACATGGCATAGAAAATCATAGCACGAAAACATTGAAATCCAGCATATTTAAAAATAGCATTGTATAAGAAGATAAAGCATGTGTAGGGAAGCATGAATAGCGTGGGTTGAAGCATAGCATGATAACATGAAACATAAAGCATGCAAAACATCATTGTTTTGTCATTTGTGAAGAGGATGACAATCTTGGCAAATCAAGATTGAGGCTGGATGATCAGGATCAAGTAATGCCCAGTGGCAGAGTGATCAGGTGAAATTAGCAGGAGTTGATTGAAAAGATTTGGAGATGAATGATCAATTGATGCTCATCGTGGCATATCATGAATAGAGAGATGATAATCAGAAGTGCCCATAGTGACGAATCATGATGATGTTGGGAAGAATCAGAAGATTGATAGCGGAGAATGGAGGGGACTCATCCCGTGCTCTTGGTCCTTGCAAAATTGTTGTTCCTGCAGAAGTAGCATCAGAAAAATACAATGCAATTTTTTTTAGATTTTTGGAGTATGCAAATTTTTTAGGGGTTTGAAAAGTATTCCAAATTTTTATGGATTTTGAGAATATTTAAATTTTTTTGAATTTTTTTTGAGAATATTTGAATTTTTTTAATTTTTTGAGAATATTTGAGTTTTTTTATTTTTTTTGAGAATATTTGAATTTTTTTTAAAATTTTTGAGAATATTTGAATTTTGGTGACAGTTGTGTGATGGGTAGACTTGTATTGATTGTACAGACCTTGGAGTGTGAAGACTTGGAATGCAAAGACTTATGAATGCACAGACATGAATTGGTTAGACATGGATTGCACCGACCTTATGTTGGTTAGGGAACATGAATGCACTGACCTGTATTGGGTTTGACATATGAATGCATCGACGTTGGCTTTGGCTTTGAAAGATGCACAGATGTAGGATGGATGTGCTCAAACTTGGGACGTATAGACTTTGGAATGGAGGTGCTTGGACTTGTGGAATGCTTAGACATGGGAGGAACATGCTCAGACCTGTGGAATGCTTAGACATGGGGAATGTTTAGACTTTGACATTGGTTGCTTAGACGTGGCAATGCACGGACTTTGACATTGGTTAGACATGGGATGGAAATGTGCTCAGACTTTGGCAATGCTAAGACTTGGAGATGAAGTGCTTAGACTTGGGGTAAAGGTGCTTGGACATGGGGTAAAGGTGCTTGGACTTGGAATGGATAGACTTGGGTTGCACAGACTTGTGATGGTTAGACTTGGATGGAAATGTGCTCAGACTTTGCACATGCTTAGACCTTGAGCAGTCTTAGACCTTGGGATGGCTAAGACTTTGCAAATGCTTAGACTTTGCACATTGCTAAGAATTTGCTAGGGTGCACAGACCTATGCTAATGTGCATCGAAATGCATGTGAGCCATCAGTGAAGAAATGCGAATGACGACCGGACAGTTGCTGCTGATTACGGGAATGGCACCCTCACAAGCGAGCATTATTTGAAAATTGTTTTTTTTATTTTTGAAAATGAAATATGCAAACCTTGATGAGTTTTTTTGGAAAGTTTTCAATTTTTACGAACTTTGGAAAAATATATGATTTTTTTTAATTTTATTTGAATTTTAACTTAGACTTTGCTAATACAGCAAATATGCAAATTTTTATGGTGGTTTTGAAAAAGTATTCAAATTTTTATGGATTTTAGAAAATATTTAAATTTTTGTTTGAAAATTTGAAAATATTTGAATTTTTATGGATTTTTTTTGGTAATAGTCATTTTTTTAGATTTTGGTTTAGACATTGCTAATGCAGCATTAAAGGGTATTTAAATCACTGGCTAGGGGTCCTTGTTCCCTCCCCTTTCGCTAAACAAACTACCCAAAGCCGGACGTGCTTTGAAGGTTGGCGCTCTACAGTCGACTGTCCATGGTTAACGGTGCCCCTACCAAGGCCATACCCGAGAAACATTCAGTCTTGGAGGGAGAAGAGAAGATCGATTGGGGATAAGCTTTGTGTAGGATGGGAGATATCGGGACTTGAATTCCTTCCAGGGTATTACCCCTCAAAGAGGTAATCTTTTGCGCCGGGGCTTTGTGCCTTTGATTTTTAGATCCTTGACATGCATACGACCAGGGTTTTCCCTGCGGGGACTTTGCCACTCTTGTCATGCCTTAATTATAATTTTACTTTTATCAAATTTTTGACTTGATTTTCATAATAGCCCTTTTTTGGCTAGATGTATCATGAAATTTCACTTTATTTTGGGTCAAGACTGCCCCTATTTGAGACTTCTCTTGTATTGGGGATTACCTAGGTTGGTTATCTCATCTGTCAACCTCTTGCCCCTGCACTTGGCCGAGTAAAGAAGAGAAAAAGACTTTCATGCATACTCATGACATGGCCAAAGTAGCAACGATGTTTATCCAAAGGAGCAGGCTAAGGACACTGTGAAGTGTGTGAAGTGCCCAGCTAAGGGTTGCTCTTAACAAGCAGGGAGAGAATGCTGAACTCCCAGCGCAGGGTTCTTATGACCGAAGTGCCGCATAGCAAGCCTAAAGACTCTTTTGACATTGAATTAATTAAAGAAAAAAAGTTAAGATAAATGCTTAATACCACTCTTAATTAAGTTAAGAAGACTTTCATTTTGAAAAACCATGGGTGAATAAGATGATAAAATGCATCAAGCATGCATACTTACACAAACATATTACCTTGCGACCATGGTTGTAGAAGCTGCTGCCAGAGGTGATGTTGATCATCATGGGATTTGTTGTCCTCATTTGGCAGATAAGGAAGGATAGCAAAGTCTTAAAAGTGGCTTAACAAGAAGGAGTGATGTTTAAACCAAACTCAGACGAATAAGGAGAAAAGAAAGAGAGGTGAGAGCTAGAACTCCCTCACTAAGGTGCGGAAACCCTGATCACATGAAAGATCTACAAAATGAGAGGAAAATCAAGAAGTGGAGTGAGGACTAAAGCCTCGGAAGCAGTGGGAGAACGGGCAGATGCCCAAAGTAGTTGACGTGGAAGAAGTTGGGTCGGACCCGTGATCGGGGGGAATTAGAAGAAGAAATTGATAGATGGAAAGAGGCGGATCCGGAGGTTCCGAAAGCAAGAGAGGAGGAAAATCATGATGCAGGTAGGAATCATCCGGAAATTCCGGAGGAGGAAAATCCCGAGGGACGCGATGGCCTGGGAAAAGGTATGGAAAAAGGTGATTAAAGAGGAAGAAAAGAACAAAGGACGAGATGTCCTGGAGAAGTAGGAGGACGAAGTGGAAGAAAGATAGGGGATCCAGAGGTTCTGGAGCGATAAAATGAGAAGGGGCGCGATGCCCAGAAAGAATCGAGGAATGGGGTAAGAGATCCCAAGGTTCCAGAAGGATGTGGAGAAGGGGGGCGCGATGCCCGACAAGCAGAGAGAAATCTGGAGGATCCAGATACAAGAGTTGAGAGTGGGCGTGATGCCCTGAGAGAAAACTAGAGGGGGCGCGATGCTCGGCAAGTGTAAGGGGACCCGGAGGTAAATAAGAAGAGAAAGTTATAGGATCCGGGGGTTCTGGAGGAAGGAAATGTCGAGGGACGCGGTGCCCTGGGTAATCAAATAAGTCCGGAGATTCCGGTGGCAAGAGATAAATAGGGGCGCAATGCCCTGGGGAATCCATAGGTTTCGGAAGAATGGACTTAGAATGGGCGCAATGCCCTGGCAGGAGGGATAAGGAACGAGATAAATAATCTGGAGAGTCTGGAGGGGGAAGGTGGAAAGGGGCGCGATGCCCTGGGAGGACGAGATAGAAATCCAGAGGGTCTGAATGCAAGAATTGGGAGTGGGGGTGCTGCCCTAAGAGAAATGCAAGTAATTAACATGTTCAATGCATTTCAATATAATGACATCACTAAATGCAATAAAATAAAAGACAGTGGAAAATGTGGAACAATCTATCCAAGGAAGTGCTTAGATAAGGAGTAACGAAAATTTAAGAAGGATAATAATAGGGAATAACAATAAATGAAGAAGATATCCAAATCTTTTCAGTGGACAATATTCAGTGATCAAGATCATCATTCAAGTCCAATAAGATTGACCATTCATTCATTGGATCAATCATGTTGCATCCCCTAGTTCGTGTTTGGTTTCAATGATATCAAAACGATTGTGTTTGTGTGTGTATGTGTTTCATTGAGCAACATGTTTTATATCTTGATTTGATGAGTTGAAAGATGGATTTAATGTTCACTCTTGAAAGTCATATGAACCCTTGGTGTTTAAGGAACTATTGCTATATTTATGTTGGTTTGTAGGAACACAAATCCATGGCTCATACTTAGAATCTAAAGGAGTCCATCAATGAAGCTCTTCTTCTAAAAGGGAGTTAACTCTGTTCATATTTGAAAGTCATATGAATGATTTGTATTTAAGGATCTCATGCTTTGAATATTTTGATTTGCAAGATAAAAATCCATGATTCATGTTTGGAACTCAAAGGAGTGCATCAGTGAACATCTTATTGAAAAAGGGAGTTGACTCACTCATCGCATTGCGTTGACTCTTCTATGTTTCATGCATTTCATCAAATAGGGTTTCGAAGTATTGGTTGGGTATTTTTATGCATTCTTCCTCATGCGGTTTTTGGGCTTGAAATATCCTCAACCTATTAACTTAAAATTTGATGAATGTGATTTTAATGATGCTCTCTGGTTTTATGAATTCATGGTCATTTGATTTTTGCAAAACAAGTCATCGTGCATTGTGTGCTTTAATTGCCAATATGACAATTGTGGTTTTAGGCGTGATTCATTTCTAGCTTGAACCACATGATTGAATGGTGTTGATTTGTAAGTCAAATTCATGATGTGCTTAAACCTTCTTGCATTAATCATGGTGAAAGTTGGCTAAGTGACATGCTCACATATTGCACAAATGTATGGGATTGGATATTAACTTTTGTGTGTGAAATCTGAAGATTGAGTTTTATTCATCCTCCTCATGAATTGCTAAAGCTTTGAATATGTTTTATGCATGTTGCTCACGTGGTTCTTTTGTGCAAATAAAATGCCTAAGTTAATTCATGAAAGTCATGATGAAAATGGTTTTATTGATGGTATGATAATGCTCAAACACTGCATAAATGAATACAATTGATTCAGTTTATATGATGAGGAAATTGGGTTCTCAAATGTGTTTTCCTGCATTTTTCCATGGATAAAATAGAACCCCAAAATGACCGATCGACCGCCCAGTCTAGGTCGGTCGACCCCATGTTTTTCTGTTCTGTCCAAACAAAATCTCAGCAGGATCGGTCGACCGGACTTTGTGAACCGGTCGACCTGTGTCTACTGGTCGACTTGACCTTCTGACCGGTCGACCAGAAGTTCTCTGCTACGCCCAAAACAGAATGGGTGTTGGCCCGGTCGACCGCCCCAATGAATCCGGTCGATCGAAAATTCTCTGCTCCGCGAACGGGCCTTCGTTCTCACTCCGGAACCCACTCACATGAGGCCTAAATGGGGTGTTCTTTTACCCACTTACCCATGGACATTTGACTTACATGTTAGGGTGTTTTTGGAAGGGTCTAGAAGGGTTTTATTTGTCTTTTGGCTTCTCTAATATATAAGGTCATGTGAACTCTGAATTTGTAAGATAAGAACCCTAATGTTGTTGTGTTCTTCCTTGTAGGAGAAGAAAAAGGGGGAAACGGTGGAGGAGATCTTGCGAGGAGGATATCATCTACATCCGTGAAGATCTGGAGCTCGTGGAAGAAGAAGAAAAGGAGCGGATCGACAAGAGGATCAAGAGGACGTAAGAATCGTCTTCATCCGGCTTCCCTCCAACTCGTGGTTCACGGAACATCATCAACCGGGCTTTGAAAACCAAGGGGGATATTTCCTATATCTTTTCTACGTTGTTCTTGATGTGCTTCATGATCTATTTCTTGGGTTAAGCATGATTTAAATGTTTGTGTTTATTTTCCAAACCTGAAGATACTCATGTGTGTGGATCGTTTGTATACGGTCGTGTCTGATCGCCTGCGTGCGGTCGTGTGTGTGTCATTGTGCTGCGATTGTTGCAACGTGTGTGTGTGTGTGTGTGTTGTGATCTGGTCATCGGATCATGTGTGTGTTTGTGATCCAGTCGTCGGATCATGTGGGAGACTTCGTATCCGTCTGTGTGTGTGTTGGGGCCTGTCCCTCTGTGTGTGCGGACGTCGTCCCGTGTGTGTTTGGAGCGTCATCTCCGTTTGGGGATTTATCTCTTAGTGAAGCTTCACCGGGTTTGGTGAGGGGTGGACGTAGGGAGCCCGTCGTTGTCCCGAACCACCTTAAAAATTATGTGTCTTGTGGTTTGCTTTTGTAGATGCGTGCTTAAGTGTTTATTTTGGTTGAATGTTCGTGTGTGAACGGTGAGATCGAGAGAACCTAGTTATCATGTTTAGCTAATATCTTCAATCTTTTTAATATTGTAATTTTCGTTACATAAGCATTTAAATTTACCATCGTTCGTAGGGGATAATTCAACCCCCCCTTCTTGTCCACTCGCCTACCCAGGGACCTGTGGATGGCAAAAATATGACGATGATGATCATGCCGACATTCGCGTCTACACATTTGAGCGCGAGTCGAAGACAGAAATGCCGAATAAACCTCATGCCTCGCCCGATCAGGACGAGAACTCGCTTGGTGGTCCGCTACCCGCTAAGGAAGCCCCCTAAGCAGAAGATACAGCTACAACGCTCCGACCGGCCATGCCGAGAGCTGAATCAGAGAAAAGTCAGGAACTTCGGCATAGTCTCAGCACGCACCGAAAGTCACGCAAAGTCTGGGACCGAGTCTCGGAGGTTGCGAATAGAATGTTACGGAGGCCATACATCGCAACCGGAACATGCCAGGAATGCCAACATTCATATAAACGGCCTCAACTTTGAAAGGAATCCGTTCGGTGCTTAAACCGGCGCGATATGCACTTAAAACGGCGCCACTAAGACCGGCGCACCCCTTTCCTCTTTATTCCTTGGTTGGTTGTTAAACCGACGCGCCCCTTGCATTTTGGGTTAAACCGACGCGCCCCTTCATCTTGGGTTAAACCGGCGCGCCCTTTTCCCCTTCATCATGGGTTAAACCGGCGCGCACCCTTTCCCTTGCATTTCACCTTAATCCGGCGCGCAAACATGCCATCCCATCAAAACCCCGATGCTCTGTTTCATTTAAATGCGATGCGCAGAGAGCATTTAATGTTTTGAAGCCATGCCTTCACCCCGTTCGACAGCAAAGCGGCAGTGATGGCAGCAACAGCAGATCCTCCCGGTAGATCTATGAATATCCCATCCTCGGATGAGCAGTAGCGTACGGCACAAACCGGCAGCGTCCAGCGTAGCACGTCGATTTCAGACCTCGACGCGGACGAGGTGAAAGTGGCGGGAACACTCCTGAATGCCCATTCTATAAAATGGCAAGTCTGAAGAAGGAACAGGTTCGGTTGGTTCATTCGGCTGATGGCTGGCCATCGAAGAGAAGAAGAAGAAAAGAGAAAAGAAGAGGCTTCGTCCCCGTGCCCGTGAGGTGAAGAAGAAGAGAGTGAGCGTGAGAGAAGAGAGGTGAGCTCGGAGGGGGAGGAGCTTGTGCTCCGTTCCCCCCTCCCCCGCCAATGTATTTCTTTCCTCTTTCTCTGATGTGTTTTCGTTCCTTCGGGGCAGATCCCCTCCTGTATCTTTTTTTCCCTTTCCCTTGCGGATGAATAAAAGGAATGATTTTTTTGATTGGCATGAGTAGTGTTCTACTGCCTTGATCTCCTCCCCTTTCTCCCGGTTCTCTTGTCATCCAGGGACCTTGGAGACCTGCCTCTCTGTGGCACGGCCTTCAGGGGAACCCGTCAGGGGATGAACATTCATGGCCTCTCACGGCATACACCCGTCCCGCCTACGAGATCATCACCCTGAGTTGCTGGAACTCTTGAAGGCTGGTCCTCGAGTCTCCACAGGCACTTATGGGTTAACGGAGGCCTCACTCCGAGTTTTGAGGTTCACCCTGGAGCTTTGCTCCGTTTGGTGTTCCCCTATTTGTCTCTGGCAAGCCTCAGTCCGGGGGAGGTGCTGCCCATTTTTCGCCAGGAACAAACGAATCAAGCTATTCTCTGAGGGCCAGAACATCACATGTTGGCAGCCTCTGAACCAAACCAAACAACCCTGCACAATGAACACTTCTAATAAAACATTCATATTTTCATGCTAATCCACCTTAATAAACAACTAAAACACTTTATCTTCCTCCCTATCAACTTAATCCACCAATTAAACGAATAAACCAATCAACAAGTCAATCTGTGGGTTGAAGAAACAAGAAACAGAGCCAACAGAATGAAAGAAAACCTCATAGAAGCTTAACCCGGCGCGCCCTAATCCGGCGTGGGCTAACCCGGCGCGGTACCCCCCCCCCCCCGCGCCGGTTTAGCTTCACACTCAAAAACTCCCTCCATTTCCTGACGCTCTCCCCGGCGCGCCCCTCTTCCTTCATGGCCATTAACCGGCGCGCCCCTTGGCATCCCTCTACCCGGCGCGCCTCCTTGAGCCCCCTTAATCCGGCGCGCCCCCTTTGGTGTCCCTTTTCCGGAGCGCCCCTTGAGCTACCTTAATCCGGCGCGCCCCTCCTTTGTAACACCATAACCGGCGCGCACCCCTCCTTTGTAATACCTTCACCGGCGCGCCCCTCTTCCCTCGCGCTCACCTCCGTTCGCCGGCGTGCTTAAAAGAAAGAATAATTAAACAAAACAAAGAGTTTTGAGCTAATGAATAAAACTAATAAAAAGTTTCCCCCTTCCATAATCGAATTTTTGTTCTGGGGGCGCTGCCCCCTGACCCCCGCGACCTGACCGCGGAGGTTGATCCGCGTGCGAGGGCGCACGTTGCGAGTTCGCGCTTCACACTTAACAATCCGCTTCCCTCGGACTGTGTATGAAGAGAAAAAAATGATGATGCCCCACTAGATCGGACTTGGATCTCGGGAGCCTTCCCCGAATGTGACCATGATCCGATCTTATTCCGGGCCGATAGTTCGTTAGCTCGACCCATCTTTTTCGGGATCGATCCCGCACCCACATTAAACTTGCCGTACCTACGGCAGACATCCGTACGGTTTTATCGTCATCCTCGACGCTACTAATACGGACTTCCGTCTGAATAATGAATGGTCCATTAGTGACCGACATATATGCCGGGATCCAATCCCACACCCACATGAAGCTTGCCGTACCTACGGCAGATATTCACATGGCTTTATCGTCGTCTTCGATGCTTCAAATGCGGGCTTTCGTCCGAATACTGAATGGTCCGTTAGTGACCGACACGCATATACTGGGATCTGATCCCGCATTTGCATTAAACTTGCCGTACTCATGGTAGGTATTTGTATGATTTGCCACCGTCTCTTACGCTACAAACACGGACCTTTGTCCGAACATAAAATGGTCCGTGTATGACCGACAAAATCCGAATGGAACGTGGTGGCCTCTCGTCCTCCCCGAACCCTACGCACGGGAACATCGATAAGACCGTCGTGAGTCATGCTTAGACCCCGGGTCCGCCCAGATCATGGTCATTGCCTGACCCATATCCTCGGCCTATAGCCCGCTCCCTCTGAACACATACTGGTTCTGGGATCTGATCCCGGGACATCATTCCATTGCCCCTTGGCACCGGAAATACTGACGATGCCCACGCAAGCCTAGCTTCGACCGCGGGGGGCCCCACCGCAGTATGGTCGTAGCTTGATCTTGCACCGGGCGGACAAACTCATCGGTTTCCGACCGCTCTAACCGGGATTTAACTGAATGTCTCATATCCCTTTAGACAATAAATTTGCCGTACCCGGCATACATATGCTCCGATTTTCCCGTGACGATTACGCGTTTCTCAAAACGGACACTCGTCCGAACATCAAATGGTCAACACATGACCGACACGATCTCGAATGCTTTCTTCTCACCCTCGTACGGGGATTTCAATGCTTCCTAATAGACTTTCCATGTAACTAGATTTTTGGCCATGAGGTCCCTTTTCCCGGCGATTAATCAAGGGTGTTACCCTCTCCGAGGGGATGTAAATGACGCCGTGACCTTTATGGCGCGGCGGGTTCCAGTCCCGACACGAACCACACAATCGTCTGATTAGTCAGATCGAGCGCACAATAAATCGTCACATTTGTGACTGGCACGCCCACGCACTTAATAAACGCCAATAAACAAATAACCAACGATTATTAAATAAAAAGTGCGTCCACAAGTTTGGCACGCCCGGTGGGACTGGAACCACCCTTCATCTCTTCGCCGGGATTCGGGGCCTCATGGCCTCCTAATAAACAATGTTTGTCTGCTTTGATGAATTGCAGGTGTTGTCTTCGCCAGCCCTGTGGGAGGAAAATCCGGACCAGGCGTAATTATCTTTAGGGCCTCCAGGATGCTACTCCGAGGCATATGCAGCTTTCAGGAATCATGAAGGCCGCTAAAAAAAGAGAGAAGAGGAAAAGAAGAGAGGGAGGGGAAATCAAATCCCCCTTTCCAAAAAAAAGAAGAAAAGAAGAATATAAGAATAGAAGGGAAAAAAATGAAATGATAAGAAGAAAGAAGAAAGGAACGAAAAGGGAAGAGAAAGAATCGACGAGAGAAGGTTGTGCGGTCATATCTGTCGGGACCCGTGTTGAACGAAGATTACCACTGTGGGATTGATGCGGTGGAGCGAACCACTCATCCCCTCCCTGAGGGGGTGAGCACTCTCCTGCACACCCACCTTGGTCTATTACATAAAAAAAGGGAAGAAGAAGAGAAGAAAAGAAAGGACAAAATTTTGGCAAGCGTGGCCGACCAAGAGAACGAGAAGAAGGCCGACATCCCGCCCGACTCTAGGTGGGTCGAAGTCTGCGGTACAATGCCCTGGCCCGTTCCACCTTCCTGCTGCCCCTATCCGGTATAAAACGGCCCCTCCAGTGGCTGCTAGAAGATCCAATAAGCCGCAACTGTGGCTTAATGAATTCTTGCCCCCTGTGGGGAATGCTTTAACCCGCCATGGGGTATAAGAAGCAAAGACTCTACCCCGCTCTAGGGGCACAAGAAGCAAAGACTATACCCCGCCATGGCGGCATAAGAAGCAAGAAATACACCCCGGCATGGGGACATACAAAGAAAGAGACAAACTCCGCCTGGGGTGCACAAGAAGCAGAATACACCCCGGCTTGGGGGCACATGAAGAGAATCCACCCCGACTCAGGGGCGCGTAAAGCAAAAGTCATACCCCGACTTAAGGGCATAAGAAGCAAAGGAATACACCCCGACCTGGGGGCACATGAAGAGAATCCACCCCGACTCGGGGGCACATAAAGCAAAGGTTACACCCCGACTTAGGGGAATACAAAGAGAAATATACCCCACTCTGGGGTCGAAGAAGCAGAAGAATCTACCCCGGCCTGGGGGCACGATAAGCAATAGAGTTATACCCTGATTTGGGGGCACGTGAAGAAAAGACCCACCCTACCTTGGGTGCACAAGAAGCAAAACACACACCTCGCGGGAGCACGTGAAATAAAGCTACCCTCCCCCCTTCAGGGGCATAGAAGCCATAAAAGATACACCCCGCTCAGGGGCACATGAAGAGAATCCACCCCGACTCGGGGGCACATAAGGCAAAAGTTACACCCCGGCTTTGGGGGGCACATGAAAAGAATCCACCCCGACCTGGGGGCATAAGAAGAAACAGAGGTGCACCCCTGCTCAGGGAATATTCGAGGAAGAAATATACCCCGATATGGGGGCACATGAAGCATGCATCCACCCTGCCATGGGGGCATAAGAAGCAAAGACCATACCCCGCCATGGGGAACACGAAACAAGAAATCACCCCGACCTAGGGGGCACACGAAGGAAGGAACACATGCCTTGCCATTGGGTGCACAAAAAGAGAAACACACCCCGGCCTGGGGGCATAAAAAGGAAACAACAACACACTCGGCCCGGGGTGCACAAGAAGCAAATACACCCCGCCATGGGGGCACAAAAGTAAAGAAGCAGAATCCACCCCGGCCTGGGGGCATAAGAAGCATGAAGTTACACCCCGACTCAGGGGTACGTAAAAAAGAAACCCATCCTACCTTGGGTGCACAAGAAATGAAGAACACACCCCGGGTCTAGGGGCACGTGAAGAGAAATATACCCCTGCCTAGGGGCATAGAAGCCAAAAAGAATACACCCCCACCTGGGGGCACAAAAGCAAAGAGGCCTACCCCCCGGCCTAGGGGGCAAATGAAGAAAAGCTACACTCCAACCTGGGGGCACGTTAAAAGAACACACCCCAGTCTGGGGGCATCAATGAGAAAGGAATAGCAGAACAAAATGAAGAGTCATGAGGCAAACATGGTCTTTGCACCTGCCTCTCTACAAAAGAAGAAGAGAAGAAGGGAAAAAAAGAGACATAAGGCAAACATGGTCTTTGTACCCGCCTCTCCGTAAAAGAAGAAGAGAAGAAGAGAAAGAACAGTCATGAGGCAGACGTGGTCATTGAACCCGCTTCTTTACACAAAAGAAGAAGAGAAAAAAGAAAGAAAAGACACACGAGGCAAACATGATCTTTGCACCCGCCTCTCCTCACAAAAAAAGAAGAAAAGAAGAGAAAGAAGAGTCACAAGATAGATTTTTACCTCCGACCTTCGGTCATCCAACAAATAGAAACCGACAAAACCTTTCACCGACGGGGCGTTAAACCGACTAAACCTTTCACCGACGGGGCGTTAACCGACTAAACCTTCCGCCGACGGGGCGTTAAACTGACTAAACCTTTCACCGACGGGGCGTTAAACCGACAAAACCTTCCGCCGACGGGGCGTTAAACCGACTAAACCTTTCGCCGACGGGGCGTTAAACCGATAAAACCCTTTCGCCGACGGGGCGTTAAACCGACTAAACCATCTGTCGATGGGGCGTTAAACTGACTAAACCTTCTGCCGAAGGGGCATTACACCGACAGATATCCCACCATCGGCCTCCGAGCCGACAACTATCCAATCATCGGCCCCTGAGCCGACAACTACTTCACTCATCATTGGCTCCTAGCTGACAGCTACCCCATTATCGGCTCCTAGCCGACTGCTTCCCAATAAAAAAGAATAAACCTTTCACTTTGGTCTGGATCCTTCCCCCGGCCAGAGAATTAAAGAATCAACCCATCCACTTTGGTTCGGGTCCTTCCCCGACAGAGGATCAAAGAATCAACCTTTCGCTTTGGTTCGGATCCTTCCCCCGACCAGAGAATCAAAGAATCAACCTCCCACTCTGGTTCGGATCCTTCCCCGACCTGAGAATCAAAGAATAAACCTTCCACTTTGGTTCGGATCCTTTCCCAGCCAGAGAATTAAAGAATCAACCTTTCACTTTGGTTTGGGTCCTTCCCCGGCCAGAGAATCAAAGAATAAACCTTCCACTTTGGTTCGGATCCTATACCGGCCAGAGAATTAAAGAATCAACCTTTCACTTTGGTTCGGCTCCTTCCTCGACCAGAGAATCAAAGAATCAACCTTTCACTTTGGTTCGGATCCTTCTCCGACCAGAGAATCAAAGAATCGACCTTTCACTTTGGTCCGGATCCTTCCCCCGGCCAGAGAATCAAAGAATCAGCCCACCCACTTTGGTTCGGATCCTTCCCCGACTAGAGAACAAAAAAGAGACCTTTATCTTCGACTCTCATAGCCCGCTTCTCAATATCTTCGGCTCTTGCAGCTCGCTTCCCAATTCTGGCTCTCGTAGCCTGCCAACCTTTGGCCTTCGTAGCCTGCTTCCCAATTCTGGCTCTCATAGCCTGCTTCCCTTTGGCTCCCGTAGCCTGCTTCCCCGATCTTTGGTTCTGGTAGCCTACTTTCCTTAATTTCGGCTCTTGCAGCCTGCTTCCCAATTTTGGCTCTCGATGCATGCTCCTCCAACTTTCGGCTCTTGCAGCCCGTTTCCCAATTTCGGCTCTTGCGGCCCGCTTCCCAATTTCGACTCTCACAGCATGCTTCCCCAATTTCGGTTCTTGTGGTCTGCTCCCCTAATACCTTTTACTACCACTACACTTATACGTAACGACAGTATGTTCTTATGTAAAAAAGAAAAAGAAAAAAAAGAGACCAAAAAAGAATGCTTGATTACTTTGCTTGCATGCTTGCCTATAATATAGAATAAGACACGTCCTTGGAATTTTCTAGGACCTTGTTTCCTTGCTAAATAATGTCACCCCGATTCTGCATGCATGTGCGTCACGGCATACGCTCGAAGGGAACCCAATTATGGCGGGTGCACACGTCAAGGGGAAGAGTCATGGCTAAATTGTTAGGCCCAACTCACAAAATAAACCCAAGGCAACACTACCACACTTCACATGTAATGTGCTCAATAGTCTTCAACCATAGGGATTGCCCGACTTTCTTCTTAGCACTCTACGGAGGCTTGAATTCCTGCACTCGCGTGAAAGGTAATCGTGAGGAAAAAGCTGCCTACCCCCACTTAAAAAAAAAGAAAAAGAAAAAAAGAATGAATAATAGAAAAAAGAGAGAAACGTGAATCTGAGTAGCCGGGAATCCCCATTGAGACACATGAGGAGACTCGCGCGAAAAGGTGAAGCAAAATTCAATAAGGATGAAGCCTAGTAGCCGGGAATCCCCATTGAGACACATGAGGAAACTCACGTCAAACGGTGAAATCCGTAATAAAGTTATGACAAGGATGAATCCTAGTAGCCGGGAATCCCCATTGAGATACATGAGGAGACTCGCGTCGAATGGTGAAATCCGCTACCAAAATAAATAGCTGGGGGCTGTGTGAAGCTACCGAAAGTCGAAAGCTTGAAACTAATGTGTAGGCGCTAGAGTAACCCTCGAGTGTTGCTTAGAAAACTTGCATATCCCTATGTTTAGGGCCTTTTGCTCACACGTTTGCTCCTCCACTCCATAGAGGATTGCCTCGGGTGAAATGCGTGAATTTAAACCGTGCATGCAAGACATGTGATATCCTCTTGATGGGTGCACCACCCCTTAGTCGTGCCTTGTGGCCCACACTGCATTTGCGAATTATGGGCGTTGTCCCTATCCCATCCCCTATAGAGGGAGCTACCTTATATGTATTTATGTTATGCTTGCTGATGGATGCCTGCATGCTTGAATAAAAAAAATAATAATAAAAAAAATAAACTCAATTTTGGCCATTGTGGCCTACTTTCCCAGTTCTGGCTCGTGCAACCCAACCATTGGCCCCCATGGCCTACTTCCCGTCTCTACGGCCTGCTAACCTCCCAACTTTGGCTTCTATAGCCAGCTTCCCCAATTGCAGCCTTTGCGGCCTACTTCTGCAACATCAACTCCGGCCCTCATGGCCCACTTTTACAGCCGGTACCCCCGGCGCATTGAAGAACATCAAATCCTTTCACTCTGGTTCAGGCTTGTCGCCCAGCCAGAGAACAAACAGACCCCTTTCACTCTGGATCGGACCTTCCGTCCGACTAGAGAACAAAAAGATCCTTTCACTTTGGCTCGGACCTGCCGTCCAGTCAGAGAACAAAAAGATTCTCTCCAATCTAGATCAGACCTTCTGTCTAGCTAGAGAACAAAAATATCCTTCCACTCTAGATCGGACCTTCCGTCCGACTAGAGAACAAAAAGATCCTTTCACTTTGGCTCGGACCTGCCGTCTAGTCAGAGAACAAAAAGATTCTCTTCAATCTAGATCGGACCTTCCGTCCGGCTAGAGAACAAAAAGATCCTTCCACTCTAGATCGGACCTTCTATCCGGCTAGAGAACTAAAAAGATTCTCTCCACTCTAGATCGGACCTTCCGTCCGGCGAGAGAATGAAAAGATCCTTTCACTTTGGCTCGGACTTGCCGTCTAGTTAGAGAACAAAAAAAATTCTCTCCACTCTAGATCGGACCTTCTGTCCAGCTAGAGAACAAAAAAATCCTTTCACTTTGGATTGGACCTACCGTCCAGCCGAAGAAGAAAAAGAATTCTCTCTACTCTGGTTCGGATCTTCTGTCCAGCCAAAGAATTAAAAGACCCTTCATACAGCTAGTACCCCGGGCGCATTAAAGAACGAAACAACCTTTCACCCTGGCCCGAGCCTGCCATTCGGGTAAGTAATCATCCCCTTTTCCTTGCGCTAACACTAGCCCATGTCAGCGACTTGACCACCCCTCCGTCCCTTCGGGGTCACGAACAATCCTTTTGATTTGGACCTTCCGTCCAGGCCGTTACATGAACAAACTCTCCTCCCCATCCCTTTGGGCGATGAATCCCTTTCAATTTGGACCCACCGTCCAGACCGTTAAAGGAATAAACCCTCCTCTCTGCCCTCGTGGCTCACTTCCCAATTATCAGCCCTTGAGCCGACAACTTTAAATTATCAACCCTTAGCCGACAACTATGTCATTATCAGCGTTTAGCCGACAGCTATCCAAAGTTGTTCATAAAAAGAAAAAAAAAGAAGAGAAGAAAAAAGAAGAAGAGGAAAAAAAGAAGGGAAGAAGAAAAAGAAGGGAAAGAAAAGAAGAAATAAAAAAAAAAGAGAAGAAGAAGAGAAGAAGAAAAGAGAAAGAAAAAAAAAGAAAGAAGAGAAAAAAAATCATCACCAAAGCCTCCGAGGGATGTCGACTCGTCAAGTCCCGCCGGAGATCAAAATATTTTCAGTCCCACCAACGCATAAGACCAGTGGCCCAGACCTTTCGTCTGGTTCCATGAACAAAGAGACCCTTGCTTTGGCACTAACCCCATGCCAATGAACAAACCACGTCAGCTCCCGGCACCCTGTCGGCACTGATGAAGAGAAGAAGAGACAGATAAACCATGTCAGTTCCGACACCCTGTCGGCACTAACGAAGAGAAGACAAGACCAACATGCCACGTCAGCTCCCGGCACCCTGTCGGCACTGATGAAGAGAAGAAGAGACAAATAAACCATGTCAGTTCCCGACATCCTGTCGGCACTGACGAAGAGAAGAAAAGACCAACATATCACGTCACCTCCCGACACCCTGTCGGCACTGACGAAAGAGACAAAGAGACCAACAAATCAGGTCAGCTCCCGACACCCCGTCGGCACTGATGAAAAGATGAAGAGACAAACAAACCCTATCAGCTCCCGACACCCCGTCGACACTGATGAAGAGAAGAAAAGACAAACAAACCGTGTCAGCTCCCGACACCTCGTCGGCATCGATGAACAAACCTGTGGCCCGGACCTTTCGCCCGGTTCCATGAACGAAAAGACCCTTGCTTTGGCACCAACCCCGTGTCAATGAACAAACCACGTCGGTCTCCGACTCCCTGTCGGCATCGATGAACAAACCTGTGGCCCGACCTTTCGTCTGGTCCCACGAATAAAAAAGACCCTTGCTTTGGCACTAACCCTGTGCCAATGAATAAACCATCTCAATATTACAACTCCCAGTCCCACCGACGAATAAACCCTTGGCTTGGACCTTCTGTCCAAGTCGATGAACAAAAAACAGCCTCTTTGCTTGGCTCGGACCTTCCGTCCAAGTCGATGAACAAAAAGAACCTCCTTGATTGGCTTGGACCTTCCGTCCCAGTCGATGAACAAAAAGAACTCCTTTGCTTGGCTCGGACCTTCCGTCCAAGTCAATGAATAATAATAATAAAAAAAACTCTCTTGCTTGGCTCGGACCTTCCGTCCAAGTCAATGAGCAAAAAAAAAGAAGAGAAACCTCCTTTGCTTGGTTCGGACCTTCTGTCCAAGTCAATGAAAAAAAAGAGAAAAAGAAAAAAGAGAAGGGAACTTCCTTGCTTGGCTCGGACCTTCCGTCCAAGTCAATGAATAAAAAAAAAAAGAACTTTCTTGCTTGGCTCTGACCTTCCGTCCAAGCCGATGAACAAAAAGAACCTCTTTGCTTGGCTCGGACCTTCCGTCCAAGTCAATGAATGAAAGACCCCCTTGCCTTGGCACTCATCTCGTGCCAATGAATAGACCACGTCAGCTCCCGACACCCTGTCGGCACCAACAAATGAACCCTTCGCTTCGAACGTTCCACCGGAATGCATAAAATTCTTTTCACTCCATCAGAGCTCTTTCATAAGCCTTCGGCTTGGACCTCCCATCCGAGTCGATGAATGAACAACTCTCCTAAACCCGGCACGAGTCACCAACTCCCCCTTGGGATTGGCCTCATCTAAGTTGTTTTGGGCCTTTTGCCTGAGACGACGCATAGACCCTTCGTTCTCGCTTCGGTATTCACCCCATGCCGATGACTAAACCCCCACTCTGACATCTCAGTCTGCGGGCATATGCGGTGAAGCGATCCCCTCATCCCTTCGCTGAAGGAGTGAGCGCTTTCCCGTGAATTTGCACCGGACTAGCATCCCACTGGCTCGGAAGAATAGACGTCATGTTGAAGAACTCTACACTCGCGACCCCGCGCACTCATCCCTCGCTTGCGCCACCCGCGAGTGGGGGGCATTTGTGGACGCCAAAAATATGACGATGATGATCATGGTGACATTCGCGTCTACACATTTGAGCGCCAGTCGAAGACAGAAATGCCGAATAAACCTCATGCCTCGCCCGATCAGGACGAGAACTCGCTTGGTGGTCCGCTACCCGCTAAGGAAGACTCCTAAGCAGAAGATACAGCTACAACGCTCCGACCGGTCATGCCGAGAGCTGAATCAGAGAAAAGTCAGGAACTCTGGCACAGTCTCGGCACGCACCAAAAGTCACGCAAAGTCTGGGACCGAGTCTTGGAGGCTGCGAACAGAATGTTACGGAGGCCATACATCGCAACCAGAACATGCCGGGAATGCCAACATTCATATAAACGGCCTCAACTTTGAAAGGAATCCGTTCGGTGCTTAAACCGGCGCGATATGCACTTAAAACGGCGCCACTAAGACCGGCGCACCCCTTTCCTCTTTATTCCTTGGTTGGTTGTTAAACCGGCGCCCCCCTTGCATTTTGGGTTAAACTGGCGCGCCCCTTCATCTTGGGTTAAACTGGCGCGCCCTTTTCTCCTTCATCATGGGTTAAACCGGCGCGCACCCTTTCCCTTGCATTTCACCTTAATCCGGCGCGCAAACATGCCATCCCATCAAAACCCCGATGCTCTGTTTCATTTAAATGCGGTGCGCAGAGAGCATTTAATGTTTTGAAGCCATGCCTTCACCCCGTTCGACAGCAAAGCGGCAGTGATGACAGCAGCAGCAGATCCTCCCGGTAGATCTATGAATATCCCATCCTCGGATGAGCAGTAGCGTACGGCACAAACCGGCAGCGTCCAGCGTAGCACGTCGATTTCAGACCTCTGACGCGGACGAGGTGAAAGTGGCGGGAACACTCCTGAATGCCCATTCTATAAAATGGCAAGTCTGAAGAAGGAACAGGTTCGGTTGGTTCATTCGGCTGATGGCTGGCCATCGAAGAGAAGAAGAAGAAAAGAGAAAAGAAGAGGCTTCGTCCCCGTGCCCGTGAGGTGAAGAAGAAGAGAGTGAGCGTGAGAGAAGAGAGGTGAGCTCGGAGGGGGAGGAGCTTGTGCTCCGTTCCCCCCTCCCCGCCAATGTATTTCTTTCCTCTTTCTCTGATGTGTTTTCGTTCCTTCGGGGCAGATCCCCTCCTGTATCTTTTTTTCCCTTTCCCTTGCGGATGAATAAAAGGAATGATTTTTTTTGATTGGCATGAGTAGTGTTCTACTGCCTTGATCTCCTCCCCTTTCTCCCGGTTCTCTTGTCATCCAGGGACCTTGGAGACCTGCCTCTCTGTGGCACGGCCTTCAGGGGAACCCGTCAGGGGATGAACATTCATGGCCTCTCACGGCATACACCCGTCCCGCCTACGAGATCATCACCCTGAGTTGCTGGAACTCTTGAAGGCTGGTCCTCGAGTCTCCACAGGCACTTATGGGTTAACGGAGGCCTCACTCCGAGTTTTGAGGTTCACCCTGGAGCTTTGCTCCGTTTGGTGTTCCCCTATTTGTCTCTGGCAAGCCTCAGTCCGGGGGAGGTGCTGCCCATTTTTCGCCAGGAACAAACGAATCAAGCTATTCTCTGAGGGCCAGAACATCACATGTTGGCAGCCTCTGAACCAAACCAAACAACCCTGCACAATGAACACTTCTAATAAAACATTCATATTTTCATGCTAATCCACCTTAATAAACAACTAAAACACTTTATCTTCCTCCCTATCAACTTAATCCACCAATTAAACGAATAAACCAATCAACAAGTCAATCTGTGGGTTGAAGAAACAAGAAACAGAGCCAACAGAATGAAAGAAAACCTCATAGAAGCTTAACCCGGCGCGCCCTAATCCGGCGTGGGCTAACCCGGCGCGGTACCCCCCCCCCCCCGCGCCGGTTTAGCTTCACACTCAAAAACTCCCTCCATTTCCTGACGCTCTCCCCGGCGCGCCCCTCTTCCTTCATGGCCATTAACCGGCGCGCCCCTTGGCATCCCTCTACCCGGCGCGCCTCCTTGAGCCCCCTTAATCCGCCGCGCCCCACTTTGGTGTCCCTTTTCCGGCGCGCCCCTTGAGCTACCTTAATCCGGCGAGCCCCTCCTTTGTAACACCATAACCGGCACGCACCCCTCCTTTGTAATACCTTCACCGGCGCGCCCCTCTTCTCTCGCGCTCACCTCCCTTCGCCGGCGTGCTTAAAAGAAAGAATAATTAAACAAAACAAAGAGTTTTGAGCTAATGAATAAAACTAATAAAAAGTTTCCCCCTTCCATAATCGAATTTTTGTTCCTGGGGCGCTGCCCCCCGGAAACCCCCGCAAGGGGCGCTGCCCCCTTGACCCCCGCGACCTGACCGCGCAGGTCGATCCGCGTGCGAGGGCGCACGTTGGCGAGTTCGGGCTTCACACTTAACAATCCGCTTCCCTCGGACTACGTATGAAGAGAAAAAAATGATGATGCCCCACTAGATCGGACTTGGATCTCGGGAGCCTTCCCCCGAATGTGACCATGATCCGATCTTATTCCGGGCCGATAGTTCGTTAGCTTGACCCGTCTTTTTCGGTATCCGATCCCGCACCCACATTAAACTTGCCGTACCTACGGCAGACATCCGTACGGTTTTATCATCATCCTTGACGCTACTAATACGGACTTCCGTTCGAATAATGAATGGTCCGTTAGTGACCGACATATATGCCGGGATCCAATCCCGCACCCACATGAAGCTTGCCGTACCTACGGCAGATATTCACATGGCTTTATCGTCGTCTTCGATGCTTCAAATGCGGGCTTTCGTCCGAATACTGAATGGTCCGTTAGTGACCGACACGCATATACTGGGATCTGATCCCGCATTTGCATTAAACTTGCTGTACTCATGGTAGGTATTTGTATGATTTGCCACCGTCTCTTACGCTACAAACACGGACCTTTGTCCGAACATAAAATGGTCCGTGTATGACCGACAAAATCCGAATGGAACGAGGTGGCCTCTCGTCCTCCCCGAACCCTACGCACGGGAACATCGATAAGACCGTCGTGAGTCATGCTTAGACCTCGGGTCCGCCCAGATCATGGTCATTGCCTGACCCATATCCTCGGCCTATAGCCCGCTCCATCTGAACACATACTGATTCTGGGATCTGATCCCGGGACATCATTCCATTGCCCCTTGGCACCGGAAATACTGACGATGCCCACGCAAGCCTGGCTTCGACCGCGGGGGGGCCCATATAAAAATAGGGCCTATAAAAATTGGGCAAAATGCATCCTGGGGCACCTATACATGTGAACTAACATGATTTGAGCACTTAATTAGTTTGTGCCTGAGAGAAACCTACCTCTTAAATCGATATAAGGGGAAGAACACCACCTACGCACTTGCTCACGAACGCCCAGTTCCTGTGCCTATCTCTCCCAAAAGCCGCTCCTATCTTATGCCTCCTTGACCTTGCACGATCTAGGGTTTGACTAGCCACGTCTAGAGTCCTATATATAGGGATTTGGCCGCCTACAACCCTAGTTAAACTGGGATAGAGATTCCCTCCGAAAATGTCACCCCTTACTCCCTATAGTGCCACCAAAAATCCTCTTCCAACCGTAATCTCATCAAAAATTCGAAGGAAAATGTTCTCCTCAAAGTGTGCTAGGGTTTTTCTACAGGCTAAGGCCCAATAGTCTAGGTTTGATCCACCAAACCCACTAATAATTAGGGTTTGCAAATTAATTCTAATTTTTAGGGTTTATTTTCATATTATTAACCCAATTAAGCCTTAAATCTTGCCCAAGAGGACACTAATTCAAGCCTAAACAACCCATTTGATTCATTCTTATTTTTTTATGCTAGTTGATTTGTTTAAGCACTTATATAATTATCTTTATATTATTAAGAGAGAGCGAATCTTTTATTATAATATAATATAATATATAACCGGGTTACTACACCCATTACATCCCATCAGCGCTAGGCCCATGGTGGCCTGACCCAGTCAGACCCAAGACAGGCCGCCCGACGGTCTGCAGCTTTAGCCGGGCGGCCTGACAGAGGGCCACGAACGATTCACCAGCCCATGGGAAGATCGACGCAAGCATCTCAGGCGTCAAAAAACTCTTCAGTGACCGAACGTTGCCTCCACCATTATAGATCATTCCCCGACAGGGACGAGGTCGTGCCCATAGCGTCGAGATTCTCGCCTCGAGCCCTCTCTTCCCGAATAAGCAGGTGCACAATGGGCAAGTCTCCCCACGATCAAGGGGCATTACTCCATGTCCTATGTCCTTTCCCCATTGAGGAACTGGTCCTGATCACCAGGATGACCTATATAAATAGGTCCCTGATCAGATGCACAACGAGACACGCACATGGATACAGAGATAGATAGATAGAAACAAAGATGCATAGAGAGAGATGAGATCTAAGCCCATCGTTTCAAGCACTCCCAAGGCTCTTCTAGCACACTCCAGGCCCCATGAGCACTCTTTGAGAACTCACTAGATGCGGCGATCACTTAAGGGATCCAAGTTCTTATGCCTAGGCTCGTCCACTCTGTTCTCACGCTCGTTCTCTCTCTTCCTCCTACTAGTTTTCTTCCCAGTGTGATTCTGACTTAAGCATCTGAGGGTTATCCCCTGGGAAAATACCTAAGGCTCCTTCTGACATCGTCTTTTTAGTGTTTATAGGCTTCCACGGGTGGCTAGTCGATTTTCCCTAACAAACAAATCTTAAAAGTGGGATACGAGGTCTAGGGACCATTTTCCTGCCTCTACACTTTTTTGCGCCGTCTATGGGAAGAGAACAAGAAGCCATGGCACCCCATGGAAGCTACCACAACACTAGCAACCGAGCCTGGGGATCCCACCAAGCCCCGAGTTCCTGACGAGGATCACAAGAGGCATCCTCTTTAACTTGACCGCCTTGCGACGCCGCCACCCACAACCCCGCCACGGACGAGCTAGCGGAAATACAACTACAACTCCAGGCACTAACGGAGTTGTGCCAAGGCCTTCTCAATTGGCCTACAGGATAGGACCGTGCCCCAACGGAGCTACCACAAAATCGGGGGGGGGGGGGGGGGGCACCATGGCAGAATCTCCCTGGGTGCGTAAGCCCTCCCACATCTCCGCTGCACAGTCTCATGGCCAGCGTAGCTTGCCCGCACTGCAGCTTCGGCTCCACTCCAACCCAAAGATGGTGCAACGACTGCGGCGCTATGAAGAGGTGGAGCGCAAATTAGAGGGGAATGTCTGGTACTTGGATGACATCCTCCAGACCTTGAAAACTCTGGGGCTCGTCGATGAAGACACCGACTTCCATGCTCCCTTCTCCAAGGAGATCATGGAGGCCCCCATTCTGCCAAAGTTTCAACTATTGTCGTTCACCCCATACAACGACACCTTCGATCCAGTAGACCATTGTTGTACTAGGACTATTTCCTCAGCGAAATACCCAGAAATAAGGGTTCAGGAATTTACTCGAACACCTTCAAGGCGTGGGCTACCCGGCCCCTCGGACAATCCAGTGGGCCCGACCAATAGCCCTAACCCGCTAGCCGAGGCGCACGACGACACTAGCCATCGATCGGGACCAGTCTCGACTCATAAGTCGCGGACTTCTTCCGCACTCTACACGGCCACTCGGGGCACCCCGGGGGCACTCCGACTATGAGCCACGCCACGTGGCACTTAGTGAAAAGGCCAGGGGCCTACCCCGGAATGCCTTCTCTCGACCCTCCAATGTCAAAGGGAGACCTAAATAGGTCAACCACAGGCTCAGGAGGCCCGTAGTAGGCGTGTACGGCTCACACACGCGTGTTTGGCATTCTGCCGAACACCTTGTGGGCGCACGTGTTTCAACCCTTCTATACCAACCCACGGGCCACCCCGTGGTTCCAGTACACCAATTGGGTCCTACAACTACCCCCCAGCAAGCCGGGGCCACCCCCGACTCTCAGACACATGACAACATGCCACTCGACTTTAGCTCTCGGGCCAACCCGAGGCTACCCTTCCAACCCACCGTACAACATGGCACGTAGTACAAGGCAAGGCCCATTGGCCCAAGGTACCTCCTTCCAGCCCCTACGGACTTCTACTCTTGGCCCTTGGCCGAATCCGAGGCCCGTCGGCCACCTACGCGGCTCGTTCGGCAACCCGGGGTCTGTCGGGCATTCGCCCGAACACCTTGCGAGCGGCCACTACAACTCGAAGAATAATGTCAGCTTGGTCTAGCAGCACCTGGTAGTGGTGTACTATGCCCATCAACCACTCAGTAGCTCCCTGGTGGTACATGTGTGATAGAATCACCGCCCAGCGGCCATACCAACTAACGGCGGCCTGTTGTTGAATCCTGGACATAAGGCTGTGGTCGTCATAGCCTTCCCCGGCATACTCAAGCCCTGATGGCTCTAGCACCAATCCCGGACTGCCCTCTGTCTCTGCTCGGTGGTGTCCATGCAAATCCCAAAAGGCGGGACCCATCACTCCAGCACGAACTCCGAACTGGTCTGCTCTGCTGAAGAAGCCCAGGCACTCAGCACTGGGAAACTGACTCTGCCTCCAGTAATCCACGGAGAATCTCGGGAAGCCATAAAGGACGATCCCGTGCAAGCTATCTCGACCCACCAAGATCGCCCGCTCTAGTCGGCGACGGGCTCTAGCAACCCGAGAGTCACTCTCCTCCATGCCTGGCGGGACAAAGTGCCTGATAAACTCAAACAGGTGACGGTCCAAAGGGAACTCCACTGGATGGACACCGCTGCGATCATAAGTGTAAATTACGCCCGCCTCCGACGCGCGGGCCAGCTCCACGACCCCAACCCCGTTGCCGCGTTCGCCGACGGGGCCCTCTGCCACAGATGCCTGCCCACCATCAAGCTGCTTCACGCTGGCCGCGGTGACAACTGGCGGGCCCAAAGGGGGCATGGGCCGCTCGGTCCTCCTCACCCAGTGGTCCTCTTCCAGGACCACACGCCTCGGGACCCTCTCGTCCCTGCCAAATCGGGCCATAGCTGTAAGACATAGCACAAAAATGGTCAGTACTCTAGAAATTCAACACGTATAATACAACAAATCACAAACATATGAAGCGTCAAAATGCAACTACAACAACTCAGAAGAAGAGGTTCTGGGGCCGTACGCCCTCGTCTCCGCCTCCGATGCATGACCCGTGGGGGGCATTTGTTGCACTCGGACTATTTCCTTAATGAAATACCCAGAAATAAGGGTTCGGGAATTTCCTCGAACACCTTCAAGGCGTGGGCTACCCAGCCCCTCCGACAATCCAGTGGGCCCGACCAACGGCCCTAACCCACTAGCCAAGGCGCACGGCGGCACTAGCCATCGATCGGGACCACTCCCGACTCATAAGTGGCGGACTTCTTCCACACTCTACACGGCCACCCGGGGCACCCCGGGGGCACTCCGACTACGAGCCACGCCACGTGGCACTCAGTGAAAAGGCCGGGGGCCTACCCCGAAATGCCTTCCCTCAACCCTCCAAGGTCAATGAGAGACCTAAATAGGTCAACCACAGGCTCAGGAGGCCCGTAGTACGCGTGTACGGCTCACACACGCGTGTTCGGCATTCTGCCGAACACCTTGTGGGCGCACGTGTTTCAACCCTTCTACACCAACCCGCGGGCCACCCCATGGTTCTAGTACACCAATTGGGTCCTATAACGACCCCCCAGTAAGCCGGGGCCACCCCCGACCCTCAGACACATGGCAACATGCCACTCGACTTTAGCTCTCGGGCCAACCCGAGGCTACCCTACCAACCCGCCGTACAATGTGGCACGTAGCACGGGGCAAGGCCCATTGGCCCAAGGTGCCTCCTTCCAGCCCCTACAGACTTCTACCCTTGGCCCTTGGCCAAATCTGAGGCCTGTCGGCCACCTACGCGGCTCGTTCGGCAACCCGGGGTGTGTCGGGCATTCGCCCGAACACCATGCGAGTTGCCACTACAACTTGAAGAACAATGGCTCCCATGGGCCATTTCAATACCCCGAAACTTCATATCCCCCAAGAGATATCCCCAGACGACGAAGGAATATCCCCGGGGGCCATCCCTTGGGGTTACGGCTTTTCCCGGGGCCCGTGCGCCCCTGGGCGTGGCCGCGCCCCCGGGGAGAGCGAACCCCCCGGGGGGCCGCGCCCTCTCCCCAGCCCGGATGCCCGACGGCCCTCCCCAGTCCTAGTCCTTGAAACTCTCAGTTTCACGGTCTGAGCTTCGTGCAAGGTTCGTCGTCGTACCCGTGCGCCGAAGGATTTGCGAAGACGGAGTCCCAGGATTACGTTGAGTCACACACGTCAATCCCTCGATCTTCGCGCACAAGCAGCCAGTCCACCAGTGTATCCTCCCAGTATCCTTTATCCTCTTTCTTCTTAACCAATTTGAGAAGAAAATACACAAAAACTGGGTTTTATAGAGGTGGGGCCACTCCCCCTCTCTCTCTTCTACCTAGTCCACCCAAACCCCCCCTTGGGGAGGGGTTTAGGCGGACCAGCCTGGACCCCCAGGCTGGTCCGCCTAAACCCTTGAATAATAAAAAAAGATTTTTAAAAATTAAAAAGAGGACCAGTTTGGTCCGCCTAAAACCCTAGGGGAGGGGGGTTTAGGCGGACCAGCTTGGACCCCCAAGCTGGTCCGCCTAAACCTCTCCAAAAACAAAAAAAAAGAATTTCTACCCTCTGAAGAGGGGTTTAGGCGGACCAGACCAGCCCTTGGGGCTGGTCCGCCTCAACCCCCCTTGGAGGAGGGGTTTAGGCGGACCAGACCAGCCCCTTGGGTTGGTCCGCCTAAACCCCATCTCTCACACTTCGACACACACACAAAAAACACACAAAAAATATAAATAAAATAATAATAAAAATACTATTTTGGGGGTTTACCCGGACCAAGTTGGACCCCCAACTTGGTCCGCCTAAACCCCATCCCCACCCCTTCAACTTCTATAAATTGCCCCCCTTACCAACAAGCTAAAGAAATGCATGAAGAAAAGAAGGAAGCAACACACGGACACATAGTCGGACGAGCGATCTTCCCCTGCCTAATTGTTGCACCCTCAGACTCCCGAGGCCTTCGACAAGGGCCGGGATTACGAGAAGACAAGTGCGCTCGTTTGGCTTGCTAGTCGGCTCACACACGCCGAGGGTATATCTCACGTACTTCCCTCACGCGGTGTCTAGCCGTCTCATGAAAAGTCCAGCCCCGCCACGTGTAAGATGACCGTACCAACGGCAAATACACCTGCACCCCGGGACTGCCCGTGTACGTCAACTTACGACATTTACGACGGTGACGAAGGGTACTTCATAACGCCGCGGTGGCCCTCGACACGGAACAGCGTGCCCACTGCTCACCTCCCAGTTGGCCGTAGGCCCCTCAGATTGACGAAACGAGTCTAGTCGGACCTCTGGCCCGGGAATCATAGTCCCGGGGCCGACCTCGACTCTACAGCATGACAACACTAGCCGTCCGACCTTCGCCAGGCGCCAACCCGTGTCCGTTCTGACCACCAAGACAGTCGGGCCCACACCAGCTCCTCTGTAAAGAGTTCTAGTAGAGCACACGGACATCCGCTTTGTCACACAATGACCCGGGGACCGACTCACATGTCAGAATTGTCCCGTGGCTTGCTCCAATTGTACTTCGGCCGCTCAGGCCCGCTTGTAAAGCCCATGTGGCTCATCATAAAACCAGTAAATTGTATACGCCCATGTTCGGGCTCCCGGCTCTCTACCACACCACTCGGCATCCGTGCCCAATACCCTAACCCTAGTGAACACCCCCCAGTCTAACACGTACTCCTAACTGCTGAATGCACCCGGCCCTCCACCCACGGCTTCAGACACATATACAGACTTTTCTTCAGCATGGAACGGAGGTATTCGGATTCAATCCGATGTAAATAAACACCGGTTTCTTGCGGCCGGTGGGGAAAGACGTCCTGTACATGATTCTCGCAATCGCCTACGCACTCGCACCCATGGAACCCCTTCTCTCCACATGTCGCCCGATCGCCCGAGCCTATGTGCCGCGCCCTGGTGGCGCTCCCCCGGTCAAACCTTCGCTCCATGAGTGATTGTCGAGAAATCGACTGGCACGCCCGCACCCTGTCCGGTTAATCTTTATCCCGACACTTACGTGCCATTCGACCCTTTCCGACTTTCCGTGAAAGGAGAGTGCCCGACACCGCCGTGAGAGGCATGCACCCATAAGGAGGATACCCGAGATACATCAAACTCTCGTATTTTTCCTTCCCCATTGTATCCCTTCCCTCACCCTGGTTAATCGGCATAAAAACCCGTGCAACAACCATATGCACAGCTTCGAGTCAAACCTGGTGTTTCACAGGGCCTCAGATGCTGTGAAATGTTTGGCGTTCGTTACCACCTTGTGGGAAATCGCTCAGACCTGGTTCGAGTTCTTCTTCGTCGGGACCATCACCTCCTTCCAGTAGCTAAAGAAGCTATTCAAGGAGAACTTCATTGGCTGCCGAAAGGAAGCCAAGTCGACGACGAGTGTGCTCACCGTCAGGCAGGGGCATGAGTTACGTGTCCTATTTTTGGAAGGAAGCCCTTCGCATCCCTCGCCTTGACGTCAACATCGCCACAACTGCCCTGACGCAAGGGACCCGAGATCCCATCCTTCGACGGTTGTTCGGAGTGGAGGCCCCGTCGACCCTCATGGACCTCCTCACCCTGGCTCAAAAGCATGCCAGTTGCGAGGAGAACAATGCGGCGTTAGGCCAAACGGCCAGGACTGGTTAACCCGACCGTAAGGGACCCGCCGACTCCCCATGAGAGGGGGCAGAACAAACGTGAGCGACGTGACTGAGAGCACCACGACCGCCACGAGACAAGATATAGGGTCCAATATCAACACTACACTCCCATGAAGGCTCCACCTGAATAGATTCTCATGGAAATTCGGGAGGAGCCCTACCTCTGATGGTCCCCGAGGATGAAGTCAGATCCAATATCTAGGAGCCGAAAAAGGTACTGTCACTTCCATTGCGACCACGGCCATGATACAACCAACCGCGTCTAGTTGAAGGACACGATTGAGGATTTGATCCTGCGAGGACTCCTCGATAAGTTCATCGCCAAGGCCGTAGAGAAGCGATAGCAGAAGGACTGGATGTCACGCCTAGAGACATGCAGTGGAATTAAGTCGGTAATGTGAATAGCTGGCAAATAAGTCTCAAGCTAGCAAGATAATCAGAGTGCTATAACATTCACACATAGAAGAATGAATGCACAAGGAAATATACTCAAAACTTCAACTTTATTGAATCATAGTCAAAGGTTTACAAAAGACGCTTGACTCCTTTAACTCTAGACTCAAGAAAAAGGGAAAATTACATAACATGGCCAACTTCACCGCCTATTATAGTGAAGGAACTTAAATTACAATATGACTTTTGACCATCTAGGCTTCACTCGTTCATCAATCACTTTCGGACCCGCCGCTAGAGTAGTCCGAGTCCGACCCGCTAGAATTTCCTGAAAAAGATTAGAAAAATAGGGAATGTGCGCACTCGCCTAGTAGGTATCTTCGTATCAACATGATGGCATGTTAAAATAATTAACATTTTTGCTCTAGAAGAAGGCAACAATGTAATATGTGATAAAAATGTGCGATAAACCAAAGTAACAACAAGATATCAAGATAAGTGTAGAGATATAAGACGATATGAAAGAAAAATTATAATGTGGCCTTTCCTTAACGAGAATGTACTTGCATGTAATGAGAATGTACTTTTTATAACCTTGAAAAGGCTATGTTCTAGAAAGTCATGTAATAATCAATCATGAGATTTTTGTGGATTTCACCCGTTTATAAAAAAAGTACTCACAACGCAATGCGACGTCAGTAAACATCATATCCCATGGTTTATAGTACATTTCCGGCCATCTGCCGAGGGGGCTAGCATGGAGCCCTTGGACACCGTCCATGCCCGCCCTTGCATCTTCAAGTTATAAATCAAGCTACTTCCACGAGAAATATAAATGTAGGACAATAATGTCAAGTTCAACAATAGTCTTATGACAACAATTCCAAGGTATGAACGAACTAAAATGAAACCATGAGACCAAGGATGAATTAATTGGACATTATGCCATGGAGGAATTCTGACAGCATAACGGTACATTTCTATAGTTTCATAGTTCCTCAATGACTTATTAAATAAGATGTTGGGTTCCAGACCATCTAGGAACATAGTATAACCAACCCTTGGGTCAAACCACATGTTGAACAATATTTAGAGAGAAAGCGGTCGAATCAGGACCATTTTCTTGAGGTAGCGGTCAAGACAAGACCGCTATCAGGTGGAGTCGACGCAGAACAAGGAACATGTCGATGCCATCATTATGCCTGGCATAACGCGGTCGTGCCAGGACCGCTATTTGGAAGTAGCGGTCGCCGGATGGCCGCTATCTACACAGGTTACAGGAAAATACGGAAAACTCAAGTACTTTCTAGACCATTAGGTTTTTAGGGTACAACCAGCTTGGCGTCCTAATGGCAATCCCATGCTCGCGGAGACTTATGGAGGCTGTGAAATAAGATCACCTAGTCCGGCAGAATAAATATCCGACGGAGAGGCTCTCAAGTGTAAGAGGTGTTCCTATCAAGTGCAAGTGATCCAATAGTGTCGTACCGGAGTACGGGCTATATGTGAAGTACTAAAACAGAAATGAGATGAGAAGATAATGCTTCAAAGCATCAATCCAAGTGTAAGAACTAACATAAAACCCTTAAATACAAAAGTATAAGGTTTTGGCATGGAAATTAACATATATGAAAAATAAGCTTTTAAACATGCCAAGATGCTACATGAATCATGCCATGACCAGAATATACAACTAACAAACTAGGGCATGCATGATAACATATATATATTGAAAATAAGTAGGGTTTAACCTGGTTACAGAAACCAGGTAGCGGTTGGTCGAAGACCGTCTCTTGGAAGTAGCGGTCTCTACAAGACCGCCTTCTGTCTGCAATAGACAGAAGCTAAGTCCAGCGTGCAGAGCCTATTCTGGGGCATAAAACGCATGAAAACTATAGGGAATAGGAAGATAACACATGATAACATGGTGAGGATGAGTTTATGGAACGAAAAGGCATGAATTACATGAAAGAACTTATCTTTTAATTAAGGGTGCAGGGCTAGTATGCAGTAAAAAATATGGTTACACAGTCATAGAAAAATATTAAATATGCCGTGTATAGGGTATGAAAACGAGCAAGGTTAGAGGGCTTTTCCTCCTAACAAGTTGTTTAAGCCATACACAAGATAACCTACCTCTGGGATTGGTTCTAAACTTCAAATTTGTGTATGGAAGTACGCTCCCGTTCCTGCGCATCCTACGTGGAACCAGCAACTTCTGTGCTTCCTAACTCCTTGCCCGATTGATCTCCTAATACCAAAATTTGAGGAACGTCAGAAGACACTAAGGAGAATAATTGACTCTAAAGAAAGAACCTAAAATAACGACGTCTTACCTCTACTTCGCACGATCCAAAACTAGGGTTCACGCAGGTTGACACTGGGTCCTTTTTATAGGGAATGGCCTATGGCTGAGGGGTTAGTTCAAGTCAGGAGTTCTATAGGGTGTTAATTAAATCCCCCAAGAGTCATGGACAAGTCCCTTTTCTAGATCACATCGATCCATGGCGATAGGGATGGTAAAAATCCGTTCTTTCCATGCCTCTCAAAGTCCCAGTTTCGGAACTTAATAGCGGTCTGGTTAGGACCGCCTTTTACAGATCGCGGTCGCGCGACTGACCGCGACTTGACTGGTAGTTGAAATTTGAATTTAAGTCAAATTCCTCTCTTAATTATCACTTATTTATCTCATAAAAATAGGGAATTATCCTAATTACGTTTCTAGAGTTGGGCTTGGGACTAAAGGCTTAAATTTTAGGGTTTAAGGCCCATTTTAAGTGGGTCTATTTATCTAATTAGTAGCTGGACTTTTAAATCAATGATTTTGAATGGTTAAGCCCACTTTAACTTATTAAATGCATAGATAATTCTATTAATCAATTAATTAGCCCATTAAGCCTTTTAAGCCTATTAAATGCTTAATTAAATCTATGCAATTTTTTTGAAAAAAAATTAGGAATTTTTGGGGTGTTACACCCTCCCCCCCCTTAAAAAGAATTTGGTCCCCAAATTCATCACATGGGATTTTGGGAGAGTGCATTTTACTTATAGTTAGATATCCCTACTGTTAACTAAGACAATGTTGGGTGCGAATAGGTTAAATTGTACCTTCAATCATTTTACCTTCACTCTCCAAGATGGCAATTAGTCGGCCTTGTTGCCATCGTCCACCATCCTTCTTTGAAAATTGTTCCCTTATAAGTGGGCAATCGGGCATTCGATGCTCCCGGTGATGTGACACACCCTAGGACTTAGACAAGCAAGCACATTCACAATCAAAAGGGCCAATTTGGGCCACCGCTCTCCCGTCGCTCACCCAAGTCCCGGGGTAACTTGGCAATGCCAAGGTGAGGTTGAGGGGTTGGACCCTTGCTGGTAGAGGGCCAGCAAGGCCAAGATTTGATTCCCAATGGATGTGGATGCCCAATTCAATGGGGCCGACAAAGTGCCAATGGCACCGGTTACTCTCTTCCCACGGTGATCACTCAAGACAACGGGGCTTGAGGATCAAGCTCTCACTCTCATGGCCAGTGGAACTAAGAACTAATATTGAAAGACAAGCACTAAAGGGAGTGAGGTTTGAGCACTTACTCGACCGGTTTGAAGAAACTGGTCCCGCTCGGAGACGAGGGCGAGCGGGGAGGCGAGTGGATCCCCACACGCCGCGGCGGTGTAGCTTGACCTGCTCAATCCAATTACAACACTACTCCTCTCGCAGGAGGGGGACCTTGGGCTGGGGGTTAATAGATATTACAGCCAAAACTACCTCCACGCAGGGAGGGGCCTTCAGCTGGCCAAGCGGGGAGGGGAATTGGAGAAAGGAACACCGAAGACGGGAGGTTGCCGATTCTGCCCGGTTCTGTGGGTGCTGACAGGTGATTGAAGAGTTGACTGCTGCAGCTGCTACCGAATTTTGTTGGGGGCGAAACCACCTGGGAAATCTTCTTAGGAGGCAGGGGAAGTCGTCCAAATTTTTTTAATTTCTTCTGTCGTTGATGCCGGTCTGGGTGGAGGCCCGAACATGGAGGCAGACTCTCGGACTGGCAGCTCCTGATTTCTAACAGCAGGTTGCAGAGGATGCCCCGACAACTCCCGAACTCGGAATCAAGCACCGTCAGAGTCGTTGGAACCGTGGACGAGCCCTCTTTGCCAAAAAATTGACGGGGAAGCCAAACAATGCCGGAGAAGGCCAGGGGACTCTAAACACTGCTGACAGGTCGGTGCAGACTGTGGGTAGCAGAACTGCGTAGACAGGATGCCGAACGGAGTTCCGCTTCTTGATTCTGAAAGTAGACAGGGAGAGGAAGAACTTTTCAGAAGAGCTCTTGAGCTGATTCTTCCGAGGTTCGTCGTGGTGAAGCTTCTACTCCGGTTTTGGTACTCAACAGGGGCAGCTCTGCGCAGTTGTGGGAGAACGGAGCTCCCGGGCAGCACATAGCTCGGATGAAGATGAAACCACTTCTGTTGCGAAGAAGACAGGTAGACGCTTCTGTGGATGCCTCTTGGACCTTCATACTTGTAGGGAAGTGGTCGTGGTGGCCGCTGCAAGCTACAGGTTCATCTGCAACTTCTGGACTGCCAGCAGCAACTTTGACATAGCCTTCAAATGACCTAAAAAGAAGAAGAAGGGGGTAGTATATGGGGAAGGGGGGGATGAAGAATGCTGGAGGGGAGGTATGGGGGGTATGGAAGGTTGCTAAAGGTAGAGGGGAGGTGGAGGAAGAAGGGGGAGGGCACAGGTTTCAACTGGAGGAAGGGGGAGGGGGTGTGCAAGGGTGGTGAGAATGGAGGGAGAAAGGGGCGACCAAGGCTAAAGGTAGGAGAGAGGGGCGGCCAAAATCCTTTAGAGGGAAGGTTTTTCAAATTTGAAATGGGCCTTGGGAGGTGGAAGGCTGCATGGGGAAGGTGGGATAATGCATGGGGAAGAGGAGGGGTGGTTGGTGGTTGGGAAGGTGGAGTAGGGATTGGGGGTTCAATCCTTGGTACTAGGAGAGGGAGTAAATGGGATGTGGGGAAGTGGAGAGGCCTTAATGGAGGTAGGTGGGGGTTGGAAGTGGTTGGGAGGAGGAGGAGAGAGAGAAAGAGGGAGAGAGAGAGGTGGGGTGGGGAGTCTCTCCCCTAGGGCTTCTCACCCCAATGTTGGAATCACTCCATTAGAACTAAGTTTGAACACTCAATTAGAAATCTTTTGCATTCATTCATTCATTGATTCCAAATGAAGGGAATGGTGCCCTATATATAGGCAACCCACATTTTACAATAAGACCCTGACAAAAGACTCAATGACAAATAACCGAGGGGGTAGGGGGGGCTCTTGGCTCAAGCCCAATGAAATGGGCCCAATAGCTAACTAAACAACATAATGACACTCAAACTTAGGAAAATAAACACAAGACCTAGGGACATGACTCAAGAAAATGAAAATTACATCAAATGACTCAAATAGAAAGCACAAAAAGGATAATTGGGCCTTTATGGAGAGAGGCCCGAACTCAAATTGTGCCGGAGTGTGAGGAAGACCCGAGCCAAAGGGAGTCACGTGTGATGCCTCCATCAAATCCCCTGGGCTGCGAAGAGCTCGACTCCGTCGAGTAGGGGTCCATTCGGCTGTGGTACTGCTCGAGAAGGTCGGGATCCAACTGCTGGAGATCCTCCCGACTCACCCATGAATCCTCCGAAGGAGGCCGATCCTTCCACCTGACGAGATAGCGCTCGTATACCTTGCTCCGAGTGGTAGTGACTTGTTCATCCAATATTTGTTCTATGCATTCACGCTGGGCTCTCTTGTCTGGTGTTCTCTCCTCACAGGTGGGTGCTCTCTCAAGGGAAGGAATAGGCTCAATCTCTTCACTGGGTACCACCGTGGGTCCCTTATATGGCACTAAGTCGGCGACATTGAATGTGGGACTTACCCCATATTCCTCGGGGAGATCTAACTCATAGGCATTTGCACCAATGCGTCTCAGGACCTGGAAGGGACCAGCCCCACGTGGCCTCAATTTGGAGGTGACTCCCAGGGAGAGCCTCTCCGTCCTTACCATCACAAAGTCACCCTCATGGAATTCTTGGTGACGCCGATGAGAGTCGGCCCGCCTCTTATAAGCCTCATTCTTTTTGCTTATGTACTTGCAAAGACTTTCATGTAATTTTGTGAATGTTGACATTCTAGGGGTGATGGGTGGACCTGGGCAACCAAAAGTAGACCAATCATGCTTTGACGCCAAGAAGACTTTGATGGAATGGGGAGGACCGGGGCATCCATAGGTGATTCGGTTATGCATGGGGGTGACAAATGCTGGGGGACCCGGACATCCATGAATACTCCTATCATGCCTACGACTCTTGATGAGTGAAGGTGGACCACTACATCCGAATTTGGACCACTCATGCTTTCTACTTGACATGTGGGTGATATGAATGAATGGACCCAACATAGTGTTCATGCCAAGGGGTGTGGAAAGCCTAGACACATGCATACTTTTCCCAAAAGTGACTTCCATGTGTATAGGTGTGGGACAACCTTTGAACTCCCATTGGAAAGGATCGAATGGATCTAAGAAGGTGGTCATCATGGGGTGGGGCACAACCTTATTACCTAGGGATATGTGGTCCAAGGTCATGGCTCCCAAGGTGTAACCCGGGTCTAGAATGGGGTGGATTGGGTCAAACATGGTGGGTTGGGATAGGGAAAGGTGGGTGGTGGATAAGGTGGTTGGGTCCCATGGTTTCTTTGACCCCCATTGGAAGGGATCAAAGAGATCATAAAAAGGGTTATCGAGGGGGAGGGGCCCTATGTCCTCAAGATCCTCAAGTGGTGATGGGTCATCCTCCTCTAATGAGATAATTGGGCCGAAGTTCTTTGTGAGTGGGTCGGCCATGAGGGGAGGGCTTGACTTTTCACCTGATATAAGAAGCTCCAAATTGAGGAGAAGGTCAGGCTCATCGGGTGTGGGGAGGAATAGAAGGAGGTCGCTAGTGTAGCAACCAATGGTGCAAACCGAGGTGATAGACCCGACACAAAGGTGTAGGAGGTCAAGGCTCCTAGATTGGTGAGCCATGGGGGTCAACAAGCTGGTCAACTCATATTGCCAAGCTAAGACCTTGAGAAGGTCCTTTAAGGTTTCCACTTGGTAGGATGTTTTGATTATGGTGTGATAGGAGGAGATGTGCATTATGGGAAAGGTTTTCCTTTATGGGAAGGCAATCGTGGGCCGTGATCTCTATTATTGGGCTCTTCTTTTGCCAACTAATAAGGGACTCTTTCAAGATGAATTCGGCCTTATCTAGAGGGGGTGGTGGAGGGTGAAGATCCTCGTGCGAGGCTTCCTCTTCAATTGGGACATGGGTGCTCTCCGTGGAGGGGATAGGTTCCCGAGAGGTATTTATCTTCATGTGGTAAAGTGGGTGGACTACTTCTTCCAAAGCTAATGGAGTGGGAAGGTTCTTTGATGGTGGGGTGATGATGGCCGGAGTATGGTGCACCCGGGGTGGTGAACAAGGGCGGGATTCCCGCGGGTGGGAGAATATAAGGTTATTGAATTTAAAGGTTCCCGAAAGGTGTGGCGGATGCACTAGGCAATTCTGACGTGTTGGGTCGATGTCGGCATTCCTTTCATCTAACCATTTCTTACCTAGGATTATACATGGACCCGCCAATGTTCCCTTTTGACACCAAGCCCCATCCAAATACTTATTTTTCCCGAACCATTTATGGAATTCAATAAAGACTTGGTCTCCATTGTGCACAATTTGTCCGGTCCTACAAAGAGAGGTAATGATATCGGGGGACACCCAATTTTCAGATTCTAGGTCAATGAAATCAATTTCTACGGGCTCTCCATTAGGTAAGCATGCATGGGATATGATTGGGAGAGGGGCCATGTGACCCAAGACTCAATGTTAACAATGATGGGTTGACAATGCACGGTTCGGACAAGAATGCAAGCATGCCCTAGGACTTGACTTGATAGAGACAAGTCAATGACTTGCTCTGATACCACTTGATGTGACACACCCTAGGACTTAGACAAGCAAGCACATTCACAATCAAAAGGGCCAATTTGGGCCACCGCTCTCCCGTCGCTCACCCAAGTCCCGAGGTAACTTGGCAATGCCAAGGTGAGGTTGAGGGGTTGGACCCTTGCTGGTAGAGGGCCAGCAAGGCCAAGATTTGATTCCCAATGGATGTGGATGCCCAATTCAATGGGGCCGACAAAGTGCCAATGGCACCGGTTACTCTCTTCCCACGGTGATCACTCAAGATAACGGGGCTTGAGGATCAAGCTCTCACTCTCACGGCCAGTGGAACTAAGAACTAATATTGAAAGACAAGCACTAAAGGGAGTGAGGTTTGAGCACTTACTCGACCGGTTTGAAGAAACCGGTCCCGCTCGGAGACGAGGGCGAGCGGGGAGGCGAGTGGATCCCCACACGCCGCGGCGGTGTAGCTTGACCTGCTCAATCCAATTACAACACTACTCCTCTCGCAGGAGGGGGACCTTGGGGTGGGGGTTAATAGATATTACAGCCAAAACTACCTCCACGCAGGGAGGGGCCTTCAGCCGGCCGAGCGGGGAGGGGAATTGGAGGAAGGAACACCGAAGACGGGAGGTTGCCGATTCTGCCCGGTTCTGTGGGTGCTGACAGGTGATTGAAGAGTTGACTGCTGCAGCTGCTACCGAATTTTGTTCGGGGCGAAACCACCTGGGAAATCTTCTTAGGAGGCAGGGGAAGTCGTCCAAATTTTTTTAATTTCTTCTGTCGTCGATGCCGGTCTGGGTGGAGGCCCGAACAGGGAGGCAGACTCTCGGACTGGCAGCTCCTGATTTCCAACAGCAGGTTGCAGAGGATGCCCCGACAGCTCCCGAACTCGGAATCAAGCACCGTCAGAGTCGTTGGAACCATGGAGGAGCCCTATTCGCTGCAAAACTGACGGGGAAGCCAAACGATGCCGGAGAAGGCTAGGGGACTCTGAATACTACTGATAGGTCGGTGCAGACTGTGGGTAGCAGAACTGCGTAGCTGAGGGAGAAAATGGATAATGCCTGCTACATGATGCCGAACAGAGTTCCAATTCTTGATTCTGAAAGTAGACAGGGAGAGGAAGAACTTTTCAGGAGAGCTATTGAGCTGATTCTTCCGAGGTTCGTCGTGGTGAAGCTTCTACTCCGGTTCTGTTACTCAGCAGGGGCAGCTCTGCGCAGTTGTGGGAGAACGGAGCTCTAGGGCAGCACACAGCTCGGATGAAGATGAAACCACTTCCGTTACGAAGAAGATAGGTAGACGCTTCTGTGGATGCCTCTTGGACCTTCAGATTTGTAGGGAAGTGGTCGTGGTGGTCGCTGCAAGCTACATGTTCATCTGCAACTTATGGACTGCCAGTAGCAACTTTGACATAGCCTTCAAATGACCTAAAAAGAAGAAGAAGGGGGTAGTATATGGGGAAGGGGGGGATGAAGAATGCTGGAGGGGAGGTATGGGGGGTATGGAAGGTTGCTAAAGGTATAGGAGAGGTGGAGGAAGAAGGGGGAGGGCGCAGGTTTCAGCTAGAGGAAGGGGGAGGGGGTGTGCAAGGGTGGTGAGAATGGAGGGAGAAAGGGGCGACCAAGGCTAAAGGTAGGAGAGTGGGGCGGCCAAAATCCTTTGGAGGGAAGGTTTTTCAAATTTGAAATGGGCCTTGGGAGGTGGAAGGCTGCATGGGGAAGGTGGGATAATGCATGGGGAAGAGGAGGGGTGGTTGGTGGTTGGGAAGGTGGAGTAGGGATTGGGGGTTCAATCCTTGGTACTAGGAGAGGGAGTAAATGGGATGTGGGGAAGTGGAGAGGCCTTAATGGAGGTAGGTGGGGGTTGGAAGTGGTTGGGAGGAGGAGGAGAGAGAGAAAGTGGCGACCCAAGGAGAGAGAAAGAGGGAGAGAGAGAGAGAGGTGGGGTGGGGAGTCTCTCCCCTAGGGCTTCTCACCCCAATGTTGGAATCACTCCATTAGAACTAAGTTTGAACACTCAATTGGAAATCTTTTGCATTCATTCATTCATTGATTCCAAATGAAGGGAATGGGGCCCTATATATAGGCAACCCACATTTTACAATAAGACCCTGACAAAAGACTCAATGACAAATAACCGAGGGGGTAGGGGGGGCTCTTGGGCCAAGCCCAATGAAATGGGCCCAATAGCTAACTAAACAACATAATGACACTCAAACTTAGGAAAATAAACACAAGACGTAGGGACATGACTCAAGAAAATAAAAATTACATCAAATGACTCAAATAGAAAGCACAAAAAGGATAATTGGGCCTTTATGGAGAGAGGCCCGAACTCAAATGGTGCCAGAGTGTGAGGAAGACCCGAGCCAAAGGGAGTCACGTGTGATGCCTCCATCACCCGACTTTCACATTGAAGGCACGCGTCAAGGCGCTTTCAACACTCTTCGACCGAATGACCAAATTTCTCACAAAACGTGCAAGCCACCATGGCATGCTTTTCTTCTTCCTTGACTCTCTTATTCTTGCCATTACCATTCCCATTATAATTCCCATTGCGGGACCTCTTCCTGCTATCACGGGATTCATAAGATTATGTGATGCTAAACTTCTCTTCTTCTTCTTTTCTCGTACTTGCAGCCAGAGTCTTCACCCTTGCCATTAAACTTCTTGACCTTCTCGAAGGTCCGTTCACATAGGTGGGCTCAGTGGACCATCTTGGTATAGGTCCGGATGTTTTTTGGGCCAAGCTGCTTAACAAAAATCGGCCTCAAGCCGTCCATAAAGCGGTTAGCCTTCAAGAGCTCCGTGGCTACCAGATGTAGAGCGTATGGGGCTAGTCTTGAAAATTGAAGTTCATATTCTGCTACGGACATCATACCTTACCTAGGAGAGGCAAATTCTGCAGCCTTCCTTTCTCGAACGTGCTTTGAGAAATACTGTTGAGTGTGTGATTTTGAAGATTACAAAATATTTCTTTACTATTTATCAAAAGGTTTTTTTGTGGTGCATTATTGTGGCTTCCAAGTTTCTGTCTGGGATACAAGTCGACTGGTCTCTTTGGAAGTCGACTTGGCCTTATGTTTGAATGGTACTTGATAAATGCATATTTGAAGGTCTGGTGACTGGCTGGGGTGAAACTCTTGGAAGTTCAGGTAAATTCAGTCGACATATATCAATGTCAGTCAATTGATGTCAAATTCATTGATATGACCCTTTACACTTCATTGATTTCTTCCCTTGAGATATGAAACTGATGCATGCTTGTGGAGTTTCAGATGACTAACTGTGTTATACAACTCTAATAGTTTTTGGAATGTCAAGATGGAGTAAATGGTTTGGCTGATGAAAGATCAAAATGGTTGTGAATGGTTCTAGCACGGTATGCTAGTTAAATTGTTGGTTATATGCTGGACATGGCAATTCAATAGCTTTAAACCTTATAGCATTGTCTCTTTAGGTTTCATATTCCCACAATGTAAGGTGCGATTATTGGGCAAGGTAATATTCATAATGTTTGAGAAAGAATGTTTGAAAAAAGTCTTGATGTGAATGAGAATGATTGTAGAAAGTGTGGAAACATGTTCACACGGATGCGTATTTGCATATGTTTGATATGCATGCGATGCATGTGACTTTTGATGAGAAAGGATGTAATCGTGCAAAGCTTTCGTGCTTATATTCCTTGTTGTGATTTTTATAGGAATACAAGAAGGTCCCTTGTTCATACTGATGCTCCTCATGAAATCAATGGTCAAAGGATGTTAGTTTTTATCAACATGAATGACTTAGCACATGCTATAACGCTCGAGAATTTTCTAGGAATTTTTGGATTAAAATGTAATTATTAAGCATTTTTAAAGGCTAAATGGGCTGTTAAGAAGAATTAAGGATTTGTTTAATCCATTTAAATACCCTATATCAACTAAAGGGCTAAGCCCAACTCAAATGGGCCCAAAGACCCAATTCCAAGGCTTTTAGACCCAAGCCCATTAATAGAAATGTAAATTAGGTAATTTACAGATTTAAATGAGATATATACATCAATTTAGGGGATAAATGAGGAATAATACAAAAATCCAAAAATTTTGGATTTAATGAAGCCTAGCGGTCTATCGCACGACCGCCAGACCCACCTAGCGATCTGTCTATGACCGCTAAGCAACCCAGTTCCGTGAATGAAAGAAAGCTTGAAAAGCATGGATCTTTGGTGACCTAATCACCTTGGATCGAAGCTACCTGGCATAGATGACTCTTTAGAAGTCTCTAGGGATTAACTTTACTCCAATTTGGGACTCTAGGTTCGTTCAAATCCTCAAAACCCTAGCTAACCCTATAAATAGATCCCAAGTTTCACATGTGCGACCCTTTCTTTTGGCTCACGTGGAACTAAGGTCAGGAAGCATTATTTGAGGTAAGTTCTTTAGAAGATTTCATTCATTATAGTAAGGTCTAACTGTCCTCAAAATTTTATTCTAGGAGATCAAGCCTACAAGAAGTTAGAGGCTTGCAAAGACCTAGGAGATCAAGCTGGTTCAGTACAAGTAACCCAGGAACTTGTGCGAGCAACCCAGGAAGATCAGCAGATTGGAAGTCTTAAACGAGGTAATTATAAGATGGTTATTTAGACTTATTTGTTCACCTTAGTACCCTCTTTTTACCCTCCAATTTTTGTGATCATAGGTGAAGGGAATCAGGAGTTAGAAAGGCAAGAAGTTGCTGGTTCGGTTCTGAACGAGCAGAAACTAGGGTCAACTTCTAGCCCTAAATTCGAAGTCTAAAGCCCAGAATAGAGGTAAGTTATCTCATGAATGGTTTAAATATGACCTTAGGAGTAAAAGCCCTCAAGTTGCAGTCGATTTCATACATTGTACTCGGAGTATTTACTGTTTTATTGGGACTGTGCATCTAGTTTTATTTTCCATACATGAACTTAGCCCTAATGCAATTAAGATAAAGATTTTTGGTTTATTTCACACAAACCCATGAATGTTCCTAGTCTATTTCCTTTCTAGCATAGTTTACAACATGATTAATTGAAATCCATGAATAAGTGGTCCTAATTTAGAAATTATTCTCTGTTTTATAGCTTCTGCCAAACAGGCAGAAGGCGGCTTAAAAGGGACCGCAAGGGAATCTTTGCGGTCAAATGAATGACCGTTTGAACCCCTTCCTAGCGACCTATCGCAAGACCATTTTTGTCATTCAGACGGCTAGTCCCTGACCGTTTTCTGGTTCTGAGAATTAGTCCTAGCCTAGTTGAACATTACTTATTAGTAACCCTATAATTATATTATTTGTGACTCGAAATCATGTTTTATTTTCTTGGTAAATACCCAGAATTCAGCATGAGCATGATTAAGACTTTATTTTGACTATTAAGTTAATTTCATGCCAAAACCCTATAGTTTTGTAACTATCTTAATTTCATATGGTTCATGGACTTATCTAGTTTGATATGATCGCTGTTTTGCCATGATTCTTTCTTATCTATGAGTCATATTCTTAAGTACATGGCACGTATTTCGATACGATGTCATTAATTACACTTGCACATTAAGCACATAAATCTTGGACTTGTGATCATCTTCGTTGGATATTCCTTCCGCCGGACTAGATGATCTTGTTTCAAGGCCTCCGTAAGACTCCGTGAGCCCGGGATTCCCACTAAGACGTTGAGCTGGTTGTACCCTTAAAACCTAATTGTTAGAAAGCACTTAACTGGTATTTTTGGTGTTCTGGACCTTAGCGGCTTGTGGACGACCGCCAGAGGCACTTAGCAGCCCTTTATCTGACCGCCAAGGACTCCTAGCGGCCCTGTCTAGACCACATGGTGCCGGTTCATTCGTTTCATCGATCTTGTTTCCAAACAGTCCTGCCTGGACCGCATGCCTATCTTAAACGGTCCCATCTAGACCACTTGAGTATGAAACGGTCCAGTAAACGACCGCTTTATCCCTGACTCTGTCTAACCTGAGGTTTAACTTTGGATTGGGTTTTACAAGTTCCTAGATGGTCTAATGATTACTTGGAACTTAACACTTGTCAACTAAGATATTAATAACTTATGGAAATAAAATAATTTACTGTTATGCTGCCGATTTTTCTCCATGGCATAACCTAGTTCTAACTCAAATCTAGAACTCATATATTCTTAATTGAAGCGTTCTTACCTTGATATTTGTTATCATGGAACCATAGTTTGAACTTGTTACATTATTGGCCATATTTATATTTTCGTGGAAGTAGCTTGATTTATAACTTGAAGATGCAAGAGCGGGCACGGATAGTGTCCAAGAGCTCCACTCTAGTCTCCTCGGCAGATAGTCGGAAACATACTATAAACCATGGGGTATGATGAACACTGGCGTCGCATTGCACTGGGAGTACTTTTTTATAAACTGGTGAACCACGAATACTAACGAGACATTCTTGTGAAATTACTTGCTTGCTAGTACATTCTCATTACATGACTTTCTAGTACATAGCCTTTATGGTTATGAAAAAGTACATTCTTGTTCATGAAAGACCAAACTTACATTCTTGCTATATACTTGCTCAATCATGTTCTCATATCTAAACCTTGATCATATCTCGTTACTTTGATTTATTCATGTGTTTCATCGTATTTTCATGATTTATCTTTACTCTAGAGTTAAAAGGTTAATTACTTAAACATTGCCTTCATGTTGATACGAAGATACCTACTGGGCATGTGTGCTCATTCCCTACCTTTTCAATCTTTTTCAGAAAATTCTAGCAAGTCGGATTCAGACTATTCAAGTGATGGATCCGGGAGTGATTAAAAGATCGAGAGAAGACCTCGAAGAGTCTTAAGTCAAGTCGAGTCTATGTATTTTTCCTTTATTTGTGTCTAGCGGATTGAGTCAAATACCATTGTAATTTGATTATCATTATAAATAAAAGTTAGATTTTGTCCAAATATTGTGCATTCATTTCTTATGTGTGAATTTGTTAGCGCTCTGATTATATTGCTCGCGTGAGGCGTACCAACCGACTATTCACGTTCCCGATTATTTTTCGCTGCATAATCTCGGGACGTGACAGTTAAAGTGGTATCAGAGCGTAGGTCTTAGGACTTACTTACTCTCAGGAAAATATCATGTCATAGGCTAAGTCCAAGGCTTAAGGACCCACACCTATGAAACAAGGAAAGAAATTCCCCACCCATGAGAGATTCTGGTAGAACCCAGGATGAGAAAGTAATTAGAAATTTTCTCTAGGATTAACCCCACCAATTCCATTGGAGTTGACAAATTTATTTCTTTTCTCAGGTACCCTATTCTTACAATGGCACACCGTGTTGACTGGGACGGGATGCAACATACTATTGCAGGTCTTACCCAAGCACTTCAGAATATGGCCCAAGCTGGCGTGAGGGCTGGTGCCGGTGACTTACATCGGAATTTTTGAAGTTTAAATCCTCCACAGTTTTCTGGCTCTTCCAATCCAGGTGAAGCAAAGAACTAGATAGATGAGATGGAAAGAATTTTCAATGTTATGCAGTGCGCGGATCAAGAGAAGGTCCGTCTCGCCACTTTTCAACTTAATAAAGATGCGCGTACTTGGTGGAAGTCAATTCCACCACCGCCTGTAGACGCACCACACAGTTGGGAGGAATTTCTCACCTTCTTCCGACTAAAGTACTTCTCCGAACATGTAAAGGAGAGGAAGGCTGCAGAGTTCGCATTGGTACGCCAAGGCATGATGTCGGTGGCAGAATAATGAACTCCAATTCTCCCGTTTGGCCCCTTATGCCGAACATTTGGTCAGTACAGATCTTTTGAAGGCCAACCATTTTTTGGATGGGTTAAGGTTCATCTTCATTCAACAACTTGGCTCGCAAAATATTCGGACCTACGCAGAGATGGTCCAACGAGCCCATCTTTATGAAAGGACCTTGGAGAAGGTCGAGAAACTCAAAAGCAAAGGAGAGGAGTCTAGCCGAAAGATGGATGACATGGAAAGAAGGAGAAGTTCAACATCATGAAACCTTACAAATCCCATGACAGTAAGAAGAGATCCCGGAACGGGAGTGGTAGTGGCTACCACAAGAACAAGAAGGCTAAGGAGGAAGATAAGCAAGTCATGGCAGCTTGCATGTTCTGCGAGAAATTTAGCTATGCGGTAGAGGAATGCTGGAAGCGTCTCGGTGCTTGTTTGCGATGTGGCAGTCGGGAGCACCGCATGCTGGATTGCCCCCTCATGAAGGATCAATCTTCCAGCGGTGGACTCAAGCGACATGCGCGTCTTAACGTTGTTCTGGATGATGATGAAGCGCCCAAGGATGATGGGCTGATGGAAGGTACCATTCAAATCTATTCCCATCCTGCATTCGTGTTATTTGATACTGGTGCTTCTCATTCCTTTATATCTACTACTTTTACAAAAACCTTGTCAGTTTCATCAGTTCCTTTACCTTCGGACCTAGCTATCACTACACCCTTAGGTCCTGGAACTAAACTTACAACTTACTACCCCGATAGTTAGGTAATTATAGAAGGTCATAATCTTCCCGCAAATCTCGTGTGCCTTGACATGGAAGGCTACGATGCTATCCTAGGTGTAGATTGACTTGTCGACCACGACACCTATATAAATTTCCGCAATAGGATAATCTCTTTTCAGAAACTCGGTCTTCCAAGATTTTCCTTCCTTGGTATCAAATAGAGGAAGCATCCTACCATTATATCATCTCGCCATGCTTGCAAACTCATTTCGTAAGGATGTGAAGCTTTTCTTGCCTCCGTAATCATTACCGAGTCCAAGGAGATCATCTTAGAGGATATTCCCATTGTGAATGAGTTTCCCAATGTGTTCCCATCAGACTTACCAGGTTTACCACCCGAAAGGGAAGTAAACTTCTTCATTGAACTTGTTCCTAGAGCAGCACTTGTTTCAATAGCTCCCTACAGGATGTCCTCTACAGAACTCAAAGAATTGAAGAAACAACTTCAGGAGTTATTAGACAAGAGCTTCATTCGACCTAGCACATCCCCTTGGGGTGTGCCAATTTTATTTGTCAAGAAGAAGGATGGATCTCTTAGGCTATGTATTGACTACCGGCGACTAAATCAACTCACTATCAAGAATAAATATCCGTTGCCGCGTATCGATGAGCTCTTTGATCAAATTTCGGGAGCGGAATATTTCTCCAAAATAGACCTCAGGTTAGGTTATCATCAGCTCAAGATCAAAGATGAAGACATATACAAGACTGCTTTCCGAAGTAGATATGGGCACTATGAATTTGTGGTAATGCCGTTCGGGTTAACCAATGCCCCGGCAGCATTTATGCAACTTATGAATATTATCTTCGGGCCTTATCTCGATCGATTTGTGGTCGTCTTCATTGATGATATTTTGATATACTCCAAGACTAAGCAGGAACCTGAAGAACACTTAAGAATAGCCTTGCAAACGCTAAGAGAGCATCAACTCTACGCAAAGCTTAGCAAGTGCGAGTTCTGGCTAAAGGAGGTCTCTTTCCTTTGCCATCTTATTTTAAAAGAAGGTATCACTGTCGATCCTTCTAAGATAGAAGCGGTTAAGAATTGGAGCCGGCTGATGACCGTGTCAAAAGTTATAAGTTTTTTGGGTCTGGCTGGTTATTATAGGCGATTCATCAAGGATTTCTCAAAAATCCCTGTTCCTTTGACTAGACTCACAAGAAAGGAGAACCCTTTTACATGGTCGAAGGATTGCAAAGAAATTTTCTTAACTCTTAAAGATCATCTTACTATAGCCCATATCTTGGCACTACCTATTGAAGGTGGTGGCTTTAAAGTCTATACCGATGCATCTGGCATTGGCCTGGGATGCGTTCTTATGCAAAATGGAAAGGTGATTTGCTATTCATCAAGGTAGTTGAAGCGTCATGAAGAAAACTACCATGTGCATGATCTGGAACTAGCTGCGGTTATATTCGCCTTGAAAATTTGGTGACACTACCTCTATGAGGAGAAGTTCACTATATTTTTAGATCACAAAAGTCTGAAATACCTCTTCACCCAAAAGGAATTGAACATGAGGCAACACACATGGTTGGAGTATCTCAAAGACTTCGACTTTAGTATTCAATACCATCCAGGCAAAGAAAATGCTGTAGCTGACGCTCTTAGCAGAAGACCTATGGCAACTCTAGCTAGCCTCAGGAAAGGTACGACTTATCTTATCGAGGATTTTGCTCATCTGAATCTCGATGTTGATAAAGAAAAGGAAGGATGTATGATTGCTAATATAAGGTAACAACCTACATTGATTGAAGATCTAGTCAAATTAGAAGAAAATGATCCCACACTAATGGAGATCAAGGCTAATATTGATCAAAGGTCGAAATTCTCAATTTCAAATGATGGAAGACTATTGTTTAAAGATCGAATCTGTGTGCTGGATCATGCCGACACTAAGAAATTGATCATGGATGAATCTCATAAATAAAGGTATGCTATTCACCCTGGTGCTACCAAGATGTACCAAGACTTGAAAAGAAACTTCTGGTGGCCCAATATGAAAAGAGAAGTAGCGGACTTTTTATCTTGCTGCCTCACTTGTCAGCAAGTAAAGACAGAACATTTAAAGCATGTCGGGAAATTACATCCCTTGGATATTCCCGAGTGGAAATGGGAAAGTATAGGAATAGATTTCATCATGGGTTTACCTAAGACAAAAGGTGGACACGATGGTATATGGGTGATTATAGACCGATTGACTAAATCTGCACACTTTCTGCCAATCAAAAGTCGATGGTCGGTGGATGTATTAGCATCACTATACATGAAGAAAATTGTCAAACTACATGGTGTCCCTGTCACCATTATATCTGACTGAGACCCTCGATTCACATCACAATTCTGGAAGGGTCTACAGCATTCATTAGGGACCCGACTCAACTTTAGCACTGCGTTCCATCCACAAACTGATGGTCAAATTGAAAGGACAAATCATGTGGTGGAGGATATGCTTAGGGCATGTGCTATTGATTTTGGAGGGAGTTGGCATGACCACTTGCCTCTAGTGGAATTCTCATACAACAATAGCTACCAAGCTAGCATACAAGTGGCTCCGTTCGAGGCACTGTATGGAAGAAGCTGTCGCTCACTTATATGTTGGAATGAAGTAGGAGAAAGTCAACTTCTCGGACCCGACATCATCAGGGATACTACCGAGAAGATAAAGCTTATTCAGGAGAGACTGCAGATGGCACAAGACAGGCAGAAATCATATGCTGATAACCATAGGCGCGACCTAAAATTCCAAGTTGGAGACCATGTATTCCTTAAGGTTTCTCCGAGTCAAGGCATTCGAAGATTCGGTATCAAAGGCAAGCTCACTCCGAGATTCATTGGCCCCTTAGAAATTCTTGAAAGGGTTGATGAAGTTGCATATCGAATAGCTTTGCCGCCTCAGTTAACTGGAGTTCATGATGTATTTCACATCTAAATGCTCAAAAGGTACGTCCCCGATCCATTCCATGTCATAACTTATAACAATCTGGACATTTAAAAGGATTTGGCGTACGAGCAAAAGTCAATCAAGATAATTGAACGAGAAGTATGTCAACTTCAGAATAAGACTATTGCCATGGTCAAGGTCCAATGGACCAAATTATGGCCGCATGAAGCAACATGAAAAATCGAAGAAGCCATGCGTAGAAGATTTCCGAAGATATTTGAATGTAAGTACACTCTCCTTAGCAAATCTGATTACGATGAATTTGGGGACAAAATTCTTTTTAAGTGGGGGAGGGTGTAACACCCGAGAATTTTCTAAAAATGTTTTGGATTAAAATATAATTATTAAGCATTTTTAAAGGCTAAATTGGCTATTAAGAATAATTACGAATTTATTTAATCCATTTAAATACCCTATATCAACTAAAGGGCTAAGCCCAACTCAAATGGACCCAAAGACCCAATTCCAAGGCTTTTAGACCCAAGCACATTAATAGAAACGTAAATTAGGTATTTTACGAATTTAAATGGGATATATACATCAATTTAGGGGATAAATGAGGAATAATACAAAAATCCAAAAATTTTGGATTTAATGAAGCATGGTGGTCTATCGCGCGACCGCCAGACCCACCTAGCGGTCCGTCTATGACCGCTAAGCAACCTAGATCCGTGAATGGAAGAAAGCTTGAAAAGCTTGGATCTTTGACGACCTAATCACCTTGGATCGAAGCTACCTAGCATAGATGACTCTTTAGAAGTCTCTAGGGATTAACTTTACTCGAATTTGGGACTCTAGGTTAGTTCAAATCCTCAAAACCCTAGCTAACCCTATAAATAGATCCCAAGTTTCACATGTGCGACCCTTACTTTGGCTCGCGTGGAACTAAGGTAAGGAAGCATTATTTGAGGTAAGTTCTTTAGAAGATTTCATTCATTATAGTAAGGTCTAACTGTCCTCAAAATTTTATTCTAGGAGATCAAGCCTACAAGAAGTTAGAGGCTTGCAAAGACCTAGGAGATCAAGCTGGTTCAGTACAAATAACCCAGGAACTTGTGCAAACAACCTAGGAAGATCAGTAGATTAGAAGTCCTAAACGAGGTAATTAGAAAATGGTTTTTTAGACTTATTTGTTCACCTTAGTACCCTCTTTTTACCCTCCAATTTTCGTGATCATAGGTGAAGGGAATCAGGAGTTAGAAAGGTAAGACGTTGCTGGTTTGGTTCTGAACGAGCAGAAATTAGGGTCAACTTCCAGCCCTAAATTCGAAGTCTAAAGCCCAGAACAGAGGTAAGTTATCTCATGAATGGCTTAAATATGACCTTAGGAGTAAAAGCCCTCAAGTTGCAGTCGATTTCATGCATTGTACTAGGAATATTTAATGTTTTATTGGGACTGCACATCTAGTTTTATTTTCCATGCATGAACTTAGCCCTAATGCAATTAAGATAAAGATTTTTGGTTTATGTCACACAAACCCATGCATGTTCCTGGTCTATTTCCTTTCTAGCATAGTTTACAGCATGATTCGTTGAAATCCATGAATAACTGGTCCTAATTTAGAAATTATTCTATGTTTTATAGCTTCTACCAGACAGGCAGAAGGCGGCCTAAAAGGGACCGCAAAGGAATCTTTGCAGTCAAATGAATGACCGTCTGAACCTGTTCCTAGCGGCCTATCGCAAGACCGTTTTTGTCATTCAGAAGGCTAGTCCCTGACCATTTTCTGGTTCTGAGAATTAGTCTGAGCCTAGTTGAACATTACTTATTAGTAACCCTATAATTATATTATTTGTCACTCGAAATCATGTTTTATTTTCCTGGTAAATACCCAGAATTCAACATGAGCAAGATTAAGACTTTATTTTGACTATTAAGTTAATTTCTTGCCAAAACCCTATAGTTTTGTAACTATCTTAATTTCATATGGTTCATGGACTTATCAAGTTTGATATGATCGCTGTTTTGCCACGATTCTTTGTTATCTATGAGTCATATTCTTAAGTACATGGCACGTATTCCGATACGATGTCATTAGTTTCACTTGCACATTAAGCACACAAATCATGGACTTGTGATCCTCTCCGTTGGATATTCCTTCCACCGTACTAGGTGATCTTATTTCAAGGCCTTCGTAAGTCTCCGCGAGCCTGGGATTCTCACTAGGATGCCGAGCTAGTTGTACCCTTAAAACCCAATTGTTAGAAAGCACTTAACCGATGTTTTTGGTGTTCTGGACCTTAGCGGCTTGTGGATGATCGCCAGAGGCACTTAGCGGCCCTTTATTTGATCGCCAAGGACTCCTAGCGGCCCTGTCTAGACCGTATGGTGCCGGTTCATTCGTTTCATCGATCTTGTTTCCAAACGGTCATGCTTGGAGCGCATGCCTATCTTAAACGGTCCTATCAAGACCGCTTGAGTATGAAATGGTCCAGTAAACGACTGCTTTATCCCTGACTCTGTCTAACCTGAGGTTTGACCTTTGGATTGGGTTTTACAAGTTCCTAGATGGTCTAATGATTGCTTGGAACTTAACACTTGTCAACTAGGATATTAATAACTTATGGAAAGAAAAGAATATGCCATTATGATGCCGATTTTTCTCCATGGCATAACCTAGTTCTAACTCAAATCTAGAACTCGTATATTCTTAATTGAAGCGTTCTTACCTTGATATTTGTTATCATGGAACCATAGTTTGAACTTGTTACATTATTGGCCATATTTATATTTTCATGGAGGTAGCTTGATTTATAACTTGAAGATGTAAGAGCGGGCATGGACAATGTCCAAGGGCTCCACTCTAGTCCCCTAGATAGATAACCGGATACATACTATAAACCACAGGGTATGATGGACACTGGCGTCGCATTGCGCTGGGAGTACTTTTTTATAAACTGGTGAAATCCACGAATACTCACGAGGCATTCTTGTGAAATTACATGCTTGCTAGTATATTCTCATTACATGACTTTCCAGTACATAGCCTTTTTTGGCTATGAAAAAGTACATTCTTATTCATGAAATGCTAAACTTACATTCTTGCTATATACTTGCTCAATCATGTTCTCATATCTCAACCTTGATCATATCTCGTTACTTTGGTTTATTCACGTGTTTCATCATATTTTCATGATTTATCTTTACTCTAGAGCTAAAAGGTTAATTACTTAAACATTGCCTTCATATTGATACGAGGATATCTGCTGGGCATGCGTGCTTATTCCTTACTTTTTTAGTAAATTCTAGCGTGTCGGATTCAGACTATTCAAGTGATGGATCCGGGAGTGATTGAAAGATCGAGAGAATACCTAGTAGAGTCTTAAGTCAAGTCAAGTCAATGTATTTTTCCTTTATTTGAGTCTAGTGAATTGAGTCAAATACCATTTTAATTGGATTATCATTATCAATAAAAGTTAGATTTTGTCCAAATATTATGCATTTATTTCTTATGTGTGAATGTGTTAGCGTGCTGATTATGTTGCTCACGTGAGGCGTACTAGTCGACTGTTCACGCTCCCGATTGTTTTCCGCTGCATAATCTCGGGGCATGACAGTTAAAGTGGTATCAGAGCGTAGGTCTTAGGACTTACTCTCAGGAAAATATCATGTCATATGCTAAGTCCAACGCTTAAGGACCCATACCTATGAAACAAGGAAAGAAATTCCCCACCTATGAGAGATTCGGGTAGAACCCGGGATGACATAGTAATTAGAAATTTTCTTTAGGATTAACCCCACCAATTCCATTAGAGTTGACAAATTTATTTCTTTTCTCAGGTACCCTATTCTTACAATGGCACACCGTGTTGACTGGGACGGGATGCAACAGACTGTTGTAGGTCTTACCCAGGCACTTCAGAAATGGCCCAAGCTGGCGCGAGGGCTGGTGCCGGCGACTTACATCAAAATTTTTGAAGTTTAAATCCTCCACAGTTTTCTAGCTCTTCCAATCCATATGAAGCAGAGAATTGGATTGTCACCTCCCGAGCTTTTAATATAGCGGAAGGAATATCAGAACGTGAACAGTCGACATGGTAAGCCTCTCGCAAGTAGGAAATCAGAGCGCAAGACAATCACATAGAAGTAATTGCACAAGTAATTTTTCTTAAATTTCCAACTTTATTTCATAACCATAATCAAATTACATAAGACTATAACTGTTGACAATTTTTCATCCCTATGACTCAATAAAAATCAAAATTACATCATGACTCAACTAGACACTTGACAATCTAAGGCTTCTCTCCTCTTGAAAACCTTCATTCACTCTCGGACCCGCTGCTAGCATAAGCCGAATCCGGTTCACTAGTACTTCCTGAAAACGATAAGAAAATAGTTATGAGGACACTTTCCCAGTAGGTATCTCCGTATCAACATGAAGGTAATATTTAAATGATTAACGTCTTAGCTCTAGAATCAAGGGAAAAAAATACGAATGCGATAAATCACCTGTCATAAAATAACCAAGAATATAGAGTCACAAGATAATCGAGCAATTAGCTATCAAGTTTTAATCATGCAGATGTAAGTTGACCTTTCATGAACAAGAATGTACGAGCATGTAACTAGAAAGTACTTTACACAATCTCGTAAAGGCTATGTACTAGAAAGTCATTTAACAAGCATGTAACTTTATCATGAGCCACGTGGATTTCACTCATTTATAAGAGAAAGTACTCCCAGCGTAATGCGATGCCAGTATCATCGTACCCTATGGTTCATAGCACGTTTCTGACCATCGGTCGAGGGGACTAGCATGGAGCCCTTGGACGCAATCCGTGCTCGGTCTTAAATCTTCAAGTTATAAATCCAGCAACATCCATGAGATATAACAATAATTTCGGCCAATAATTCAATTCCAAATAATAAGTTTCATGACCAAGTAACCAAGGTATAGAACGTACTAAAATTGACATGATATATCAAAGAAGAGTTAAAAGAATATTATACTCTGGCGGCAGTCCGGCAGCATAACAATATATTCATTAAGTTTCATATCTTAATATTAACTTGTTAAACATACGTTGAGGCTCTAGATAATCCTAAGACCATCTAGGAACTCAAGAAAACCAACCCCAAGGGTCAACCTCAGGTTAGACAAGATCAGGAACTAAGCGGTCGTTTCCTGGACCGTTTCATGCAGAAAGTGGTCAGAGTCTAGACCGTTTCATGAATAGAGTCGACGCATGAAAAAGAAGTGTCGACGCAGGGAAACATTCTGGAGCTTTGCGGTCTAGTGAATGGCCGTTTGTTATCTTTTGGCGGTCTAGTCGATGTCCGCTAACAGATTCTGGCGGTCGTCCATAGGGCCGCTAAGGTCCAGAACACATAAAACACTGGTAAAGTGCTTTCTAGACAATTGGCTTTGATGGTACAACCAGATCGGCGTCCTAGTGGGAATCCCAGGCTCGTAGAGTCTTACGGAGGCCTGTTGACATCTAAAAAAAAATGCACAAGTGAAATAAGTCAAAGAGAACTTCGACCAGACAGCCAGCAACCTTGAAAATCAATCAAAGACGCGGCTCCGATGTTATCCCTGGAAGTTCTGTAGACCAAGATAAAAGGAAGATCCATTACCTCCGACACTCTATCCGGTTGAAGCCTTTCCGGCCAAGCTGCTGCCCAACACGACTGTCATTTTAGACGGTCTGGCTGATTAAAACTATGTCAAGCCCCGGGCAATCAACTGCCTGCTGCAAAGGATCTTCGAAATATCATGATACTTATAAAATGGGACCCACATCACCTGCCATGCAGTACGGATGCAGGGCATTAAAGGCATTACAAGAACATATGTAATTGCTTGACAAATGGGTCATGAATATCTAGCTGGCAAAGGCATCTAGGGCTCAACCAATTAAAATTGGTTAGAAGCCCATATGCGTATGAGGGGCGTCGAGTGGTTCGTGGGACAGAATGGGCCAAAGCCCAAATGGAGGAAATGCGCCGATCAACCCGATGCAAGGCGCGCCGAGGGTCAATTGTGCCGATGCTTCAAGGGTTCTGGAACCATTATAAAAGCTGAGGTTTGATGCAAAAAAAAAGGGAGAGGAGAAGACGGGGCATATAGAGGAAGCAGATAACAGAGAAGCAAAATACAGTGCGAAGAGAGACCAGAGTGAACAGAGGGAGCGAGAGCTAGTCTCCCCGGCGAGGTCTGCAAAGAAAACATCGTCACCGGAGTCTTGTCCGAGGTGGGCGTCCACCCTTCAAATGCCCCAAAGGGGCTGCAGTACCCTGACCCCAACTCTTCTAATTTCTGTCATGTTCATCTTTATGATTTCCACTTCATCTTTTTGATGTAGATATTTCACTGCCTCTTCTTTATTCTTCTACCCGTGGGGCATGCTGTGATTTGTGATCAGATGTAATAAACCCATATGCGATATTGAATAGTGTTTGTGTGTCTCTTCCTCTGCTTTTCTTTTTGCGTCGCTGTGATTTGTCTGTCAATTTTCCCGACGGCCAGCATTTGCTGTGCCGAACGGTGTCCGTGATGAACGTTCTGTTTACGACGAGTATGTCTCATTATGTTCTACCACCTCTTCTTCCCTATATGAAACATGTTTTACACTGGCATCTCGATCACGCCGAGCTGTTGAGTTGTTTCTCTAACCTCATAATCACAATGGGAACCCTAGACAATCTATCTCGTGGCTGTTCATTCAAATTGCGAGGGATATTGCAATAATGTCGTACGATCTAATTTTAATGACAAATCAGCCTCCCATGGACTTTCTGTGAATGAGCCTCTATTTTCCCCTTTCATGGTTTCCCAAGAATCATTTTCAGAGCCCCAAACCCCAACAAAACATCTCGCAGAACCCTGCTATTGACCCTCGGCGCCTGGCATTCCCTATCGGCCAGCCCATTTACAAACCTTTCACTCGGTGTTCGCTCCTTCGGTGCCTAAGAGTTTAGCCCACGCCGATTCTGGGCGCGTCGAGAAAGCAGCATCCCACCGCGCCGGTGTTGGGGCACGCCGACCATGGCATCCCACCGTGCCGACCTCCTACTCCGACCGTTGCCTCTCTATCCGCCAATTCCTACTACATTTCAAAGTCTTGCAACCCTTCAAGCCATTGAGACACTCAACCTCCTAGTAATCCCCAACGAACCCTAAGACCCAACATCCAAGCCTACTAGGGAGAAATTATAGTTGTTCATTCAAATACACACGGGAGCTAAATTAACGGGGTTTTACCCCTACATTTTCCGGTCAACCGCCGACGCTTCTCTTTTAACCCCGTTCGCCCATAGAGTTCTGCCACTGCATGTTCTTCGATGGTTCCTCTAAGGGGAATATTAATAAGATGCCGTGATGGTGGACATTGTCCCATCTTATCTCGATCCTCTTGGATCTCGGGTTAGATATGCCCGTCTTTCTTTAGCTTCCATCTCGGCACTCCGTGGATGGATGTCCTATACTTCCCCGGGCATGATCTGAAATAAGGGAAGATGTTGTCCAAATGAATTTCGATCTCTGCTATATCAAACCATTCTCATTTCCAAACCCCCTGGGATCTAAAGAGGTCTGCCTCTGCATGTCCTCTATTGATTCCCTCCTGGGGAATAATAATATTAAAATGCCGTGGTGAGCGAATACCGACCCGATTTAGTCCCAACTCGTGATATTCGGGCATTGATATGCTCCGATCTTTTGGGGATTCTGTCCCGGCTCTGCGTGGATAGTTTCCTATTCGCGCTTAGCATAGTCCAAGATAAGGGGATATGCTGCCAGATTTATTTTGTATACTTCTGTAAAATCGCTAAATGAGCATGTAGTGCAACTATCAAATTAATGCCACAGATTCTGGTTATTCCGTTCTTATGCTCGTCTAGCTCTGTGAAGAACGATGTTTCATTCCCTTGCAACCGTTTGCATGATGATTAATAAGAATCCAATGTCCACTCCCTGTTCTCCCAGTATATCAAATGGTGTGTGGCTGAAAGTCGGGTTATGCCCGACCGGAAACCGTCATTATGCGTGATGATGGTCCTCGGACTTGGGTTCTCTGCCTCGCACCGGGAATCAGACTAATAAGCCGTAATAAGCTGCAAATTGCATAATCGCATATATACATCTTTTATCCTGCATAAGAATAAGCACGACAGTCATATCTTGTTCTGCCCCTAGGATCCTTCTACTTTGGCAACTAATCAAGGGTTACCCTTATTTAGAGGGGTGTAATTAACGTCATAGTCTTTATGGTGTGACAGACTTTCAGTTCTGACCCAAATCTCACAATCGACTGACTAAGTCAGATCGAGCGCACAACGAAAATTATCACTTCAGTGACTAGCACGCCTAAATTAATAAATAATAATAAAAAAATAAAATAAATATAAAAGGTAATATAAAAATAATAATAATAAAATCATTCCGCAAAGCTGGCACGCCCAGTGGGACCGAGTCTCCCTTCATCTTTTCGCCAAAGTAGGAGGCCTGGCGGCCTCCCCCAAAGTTCTGACTGTGAGCTGGTCTTATTTGTAGGAACTTAAATGGAGACTGGATTAGTTTCGCTTAAGTTCGGCCAACAGATCATTGACAACCATGTTCGTGATGGGTACCTGGCGGTACCAACTATGTTCGGATCCATGCCGCCGATAGTGGGCTTCCCGATTTGTTTGGGGCTCGCATTCGTCGACCTGCTCCAGGTTGATAATGAAGCTGAAAAGGCTACTATGGTAGAAGCCGTGAATGCATTAGGTAGGAAGAAGCCACAGAAGATTGTTGTCTCATACACTGTCATTCCATGCTATGTCCATCATGTGGACTGGAAGACTATGCTCCTCCTGCTGCTGGCGAGAGAAGGAAGAGAAATTATAGAAGATATCAGACTGCTGCACCTCGAGGGCACCTGTCGACCTCAGGAAAGTCCATGCTGATTGGAGGAGTACAGGTGTACCTCAATGGTCGCCCGGCTGAGGCACTATCCGACCACATCATTCCAGCGGTCCCCACCTATAACAAGTTCCAAGTGTTGGCCACCAGGAGGGCCAACTTAGAAAGAGAAGAGAAGAAGCCACTTGCTCCCATGCCAGTGAAGTTCAAACAAATATGGGTGCCCAAGAAAAGTCGAGGCCCGGTACTAGCCCCTAAGAAGAAAGAAACTATTACCATGCGCCCCATAAGAAGGGGCAAGGAAGTTCAAATAGAAGTGGAAGAGGTGGAGGTGGTCACCCCAGTGGCTGCTCCGCCCATATGAAGAGCCTGTGCCAGGCAGGTAGATATATTCTGATACCCTCGGAAGATGTACCAGACTGCTCAGATGTCAAGACTGGCTCGCCAACCGATGACTCGGTATCGCCTACAGCTTCAAGCTATTCCCTCGAGGTGCAGTCAAGAGGAGATGGACAAAGTAGTCCTAGATTATTTCCACTGCCTGGGAAACTCATACCTAGGGCAATAAAGTTTGCTCCGCGCCATGGGCGCCAAAGAAGAGGGAAAGAATCATAAAGAAGAAATTATGACAGGAGCCTCATGCACAAACTCCAATAAGTTTGAAGATGGCCGAAGGGTCGTATATTTAAAAGATACCCTACAAGAGTAAGAGAAAGAAAGAAGAGTGTCTGTATTCGATCGTTTGATCTTCCCTGGTCACGCTCAGAGAAGAGTTTGGAGACAAAGAGGAAAATTGAAGATCTTTGCCTGCAACATGACGGGAGTGATTGGCGGGTATGATGCTCTGCCCGACCAATCTGAAGATGTGATCAGAATAGCTCAGAGGCCCAGACCCATAACAAGGCAAGGCCAGGCAACAAAAGAAAAGCTTGCAGCAATTGATGATTTACCGGAGATCACCACCTTGACTGTAAATGCGGTGACTTCAAAAGAAGAAAATGTGCCACTAATGATCCCGACTGAAGGGACATCCAGTCAAATGACAGAAGAGATGCCTATGGCTACAGCTCTGGACCCAGCTATCTTGATGGTGTTTAGAAGGTACCAACAAGAGATTGAATCTCTTAAAAGGCAATTGAATGAGAAAGATGAGCAAACCCCTGTCTCCAAGCATGCTGGACCAACGAAGGAGATTTCCAGTTCGGCTGAGGTCGTGATACCTGCCGTTTCCCACCAAGCAAGTCACGGGAAAGCTCCATGTTAGCCCTTCCCGCAACAGCCAACAGTGCAGCCTTCGGCATTCCAAGTGCAACCCTCTCCGTCAGGAGTGCAGCCATGTCACGCCCCGAGCGCGAAAGGAACCCGGAGTGCGTGACGAGTTTATATCGATCATGTCAATCAGAGCGTTAGTGTATTCGACTCAAAGATAGAGCGCGCAAAGTAATAATAACCCAATCCTTTAATTCAATTATAACCTCAAAGTATTACTATTACAATTCACCTGAAAGAAACACAAAGACTCAATAAAAGGAAAAGTACAAGGAATGACTCAAGAAAATGGAAAAACAAGACTAGACGATGCTTTGATAGATGGTTGTAGCTCTAGTCTCTTCACTCTTGACCTTCCCCATCTGATTGTGTTTCATCATCAGACTTACCTGAAAAATAGGGGAAAATACTGGATGAGCAAACGCTCAGTAGGAATTATATCTCAAGTGCTAGCTAGCTTTAAGTAGATTACAAGTTACATGAATGTAGTATAGCTATGCATGTTTGCGTAAAACGACAAAAAAGAGTGTATATCAAGATAGAGAATGTCTATCAATCAAGAGACAGTTGAGTGAACTAGCATGTCTTTCAAGAATACATGTCAATAATTATAAAGATATTCAAGCAAGTACTTTTAGCATGTCATGTCGAGAATTGGCTATCTTGTTCAAGCAAGTAACAATAAATACCCTTTCCGGGTCACACAAGTCATGTCATGTCAAGTCAAGCACGAGATTGTGGAATGTCAACGAGAATAACAAGCACTTCGGTACAATGCCACACCGTGATCATTACAACTCCCATGGACACTAGTACTTTCGGGTGCTCCTCCCAGGACCAGATCGGGCCCTTATATGCGCAGGCATTGATCATGTATTTCGACATCCACTATAGTTATAGCTAATATAGAATTCCAAAGGATTCAAGCTTGTAGGAACTTTAAGGTAGACCATAGAGAGTAGGATTTCAAGGTCGAACATGATATGTAAGGACGATAATAACGGTATACCCGCGATTGCGATAAAACTAGGAGGAGATGGCTCCCTTGAAGGGTGCCATGTCATTAAGAATAAGGGCTCATATAGAAATGGTCGCTCATCCTTATACATGATAAGGTAGATAGAATTAGCGTCCCCATGATAAGGTAGACACAATTCTTAAAGGATATAAATGGTATGGATTGCCCATCCCATTATTTCAAGAATATTCTCATGACATCCTGCCGGTATATCATGAGGGCTGGTATACCATGTTTCTTTAGAGTGACATGGCATTTAAAAAGTGTCATGGGTTTTTATGGTACAACCAGCTCAATCGGCCTTGAGGGAATCTAAGGCATCGAGGAGACTTACGGAGGTCTCTATGACTAACTCACCGATTCGAAGGAACGGTATGTCCAACGAAGGGCTCGTATGTCATCGAGAAAGTATAGGGTAATCGATGAATCTCCGAGAAACGTGGGACTATACTCACGGTATGGAATATAGTGCCTAATATGTAACCCATCGCTCGGGTATACCTGAAATCGACGGAAACATATATCTTAGAAAATGGCGCCTGGGTACTGGTCGCTATTTCTTAAATAGCGACTGGGGCGCAGCCACTATATTATCGAAACGCGCCTGTGACCCAGCCGTGTCCTTTACATTCCATTTCCAGTTTTAACGTAAACAAAACTTGGAATTTGTATAGCCTTTCAATACATCATTATGTTCTGGATTAAATAGCGCCCATGGCGTAGCCACATTTCAAAAATAGCACCCTAGGTCAAGTCGTGTTTCAAGTCTGTGTATAGGGTGATTGGCGCCCTCATTGCAGTCGCCTGTCAATAGATAGCGCCCAACTTATAGGCGCGATATTAAAACATCGCCCATGCTTCAGGTGTTGTTTAATCATGTGCAAATTTCAGGAAACGGTTCACATGGTCATGTAGAGGAAAATTAGGGGAATCAAGTCATGCATGTATCAAGTTAAGTTGATTTCAAGATGTCAAGTTATTAAATTTTAAACATGCTGATTTAATTATTCAGTTTATGAAAGTGGCGACTACCAAGCAGTCGTGCCTTAAGAATAGCGCCCAAGCCTGGGTCGCTATTTCACTGTTGTAGATATATTTCTCTCCTCCTACTAAAGATCAATATGCATCATGAGTGGAACAATGTGCGATGAGCAAATAACAAGGATAAGAGGAGAATAGAGAACAAAAGGACCGTGATCGCCACCAAGGTGCCGGACGTGATGGACACGCCGTACCTTGGAAAGAGGGGGAGTACTCGCCTAAGCTGCAATGCTGGATAGATGAACGGCTCCTGGAGGGCCGCCTACTGGATGCACGGTCTTACGATAGACCGCCTAAGTGCGCTGCAGAGGGTGCGGGAGGAACTACCACTGGAGGACGGACGACGCTCTGTTGACCGCACCAACAGGATGAACGGTGCTTTCTGTACCGTACACGATGTTGAACGGTTGTCTGAAAACCGCACAAGTCCACCACGTAGTAAGTTGCAAGGGGTCCAACCTCCACCCTCTCCGGCCGGCCAGAGGAGATGGGCCTCATGCTGATGATTACTGACCTGCAAAACAACGTAAGAAACACACAGAAAAGACCTAAATTAGAACTTGACGGTGTAGTAAATGTCAATATAAGAAGAAATGAACATAAACAAATGGCAAGGGGAATACCTGGGGGTTTTAAACCCCTTGGGTGACAAAAGCATGGGTGGATGTGTGCATGATAATGAGACAGAATGGGGAAGTATGGAGAAAACGATGCATGCAATGAAAGGAAAGTGATGAAAACTATAAACTAAAAGATTCAAGACCAAACTACTCCCGGAACCGGAGGCTTATATGGACGTAGAAAGCCTCCCTCGTTGGTGCTAGGTCACTCAAGAATGCGGCAGGGCTTCGCCGTTGACCAAAAATCCCCCCCCCCTCTTCAGTCTGGCCATTAGGGTCTATTTATAGAGCCTAGAAAGCCAGCCCCGAAATTAGGGTTTAGAGTTATTTTTAGGTCAAAATTATAAAAGATAAATCGTAGATATTATCATAATCTTTTATCTAGTCGAAGCGGCATCAAAAAAGGTTGATTATCCACAGAGAAATTGACAAGAGAAGTCAGGGATAAAACCATGCATAAAAGGGATAAAAATCTGTTAAAAATCACCACTCGACAGGATGAACGGTCTTACGATAGACCGCTCAAGCTGATGGGCGGTCCATTAAAGACCGTCCAACACTGTCGGTGGAAATTCAGAAAATCAGGAAATTAACCCAATTATCGCTCGAACTGACCGAAACATCCGCCGTTGGACACTGAAAGATGAACGGTTCTAATAAGCCCGTGCAAATGTAGAGCGGCCAACCATCGACCGTTCTAACCCTGTCGGTGATAATTCAAATAATTAGATAATTATCTGAGAAATTGGCACGCGTAGGACTCTGAGATATAGGCGGTTTGAATTCGCCCGTCCATTTGTTTGAACGGGCCTGAGAGGGCCGCACAAAAGCCTGTCGGTGAATATTTAGAAAATCCTCAGAAATTAGCCAAAATGTATGAACGGTGTGGGTGCAACCGCCCCAGTCCTGAACGGCTGATGTTGGACCGTTCATACTCTTGGATACTTGACTTTCATAAAACCCGTTCAATTAATCAAAGCCAAGGTCCAATAAGCCCTGAATTGATACGGACTTTAACAAGGATGGAGGCTACCCATAAAATGGGCCCAGGACGTGCCACAAAAAATGGCCCAATGAATGATGGACAACTTAGGGCATCAACTAATGGGAGTAAGAGAAACGACTCAGCTTATCGGCATAAAATGGGTGTCAACAGATGCCCCTCCTTAACGTCCTCTTTGCATTGGAGCGAGCGGAGGTGAAGCGGAGGTGACATGGAACATGGAGCTGGAGCGGAAATGCAGCGGAGTGGGCCGGAAAGCGGGCGTTAAGGTAAAACGACACCCGTTTCTACTAACAAGGGTCATGAATCTTCGGGAAAACTTTGAATCAATCATACGGAACGATTAAACCAAAAACAACACCCGTCTGGAGGAACTAAACTAAATGAAAATAAATTGACAAGACCAACCTCATGGGGGGACACAATCCCGCGGTCCAATGAGGGGGCCACAAAAGAAAAACAGGCTAAAGCTCCAGACGGGGTCCTTTCAATCAATCAAACCAAAGCAAACCGATTCAAGAAGACCTTCCAATTAAGAGTGGAATTAGTTCTTCTTACTCGAGCATTCGAACATACGGCTGACCATCACTGATTGGGCATTCTTCAAGCAAACCATGGGGCATGAAAGCTCAAAAGATGCGTATGATGCATGCTGGGCTAAAATAAAAGAAATTGTAAAAACAAATGCGAAGAAAGATTAAAATATAAAATACTCGAGAATAATATTGCTAAGTTGGGAGAATCAGAGTCAAGATACCATCCGCAACCACAGCGTGCAGGATAGAACCATCCTCCCCGTGACATCTCAACTTAACGGCCTATCCGAAGATTAAATATGTGAAACTGGATCATCATCGTTTTTGTTGAAGGTGGAACACGTAAGTAACCGACTGGTTCTCAAGATAATATAATATAATACCATATAGTAATGCAATAAAGGTGATAGGGATAGAAAGCCATACCTGACTTACCTGTGCAGGTGAAACGGCAAGCGAAAGTTTGGACTACTGCACACGAAATTGTTAGGAAGATTTGCAATAACATCAAAATTCATCAACTGAAATGCAACCAATATTAAAGAATGCACGGTTAAGAACAAACCGCTCTAAGTAGAACGGTTAAGGATTAGCCGCATATATCACGGAATTTGAACCGACTTAGAAAGCTTACCGTTGAGTATAGACGGTCGGTAGCGAACCGCACAACCACATGGACGGTCTATCGCTAGACCGCGCAACTCCTGTAACTTCAAAAAAAAAAATGAACCCTTCGTCTCCCTCCACCGTAACTGACGGTGGAGGGAACGAAGGCCAACCCGAGGCCATTCCACCCTTCTCAACACCTCCCCCTACCTCTCCTCCTCCCTCTCAATGCGCCAAAAGCATCAAGCGAGGCGTCCAGGGATGGCCGAAGAAGGGACCTCCGTACCACCGCCGTCGACGACCGCCGCGGCGGCGAGCACCGAAGAACCACCGCCCGTGGCAGTGCCGTCATCGTCCATGGCCGAGGAGGACGCGCCCCCGCCACCGTCCGCCGTCGAGGAGGAACTGGGAACAGAGGCTGCCGAGGAAGATCTGACCGTCGTCGGGGAAGAAACGCCGGCGGAGAGACCGGCCAAAAGACCACAGGACCCCGAGGTAGGAGCCCTAAAAACACTCCCCATTTCCATTTTTATTCCATTTTTAAGCCATGCATGTTAGTTTAGGGGGTTTTAGAGGACTTAGGGGGCTGGTTTGGGGGCTAAGGCAGCCTCTTTGCCGACCGGGGGACGCCCACCATCGTCGGGGAAGACGATGGTGGGGCGGTTCAACAGAAACCGCACAACACAAGACACGCGGCCCACATAGAACCGCTCAAATCAATACGGCCTTGGAAGGACCATTCATAATCACACAGCAAACGAACCGAACCAAGCCAGGACGGTGAAGGGGTCACCGCACAAACAATGAACGGGCCACATTGGTCCGTTCAGCAACCAAACAATGCAAAACTAAACGGTTCCCATAGGACCATCCATGATAAGAACGGTGGAAGGAAGACCGTTCTTTAAGCTGTGAGTTGAATTCTTGAGGATCTTATTTGAATGACACAAAATGCAAAACTAAATTACTAAAATGCATCTAACAACGAATGAATTGAATGCAGGGGAAGCGTAGGACCCGCACCTCGTGGCTGCAGGTCCGCGCAGTGTACTTGGCGCTGCCGGACTTCCAGAGGGAGCGGTTGGCTGCCATGGGGTTCGCCCCCTTCCTGAGTATTGAGGTGTGTCACTTTGACGTAGCTCTACTCTATGCCCTGCACGACCGCTGGGACCCAGTGAGTCGGACATTCCTTTTCCCATGGGGGCATATGGTCCCCACGCTAGAGGATGTGGCCAGGCTCACGGGCCTACGCGTGCACGGGTCACCGGTTAGCGGGACTACCTTTCCCGACTACCGGGGGTTGGCTCGGGAGTTGCCGGGCTTACAGCTGCGGCGCCCCGAGCGACAGTCGACCCTCCTACCCCGGGCTGCTCTCCAGGATAGCCTGGGTTTACGACGAGCAGGCGTTGCGGTTGGCGAGCAGTCGGAGGAGCACCTGGAGCGGCTGATAGGGCTGGCACGGCCGAGAGTTGCTGCAGGACCAGGAGTGGAGGCTGACCGAGTGCTGAGGCAGTTTCTGATGCTGATGTTCGGGCGACTCCTCTTCTCCATACAAGCGGACGTGATGAGCTGCCGGTTCCTTTCCTTCCTCCAGGAGCTGGAGCACGTGGGCGACTACGCTTGGGGAGCGGCAGCCCTTGCCTTCCTCTTCGACACTCTGAGTTCGACGGCTCGTCGGACGATGCTTGGGGGCTTCTCCCCCTTACTCCAGGTACGACTCTTACCCTAGACTTAATTATACGACTCTGTGTGTTTCCTACATGCTGACACAGTGCTATGATGCAGGTGTGGGCCTACGTGTACCTGCGTGGGCTGGGCAGCGGCGAGGAGACCCGTCCTGGGCTCCTGCCGATTGCACGGAGGTGGACAGCACCTCGGGAGATGGCAGCCCAGAGACGACAGGTCCGGGAGTTGCAGGACGACCTAGACTCTCTACCGTATACCTCGGTATGCTTCTAGACTCAGATACTCAACTTTTAATAATGCAATTCTTATATGATGATGCTGATGAGACTTTTTATTCTATGCAGGTACGGTGGACACCCTACACGGGGGAGAGCCAGGAGGGCCAGCCGTGGGTGACTGAGGCCCTCGCCTTCTCCGGACGAGACGTGTGGCTTCACTGCATGAATGTGGTGGAGCCACTACACTTCAGATTGGTGATGAGGACCATCGGGGTCCATCAGCCCGCGGTGGAGTTCCCTACGCCTGAGAAGGCGGGGGAGCGAGTGACGAGGACGACACGAGGACTCCGTGAGGCGTACGACTGGACCGCGAGGAACGCCACCCAGATCGCCGACTGGATCGCACGAGGGCGAGTGGTGACCGCCCGGGCTGAGAGCGACAGCGCGTACTACACCGCGTACGCACGCCACTACCGGGACCAGGTGTTCCGGGGTGCTCACCGACCGGTACGACTTCTAAACTTGAATTCTTTCTATTATGCTTATGATTCCTATATGATGATGCACTGACACATGGGCTTCTAAATGCAGCTGGACCCTGCGGGACGAGTGGCGGAGTTGCAGGGACTTCTGCACTCTACCATCAGGGAGCGGGATGAGGCCCGGCAGGCCCTGGCCTTACTGGTGAGTCTTCTACACCTTACACTCTTTAAATTATGCAATTCTATATGATTATGATTATGCATGTGACTGACCTGGAGTATTTGGATGCAGCGTGCCGAGGGTGCTCAGAGGGTGAGACCAGATGCCCCTTCCTCCTCTACGACCCAGACTCGGCCGACCGGGCTGCGAGAGATGCGGAGTTCACTCGGATGGTAGCGCGGGCCAAGGCGGCCGAGGTGGCGCTCACTGAGAGGGTACGCAATTCTAAACTTCCCCTTGCTTATTGTGCTTATGAATGAAATGCTTATGCAACTGCCTAATAATGATATGCAGACGGCCGAGCTGACCCGCCTCCAGACAGAGCTGGAGCAGAGCCGGGTAGTGGCTAGGGAGGAGGTGGCCCGGGTGCGCGAGGAGGCCGCGCGGAGTCGACCGGCAGACGCAGTGGAGACGGCACTCCTCCGGGCCGAGCTAGAGCGACTACGAGCCGGTGCTACCGAGGCGGACCGTTACCGGGCAGAGGCAGAGCGTTACCGGAGTGAGGCAGAGCAGGCCCGTCTATAGGTTGCCAGGTTGGAGGGCAAGGTGGAGGGTCTGAAGGAGGCAAGTCGGGAGCGCAGCAGGGCGACTGCGAGTGGCAGCCACGGCACCCACGGGTCCGTGAGGAGTTACTTCACTGGTTCCTCTGGCCATCGGAGGAACGAGGAGGAGGAGCGGCGCCGGCGATGATGTGATGAGGCGACCTCAGCGATGCCTCCCCCAAAGAGGCATGAGGACGGTGGAGACAGCGACGGTGGCCAAGGAGAGGGACAGGCTTGACTGTGTACTGGGCCCATCTTTTGTACATGATGTGATATGATATGATAGTGGTATGCATGTTTTTGTTTTGATTTTTGTTTGTGACTGTATGTATGCATGAATGAACGTGACTTAGCTACTAGAGGGGGTGAAGCAAACATGCGAGATTGAAAGGTGCGCCCGACCTGAGAGAGGGACGCACACGCCGATTTGAGTGAGAAAGAGATGCACACGCCGACTTGAGTGAGATGGGAGTGACGCACACGCCGACTTGAGTGAGATGAGTGACGTACACGCCGACTTGAGTGAGAGGAGTGACGTACACGCCGACTTAAGTGAGATGAGAGTGATGTACACGCCGACTTGAGTGAGATGAGAGTGACGTACACACCGACTTGAGTGAGATGAGTGACGTACACGCTGACTTGAGTGAGATGAGTGCGCCTATTAGTTGGGCAGGTGGATAGAAAGGGCGGACCAGATGGGCGGTTCTCACAGGGCCGCTCAAAGTGACAAACGGTTCCCAATAGACTGCTCCAATACGATTTAAACGGTTTAATACTAACCGTGTTGAGTGACAAACGGTTTGTAATAGGCCGCATTAGTGGTTGGATCCGGGTTCTCTAGTAGGAGATGAACGGTCAGATGAGGACCGCACGATAGGATGGGCGGTCTATCGTAAGACCGTCCAAGTGGATACCCTGCGAGCCTTAAAGGGGACTTCTCTGGAGAGTCCTCAACCCGAGGGTAAGGTGATTTGAACCTATCCACACCTCATCCTAATCCATCCTGAACCTATCCAACCCTAATCCTAAGAGGCCTAGGCTTCCTAACAAGCCCTATAAGTGGGGGAGGAGTCTAAATTCGCAGCTCACATAACCCTCTCCTTCCAAACCTTGAAACCTTTGATTCTCATTACCAATTCCTCATGAAGAGGGCTCTAGAGGGAAGTTCTATGGAAGGATCATCTTTTGAAGGGCCAACACCGGCCAGAAAGGAGCGGGAAGTGCTCCAACGGCTAAGCTCAATCCCCCGGCATCTCAGTGCTACTCCTATGAGAGAGGTAAGCTCATCATGGTTCATTCAACTTCTTTTACGTCAACTTCACTTATGTGTCCTCTCTCTCTTACGTTCTCTTTCAGCTCCTTCCGGGCCCGAGGCGCTATTCTGGTTTGAAATGGGTGGCTCCCATGATCCGTGCTTTGCCCCTCGGGGTGACTTGTCTTCTCAAATCCTGGCACCTACATTCCCTTTTAGTCTTAGGCCAGAACTACCCTAAGCTCTCATTGGATTGGCACAGCATCTCAGCTTTGATAGAAACATGGCATCCTCAGACCCATACCTTCTTCTTTCCATCCTTTGAGGCCACGATCCTATTAGAGGAGGTAGAGACCTACTTCGGGTTCCCTAGGTCCAAGGTGGGGGAGGAAGACTTGATATGCCATACTGTTGCCCCTATAGACCCAAAATTCATCCTAGGAGGGTTCATACCAGACAGCAAAGACATTCGTACCTTTGTAGGTCCTCGTCATATTTACCTCCTTCCTCTTAGTCAGTGGGTAGTAGAGCATTGCAAGAATAAATGTGGGTGGACCGAGGCCATAGCCAAAGCTGCATCTATCTGCCTGTGCGGGGCCATCCTCTTCCCTTCGGCTGACCATGTGTTAGAGATTCCCTTACTTAGCACCATCAGCGGCCTGTGGCAGGGGCTTTCCATCTCCCAGGCCATCTTAGCCTACTTGTATGAGGGTCTCAGCTCAGCGGCCTTAGGAGGCCCTCTCTTTGGCTCTATGATCCTATTGGAGTGCTGGATGGGAGTTAGGATGAAGTTCATCCCAAGAGAGGATATCACTACTGTCAGCAGGATCTTCGGGAGCCACCCCCTTTACTTCATAGGAGGCGCCTTCAGGTTCTCCCCAAAGGTTGAGTGCAGGACGGCCGAGATGAAGACCAGGGACGAGTGGCGCCCGTACCTCCACAGACTGCCCCTGGATAGATTTGTGATGCGCCCGGACTTCCTCCACGACACCACTATCAGACTACCTCGGAGGGCGGGCTTGGACTTGAGGCTCGTGAGCGATACTGCATTGGCGATGTACAGCCCACACAGGTGCTACCTACAGGTTGGACTACCCCGGACCGTGCTACCGACGCTACCCTACCTTCCCGTGCTACAGGCGAGGAGGATCGGGAAAGAGGAGGACGAGCAGGCGGTCAGGAGCGCGCTGATTATGTGGGAGGTGAGCAGGGTGCGCACCCTACCAGCAGAGGTTGAGGAGGTTCCAGAGACACGACAGGCTTACCTTAGGGAGCTGAGAGAGATACGTCCCCGCGGGGATGCCCAGCGGGGGACAGAGTGATTGTTTTATCTTTTCATGATGATATGGATATGGATGTTTAGAGTTTGATATGAGAATGAATAAGATTGATGGTTGAGATGATTTTGAGTTTGGACATTCTCTGATGTGATTGCGTGCGCCCATGGCCTGGTTGTATCTTCGATCTTCTGTTTGCCCCTGTGCTTACACAAAATGAATAAAGGAAAATAGGTTAAATCTGTTTTTGGCTTGACCCCTTGCCCGCGGAAAGTTTAGAAAGTGACCAATCCTTGATTTTGGTCAAGGGGGCAAGCCTTATCAACATAGGCAAAAAAAAAACACAATGACAAAGTGCAATGCATGCGATGCATATGAGAATTTTTTTTTTTGGAGGTTTTGAAATATTTGATTTCTTTGAGTTTTGGAATATTTGATTTTTTTGGGTTTTGAAATATTTGATTTTTTTGGGTTTTGAAATGATTGATTTTTTTGGATTTTGAAATATTTGATTTTTTGGGTTTTGGAATGATTGATTTTTTTTGGGTTTTGAAATGATTGATTTAATTCTTTTTTTTTGGAGTTTTGAAATGATTGATTTTTGTGGAGTTTTGGAACCAGCTCAAGCTTAAATAACAGGGACCCTCTCATCTCGCTATGGACTTCCCGAAACTCAGCACGTGCGAAAAAGGGGGCCGCCCGTGGCCGGGGTCAACTTTGCTCAACGGTGTTTCTGCCGAGGCCATACCCGGGGTGGGATTTGTTCCTTGGAAAATTGAAAAAGATTGAGTAGTGAAGCTGGTGGTAGGTGTAGAGGTTCTAGGGCTTGAGTTCTTCCCAAGACACTCCCCTTTTCAAAGAATCCGGTCTGTTGCGCCGGGGCTCTGTGTCCGTTATGGAACCTACATCCGCTCTAGGCACGCGTACGACCGGGCTCATAATGTCCCGCGGGGAAACTGTACTGCCACTCTTGCCATGCCTAGTTGTATTATTTGGGGATTTCGAGAGCCTCGAGCTTTGTGCTCTCAGCCTTGACTTTTGATTTTGCCCCTCTTCTTTCCCCTTTTTTTGCTTTTCTTTTCCTTTTCTTTGCAGAATAAGGTCTTAACGGGCTGCCCCTATTTGAGACCTCTTTTAGAGGGGGGTCTAGGTCAGTTCTCGCCCCCCTTTATTCACCACTTGCCCCTATTTTCAGCCGAGAGAGAGGAAATACAAGGATCTTCACTTTCCCCAGGCATGGCCAAAGGAGAAACGGTGTCGGACAGCACAGGAGAAAACCGAACCACGGGTGGCTGGGTAGTGTGTGAGATGCTGGACCCAGGTCCTCCTTTCGCGATCAGGTGGGGTGTACCCCGCCATCGAGCCGTTGCTGGTTTTGACTCTATGGATAGAAACGTTTTAAATATAGCCCATTCCACGGGTTTGGCAATTCTTCACCCTCTGCGTTGATTAGACGATACGCATTACCCGGGTAAGCTTCCTTGATTACGAATGGCCCTTCCCAGTTGGGTTGTAGCTTAGACCTGGGACCTGCCGATCTGATGAATTTACGTTTCAACACCATATTACCTACTTGAAATTTTCTTTCAATGACCTTCTTTTGAAAATATCGCGAGACACGCTTTTGATACACCGAAACATGATTGGCCGCATTCAGCCTCTTCTCGTCTAAGAGTTCAAGTTGGACTAGCAACGCCTCTCGACGATCGTCGAGATTAAGTTCTTTGTCCAGCTGCACTCTTAGGGAAGGGATCAAAATCTCATACGGGAGCACCGCCTCCATCCCATAAGTGAGAGCAAAAGGAGTCTGCCCTGTAGGGGTGCGGACGGAGGTGCGATAGGCCCATAGAGCTTCTATCAGTTTGTCGGCCCAATCAGCAAATTTATGCGATTCGCATGTTTTCTTGATAATTTTGAGAAGGGTTTTATTTGTGGCCTCAGCTTGGCCATTACCTTGAGGGTAGTATGGTGATGAATGATGCAAAGCTATATTGAATTTCTTACAAAGGTCGCGGAGTTCTTGTGATATGAATTGAGGGCCGTTGTCGGTGACGATGTCGCCTGGCACTCCAAACCGCGAGATGATGTTCTTCATAATAAAGCGGCATACTGTGGTGGCTTTGATCTCTGCATATGCTTCAGCTTCCGCCCATTTGGTGAAGTACTCCGTAGCCGTCAAAATGAAGGATTTCTGCTTGACTGCGGAATTCGGGTCACCGAGGGGTCCGATGATATCAAAGGCCCACATGGAGAACGGCCAAGGAGCAGAAAGAGGATGAAGAGAAGAAGCAGGAGCATGGATTTTGTCAGCATGGAGCTGGCACTGGAGACACCTACGGACATAGGTGGAGCAATCTTCTTCTAGGGTCGGCCAGTAATAGCCCTGCCTAAGAATCTTCTTTGCCAACGCCTGTCCATTCACATGCCCTCCACATTCGCTGGAGTGAGCTGCTTCTACTACTTTCCAAGCCTCTTCGTCATCTAGACACCTCATTAGAACTCCGTTCAGAGCCCGCCTATATAACTCACCAGCAACAATTGTATATCTTGCAGCGACTCTTCTAATGGCCTTTCTCTGTTCAGCATTCGCAGCCTCCGGAAATGTGCCATCCCTGCAATACTGCTCAATTTCGTAGAACCACGGCAATCCTTCTTCTTCGATGATTTCCTCAAGCTCAGTCAAGGATACTTCTCTCACCTCCTCCCTTTCTGTCTTCTTCTCTACAGACTTCCTAAGGTTGTCAAACCAGGGATCCTGCGGGGAAGGAACATCTAACCGCTGGACCACAATGGTCTCAGTGGCACGACTGAGGGGGAACGCGAGGGAAGAAGCGAGTGACGCAAGTGCGTCAGCCAAGATGTTCTGAGAACGAGGAGTATGAATATAGATAAGTTTTCGGAACTGCCTAGCCAAGAGCGTGACCAGATCTTGATAGGGCTTAAGCTTAGGGTCACGGGTGCGGTAAGTTGACAGAACTTGACGCAACACCAATTGAGAGTCTCCTATGATGTTAAGGTATCGCGCGCCCATGAGGTAGGCGTGCTTCAGACCGGCAAGGAGAGCCTCATACTCGGCTATATTATTAGTGGCAGGGAATGAGAGTTGATAAGCAACAGGGATGGTTACTCCCTCCGGAGTGAGGAGAACGGCGCCAACTCCGCTGCCCTGGGAATTGAGAGCACCATCGAAATGAAGAGACCAGAAAGGAAGATGAGTGATTACTGCCAAGTGTTCATCAGGGAACTCGTCCTGGATTGAATCAGTACGAGGAATAGGAGAATGAGCGAGGTGCTCAGCGATAGCATATCCCTTGATTGCTTTCTGAACGATGAAGGTGATGTCAAACTGGGAAAGAAAGCTCTGCCAGCGAGCTAGTCTGCCAGAAAGGACAGGCTTTTCCAAGAGATAACGAATGGGGTCCATTCTAGAGATCAGCCTAACCTCGTGGGCGAGGAAATAGTGTTTAAGCTTCTGAGCTACCCACACTAGCGCCGCACAGGTCTTCTCCATGGCAGTATACTTAGATTCAGCAGGATTAAATAACCTCGAGAGGTAGTATGCTGCCCTTTCCCTTCCTTCATCATCTACCTGTGCCAAGACAGCTCCTAGGGAGTCCTCAATCACAGAAATGTACAATATCAGGGGTTTCCCAGGGACGGGTGGTTGTAGAACCGGGGGATTAGAAAGGTAAACCTTAAGCTCCTCATAGGCCTTTTGGCATTGTTCATTCCATTCAAATTTTGCGCCTGCCTTTAACAGTTCATAAAATGGGCGGCATCTTTGCGAGTGTTGAGATATGAACCTCCTTATAAATTGCAAACGCCCAATCAAGCCTCGAAGTTCAGTAATGTTCTTTGGCGGCGGCATTTCCATGACGGCCTTTGCTTTGTTTGGGTCGATCTGAATCCCCCGTTTACTAACTATGAATCCAAGCAATTTCCCTGACGCAACTCCAAATACACATTTCTTCGGATTCATTTTTAACTTATATTCCCTAGCCCTTTGCAACACTTTGGCTAGAATGGCGGGGTGTTCTTCTTGAGACCTCGATTTGACCAGAATATCATCCACGTAAGCTTCCAAGTAGACATGCATCATATCGTGGAAAATAGCCATCATCGCCCTTTGATAAGTGGCACCTGCATTTTTCAATCCGAAGGGCATGACAACGTAGCAGTATGTGCCCCAAGGCGTAGTGAACGAGGTCTTTTCTTGGTCTTCTGGAGCTAGAAGGATTTGGTTATATCCAGAATAACCATCCATGAAAGAGAGGGCTTCGTATCCAGCTGTGTTGTCGACTAAGACATCGATGTGAGGAAGTGGAAAATCATCTTTTGGACATGCCTTATTTAAGTCCCTAAAGTCAATACAAATCCGGATTTTACCATCCTTCTTCATTACTGGGACTATGTTTGCCACCCATTGTGGATATAGTACAACTCTAATGAACTTGGCCTTATGCAATTTATCAACTTCTTCCTTAATTCTCAAGGCCATCTGCGGGTGGAATCTTCTCGCCTTCTGCTTAACGGGTGTTGCCCCTGGTTTTAGGATCAATCGATGTTCAACCAGTGCAGGGTCAAGACCTGGCATGTCCTCATAGGACCAGGCAAAAGAGTCGCTGTACTCCCTCAAAACCTTGATAAGCTCCTCTTCGACCTGAGGAGGGAGGTTAGCAGAAATAAGTATGGGCCTGGGATCCTCTTCTGTTCCGAGATTAATCTCTTTAGTGGGCTCATCCACTGCCGAGGAAGGTTCGTCAAACTTCTTTAAGCCTTGTGCGTATAAATCGGCAGTGTCACCCACCTCACTTTCCTCATCATCAGCTGGGTCCTTTTCATTTACGATTTCATATACCCCTAGTCCATCATTGCTCCATACCCCTTCCAATTCTTCACCATCTTCCAAGACGATCGCGAGTTCTACAAATTCAGGGCACTTCAGAAGGGCGTGGCATCTTTCAGCCAGATCTTGCAGAAACCTATCGGGAATGGTTTTGGGATGACGCGTCACGGGGCGCGCCGCAGACGTGGATGGGCTTACTAGACTCGAACTAGACTCTACTCCCACTGACTCGACTAACCTAGGAGACTCTGCACACTGTACATTTACCCTAGGAGAGAGGAAATCTACTGGAAGAGAAACAGGGGTCTCGTGCCCCTAGGAACCTGAGCAGAACATAGCGTAATCTTCCATTGAGACCTCCGTTTTGAAATTGACATTTTTTTTGGAGGCCGGAGGTGATCATGCAGCAAGAGGAGGAAGAAGACGGAGGAGGAGGTAACTGCATGGGGAACAATTCTGGAAATATGCAATCAAAGAAAGGATCAGAAGAAGAAAATCACATTTCATGGAGCTGAGCTCCGGGGGGAGGAGGAGTAAACAATGTTGAAAGATCAATGGGCCGGCAATGCCCACAAACACAAGGAACAAACAGAATTTCGGGCCTCTCCGTGAAGTGTGGTTCGACCAAGATCGGAGGAGAACGAGGAACAAACCCCAACTGTTGGAACCAAGAGGCAAGACGAGATGGGTACATAGAGTAAGAAATGACAGAGTTCCCCACTTCCCGTGGCCCCTGGCGAGCCAATGGCATCGGAGACGCTTACCAGCTGCGTCTCCTTTTTCTTCGGTTTGCTTTCTTTTTTCTGAAACAACTTTTCAAAACAACCAGACCAATCTTCTAGGTCACCAACCACTCTTTGCAGCGGCGGTGGTGGCTCAGTGACAACACAGGCTTCATCTGCCTTTTCTTTGAGACTGGACGGCGATTCCTTCAAGGTACCTGGCTGTAACGGCCCTTTTACAAAATGTTGCCGGTAGTCCCATGTTAATGGCCCAGAGTCTCCAAGTACTGACATTGAGGATTCACGGTAACCGAGGCCTCGGCGGCCCATCTTCCTTCCTTTGGGAATGGGGTTGGTCCGGCCCTGTAACTGTGCACCAAGCCCCTGGCCCGGCTGATAACCCAATTTCAAAATCATCTGCCATCCTTTGGAATCTCTAATCTTGGATTTGACTTTCACATTGACTGGCGCAGTGGTGGGCTTGCGTGACGCATATGCCCATGAATAATTCAAATCCATCACCGACAGAACCGGCCTATTGGTGGGCCAGAGTGTAGGGAGAATCTTAGCCGCTATGGCATCAACATTTTGGACTGTGGAAATACTTTTTACCTTGACCACCCGCCCTTGGAATGGGAACTTCAAGCATTGGTGGGCAGTGGAGGGTATGGCATTTAAACTGTTCAACCATGGATGACCCAGTATGGCTTTGAACATTGGGTCTATGTCCAATACATAAAAATCCACGTTCATGACCAGGGGCCCTAGCTCGGCCTGTATAGTCACGACCCCGTGACAAGCACGCCTGGAATTATCATAGGCTGCTATTGTAGTCGGTGTTGGCTTGAGCATGTCTTCTGAGATATTGCAGGCACGGAGGGTACTTAACGGACACACATTTATTGATGCTCCTGTGTCCACAAGGGCAGACTCCACGGCCACTTTGTTAGGGAAATGGTGATGCACAACGACATCTGCCGTGCCTCAGGGGGTGCCAGTTCTGATTCAGAAAATGAAATGGAAGGTCCCTTGGTAATTGTTGCCAAAACCGACGGCAAGCTATCTACTGCCACGTCCTCGCTCACCATAACTTTCTGCAGGAAAGTCTTCAAGGCGTCCTGGTGTAGTGGCGACCTCTTGATTAATTCCAAGACTGAGATTTTGGCCGGCATCCGATCTAAATGCTGCAATAAATCATATTTTGTGCCCGGCACAGGGTCTACTTCTTCTGTTTCAGCTGTGGGGGAATGAACTTGGAGGTTAGGTGCAGACGCACCGGAAGGGGAAAAAATTCTCTGGAAGGGACGCCCGCTCCGAAGGGCGCACTGTGATGCTGGCCCGGCCTGAGATGGACCCCCGCTCGGTCCGGTGGAGTTGGTGAAAGGCGTGGTAATGGGGGTGAGGATGGCGAAAGTGGGTCTAATGGGCCCTGGTGGAAGGGAAATGGGTGATGGGTTAAGCGGAGGGGTAATGACGGAGGGTACAGTGGGTGGTGGCGAAGGGACTGGTGGAGCGGAGGGGAATATAACGGGCTTAACGGGTGGCATGGAGGGAGCAATGAGTGGTATAGTGGTCAGTGTGACGGGTCTGAGGATGGAGGTGAAAGCAGGTGTAGGGGAATGGTTGTGGTGGAAGGCTAGAAGGTGTGCGGGGGTTTCATCATCAAAAGTCCACCCAGCACTGGGGGTTGGGTGCTGGACAATACTCACTTGTGAGGGAGCCGGTGCCGGCGGCTGTTGTTGTTGCTGAGGAGCGGGTTGATGTACTGGCATGGGATTGTGATGGATCCCGAGGTCTTGTTGCTGCTGCTGGGGTTGCTGTTGCTGCTGGGGTTGCTGCTGCTGCTGTTGCTGCTGGGGCGCCGCCTGCTGCGGCCTGGCCTGTCTTTGTCTTTGCTTGATATCCTCAATCAATTGGTGCATCTGAGCCCAATCAATCCTCTGGCCCTCATGCAGGTCATACACCAGGTCTCTGAACTGATAGCATCGTTCTATTGTATGCCCGGGTTGCCGATGGAATATGCAGTATCGAGACTGATCGGCTGCCGGATTCCAATTTGGACGCTCAGGAGGCAACTGAAGATCACCAGTGTACATTAAGGCAGAGAAAATATCGGGCAAAGCTTCAGGAAGAGGAGGGTAATGGGCCCTCTTTGGACTCGGTCGAGCAGATCCATAGGGGGCGGGGGGCGGAACATTGTTGTATTGTGGCGGCCGCTGAGGCTGTTGGGGTGGCGGAGGTGCTTGTTGCGGATATTGTGGGACTTGGAAGGCGGGCTGGGGAACTTGTGTAGTGGCAAACTGGGGGTTGCGTGAAGGCTGGGGGAAGCGGGGTGGAGCGGCCTGGTGGGGGAACTGAACAGCCTGGACCTGCTCATTAATCTGTACTCCCTCAGTGACGGGGCCCTGGGATTTCCTGGGAGCCTTGGGTTTCTGGGCCTCAAATAAGGAGTGGATGGGGGAGTCTTTGAACTGAGTTTGTATGAACCGAGCTCTGCTATATAACTAGTGCATGTTTGAGATATCATTCATTGCCAAGATGTTCTTGAATGTTGGCGTGGCATTGGAGATCAGCAACTTCACTTTCTCTTCCTCCGGGATCTGCTCGGGCACACGTGAGGCCATCTGCCTCCATCGGTCTGCATAGGTTGCAAAGTCTTCCTCTGACTTCATCTTCTCGGCTACCAAGTCAGTAAAAGAATATTCGGGTCCGACCCGATCTTGAAATCTCTGGATGAACCTTTCCTTGATGGTCTTAAAACTCTTAGCCTCCTCCATGGGCAAGGTATAGAACCATTCTAGGGCGAACCCTTCCAACGATCGGCGAAATAAATAAGCCATTAGACAGTCATCTTGCTGGAACTGTGCTGACTCATACAAGAACTCCTAGACATGAATGAACGGGTTGCCATTCCCGTCATATTTGCAATACACGGGGAGCTCAGACTGAGAAGGAAAATGAATGTCCCTGAAGTTAGGGATAGGGACATCGGCAAGAGATTGCGGGCCGACCCGCTTGTGGAGGAGATCAATTTGTTGCTACATAGCAGCCCATTTGTCAAGAATTTCCCGTTCCCGGGAAGGAGGAGAAGGAGAAGGAGGAGCAATACCTGGATAGGTGGTTAAAGGATAAGCTGATTGAGGGGGCGGCCCATAAGAGGGATAGTAGGCCGAGGAAGGGCCCATATCCGCATGAGCCAACTGGGCTGTCCCTGATTGCAACCTAACGAGATCCGCCGGGGCTACGAGGGCCTGTGGTGACGGAGAAATCGTGGCGTATGGATCAAGGTAAGGAACTGAGGGGATTGGAGACTTTCCCTTATCGAGCTGCTGATGGGCCGAGGTGGAAGCCTGGCCCATTTCCATATTGGAATAGCGAAGGGCCTGAGGTCGGACATGAGTAAGGTCGATGGGAGCCACAGAGGTGGTCCCGACAGCGGGAGACTGGATGGCAGAGGCAGTCGTGCCATGAGAAGGAATTGAGGTTGGAGCATCGGCCCCTTGCAAAGCCTGCCGGATGAGATGGAGCTGGGTAGGGTCCAGCTGGGCCATCATATTGAGGATTAGATTGGCTGAATTCTGATTGGACGGATTTGAAAGAGAGGGTTGGGAACCTTCGCCAAGAATGGTTGTGATGAGGGCATCTCACGACACTCCCTCTAGCTTTGGTCGTCTACACACTCTTGATATGGATTGATCATGGTCTCCACTTGTTATCTTCATTTTCCCTGGTTCATTTTATGTATTTTCCTTTTATTGAGTCCTATCTTATGTATTTTCCTTTATTGAGTCATGTGGTTCTAGTCCATTTCCCTTATTTTGCTTAATTGGGCCTTATTTCCTTAGTTATGGGCCCATAGGATTGAGTCTAGGTTATGCTTGGTCTTTTGTCGTATTGTCAGGGACATTTTGGTCATGTAAAGAGTGGTTGCCTATATATAGGCCCCATCTCTCCACTTGTACTCACTTTTGATGAAATTATTAAAAACTACTTCATTCCACCTCTCTAGATCTCTCTCTTGTACTCTCTCTCTCTCATTACCTCTCTCTCTCTCCCAAGGGGCATAGTTCGCCCCCTTCCCTCTCTCTTCCCCCTCTCTCATTCAAATCCATCCCCCACCTACCCCCATTACTACCCCACAACTTCCCACAACCCTCCTTAACTCCCCACCTATTCCCAACAACCCTCCACCTATCCAAGCTCTACTTCCCAACCACCACCTACCTCCCTTCACTTCCCAAAGCATCTTCCCACCTCCCCAAGGCTGACTCCACTTCTCCCAACACCCCAAATTCGAATCTCCCACCCATCTCCCCTTCCCCCTTGCTCCCTAGGTCGCACCCCTCCTCTCCCCTCAAGCCAAGTTCGCCCCCGACCTTCCCCCACACTCATCTTCTCTCTTGTGCACCCCCACTCCCCCATCTCCACCTATAGCAGCTCCAGCCCCCTTTCTCCCTCCATCACTGCCATTCCTAACCTCCTGGAGCCCTAGCCACGTCCTCCCATCTCCCTAACCCTTCAGCCATCATTCACTAGGTGTGCTAACTCCCCTTGCCCTCCCCTTGTTCTTGTAAGTTGCAGCTTCAAGTATCAGATCGCAGGCAGCAGAGTAAGGCCCTGAAGTCGCATCCTCCCCGGCCTCCCCCTGCTCCTCCTGGTGGCAAGGCCTACATATCTGGAAAGGTCTTCCAGAGAGCTTTCAAGGCGAGGTGATTTCGTCGGCATCCGAGTTCGGTACTGTCTGCAGCAACCATTCTCCCCCGACTGCGCAGAACCTCTCAGACCAAAAGCCAGAGCGGCATAGAAGACTCTCCCACGATGAACCTTGAAGGAATCAGCCTTCAGGGTCTTCTACAAAGATCTTCCTCCCCCTGTCAGAGTCCAGGAACAGAAGGCAGAACTCCGTTCGGCATCCGAAAACCAGAGATATCAATTTTCTACCACAACCACGCCGGTCTGCCTCCTCACAGTCTGCCCCGACCACCGTCCACTTCTCTAGACACCCAGCTCATCTCCGACATCAGAAGACTTCCCCATTTGTTTTTCTACAAAGTAGACTTGTCCACGATTCCAACGAGTCCAGAGGTGCCAGATTTGGAGCTCAGGAGCGACCGTGGCCGCTTCTGCAACCTGCTGTTTCAGACTGAGCTCGGCCAGAGACCAGAGCTGCATCCATCTTCCAGTCGCCGGAGCAGTCAGCCCTCAGATCAGAACGTCGTCCAAAAATTCAGGCCGCACCCCTCTCTGGTTAGAAATCTTTTGGCATAAGTCTCATCAGATTCTGAGCTCGGTGGATTTATTGGCTGCATCAACATCGACTCCCTGTCCAGAATTACAGAAGCTAGACAGAATCGGCGAAGCTCAGAAACTCGGTTTCCTTTGCATCTCTCCCCACCCCGCTTGGCCGGCTGAAGGCCCCTCCCTGCGTGGAGGTAGTTTTGAATGTATTAAGCATAACCCCCACCCCAAGATCACCCCTCCTGCGTGAGGAGTAGTGCTGTACCGTTTACAATTTCAGGTCAACCTACATCGCCGCGGCGATCGGGTGCATACCCTCGCCTCCCGGCGCGCCCTCGTCTCCGATCGGGATCGGTGTCTTCACACCGATCAGGTAAGCTTCTGATACTATCCTTAGTAGCCTTATTCCTGCTAGTTTAGTATTGCTTTGATTGCTCGTCGGCGGTGAGAAGAGGGCTCGAACTTGCATGCTAGTTTGTTAGTGTCCACCGCGGACCGTGAGTGAGTGCCACCAAGCCCCCGCCTTGCGGGCCAGCCGCTCACAAAGTTGGGTATCCTAGACTCATTTGGGGTCAGCCCTAGCATTGTAAGTCCATTAGAACAATTGGGTCCCGCCCCGGACCCTCATCATTATCTCCCGGACCCACCGGGTGAACGTGTGAATCGGGTGAGCAAAAATCGTCATTGTGAGAATCATTGAGCGCTTGTATGCTTGCGGGCCTAAGTCCTAGGGTCATCTCATCATGTTTAGTGATCTTTGGGCTGTGCCACATCAAGTGGTATCAGAGCGGTCATAGGCTTATCCTTACAAGTCTAGTCTTGGGTCACACTAAGTCTTTCTTAGGTGCATTCGCACACCCTTGCATAGCCCACCCAACCTTGCATGAGCACCCGTAGTGGAACTCATTATCAAGGCAATCCATCTTCTTCCAATAACATCATGAATCCCAATCCCCAAGGAAATCCCCCTCACAATGAGCATGAGCTTCCCGACCAAATGAGGTTTCTTGTGGACTACATGACCGAAATTATGGGAAGGCTTGACGGTATTACGGCCCGGCTTGAACAACTTGAGGAAAATAGACCTATTCCAAGGGAAGGAGATAGGAGAGATCCCCCTCCACATGTGGAGCCAGCCATAGGAGGACTCAACCTTGACCCCCCTCCCGAACCGGAAAGGGACCCACCCCCTAGAAGGAATGAGAGGCCTCCCCGGGACAACCCGGATGACCAACTAATGAGACTTGTGAAAGTCGATGCTCCCACTTTTGATGGATCTCATCATCCGAGCATCTACTTAGATTGGGAGGCAGCCATGGATCAATATTTTGATTGGTACCCAATGACCGAGGATAGGAAAGTCCGACTTGCAAAGATGCAATTAACCAAACTTGCCAAGACTCATTGGATGAATGTTGAAGCCTTAAGGATAGTTAGGAGGGAAGTTCCAATCACCACATGGGGGGCCATGAAAGACCAACTCAAACTCAAATATGTCCCACCCTCCTACCATCAAAACCTCCCAGATGAATGGCAAGCCTTGACTCAAGAAGGAAAGACCGTTATGGAATATATTGAAAAGTTTGACTACTACCTCCTCAAATGTGGAGTCCAAGAGGACCCCTCCGTCACACTCTCCCGCTTTAGGAATGGGCTTCAATTCCATATCAAAAAGGAACTATTCATGCGTCAAGTAACAACTTTAGAGCAAGCCTACCAAGTAGCTCGGGATGCCGAGAAATTCTCTCGGTACACGCGAATGGTTCCCCCTCGGGGAATGGACCCTAGAGCCATGGCACCTCGGGCCAACCCCCCACCACCCCAAAGAGGTCTCCTTCCTACACCCATGGGAACTCCTCCCACACGGGTCACCCCTCCTAATGCCAATCCACCATTCCGCCCCACAAGTGGGCCCCTAAACACAACTCCCAATAGGCCCAATTCGACACCCACTCTCCCTCACACTAAGGTGACCCCAAACCATCAAAGTGGGCAGCAATGCTTTAGGTGTTATGGGTATGGACACTTTGCCAATCAATGCCCCACCAAGGGAGCATCAAACTTACTCATAGAGGAGACCAACCCCCAACCCCAAGCTGAATTTGAAGGAGAGATTGAGGTATATGAACCCTCTCTTGAATGGGAGGAGGAGTATGAGAACCACTACATAGAGAGCAACCAAGAACAACCTCCTCCACCCACCGAATCCCACCTCGGGGTGGTTAGATGCACCCTCACTCAAAACCAAGAGCATGATTGGAGAAGAAACACCATATTCCACACCTACATAAGAATAGGGAGCCATATTAGGAAGGTCATATTGGACAATGGAAGTAGTGTGAATGTGGTGTCACCCGACACCGTTAAACTTTTGGGCCTTACCACCTCCCCACATCCCCACCCATATAGGGTAGCATGGATTAATACCACCTCCATGCCCGTTAGTGCCCGTTGCCTTGTCCCAATTACATTCCAATCCTATCAAGGCCAAGTGTGGTGTGATATCCTTCCAATGGAAGTTGGGAGTATCCTTTTAGGACGGCCTTGGATCTACGATGTAGATGCCACCTTCTTAGGAAGAACCAACGCTTGCATCTTCATTCATGAGGGGAAGAAGATCCAACTCAACCCATCTCCACCCCGCACTCTACCTAAGAAGGCCTCTCCCTCCCTTGAGGGACCCACTACCTTTCCCCCCATCCCAACACCAACAAACCCCACCCCATCAAGTCCTAGTCCTAGTAACATCAAAGAGCCTCCTAGGAGCCTACACCTTGTCACTAGGAAAGAGTTTGAGGAAGAAGTCAACCAAGGGGATCAAGTATGTGCCATTGTCATTTGTCTAGGGGAATCCACCCCAACCGATCCACACCCCCTAGAAATTCATCAACTCCTTAAGGACTTCCATGATGTATTTCCCGAGGAGCTTCCGGACAAACTACCACCTATGAGAGATGTGCAACATGCCATCGACCTCGTGCCCGGGGCTACCTTGCCCAACCTCCCACACTACCGACTCAACCCCACCGAGCATGCCGAGCTTCGAGGCAAATTGAAGAACTCATCAAGAAGGGCTTCCTCCGAATTAGCAAAAGCCCTTGTGCCGTCCCGGCTCTTCTTACACCCAAAAAGGATGGGACTTGGCGCATGTGTGTAGATAGCCGAGCCGTCAACAAGATAACGGTCAAATATAGGTTCCCCATCCCTCGGCTTGATGACATGCTAGACATGCTAGCGGGAGCCACCATCTTCTCCAAAATTGATCTCAAAAGTGGCTACCACCAAGTCCGCATTAGGCCCGGGGACGAGTGGAAAACCACCTTTAAAACTAAGGACGGTCTCTATGAATGGCTTGTTATGCCTTTCGGCCTTTCTAATGCACCAAGTACCTTCATGCGTCTCATGACCGAGGTCCTCCGGCCCTTCATTGGCATCTTTCTAGTTGTCTACTTTGATGACATCCTCATATATAGCCAATCCAAGGAAGCCCACCTCGATCACCTCAAACAAGTGTGCACCATCCTTAGGAAAGAGAGTCTCTTTGCCAATCCCGGGAAGTGTCATTTCTTGACCAATCAACTAGCCTTCCTAGGATTTATTGTCTCATCCCAAGGAGTATCCATGGACCCCGAAAAGGTCCAAGCTATTCTTGAGTGGCCCGAACCCAAAACCATTCATGACGCCCGAAGCTTCCATGGGCTAGCCACCTTCTATAGGAGATTCATCCGGGGGTTTAGCACTATCACCACTCCTATCACGGATTGCCTCAAGAAAGGCACATTTGTTTGGACTAGGGCAGCCTCCAAAGCCTTCCTAGAGCTTAAAGAGAAAATGACCCAAGCCCCGGTCCTTTGCCTACCCGACTTTTCAAAGGTCTTTGAGGTCACATGTGATGCTTCCGGGGTAGGGATTGGAGGTATCCTTAGCCAAGAGGGTCACCCGGTAGCCTACTTTAGTGAAAAACTTTGTGAGGCTAGGACGAGATACTCCACATATGACAAAGAGCTTTATGCCGTGGTTCAATCCCTCCGGCATTGGAGGCACTATCTCCTACCCAAAGAATTTGTGATCTTCTCGGACCATGAGGCTTTGAAATATCTCAACACTCAACAAAAGCTCAATGCCCGCCATGCCCGATGGGTAGAATACATTCAAGCCTACACCTTTGTCCTCAAGTATAAGATGGGTAGTGAGAACCGCGCCGCCGATGCACTAAGTAGGCGGGTAGCCTTACTCTCCACCGTCCAAGTGGAGGTAACCGGATTTGAGAGAATCAAAGGGGAATACCCACATTGCCCCGACTTTGGGACTCACTACAACACCCTTTCCACCCAGCCACTCAAGGAGTATAAGGGGTTCATACTTCAAGATGGATATCTGTTCAAAGGGAATAGGCTTTGCATACCTAGGACTTCACTTAGGGACTTCCTAGTTTGGGAGTTACATAGTGGTGGCCTAGCTGGTCACTTTGGGGTCCACAAAACCATAGAGTTGGTTGAGAGGCAATTCCACTGGCCCAGTCTCAAGAAGGATGCGGCCCACATTGTGGGACAATGCCGCATATGTGCATCCGCCAAGCAAGTAAGACAAAACACCGGGCTTTACACACCACTACCCATACCCGACCAACCATGGGAGGATTTGAGCATGGATTTCATTCTTGGCCTACCAAAGACCTTGCGCAAACATGATTCCATCTTTGTAGTGGTTGACAGGTTCTCAAAGATGGCCCACTTTATCCCCTGCTCCAAGACCTCTGATGCCTCTAGGATCGCCCGGTTATTCTTTGATGAGGTAGTCCGACTCCATGGGTTACCTAAGACTATTGTGTCCGATAGAGATGTGAAGTTCACTAGTTATTTTTGGAAGACTCTATGGCACTTGATGGGGACCCTCCTCAAATTCTCCACTGCCTATCATCCTCAAACCGATGGCCAAACTGAGGTCGTCAACCGAAGCCTTGGGAACTTGCTCCGATGCCTTGTAGGGGATCACCCTGGGAATTGGGATCTCCTCTTATCTCAAGCCGAGTTTGCCTACAATGATTCTGTCAATAGGTCCATAGGCAAGAGTCCATTTGAGGTAGTACATGGTTTTAGGCCTAGAAAGCCCTCGGATCTCATTCCCCTTCCCCCACATGCTAGAGTGTCAGTCTCAGCTGAGTCCTTTGCACAGCATATCAAAGAGTTGCATGATGACATCCGCAAGCATATAGGTAAAAGCAATGAGGCTTACAAAAGACGGGCCGATGCTCACCGACGCCACTGTGAATTCCAAGTGGGGGACCTGGTGATGGTGAGGACGGAGCGGCTCCTTCCCGGGCCTGCCTCCAAGTTGAGGGCACGAGGGTCGGGACCCTTTCGAGTTCTACGACGACTTGGCAGCAATGCTTATGAGCTTGACCTGCCAGAGAGCTATGGGGTACACCCTACCTTCAACGTGGCGGACCTGGTACCCTACAAAGGCCCCGCGGTGGAACCTAGTGAGGAGCTTGAGCCTTTACCCCCCCTTATGAGAGACACCCCCGGAGGGACTCCACTTTCTAGCTTGAGGGACCGACAAGAGCAGGTAGAGGCAATACTGGATGAGCAGAGTATCATTACAAGGCACAAGGTGTATCAGCGCTATCTGGTTAGGTGGAAGAACCGTCCCCCGACCGAGGATGCATGGGTGAGTCGGGAGGATTTGATGCGCCTGGACCCCGACATGATGGAGCAGTACGACAGTCAGGCAGACCCATACTCGACAGGGTCGAGTTCTCCCCACCCCGGGGGATTTGATGAGGGCATCTCACGACACTCCCTCTAGCTTTGGTCGTCTACACACTCTTGATATGGATTGATCATGGTCTCCACTTGTTATCTTCATTTTCCCTGGTTCATTTTATGTATTTTCCTTTTATTGAGTCCTATCTTATGTATTTTCCTTTATTGAGTCATGTGGTTCTAGTCCATTTCCCTTATTTTGCTTAATTGGGCCTTATTTCCTTAGTTATGGGCCCATAGGATTGAGTCTAGGTTATGCTTGGTCTTTTGTCCTATTGTCAGGGACATTTTGGTCATGTAAAGAGTGGTTGCCTATATATAGGCCCCATCTCTCCACTTGTACTCACTTTTGATGAAATTATTGAAAACTACTTCATTCCACCTCTCTAGATCTCTCTCTTGTACTCTCTCTCTCTCATTACCTCTCTCTCTCTCCCAAGGGGCATAGTTCGCCCCCTTCCCTCTCTCTTCCCCCTCTCTCATTCAAATCCATCCCCCACCTACCCCCATTACTACCCCACAACTTCCCACAACCCTCCTTAACTCCCCACCTATTCCCAACAACCCTCCACCTATCCAAGCTCTACTTCCCAACCACCACCTACCTCCCTTCACTTCCCAAAGCATCTTCCCACCTCCCCAAGGCTGACTCCACTTCTCCCAACACCCCAAATTCGAATCTCCCACCCATCTCCCCTTCCCCCTTGCTCCCTAGGTCGCACCCCTCCTCTCCCCTCAAGCCAAGTTCGCCCCCCACCTTCCCCCACACTCATCTTCTCTCTTGTGCACACCCACTCCCCCATCTCCACCTATAGCAGCTCCAGCCCCCTTTCTCCCTCCATCACTGCCATTCCTAACCTCCTGGAGCCCTAGCCACGTCCTCCCCCTCTCCCTAACCCTTCAGCCATCATTCACAAGGTGTGCTAACTCCCCTTGCCCTCCCCTTGTTCTTGTAAGTTGCAGCTTCAAGTATCAGATCGCAGGCAGCAGAGTAAGGCCCTGAAGTCGCGTCATCCCCGGCCTCCCCCTGCTCCTCCTGGTGGCAAGGCCTACATCTCTGGAAAGGTCTTCCAGAGAGCTTTCAAGGCGAGGTGGTTTCGTCGGCATCCGAGTTCGGTACTGTCCGCAGCAACCATTCTCCCCCGACTGCGCAGAACCTCTCAGACCAAAAGCCAGAGCGGCAGAGAAGACTCTCCCACGACGAACCTTGAAGAAATCAGCCTTCAGGGTCTTCTACAAAGATCTTCCTCCCCCTGTCAGCATCCAGGAACAGAATGAAGAACTCCGTTCGGAATCCGAAAACCAGAGATATCAATTTTCTACCACAACCACGCCGGTCTGCCTCCTCACAGTCTGCCCTGACCACTGTCCGCTTCTCTAGACACCCAGCTCATCTCCGACATCATAAGACTTCCCCGTTTGTTTTACTGCAAAGTAGACTCGTCCACGATTCCAACGAGTCCAGCGGTGCCAGATTTGGAGCTCAGGAGCGACCGTGGCCGCTTCTGCAACCTGCTGTTTCAGACTGAGCTCAGCCAGAGACCAGAGCTGCATCTGTCTTCCAGTCGCCGGAGCAGTCAGCCCTCAGATCAGAACGTCGTCCAAAAATTCAGGCCGCACCCCTCTCCGGTTAGCAATCTTTTGGCGTAAGTCTCATCAGATTCTGAGCTCGGTGGATTTATTGGCTGCATCAACATCGACTCCCTGTCCAGAATTACAGAAGCTAGACAGAATCGGCGAAGCTCGGAAACTCGGTTTCCTTTGCATCTCTCCCCACCCCGCTTGGCCGGCTGAAGGCCCCTCCCTGCGTGGAGGTAGTTTTGAATGTATTAAGCATAACCCCCACCCCAAGATCACCCCTCCTGCGTGAGGAGTAGTGCTGTACCGTTTGCAATTTCAGGTCAAGCTACATCGCCGCGGCGATCGGGTGCATACCCTCGCCTCCCGGCGCGCCCTCGTCTCCGATCGGGATCGGTGTCTTCACACCGATCAGGTGAGCTTCTGATACTATCCTTAGTAGCCTTATTCCTGCTAGTTTAGTATTGCTTTGATTGTTCGTCGACGGTGAGAAGAGGGCTCGAACTTGCATGCTAGTTTGTTAGTGTCCACCGCGGACCGTGAGTGAGTGCCACCAAGCCCCCGCCTTGCGGGCCAGCCGCTCACAAAGTTGGGTATCCTAGACTCATTTGGGGTCAGCCCTAACATTGTAAGTCCATTAGAACAATTGGGTCCCGCCCCGGACCCTCATCATTATCTCCCGGACCCACCGGGTGAACGTGTGAATCGGGTGAGAAAAATCGTCATTGTGAGAATCATTGAGCGCTTGTATGCTTGCGGGCCTAAGTCCTAGGGTCATCTCATCATGTTTAGTGGTCTTTGGGCTGTGCCACATCAGGTTGGGAGGGGAGGGGCAGTCCCCTCTCCTCCCTGCAGGTGGGCGACCCTAGGTGGGTCCTCAAGAAGGCCACGAGGAAGGGTGTCCTCGTGGGACTGAGAGAAGTCGTACGACGACATGGAAGATGACGAATCGAGCAAGGGGTTGGAGTATGAATGGAAATACGAACCAACCCTAGGAGGTGATCGTGAGGGAAAGAAACAATCCCACATGCACCAAGACACCTAGGACTGGGACCGACAAAACTAACCGACCAAACCTACAAAGCAAATCACAAGCATGCAATGGAAGGAAGAGATGAGATCCGAATCACCCAATTAGGCAGCCAAGTTATTAAATGATGCTCGTTAATTTCTTCTGATTTTCTCTTCGAACCTTAGGGAGTTAATGAAAGTATAAGTTCTCTCAACCACTAGGTGCCTAACTGGGGTAGGTAATGAGGAACTGTGTGACTCTACAAGGATCTCTCGCTCGCGGATGTAAACCCTAGACTGGTGGTGGATGTGGTACAACCTGCCCAGCGTCCGTGTGGGAATCCACGGCTCACGGGGGCTTACGGAGGTCCTCGGTAAGGTCCCTAGTCGGCTCCAAGGAATATGGAGACGAGAGGAAACCCTACCTCGGTAGGAATGCAACTACTATGAGAAGAAATGGATGCTCCTATGCACACCGGGGTGCATGCATAATCTAGCCTAGCAACTATCAATCAATGAGCAAGTATACGCATGAACAACAAAGAGAATGATAACGCAACTATGATGAGGGAGCAGGGGGGAAAATCAACAAATAGCACCAGGAGCGGTAAATCGCGTAGAATATGACAATCAACATACACTGTAAGCGCACTGTGACAGAAGATGAACGGCCCTTATGCGACCGCTCCATGAGTAAAACGGTCTGTCTAGGACCGTGTAATCCAGGGAGAAAACAACAGCAGAACTATGGAATAATCACAGGATACTGAGAACATGAGGCAGCAGTGGCAGGAAAATACCTGGAGAACGGTCTGTATTCAACCGCGCACTCCTCTGCACGGTCGTCCAGCAGCCGCGTGCCTACAACCAAAACAAAGCGAAGCGTACCTGTGGTGAAGCGATGGACGGCTGGATTCAAACCGCTCCAAATGCTTGACGGCGTGTCAGGAACCGTCCCGGACAGGAAAGAGGAGAGAAGCTGGCTCTGGCCGCAGGGGACGGACGGTGGAGAATCAACCGCTCCTATGTATGGGCGGCTCAGGAGAAATCGCGCACATCCCAGGAGGCAAAAAATGCATCCCACCTACAAATCACTCTTAGAAGAAAACTTGCACAACAAATAAGGGGGGTCAGCAACTCAAAAGCACGATGGGCGTTAGGTGTCCCACCGTGATCGCCACAAAAGGGGATGTAGATATATTTCTCTCCTCCTACTAAAGATCAATATGCATCATGAGTGGAACAATGTGCGATGAGCAAATAACAAGGATAAGAGGAGAATAGAGAACAAAAGGACCGTGATCGCCACCAAGGTGCCGGACGTGATGGACACGCCGTACCTTGGAAAGAGGGGGAGTACTCGCCTAAGCTGCAGCGCTGGATAGATGAACGGCTCCTAGAGGGCCGCCTACTGGATGCACGGTCTTACGATAGACCGCCTAAGTGCGCTGCAGAGGGTGCGGGAGGAACTACCACTGGAGGACGGACGGTGCTCTGTTGACCGCACCAATAGGATGAACGGTGCTTTCTGCACCGCACACGATGTTGAACGGTTGTCTGAAAACCGCACAAGTCCACCACGCAGTAAGTTGCAAGGGGTCCAACCTCCACTCTCTCCGACCGGCCAGAGGGGATGGGCCTCGTGCTGATGATTGCTGACCTACAAAACAACGTAAGAAACACACAGAAAAGACCTAAAGTAGAACTTGACGGTGTAGTAAATGTCAATATAAGAAGAAATGAACATAAACGAATGGCAAGGGGAATACCTGGGGGTTTTAAACCCCTAGGGTGACAAAAGCATGGGTGGATGTGTGCATGATAATGAGACAGAATAGGGAAGTATGGAGAAAATGATGCATGCAATGAAAGGAAAGTGATGAAAACTATAAACTAAAAGATTCAAGACCAAACTACTCTCTGAACCGGAGGCTTATATGGATATAGAAAGCCTCCCTCCTTGGTGCTAGGTCGCTCAAGAATGCGGCAGGGCTTCGCCGTTGATAAAAAATCCCCCCCCCCTTCTTCAGTCCGGCCATTAGGGTCTATTTATAAAGCCTAGAAAGCCAGCCCCGAAACTAGGGTTTAGAGCTATTTTTAGGTCGAAATTATAAAAGATAAATCATAGATATTATCATAATCTTTTATCCAGTCGAAACGGCATCAAAAAAGGTTGATTATCCACAGAGAAATCGACAAGAGAAGTCAGGGATAAAACCATGCATAAAAGGGATAAAAATCTGTTAAAAATCACCACTCGACAGGATGAACGGTCTTACGATAGACCGCTCAAGCTGATGGGCGGTCCATTAAAGACCGTCCAACACTGTCGGTGGAAATTCAGAAAATCAGGAAATTAACCCAATTATCGCTCGAACTGACCGAAACATCCGCCGTTGGACACTGAAAGATGAACGGTTCTAATAAGCCCGTGCAAATGTAGAGCGGCCAACCATCGACCGTTCTAACCCTGTCGGTGATAATTCAAATAATTGGATACTTATATGAGAAATTGGCACGCGTAGGACTCTGAGATATAGGGGGTTTGAATTCGCCCGTCCATTTGTTTGAACGGGCCTGAGAGGGCCGCACAAAAGCCTATCGGTGAATATTCAGAAAATCCTCAGAAATTAGCCAAAATGTATGAACGGTGTGGGTGCAACGGCCCCAGTCCTGAACGGCTGATGTTGGACCGTTCATACTCTTGGATACTTGACTTTCATAAAACCCATTCAATTAATCAAAGCCAAGGTCCAATAAGCCCTGAATTGATACGGACTTTAACAAGGATGGAGGCTACCCATAAAATGGGCCCAGGACGTGCCACAAAAAATGGCCCAATGAATGATGGACAACATAGGGCATCAACTAATGGGAGTAAGAGAAACGACTCAGCTTATCAGCATAAAATGGGTGTCAACAACTGTAACTTCCAAAAATAAAATAGAACGCTATTAAATCATGGTAAAACATGGTAAAAAGAGTCTAAATATATGCATGAACTGATATATTTATCAATTGGGCTAAGACTTGAGAAAACCTACCTTTAGATGTTGATTTGGTTGGTGATCGATCAAGGGGATTGAAGGACAAAAGAACTGGCAATGTTCTGAATGCAGCAACTAAGAAGATATAAGTATATCTTCTTTTGATAACCGCAACAAAAAGAAAGGGGTGATTTGTCTCTTCCCACTGTAGCTTCTAGGAGGAAGAAGACTTTCTTCCTTCGGAGGAGGAAGCAGCTTCCTGAAAATAGGAATAGAAGATGCTCCTTTTGATCAACATGATGAAAATCTGTTGGTTTCTTCAATCGTGATTGAAGTAGCTGCAACAGGACTCTCCTTTGCTTTGTTGTTAGTAGGAAGAAGATCAATTGTTTGGTGAGTATAATGAGAAGCCCTTTTTAGTAGCAGAGAGGAGATCTGCCTGGAACCGAGCTTCTTCAATTGACCGAATGCAGGGATTAACAATAGAAGCAGCGGCGTCAGCAAGGTGAGCAGAGAAAGTTTAATACGTTGGGGCTTCGGTGGGGTATTTATAGGGTCTTTGGGTACCCCAAGGTTTGGTGTTCGATTGGGATTTGGATCCCCCCCTTATCAATCCTATTAGTATTAGAATTCCCCCCTATTAAACCCTTCCCAAACAACCATTACTATGGCTGGCAGTTACCTTTTACATTCACATTATAAAAATTTAATGTTTAATTTAAAGTGTAACAATCTTTCGTGATTTTTATCTTTTTTATTTGGTGAGGTCTAGTTATGAAATTTTATGGGTATGAATTTTCCATTTTTCTTTATTTTTACATGTAATTAGTTTTATAAAATTCTTTTTATTTAAAAAGTGGCACTATTCACCATTATTCATGTATCTAGGGAATAGCATCCGTGCCACTGTCGCTGTTTTGGAATAGCGCCCATGTATTGGGTGCTATTCACCCTTTTCCTTCTTTGCCCATAACACTCCAAAGGACCAAAATAACATATATGCCCATTCCTTTATCATTTAATTTTCCTTAATACATTTAAATCTTATTAATATATACTTCTTCCTTCTAATAAAATTATAATGTAATAAATGTAGAATATTAAATTGTCTAAATTATTAATAAAATATAAATTGATGATTTCTTCGAGATTTATTGATTCTTAATTCAAATAAAATTATATTGTGCATTAAATGCCTACTTAAAAATAACATGTTATTTTTAAATTTATTATAATACAATGGTAGGGTCCATGAGTTCTTTTTGTGAGACTTTTTAGGACGTCAATGGGTTTTGTACCAGGTCTGGGCTTTATTTATTAGTTTTTATTTATTTGGGCTTTTTAGTCCTTTAATTTACTAGGGTTGCTACACCCTCGCCCACTTAAAAAAATTTGGTCCCCAAATTCAATCGCATATAAATGTGGAGAGTGTAGAGTACTTACCACTTAGAATAAGTCTGGGAATCACTTCCTCATAGACTCCTCGGTCTCCCATGTGGCTTCGTGTTCTGAGCATTTACTCCATTGCACTTTTACCATGGGAATAGTTTTGTTCCTTAGTGTACGTACCTCTCGATCGAGGATCTTCATGGGCTTTTGTTCATAGGTGAGATCCTTTTGAATCACCAGGTCTCCATGATCGATGATATGTGACAGATCGTGCATGTACTTCTTTAGCATGGATATGTGGAACACATTATGAACCTCAGACAATTGAGGAGGTAAAGTGACGCGGTAAGCCACCTCGCCAACTCTTTCTAGTACCTCAAAAGGTCCGATAAACCTTGGTGTAAGCTTGCCCTTGACACCAAATCTCCGTATTCCACGTCCGGGTGATATCTTAAGAAATACATGATCTCCGACTTGGAATTCAAGATCCCTTCTTCTGGTATCAGCATAAGCCTTCTATCTAGACTGAGCCACTTGAAGTCTTTCTCTAATGAGCCGAATCTTCTCAGTGGTATCCCTTACCATGTCTGGGCCTAAAAGTTGTTTCTCGCCAACTTCATCCCAACATAAGGGTGATCGGCAACTCCTTCCGTATAAGGCTTCGAAAGGTACCATTTGTATACTTGCATGATAACTATTGTTATATGCAAACTCGACCAAAGGCAAGTGATCATGCCAGCTTCCACCGAAATCAATGATGCAAGCTCTGAGCATGTCTTCTACCACATGATTCGTTCTTTCGGTCTGACCATCCGTTTGAGGATGAAAATGGTACTAAATTTAAGTCTCGTCCCCAACGAATGTTGTAGACCCTTCCAAAAGTGAGAAGTAAAACGCGGGTCTCGGTCAGACACGATTGAAACAGGTACTCCGTGTAGTCTGACTATCTCTTTGATGTATAGAGCAGCAAGAACATCAACTGACCATCGGCTCTTGATTGGCAAGAAATTTGCCGACTTGGTCAAACGGTCTATGATAACCCATATTCCATCATGTCCTCCTTTTGATTTAGACAGACCCATAATAAAGTCTGTGCCGATATCCTCCCACTTCCACTTGGGAATGTCAAGGGGATGTAGCTTACTGGTAGGCTTTTGGTGTTCTGCCTTGACTTGTTGGCAAGTGTGACATCGAGACACAAAGTTTGCTACTTCTCGTTTCATGTTGGGCCACCAGAAAGTCCTTTTCAAATCTTGGTACATTTTGGTAGATCCTGGATGAATGGTGTACCTTGATCTATGAGCTTCATCTAAGATCTTCTTCTTTAGCTCTGGAGAATCTGGTATACAAGTTCTATCTTTGAATAACAACCTTCCATCTGAAGCTAATTTGAAGTCAGGTTGTTCTTCTATTTTGCCCTTGATTTCCACTAATGTCGGGTCATTATCTTGAAGTCCTTGTATTTCTGAGAGTAGATCTGGCTGTATGCTCATATGGGATAGCGTAACACACCTGCTCTCCTTGTCCATGCTTATATCAAGCTTAGAGAATTGTTCTAGCAACTTCCACTCCTGAATCATACAATTGGCTAATAGTGCTCTCGGCTTTCGACTGAGGGCATCGGCTACAGGATTACCCTTTCCAGGATGATATTGTATAGTGAAGTCGAAGTCCTTGAGATATTCTAGCCAACGTCTTTGCCTCATATTCAATTCCTTTTGAGAGAAGAGATACTTGAGACTTTTATGGTCAGAGTATACAGTATACTGCACTCCGTATAGATAATGTCTCCATCTTCAGCGCAAACACTACCGCAGCCAATTCTAAGTCATGGACTGGGTAGTTCTCTTCGTGCTTCTTCAATTGGCGAGAAGAGTAAGCTATAACTCTTCCTTGTTGCATTAAGACACATCCAAGGCCAATGCCAGATGCATCAGTGTATACCTCCAACTTTTCTCCTTCAACTGGTAAAGCTAAGACCGGGGCAGTAGTTAGGTGATCCTTGAGAGCTTGGAAGCTTCTTTCACATTCCTCGCTCCATTCATAACGGATCTCCTTGCGAGTTAGCCTAGTGAGTGGTACGACGATCTTGAAGAAATCCTTGATGAATCGCCTATAATAGCCTGCAAGACTCAAGAAACTGCGGATCTCGCTAGCGTTGGTTGGTCTTTCCTAATTCCTTACAGCTTCAACCTTTGATGGATCTACGGATAAACCGTCCTTTGAAATCACATGTCCCAAGAAAGATACTTCTTCTAGCCAGAATTCACATTTACTGAGCTTTGCATATAACTGATTCGTCCTCAATATCTGTAATGCAATCCTCAAATGCTCCTCATGCTCTTCCTTGGTCTTTGAATAAATCAATATATCATCAATGTAAATCACTATGAATTGATCTAGATGAGGCCTAAATATACTATTCATCAACTGCATAAAGACTGCAGGGGCATTCGTTAGTCCAAAAGGCATAACCAAAAAATCATAGTGCCCATACCTGCTCCTGAACGCGGTCTTATGAATGTCCTCATCTTTGATCCTTAGTTGGTGATATCCCGACTTGAGATCAACCTTTGAGAAATACTTGGATCTAGATATTTGATCAAATAATTCATCGATTCTCGACAGTGGATACTTGTTCTTGATAGTGAGATGATTCAACTGTCGATAGTCGATGCATAACCTCATGGATCCATCTTTCTTCTTTACAAACAGCACAGGTGCTCCCCACGGGGAAGTGCTTGGTCTGATAAATCCTTTCTTCAGAAGCTCCATTAGTTGCTCCTTCAGCTCGTTGAGTTCGACAGGGGACATCCTATAAGGTGCCTTAGAAACTGGGCCAGCCCCAGGGATCAAATCGATGGTGAAGGCCACTTCTCTTTGTGGAGATAATCCAGGCAAATCTTCCGAAACACGTCTGGAAATTCTTGCACAACCGGGATGTCTTCTAGCTTAGTCTCCTTAGTCTCCTTAATGGTGACAAAAGCAAGGAAAGATATACATCCTTTCCTTATTAGCTTGCTAGCTTGGAGAGCCGAAATAAGAGGTGACTTGCTCTGACTCTTAGGGCTAGTATAGACCAGTTCCGGGAATTCCTTGAAAGTAACTTTGCTGTTACGGCAATCAACAGTTGCCTGGTATTTGGATAACCAATCGGCTCCTAATATGATATCATAATCCTTCATATCTAGACATATGAGGTCGATAGGAAGATTTCTTCCCTTTACCAAGACTTCACAATTTTGGTAACGATGAGTAATATCGGCTTCGTTTCCGAGAGGAGTTGAAATAACTAATTTTATCCATTCCGATTCCATAGGTAGTGGATCGGCAAACTTCTTGGAAATAAACGAATGCGATGCACCAGTATCAAATAAGACATATGCAGACTTGGATCAAACTTCCAATGTACCTTCCACTAGTCTACCTTCGTCTTGGTCTGCCTCCTTAATAGCTTGGAGACGGGCACTCTTCGTTGTCGGGCGCTTCACATCACCGGCTTGATCTGTAAGTAACGAACAGTCAGGAATCCAGTGATCACGACTCCCACAGCTGAGACAAGCTCCTAATTTTCTCCAGCATTCTTCAGCCTTGTGTCCGGCCTTATCACAATGTTTACACACCACTTTAGAAGGTGTGGTGGTGATGGAGTACGGCTTGTTAATCCTTTTAACTTTCTTTTCCTGGGAAGACTCTCCTCCATTACTTGGCCTCTTCTTGTTGAAGTTGGGTTTGAAATCGCTGGAGCTAGTGACATGCTTCTTCTTGTCTCTCCCACGGATCATATCATATAGTTCCGTGGCATCCTCCAGTAGCTGGGCCCATCGTACCATCTCCGAATAAACTTGTACGTCCATCGGGGCCAGTTGTGTGATAAACTGGGGCCTGAGCCCATTTAGAAACCTTCAAGCTTTCATTTTTTCGGTACTGACTAAATGCTTAGCGTATCGGGACAACCTCGAGAATTATGCCTCGTAGTCGGCCACCGATAATGATCGTTGCTTGAGAGTGGCGAATTCGGTGGCCTTTTTCTCCGGACTCGATCTGAGAAGTACTTATTGTTAAAATGTTCAACAAATTCCTCCCATATAACCTGAGCTTGGTCTAAGGTGGCTTCTACCGACTCCCACCAGCATCGGGCGTCTCTTTCCAGTTGAAATGTTGCTAATAAGACCTTCTCTTGGTCCGTGCATTGCATAACTCGAAAGATACGTTCGATTTCCCTTATTCAATGCTCGACGTCATCCGGATCGGTAGATCCCATGAACTTAGGAGGGTTCATATTTCTGAAACTTTGATGGAGATTTCTTGCTCCACGATGTGCGCCTCCTTGTGCTACATGTTGGAGTGCTTGTGTAAGACCCTGAACGGTTCTTTGCATATCGCGCCACTGAGCACGTTCTGCGGCCATGGTCCTACAATTACAATAACTATATTAATATGTGATTATGTCAAAAGGTTTTAGTTTCTCTAAGTTAACTCAACCCTTGGTTCTACCCAATCTCACCGGTTAAAGGTTTAAACCTATCCTTGGACTTGGGTTTCCTAGGAATTGAATATCCTAGGCTCTGATACCACAAAAACTGTCACGCCCCGAGCGTGGAAGGAACCCGGAGTGTGTGACGAGTTTATATCGATCATGTCAATCAGAGCGTTAGTGTATTCGACTCAAAGACAGAGTGCGCAAAGTAATAATCACCCAATCCTTTAATTCAATTATAACCTCAAAGTATTACTATTACAATTCACCTGAAAGAAACACTAAGACTCAATAAAAGGAAAAGTACAAGGAATGACTCAAGAAAATGGAAAGACAAGACTAGACGACGCTTTGATAGATGGTTGTAGCTCTAGTCTCTTCACTCTTGACCTTCCCCATCCGATTGTGTTTCGTCATCGGACTTACCTGAAAAATAGGGGGAAACACTGGATGAGCGAACGCTCAGTAGGAATTATATCTCAAGTGCTAGCTAGCTTTAAGTAGATTACAAGTTACATGAATGCAGTATAGCTATGCATGTTTGCGTAAAACGATAAAAAAGAGTGTATATTAAGATAGAGAATGTATATCAATCAAGAGACAGTTGAGTGAACTAGCATGTCTTTCAAGAATACATGTCAATAATTATCAAGATATTCAAGCAAGTACTTTTAGCATGTCATGTCGAGAATTGGCTATCTTGTTCAAGCAAGTAACAATAAATACCCTTTCCGGGTCACGCAAGTCATGTCATGTCAAGTCAAGCACGAGATTGTGGAATGTCAACGAGAATAACAAGCACTTCGGTGCAATGCCACACTGTGATCATTACAACTCCCATGGGCACTAGTACTTTCGAGTGCTCCTCCCAGGACCAGATCGGGCCCTTATATGCGCAGGCATTGATCATGTATTTCGACATCCACTATAGTTATAGCCAATATAAAATTCTAAAGGATTCAAGCTTGTAGGAACTTTAAGGTAGACCATAGAGAGTAGGATTTCAAGGTCGAACAGGATATGTAAGGACGATAATAACAGTATACCCGTGATTGCGATAAAACTAGGAAGAGATGGCTCCCTTGAAGGGTGCCATGTCATTAAGAATAAGCGCTCATATAGAAATGGTCGCTCATCCTTATACATGATAAGGTAGATAGAATTAGCGTCCCCAAGTACAGCACACAATTCTTAAAGGATATAAATGGTATGGATTGCCCATCCCATTATTTCAAGAATATTCTCATGACATCCTGTCGGTATATCATGAGGGCCGGTATACCATGTTTCTTTAGAGTGACATGGCATTTAAAAAGTGTCATGGGTTTTTATGGTACAACCAGCTCAATCGGCCTTGAGGGAATCCAAGGCTTCGAGGAGACTTACGGAGGTCTCTATGACTAACTCACCGGTTCGATGGAACGGAATGTCCAACGAAGGGCTCGTATGTCATCGAGAAAGTATAGGGTAATCGATGAATCTCCGAGAAACGCGGGACTATACTCACGGTATGGAATATAGTGCCTAATAAGTAACCCATCGCTCGGGTATACCTGAAATCGATGGAAACATATATCTTAGAAAATGGCGCCTGGGTACTGGTCACTATTTCTTAAATAGCGACTGGGGTGCAGCCACTATATTATCGAAACGCGCCTGTGACCCAGCCGTGTCCTTTAAATTCCATTTCCAGTTTTAACGTAAACAAACCCTAGAATTTGTATAGCCTTTCAATACATCATTATGTTCCGGATTAAATAGCGCCCATGGCGCAGCCACGTTTCAAAAATAGCGCCCTAGGTCAAGTCATGTTTCAAGTCTATGTATAGGGTGATTGGCACCCTGATTCCAGTCGCCTGTCAATAGATAGCGCCCAACTTATAGGCGTGATATTAAAACAGCGCCCATGCTTCAAGCGTTGTTTAATCCGGTGCAAATTTCAGGAAACGGTTCACATGTTCATGTAGAGGAAAATAAGGGGAATCAAGTCATGCACGTATCAAGTTAAGTAGATTTCAAGATGTCAAGTTATTAAATTTTAAACATGCTGATTTAATTATTCAGTTTATAAAAGTGGCGACTACCAAGCGGTCACGCCTTAAGAATAGTGCCCAAGCCTGGGTCACTATTTCACTGTAACTTCCAAAAATAAAACAGAACATTATTAAATCATGGTAAAACATGGTAAAAAGTGTCTAAATGTATGCATGAACTTGTATATTTATCAATTGGGCTAAGACTTGAGAAAACCTACCTTTAGATGTTGATTTGGTTGGTGATCGATCAAGGGGATTGAAGGACAAAAGAACTGGCAATGTTCTGAATGCAGCAACTAAGAAGATATAAGTATATCTTCTTCTGATAACCGCAACAAAAAGAAAGAGGTGATTTGTCTCTTCCCACTGTAGCTTAAATAGTATTTAGGAGGAAGAAGACTTTCTTCCTTCGGAGGAGGAAGCAGCTTCCCGAACACAGGAATAGAAGATGCTCCTTTTGATCAACAAGATGAAAATCTGTTGGTTTCTTCAATCGTGATTGAAGCAGCTGCAACAGGACTCTCCTTTGCTTTGTTGTTAGCAGGAAGAAGATCAATTGTTTGGTGAGTATAATGAGAAGCCCTTTTTAGTAGCAGAGAGGAGATTCGCCTGGAACCGAGCTTCTTCAATTGACCGAATGCAGGGATTAACAATAGAAGCAGCGGCGACAGCAAGGTGAGTAGAGAAAGTTTAATGCGTTGGGGCTTCGGTGGGGTATTTATAGGGTCTTTGGGTACCCCAAGGTTTGGTGTTCGATTGGGATTTGGATCCCCCCCTTACCAATCCTATTAGTATTAGAATTCCCCCTATTAAACCCTTCCTAAACAACCATTACTATGGCTGGCAGTTACCTTTCGCATTCACGTTATAAAATTTAACGTTTAATTTAAAGTGTAACAATCTTTCATGATTTTTATCTTCTTTATTTGGTGAGGTCTAGTTATGAAATTTCTTGGGTATGAATTTTCCATTTTTCTTTATTTTCCATATAATTAGTTTTATAAAATTCCTTTTATTTAAAAAGTCACACTATTCACCACTATTCATGTATCTAGGGAATAGTGTCCGTGCCACTGTCGCTGTTTTGGAATAGCGCCCATGTACCCTTTTCCTTCTTGCCCATAACACTCCAAAGGACCAAAATAGCATATATGCCCATTCCTTTATCTTTTAATTTTCTTTAATACATTTAAATCTTATTAATATATACTTCTTCCTTCTAATAAAATTATAATGTAATAAATGTAGAATATTAAATTTTCTAAATTATTAATAAAATACAAATTGATGTTTTCTTCGAGATTTATTGATTCTTAATTCAAATAAATTTATATTGTGCATTAAATGCCTACTTAAAAATAACATGTTATTCTTAAATTTATTATAATACAACGGTAGGGTCCATGAGTTCTTTTTGTGAGACTTTTTAGGACGTCAGTGGGTTTTGTACCAGGTCTGGGCCTTATTTATTAGTTTTTATTTATTTGAGCTTTTTAGTCCTTTAATTTACCAGGGTTGCCACAAGCCAGGTTTACATGCCATTGTCATGATGACTCCCTTTACACAACAGCAGGTGCACTTCTACCCAGAGCCTGTGGATCCTACTGTAGTGAATAAGCTGATGATTGAAAAGATGATAGAAATGAAGCTGTCCGAGAGGGCTGATGGTGATTTCGGTACTTTTGATGTCTACCGGGTGCCGTAACCTCCACAATATGCTATAAAGAGACTACCCCCAGGCGTTAGCAAACCACCAAAGTTCGAGAAATTCAATGGACAAGGCTCCCCCAAGGAACATATTGCTTATTATACAACAGTCATGGGAGACTTGGCTGCTGATGAAGCGTATCTGCTAAAATTCTTTGGCTCATCCCTTACAGGGTTGGCCTTTGAATGGTATTCTAGCCTCCTGGCTGGGTCTATAGCTGATTGACCCGATATGCAACAGAGGTTCCGAGAAAGGTTCCATGTCACAGAAAGAGAAATTACAGTGATAGAATTATACTCTACCAGGCAGAGGAAAGATGAGACAGCCCTAGATTATATTAAGAGATGGAAGAATCTAGGCATCAGATGCAGGCAGCCTCCGCATCAAGAAGATGTTGTTCAAATATGCAAGCAAAACCTCAGAAGGGAAGTGCTTGAAAAGATGGTTGGAGCAGACATCAGGACGTTCGACTGCCTGGACAATGTGGTGGCAGAGGTCGAGACCTTCATATCCAAGAGTACTGCAACCAACATTCCTGCTGTTCAGAAAGGGAAAGCTGTTGAGCAGTAGTCAGCGCCAACTGAACCAAACACTGTTGATTTCAAAACCTTTGATCAACAAAAATAAAAGGCCAAAGCAGCAGCTACCCCTTCGCCAGTAGAGGCAATGAAAAAAAAGAGGGTGTCTCTTTGAGAAACAAAATGAAGAAATCATACTCGTTTCCCAAAGAAAAGACACGGGCATTGTTTGAATGGGCATATAAATACAATAAGATAACATTACCTGAGCTAAAGAGACCCGCTGATACAGCAGAGAAGGATGACCCCCTGTTCTGTCCATATCACCGGGCACTTGGACATGTCATTGAGGATTATTATGTCTTCAAGGATGTCATGGAAAGCATGATCAGGAAAAATGAGGTACAACTAGGAGAGCACCAGGTGGATCCTCCACGCCCCCATGAGCCCCTTGTAATGAGGCAAGCTGTCAATATGATTTCCTTGTACCAGCAATTGCCTAAAGAGGCTGCTAAAGCTTGCACACAACATACATATGAAGCGTGCTTCCTTACTCCCATCAAGGATCAGGTGGGATGGCATGCAATACCAGCTAAGACTAAAAGAAGGCCACCAGTCTCTGGAATATCAGGTGCCTCTATTCGAGGTATTACCCCGAAACAAACCTTGCATCCAATAAACCCTATATGGCACGCTACGGAGTCACCACCTGTCATCCGAATATTTACTCACAATCGGAGGAAGCAAACTCCGCTGCCAGCTCATGAGAAGATAAGCCCCGAGGTAAAGCATTTGCAAAAATATATTAACCAGCTCGATGAATATGAACAGCCCGAGCTGAAGCCAATATTGGTGAAAGATCATGTCATCTGGGAACAGCTGGAGGAATTAACCATCAAAGAGCAACCAGAAAAGGAGCAAGAAGAAGCTGAAGCTGACCTCTTCTGGGGGCACAAGCTAGCTGAGTCAAGATGCCAGAAGAAGAATAAACCAAAAAACAAAAAGAAAATAGTCACAGTGCAGTGTAATACTCTATCAGCACTATTCACCTTGCCAGGGGAAGAGAATGAAGGGGAGCCTTCCACTCCATCACTGGAAGCAAATCAAGCTGAGGCTTCAACCTCAATGCATGCTACCCGCTCTGGGAGAAAGTGGGGTTGCCTGCCTCCAGCTAACCATAACATTATCTTCAGGGGTGAACAACCCTACCAGATACTAGAACCAGAAGTCTAGGGTATTGAAATTCCTCCCCCATCAGGCCTCTACATGAAAGCAAAAGGGGTGATGAAGCTTTGTCATTCATTGAATTCATGTCCATCTTGGAGGGCAAACGGTCGGCTCATAATACTACTGCTGAAGACAAAAATCCCTGACAACCATCTGCCACGATGCTAAAAAAGAAAGAAAAAACAAGCATCGACCTTCCGTCAGCACCGGAGATGACCTCCCCAATGGAGACTCCCCGACAGTCCCCTCAAAAGAAGGAAGCAAGAGAAGGGCAAGCCATGCCGCAGGCACCCCATGAGCCTCCAAGACCCCGCTGGATGGAGGAGATGCGATTGTCCAACATTCGAGTGGGCAGTCAAATTATGAAGATGCTGAAGAAACTCCCTACAAGATTTTCTATATGGGAAATTCTTTCCTTGAGCGAAGAAGCTCGCCAAGCTATTATCGATGCTTTGCAGTCGCCGGCTCAGTATGAAGCACGCCTGACAGAGGTTAACTCCGGGAAAACTGTTACATTCATAGAGGATGACATATTAATTCCTGACCCCAATCATAACATGCCTCTGTATATGAGGGGGTATCTCAACTGTCAGCCATTAAGTCGAATTCTGATAGATCCGGGAGCTGCTGTAAACATCCTACCCTACCGCATCTATCAAAAGTACTATTTTGATCTGCACCTCACCAAAGTGAAAGATATGAGGATCGCTGGCTTCAATCAGAAGTGCAAAACCTCGCTCGGGGTAGTAGAATTCAACCTTACATTGGGTGATTTCACCACCACAGTGTAGTTCTATGTCATAAATTCTAATACTACATACAAAGCCTTACTGGGATGGCCATGGCTGCATAGATACCAGATAGTGCCCTCCACATTACACCAATGTATCAAGTATTGCCACAATGGCAAAGAAGAAAGGGTGTTTGCAGACTTGCATCCCTTTGAAATATATGAGTGTCACATGCTCGATGCATCGTTCTATACGGAGGTCTCCCGAGGGGCAAAGAAGAAAGAAATTCCTCCAAACCAAAAGAAAGCAATGTCAAAAACAGACGATTGGTTCCCTCCACCGCCTCCAGGCTACATGGAACAGCATGAGGTCTCCCATGTCTCTCAAACTGGAGACTTTGCTCGAGCTGCACCATCAACCATCTATCCTGGGGAAGCTGATGATGATATGAAAGAAAAGTTCAAGTGGATCAAAATCCCATAGGGGTTATTTAAACCCATTCCGAGCCTGGAATGCCAGATAGTGCAACCACTAAAGACTATGGAGGTCCCTTGTTTCTGCGAGCCTCCTATAATATTTTACTCCGGGGAGCCTACTGACGAAGATAATCAAGACTGTATGATCCCCGAAGAAGCAGTGAATCGAAGGGTGCCAATAGCAGGCCTGGATTACACTGCATAGTGGGTCTCCCGGATGTTCACCAGGATGCAGGTGCCTTCACTACAACCCGCTAGCCAGAAGGAGGCATTCCAGAAGCTCTGGGATCCGCCCTGTAACAATAAAGAATTGCTAAAAATTACCCATCACCTAGGGCTGGGTTACACCTTGTAGGAATATTATGAGGCAGAGGTGGATGTTATCTCTACCTTCTTTGCCCATGAAGACCCTTTCGAGGTTGATCACGACGAATACCCTCCAAGTGGTGAAGAGATTATATACCACTCCACTATTGGTGGTGAACCCCTCAACAGTCAGGAACGTACAGAGGGACAAGATGAAGCGACACTGTGCCGATGTTGGGAAGAGCTGCTCCCCAAAGAAGATTTATTTCAAGCTGAAGCCAAATTCGATACAGGAACACCTGATGAAGATCAAACCTCCGATGAAGAAAAGGAGTGCCTGGAATTTGAGCACATCCTAAAGGAAGTTTGAGCTATGCAACAACTGGTAGGCTCGACAAAAGAGCTTTTACCCGCAGACCTTCAGGAGGCAGAAGTCTATGTAACGGGACCACAAGAAGAGATGCCAAGATAGCAAAGCCAAGCTGAACAAAACCTGATGGAGAGTCCAATGGCTCAAAATCACAGCAAAGGGGATGAGGGACAAATCCCTCTGGTCTCAAGAAGCCAATTTGAAGAAAATCAACAAGCTATGACTAACTTCAAAGGCTCGCTATCAACTTATACTTCATTCGAAGAGCTGGAAGTCTTTGAGGCTAAAGAAGATTACATCAATGGAGGCTTCATCGACTTACAAGAAGCTCCACCTGAGGTCGAAGATGGCGGTCAAGCTACTGTTGATGAATTAATAGAGGTGAATCTGGGAACCGAAGAGGAACCAAGACAGACCTTTCTCAGCGCCCTGCTGATACCAGAAGCGCAAGAACATTACATATAGTTCTTAAAAGAGTTCAGGGATTACTTTGCCTAGACATATACTGAAATGCCATGGTTAAGTCCCGCTGTGGCACATCATCTATTAGCAATTGACCCAAAGGCGGAACCAGTAAAGTAGCCTCCCAGATGGATGCGTCCTAAGCTGATTAATCAAATTAATAAAGAAGTTGACAAGCTCATTGATGTGGGGTTTGTTGAAGAAAATTAATATACAACATGGTTGGCAAACATAGTGCCCGTGAAGAATAAAAATGGGCAGATAAGAATATGTGTTGACTTTCGGGACCTCAACAAAGCATGCTCGAAAGATGATTTTCCTGTGCAATCACTGAGGTGATGATCGCCGCCACCACAGGCCATGAAACTCTCTCATTTATGGACGGGTCGTCCGGATACAACCAAATTTGGATTGCTAAGCAAGACATGATCCATACTACATTCTGCACTCCCAAAGGAATATTTCACTATAAAAGGATGTCGTTCGGCCTCAAGAATGTCGATGCTACATATCAAAGAGCCATGACGATGATATTCGATGACCTACTCTACAAAAAGGTGGAGTGCTGTATCGACGACTTGGTGGTGAAGACCAAGAGAAAAGAGGACCATCTGCAAGATTGACGGTGGTGTTTCAAAGGCTGCGCCAATATGAGCTAAAAATGAACCCCATGAAATGCACCTTCGGCGTGTCTAGCGGAAAATTCCTTGGATTCATTATCCGACACAGAGGCATTGAGATTGATCCATCCAAGATTAAAGCTATTCAAGAGCTTCCTCCACCGAAAAATCTATCAGAGCTGTGGTCCTTGCAAGGCCGACTGGCATATATTCGCCGATTTATTTCAAATCTGTCAGGTCGATGTCACCCTTTTCACAAGCTCATGATAAAAGATGTGCCGTTCTTCTGGGACGATGAATGCCAAGCAACTTTCGAGAAGTTTAAAGAATATCTGAAAACCCCTCTAGTGTTGGGAGCGTCGATTAAAGGCAGACCTCTGATTCTCTACATAGCGGCCACTCACTGTTCCCTGGGGGTAATGCTAGCTCAAATGAATGAAGAAGGAAAAGAGCAAGCCCTTGACTACCTCAGCAGAAGGTTAGTAAGGACTGAAGAGAAATACACTTTTATAGAAAAGACTTGCCTGGCGCTGGTCTTCGCTGTCAAGAAGCTCCGGCATTACATGCTGTCCCATGAAATCAAATTGATATCTGGAGTGGACCCGCTCAAGTACATATTATCCCAGCCAGCACTCAAAGGCCGACTCGGCAAATGGGCCGTGATCCTGATGGAATTTGATATTTCATATGTACCCCAGAGAGCTATAAAAGGTCAAGCCATAGCTGATATTTTCGCAGCACATCCTGCGCCAAAAAATACCCCACTGGGGACTGAACTTCTTGATGATGAAACGCTGGAGGCATGTCAGGCTCAGCCGGTTATATGACAACTCTACTTTGATGGGGCATCAAGAACAGAAGCTACATTAACTGGACAAGTCAGAGTCCGAGCAGGAGCCGGTATTGTCCTGAAGTCACCTGAAGGGGAAGTGGTACACACTTCATGCTCAATAAACAAGCCATGCACCAATAATGAGGTTGAATATGAAGCTCTAATAATTGGTCTGAAAATTACCCTCAGCATGGGAATTCAAATGCTCCAAGTGTTTGGCGACTCTATGTTGATAATCAAACAAATGCAAGGGGAGTTTGATGTTCCAAAGCCAGAGCTCGCCCCCTACCATTGAAAAGCACTGTGCCTTATGGCGAGTTTCTACCACATTGAACTTAATCACGTGGGCTGGGGACACAATGCGCAGGCTGATTCTCTAGCAAAGCTAGCCAGTTCATTAGCAGTCCCGCCAGATGAAACACTCAACATTATTGTGATTAACTGGCGACAGGTTCCCAGTATGCTTGAGGCATGCCCAGGGGAATGTGAGGCCAATACAGTCGAGGAAGCACGAAAGCACAACTGGAGGCAACGCCTTCTGCAATGGTTCCTGCACGAGCAGCTGCCCAAGGAGAGAGAAGAAAGGATGAGGCTCCTCCGGATTAAAGATTCCTATGAATTCAGAAGCGGGACATTGTTCAGAGTCATGGCTGATGCCCGTAAAAAGATTCTACTCCGTTGCCTATCCACAAAGGAGGCTTGGCAAGTTATGAAAGAAATACATGCCGAAATAGCTGGGGCACACCAAGCTGGACCGAAGATGAAAATTGAAATCAAGAAATTAGACTATTACTGGCCTGCTATGTTTGAAGATTGCTGCCAATTCGCAAAATCATGTCAGAAATGCCAAGAACATGCTTCTGTGCCCAGGAGGCCCCCTGTACCCCTACAGCCAACAATTCCCAGCTGGCCCTTCGCTCAATGGGGAACCAATGTGGTTGGACCTCTTCCAACTTCCTCAGCCGGACACAAGTATATCTTGGCAATAACAAATTACTTTTCCAGATTGGCAGAGGCTATAGCACTCAAAGAGGTGACAGGTGAGCTGGTCGCCAGATTCATCAAACAAAATATTATTTTTCGATTTGGTGTTCCCAACCGAATAATTTCTGACAACGGAAGCCACTTCAAGAATCAAAAAATATATCGACTCACCGAGAAGTATAAAATTGATTGGAGGACCTCCACCCCTTACAATCCGCAAGCAAACGGATTGGCTGAAGCATTTAACAAAACCCTATGCACACTCCTTGCCAAGATCGTCAGCTCCAACGAAAGGGACTGGGGGGAGAAGATGTATGAAGCATTGTGGGCATATCGTACTGTCTACAAGACTCCTACGGGTTGCTCACCCTTCTCCTTAGTATATGGCTCTGAGGCTATGGTCCCTGTGGAGCTAGAAGTACCGTCGCTCAGGGTTGCCATTCAATACGGTTTAGCCCGCGATGAACAAACAAATGCTGAAAGAAGACTCGAAGAATTGGCTGAGCTGGAGGGAAAGCGCCTTCAGGCACAGAAGAATATCCAAGTATATCAAGCTCGTATGACGAATGCCTTCAACAAGCTCATCAAAGGGCAAGAATTCAAGAAAGGTGACCTGGTCATGGTCAAGAAGAAAGAAGTCATGGCTTCCAACCCAAAGGGCAAGCTTGCTACTAACTGGTTGGGTCCATATGTGGTCCAAAGAGTCTACGAGGGTGGAGCCTATGTGGTTGTCAACCATCGGGGGGGAGTTCAGTTCCCGCCACTCAACAAGAAGCATCTGAAGCTCTTTCATGTTGTACCACTGCCCTTTGAGGGAGTGGCGAATGATTGAACAAACATTTTCAACAATAAAAGTTGATGGTAATGAGAGCTCTAAAAAAGAGAGATGATGATGATGATGATAAGGATGGTAATTCCTTCGCTACATACCAACATCAATCCGGACCTTCCGTCCGAGTAGATGATGAAACCTTATTCTCCTTTGTGTTGGTGTTTACCCCACATCAACAATAGAACTTACACGCATTTTCGACGAACGGCTTCGTGCCTAAGCTGCTGCATACCAACATCAATTCAGACCTTCCGTCCTGGTAGATGATGAAACCTTATTTTCCCTTGCATTGATGTTAATCCCCACACCGATGATGAAACTCACATATCTTCGGCGAACGGCTTCACGCCTAAGCTGCTGCATACCAACATCAATTCGGACCTTCTGTTCGGATAGATGATGAAACCTTATCTTCGCTTGCGTTGGTGTTTACCCCACATCAACGATAACACTCACACATTTTTGGCGAACGGCTTCACGCCTAGGCTACTACATACCAACATCAATTTGGACCTTCCGTCTGGATAGATGATGAAACCTTATCTTGCCTTGCGTTGATGTTAATCCCTACATCAACAATAAGCAATTTTACATGTTCAAAAGGTGACATGCAAACTCAAAGGTTACGTTAAAAAAAATAAAAAAAATGAGGCTCAAAATAGAGGTGCCTCGTCGAACTTGTCCAAACATCTTGGGGAAGGACAAAAAATGGATACAACCCGGCCATGGCGAAAACCCAAAAGGGCGCTGTAGGCAAAATTGGGTACCCCGCCACATGAAAACCCGCAAGGGCACGTGGGCAAAAGTAAGAGGGGGCTGACCCTGGCGAAAACTCGAAAGGGCGCTTGGGTCAGTAATGTGGTTATGATAATATGAAATATACATGTCTTTTAACAACACACCCACCATGTGTCCTACCGATGATGAAACTTTCATTGATCATATGGTACATCGCCTCAATCGATGCTAAAACCTATCCGGGATAGACCTTCTGTCTATTCTGATGAAACATGTCCATTTCCTTGCATCAGCATAAACCCAATGACGATGATGAAACTTTCATTGATCATATGGCACATCGCTTGGATCGATACTAAAACCTATCCGGGATAGACCTTCCGTCTATTCTGATGAGACATAACCATTTCCTTGCCTCGACATAAACCCAATGCCGATGATGAAACTTCATTGATCATATGGCACATCGCCTCGATCGATGCTAAAACCTATCCGGGATAGACCTTACGTCTATTCTGACGAAACTTATCCATTTCCTTGCGTCAGTATAAACCCAATGCTGATGATGAAATTTTCGTCGATCGTAAGGCATCGTCGCCTGGATCAATGCTAAAACCTATCCAGAATAGACCTTCCGTCTATTCTGATGAAACACCTCAATTTCCTTGCGTCAGCATAAACCCAATGCTGATGATGAAACTTTCTGTCGATCATAAGGCATCATCGCCTGGATCGATACTAAAACTATCCGGAATAGACCTTCCGTCTATTCTGATGAAACCTTTAAAATGTATTCCTTGCGTCGGCATAAAGCCCAATGCTGATGATGAAACTTCCATCGATCATACGGCACATCGCCTAGATCGATGTTGATACCTGTCCGGGATAGACCTTCCGTCTATTCTGATGAAACCTTTACAATCTATTCCTTGCGTCGGCATAAAGCCCAATGCTAACGATAAAACTCCCGTCGATCATACGGCACATCGCCTGGATCAATGCTGATACCTGCCCGGAATAGACCTTCCGTCTATTCTGATGAAACCTTTAAAATCTATTCCTTGCGTCGACATAAAGCCCAATGCTGGCGATGAAACTTCCGTCGATCATACGGCACATCGCCTAGATCGATGCTGATACATGTCCGAGATAGACCTTCCGTCTATTCTGATGAAACCTTTACAATCTATTCCTTACATCGGCATAAAGCCCAATGTTGACGATGAAACTTCAATTGATTATACGGCACATCACCTGGATCGATGCTGATACCTGCCCGGAATAGACCTTCCATCTATTCTGATGAAACCTTTACAATCTATTCCTTACGTCAGCATAAAGCCTAATGCTGACAACGAAACTCCCATTGATCATACGCCACATCGCCTGGATCGATGCTGATACCTGCCCGGAATAGACCTTCCGTCTATTCTGATGAAACCTTTAAAATCTATTCCTTGCATCGGCATAAAGCCCAATGCTAACGATGAAACTTCCATCGATCATATGGCGCATCGCCTGGATCGATGCTGATACCTGTCAGGGATAGACCTTCCGTCTATTCTAATGAAACCTTTACAATCTATTCCTTGCATCGGCATAAAGCCCGATGCTGATGATGAAACTCCCGTCGATCATACGACACATCATCTGGATCGATGCTGATACCTATCCGGGAGACCTTCCGTCTATTCTGATGAAAACTTTACAATCTATTCCTTGCGTCGGCATAAAGCCCAATGCTGACGACAAAACTCCCGTCGATGATATGGCACATTGCCTGGATCGATGCTGATACCTATCCGGGATAGACCTTTCGTCTATTCTGATGAAATCTTTTAAAACATATTCCTTGCATCACCATAAACCCAATGCCGATCATGGGCTTCCACTAAGCATGAGGCATCATCACTTCTGTTAGTGATAAAACCTGTCCGAGGGTTAAGCTAGAAGATATGCACAAAGCACGTTAAAGGATGCACTCGCAGTCCCCGTGCCGCTCATCCTTTACTTACGCTACCTACGAGTGGGGGGCATTTGTTGACATCTAAAAAAAAAGCACAAGTGAAAGAAGTCAAAGAGAACTTCAACCAGACAGCCAGCAGCCTTGAAAATCAATCAAAGATGCGGCTTCGATGTTATCCCTAGAAGTTCTGCAGACCAGGATAAAAGGAAGATCCATTACCTCCTCCAATACTCTGTCCGGCTGAAAGCTTTCCGGCCAAGCTGCTGCCCAGCACGACTATCATTTCAGATGATCGGGCTGATTAAAACTATGTCAAGCCCCGGGCAATCAACTGCCTACTGTAAAGGATCTTCGAAATATCCTGATGCTTATAAAATGGGACCCACATCACCTGCCATGCAGTGCGGATGCAGGGCATTAAAGGAATTACAAGAACATATGTAATTGCTTGACAAATGGGTCATGAATATCTAGCTGGCAAAGGCATCTAGGGCTCAACCAATTAAAATTGGTTAGAAGCCCATATGCGTATGAGGGGCGCCGAGTGGTTCGTGGGACAAAATGGACCAAAGCCCAAATGGAGGAAACACGCCGATCAACCTGATGCAAGGCGCGCCGAGGGTCAATTGCGCCGATGCTTCAAGGGTTCTGGAACCGTTATAAAAGCTGAGGTTCGATTCAAAAAAAAAAGAGAGGAGAAGACGGGGCATATAGAGGAAGCAGATAACATAGAAGCAAAATACAGTGCGAAGAGAGACCAGAGTGAACAGAGGGAGCGAGAGCTAGTATCCCCGGTGAGGTCTGCAAAGAAAACATCATCTCGGTGTCTTGTCCGAGGTGGGCATCCACCCGTCAAATGCCCCAAATGGGCTACAGTTCCATGGCCCCAACTCTTCTAATTTCTATCATGTTCATCTTTATGATTTCCCCCTTCATCTTTTCGATGTAGATATTTCACTGCCTCTTCTGTATTCTTCTACCCGTGGGGCATGCTGTGATTTGTGATCATATGTAATAAACCCATATGCAATATTGAATAATGTTTGTGTGTCTCTTCCTCTGCTATTCCTTTTGTGTCGCTGTGATTTTTCTGTCAATTTTCCCGATGGCCAGCATTTGCTGTGTCGAACAGTGTCCGTGATGAACAATCTGTTTACGATGAGTATGTCTCATTATGTTCTACCACCTCTGCTTCCCTATATGAAACATGTTTTACAGTGGCGTCTCGATCATGCCGAGCTGCCGAGTTGTTTTTCTAACCTCATAATCACAATGGGAGCCCGAGACAATCTATCTCGTGGCTGTTCATTCAAATTGTGAGGGATATTGCAATAATGTCGTACGATCTAATTTTAATGACAGATCAGCCTCCCATGGACTTTCTATGAAAGAGCCTCTATTTTTCCCTTTCATGGTTTTCCAAGAATCATTTTCAAAGCCCCAAACCACCAAAAAAACATCTCGTAGAACCTTGCTATTGACCCCCGGCTCCTGGCATTCCCTATCGGCCCGTCCATTTACAAACCCTTCACTCGACGTTCGCTCCTTCAGCGCCTAAGAGTTCAGCTCGTGCCGATTCTGGGCGCGCCGAGCATGCAGCATCCCACCGCACTAGTGTTGGGGCGCGCCGACCATGGCATCCCACCGCGCCGACCGCATCCGTGCCGACCTCCTACTCCGGCCGATGCCTCTCTATCCACCAATTCCTACTACATTTCAAAGTCTTGCAGCCCTTCAAGCCATTGAGACACTCAACCTCCTAGTAATCCCCAATGAACCCTAAGACCCAACATCCAAGCCTACTGGGAATAAATTATAGTTGTTCATTCAAATACACACGGGAGCTAAATTAACGGGGTTTTACACCTACATTTTCCAGTCAACCGCCGACGTTTTTCTTCTAACCCCGTTCGCCCACGGAGTTTTGTCGCTGCATGTTCTCCGATGGTTCCTCTAAGGGGAATATTAATAAGATGCCATGATGGTGGGCATTGTTCTGTCTTATCTCGATCCTCTTGGATCTCGAGTTAGATATGCCCGTCTTTCTTTGGCTTCCATCTCGGTACTCCGTGGATGGATGTCCGATACTTCCCCGTGCATGATCCGAAATAAGGGGAGATGTTGTCCAAATTAATTATGATCTCTGCTATATCAAACCATTCTCATTTCCAAACCCACTGGGATCTAAAGAGGTCTGCCTCTGCATGTCCTCTATTGATTCCCTCCTGGGGAATAATAATATTAAAATGTCGTGGTGAGCAAATACCGACCCGGTTTAGTCCCACCTCGTGATATTCGGGCATTGATTTGCTCCGATCTTTTGGGGATTCTATCCCGGCTCTGCGTGGATAGTTTCCTATTCCCGCTTGGCATAGTCCAAGATAAGGGGATATGCTACCGGATTTATTCCGTATACTTCTGTAAAATCGCTAAATGAGCATGTAGTGCAATAGTCAAATTAATGCCACAGATTCTGGTTATTCCATTCTTATGCTCGTCTAGCTCTGTGAAGAATGATGTTTCATTCCCTTGCAACCGTTTGCATGATGATTAATAAGAATCCAATGTCCACTCTCTGTTCTCCTGGTATATCAAATGGTGTGTGGCTGAAAGCCAGGTTATGCCCGACCGGAAGTCGTCATTATGCATGATGATGGTCCTCGGACCTGAGTTCTCCGCCTCGCGTCGAGAATCAGACTAATAAGCTGTAATAAGCTACAAATTGCATAATTACATATATACATCTTTTATCCTGCATAAGAATAAGCACGACAGTCATATCTTGTTCTGCCCTTGGGATCCTTCTACTTTGGCGACTAATCAAGGGTTACCCTTCTTTGGAGGGGTGTAATTAACGTCATAGCCTTTATGGTGTGACAGACTTTCAGTTCCGACCCGAATCTCACAATCGATTGACTAAGTCAGATCGAGCGCACAATGAAAATTCTCACTTCAGTGACTGGCACGCCTAAATAAATAAATAGTAATAAAAATAAAATAAATAAAAAATAGTAATATAAAAATTGTAATATAATAAAAAAATCATTCCACAAGGCCTTGAAACATAATCCCCCAGTCCAAAGGAAGGAATATCCAGCGGAGAGGTTCATAAGTCCAAGAAAGTGTGCCTATAAGTGCAAAGTGTAACTAATGGTCACATACCGGAGTATATGCCATGTACTTAAAAAAATGACTTAAAAGATCAAAACAACGTTCTAAACACCACCATAAATCATGTTTCATAAACATAAAAGGAAATATTTAACTACAAAGCTATAACATTTAGGCATGAAATTATATGATAATGAAAATACAGTTTAAAATCATGCTCATGCTAAAACATGATATTTAACAGGAAATAAACATAATTTTGAGTGAAAATACCATAATTATAGAGTTAACTTAGGCAAAAATTCAGTTAGGCTTGGCTAGTTCTCAGAACCAAAAAGCGGTCTAGTGTGGACCGTTTATAGGAGTCTAGCGGTCTATCGAAGGGTCGCTTAGCTACCTCTAGCGGTCACATATAGACTATTTCTGTCTGTTTGACAGAAGCCTGACAAAATAGTAAAATAAACACTAATCTAGGGTATGTTATGCATGGAAATCAACGAGAACATAATGTAAAACATGATAGAACGAGAATAGGTCAATAATATGCATGGGTTTATGTATAATGAACAAGAAATTTTCTTTTTAACTCAATTAGGGGGGCTAAGATTCATGCATGGAGATTACACTAAATGCACAGTCCCAATGAAACATAAAATTCTCTATGTATAGTGCATGAAAACGACTGAAATCAGAGGGCTTCTATTTCTAACATCAAGTTTAAGCCATTCATGAGATAACCAACCTCTGGTCTTGTACTTAAACAACGAATTACGGGCTTAAAGTTGACCCTAGTTCTTGCTTATCCTGAACTGAATCAGCAACTTCGTGGCCTTCTAACTCTTGATTCCCTTTACCTATGACCATGAAATTTTAAGGGTAAGAAAAGGTTACTATAAGGCACAAATAAATCTAAATAACCCCTATCTAATTACCTCGTTTATGGCTTCTTATTTGTTGATCAATCTGGCACGGTCGCACAGTTTCCTGAGATTCTTGTACCTAACCAGCGGCTTTAGACGCCTCTATCTTCCTGTTGGCTTGATCTCCTAGAATGAAATTTTGAGAGTAGTTATACCTTAGTATTATGAACAAAATATTCTAAAGAACATACCTCTAATTCGTCCTCCTTACCTTAGTTTTACGCGAGTCAAAAGTAAGGGTCGTGCAGGTTTGCTCTGGGTCTATTTATATGTTAGCTAGGGTTTCCATGGATTAGAACGAACCTAGAGTCCTATTTAGGATTTTAATTCGATCCTTAAGCCTTCTAGATTCATCTATCTAAGAGATAGCATCGATCTTAGACGATTTGGATGCCAAGGTTCCCATTTTTTTCATGCCTTCTTCTATTCACGGAATCTGCAATACTTAGCGGTCTAGGCTAGACCGCTTTTTGTCCCATGCGGTCTCACAATAGACCGTTTCCAATTCCATGCGATTGCCCGATAGACTGTTTCTATTGTTGGGTGATGAATTTGAACAGTTTCAAACTCTTTTGATATTATCTCCTATTGTTAGCATATTTATCCCTTAAAAGTCCGATAAACGATAATTTATCTTCTAAATTCCATAATTATCATATTCTAGGCTTCTAGAATATGGGCCAAATCTTGTGTGCTTGGTTTTGGGTCATTTGGGCCTTTTTAAAAGATTAGATTTAATTAACTACAATTCATTTAATAGCCCCTTAACCTTGAATTAATTCTATTTATTCCTAGAAAAATCTTAGAAAATCTGAATATATTCTAGAAAATTCTAAAATATTATTTACAAAATCTTGGGGTATTACACCCTCCCCCACTTAAGAGAATTTGGTCCCCAAATTCAATATATGGAATTTACTGAGAGTGTACTTATAGTTGAATAGCTCTGGAAATCTCTTGCGCATAGCTTCTTCAGTTTCCCATGTTACTTCATGTGGCCATAATTTGGTCCATTGGACTTTTACCATTGGAATAGTCTTATTTCGAAGTTGACGTACTTCCCGTTCAAATATTCTGATTGGTTGTTGCTCATATGTCAAGTCCTTCTTAATCTCATGGTTGTCATAAGTTATGACATGAAGTGGATCAGAGACATACTTTTTAAGCATTGATACGTGAAACACATCATGAACTCCGGCTAGTTGAGGGGGCATAGCTATTCGATATGCAACTTCACCAACCCTTTCAAGAATTTCAAAGGGGCCAATGAATCTCGCAGTGAGCTTGCCTTTGATACTGAACCTTCGAATGCCTCGACCCGGAGAAACCTTAAGGAATGCATGGTCTCCTACTTGGAATTCCAGGTCGCGCCTTCTGTTATCAGCATATGATTTCTGCCTGTCTTGGGCCATCTGGAGTCTCTCCCGAATAAGCTTTACCTTCTCAGTAGTATCTCTTATAATATCAGGCCCGAGAAATTGCCTTTCTCCTACTTCATTCCAACATATAGGTGAACGACAGCTTCTAGCATACAGTGCCTCGAATGGTGCCATCTGTATACTGGCTTGGTAGCTATTATTGTATGCAAATTCCACTAGAGGTAAATGGTCATGCCAATTTCCTTCAAAATCGAGAGCACAAGCCCTGAGCATATCTTCTACTACTTGATTAGTTCTTTCTGTCTGGCCATCAGTTTGTGGATGAAAACCAGTGCTGAAATTCAATCGGGTTCCTAGAGAATGTTGTAGCACTTTTTAAAATTGTGAAGTAAATCAAGGATCTCGATCAGAAATAAAGGTGACAGGGACACCATGTAATTTAACAATTTTCTTTACATATAAAGCAGCTAGGATATCTACAAACCATCGACTTTTAATGGGTAGAAAATGAGCCAATTTTGTTAAATGGTCTATAATTACCCATATTCCATCATGTCCACCTCTTGATTTAGGCAGTCCCATGATAAAATCTATCCATATACTCTCCCATTTTCATTCTGAGATTTCCAAGGGATGTAGTTTTCCAGCAGGCTTTTGATATTCTACCTTAATTTACTGACATGTAAGGCAACGTGACACGTAGTCTGCTATCTCTCTCCTCATATTAGGCCACCAATAATTTCTTTTAAGATTTTGATACATCTTGGTAGCACCAGGATGAACAGTATACTTAGATTTATGAGCTTCATCTAAGACCATCCTTTTAGTATCAACACGATCTGGGATACAAATACGACCTCGAAATAATAATCTTCCATCATTTGTAATAGAGAAATCGGGTCGTTCCTCCATATCAGCCTTAATCTCCAACAATACTGGATCATCTTCTTGTAACTTTACTAGATCTTCAATCAATGTTGGTTGTATTCTAATATTGGCTACAAAGTAATCTTTTGTCTTCAAATCAACATCTAAATTCAACTGAACAAATTTAGAAATAAGATTGGACATACCTTTCAGACTGGATAATTTCCCTATCGGTTTCCTGCTGAGCGCATCGGCAACAGCATTTGCCTTTCCAAGGTGATATTGAATGGCAAAATCAAAGTCCTTGAGATACTCCAACCATCGTCTTTGCTTCATATTCAACTCCTTTTGAGAAAAGAGATTTTTCAGGCTCTTGTGATCTGAATATACAATAAACTTCTCTCCATAGAGATAATGACGCCAAATCTTCAAGGCGAATACAACAACAGCAAGTTCTAGGTCATGAATAGGATAATTTTTCTCATGTTTCTTTAATTGTCTTGAAGCATAGCAAATCACCTTGCCATTTTGCATAAGTACACAACCTAGATCAACGCCAGATGCATCGGTATAAACTTCAAATCCGCCACCTTCAACAGGCAACGCCAATACTGGTGCCGTGGTGAGATGCTTCCAAGAAATTTTCTTCACATTCCTTCGTCCATTCATAAGGAATTTCCTTTCTAGTGAGTCTAGTCAAAGGCGCTGCAATCTTGGAGAAATCTTTGATAAATCTCTTGTAGTAACCAGATAAGCCAATGAAACTCTGAACTTTAGATACCGTGTTCGGTCGGCTCCAGTTCTTAACAACTTCAACTTTAGAGGGATCTACTGCAATGCCTTCTTTAGAAATGATATGGCCAGGGAAAGAGACTTCCTTAAGGTAAAATTCACATTTGTTTAGCTTAGCATAAAGTTGGTGTTCCCGCAAGGTTTGTAAGGTAACCCTTAAATGTTCCTCATGTTCCTCCTTTGTCTTTGAATAGATGAGAATATCATCAATGAATACGACCATAAATTGGTCAAGACAAGGCCGGAACATATTATTCATCAGTTGTATGAATGCAGCAGGTGCATTAGTTAAACCGAACGGTATTACCAAAAATTCATAATGTCGGTATACCAGGCATCTGTAGAGGTGAATGTCTATAAGAAGGTTGACAAACTGGCTTTGTTTCATCTAGTAGTTGAATCTGATGGTCATAAGGTCTGGATGGGGGTAAGCCATGAGGTTCAGAAAAAACTGCTGAATACTGTTCTAGAATGCTGGAAATGTCTAGAGAATAAGAAGTCCCAGTAAACCCACAACAAGTAGATGAAATATCCGAAGCTTCCAAGGAAAACAAGTGTAAAGAATAGATGCTTCAGGATTTAGGAAGGTCAGCAGATATTGTTTTAGCAGAAACAATACTTGTGGAAGGGTTAGGAAGCCCTTGTAATATGAAATCCTGACCATTCAAGGAAAACTTCATGGACATTTGAGAAACGTTTAGGGTTATATCTCCAAGTAACTAGAGCCAAGTATTCCCCAAGACCACATCAACACTGCCAAGAGGAAGAATTAAAAAGTCTAAAGTAAATGACATGCCAGGCATCTTAAGGGTAACTCCAGGACACCAACCCTGTGAAGAGATTTGGAGACCCGCAGCTATTTTGACAGGGTGGGAATCAAAGTTTGTCACAGATAATTCTAACTTCTTTAAAACATGGGGGTCCAAAAAATTATGGGTGCTCCCATTGTCAATCAAAACCAGGACAGACATGGTACCCATTTTCCCTAATACTTTCAATGTGCCCGGTGATGCTAAGTGAGTAACATATTGAGCTGACAGAGAGGGTTGTATGTCAGGAGAGAATTCCATGAAGGGTTCCGGATCCACACTATCTGAAGGAGCAAAATCACTATCATCCGGAATAAGATGCAGTAAAAAAAGTTTATGAGGTTGGCATGTGTGGCCTGGAAGCCATTTATTATCACAATTATAACATAGGCCTTTAGCCTTTCGTTCCTGCAACTGTTGTGTAGATAACTTTTTAACTGGTGGGTTTACTCCTTTAGGGGAGAATGCTGGCTGAGAGTTTGGAGTAAAAGGTTTCAGTGTCTGAGGTGCTGAAAAGATAAAGTGTGGTGAAGCTCGACATCTGGCAGTAAACATTTGTTCTTGAATTCTTGCCAACTCCATAGCATGTGATAGGGAATGGGGCATGAAGGAGCGAACTTCACAGGCAAGATACTCTCGTAAACCACTCAGAAAAACACCCAGCAAATGCTTCTCAGAAAGTCCAGTTATTCTATTGCACATGGTCTCAAATTGCCGTTGATACGCAGCTACTGTACCCACATGTCTGAGTTTACTCAGTTGCCCATGAGAATCCACAGAAGAAACTGCACCAAACCGTGACTCTAACCTCGCTAAAAACTCATGCCAAGAAACAAATTCTTTAGAGCTAGAGAAATGCCAAAACCACTGTAAGGCCTCTCCATCCAAATAATAATCTATAGTAACTCGTTGCGCATCCGGAACATTATTACAGTAAAAATAGCGATTAGCTTTGAATCACCATTCAGCTGGGTCAGAACTCCCATCAAATTTAGAGAACTCGTGCAACTTATGGCGAAAAGAACTAGGAATATCAGCCACAGCAGACAGAGAATTTTGGGATTCAAATTTCTCGAAGTTGGACTCCAAAGATTGCATCCGATTAGACATGACTCCAGCTAATCCATCAACCACTAACTAACAACTAATCCATCAGCCACTAACTAATAAAATGCAACAGGGATAACTAATTTAACTAACCCCGCTCAGAACTGAGTTATAGCTTCCGAGCTGGTTCAACGGTCTGTGACTTGGCCTGTCGAGCCACTCGAGACATGACACCCCCCTCCCACAAAACTCCCCCTCCTCCCCCCCCCCTCCCACCCGCCCTCCTGCTCCCACTGAGCTCCCCCCCCCCCACTGGAACCCTCTCGGATGCCCCTCCCCCCTCCCACCGAGCTCCCCGTCCCACCAAGCTCCACCCCCCTCCCACAGAGCTCCCCCCCTCCCACCCCCCCTCCCACAGAGCTCCCCCCCCACTGGAACCCTCTCGGATGCCCCTCCCCCCTCCCACCGAGCTCCCCCCCCACTGAAACCCTCTCGGATGCCCCTCCCCCCTCCCACCGAGCTCCCCGTCCCACCAAGCTCCACCCCCCTCCCACAGAGCTCCCCCCTCCTGCTCCCACTGAGCTCCCCTCCCCCCACGGGAACCCACTCGGATGCCCCTCTCCCCTCCCAACAAGCTCCCCATCCCACCGAGCTCCACCCCCCCCCCCCCTTGCTGCCCCCACCCCCTCCCAGACCAACCTCCCCCGCCACCCCCTGCCACCAAAACCCCCCTCACCGGAACCCCTCCAGGATGAAAAAAAAAAGACAATAGCACCATGACCGATGGCTGGCGACCTCTGGCGAAGAGTGAGAGGGGGAGGGAGAGGGGGAGGGGGAGAGAGAGAGGGAGAGGACTTACTGGACCGACGAGGGCGATGACGAGGATAGCGTGGATCGATGAGGTCGACGGCGAGGATGGTGCGAGACTGGTGGGGAGAGCGAGCTCCGGCAACGAGGGCTACGACGGGGACAACAAGCTCTGGCGCGCGACGGTGAGGATAGTGCGGGACTGGCAGGGAGAGCGAGCTCCGGCGACGGCGAGGATGGCGCGGGAATGGCGGGGACTGCGAGCTCTGGTGACTGGGAAGGGGGAAAAAGAGTGAGAGGGAGATGGAGGGAAGGGGGGAAGGGTTTCTCGAGGGGGGAAAAGACCGTCTCAGATGGATTTCAAACGAAAAAATTTTCCGTCTGAAATTACAGACTGATTTCAGACGGAATTTATTATCGTCTGTAATTTCAGACTTATATTCAGACGATAAACATATCCGTCGCATAGTTTTCATCCGTCTGTAATTTCAGACTTATATTCAGACGGATAAATTCCGTCTGAAAAATCCGTCTATAATCCCGCCTTTTCTAGTAGTGGTATCTGCTTCGAAAAGCAGTCTTGTGAATGTCTTCATCCTTGATCCTCAGTTGATGATAACCTGACCTGAGGTCGATCTTAGAGAAGTACTCCGCGCTAGAAAGTTGTTCAAACAGCTCATCAATACGCAGCAGTGGGTATTTGTTCTTAATGGTGAGTTGATTCAACTACCGGTAGTCAATGCATAATCTGAGGGAACCATCCTTCTTTTTGACAAATAAGACTAGTGCACCCCAAGGGGATGTGCTAGGTCGAATGAAGCCTTTTTCTAACAGCTCCTGAAGTTGCTTCTTTAGTTCCTTCAATTCTGTGGGAGACATCCTGTAAGGAGCTATTGACACTGGTGCTGCTCCAGGTGTGAATTCAATAGTGAAGTTAACCTCCCTTTCGAGCGGTAAGCCAAGTAATTCAGAAGGGAAAATATCAGGAAATTTCCTAACAACGAGGATTTCTTCTATCTGAATTTCCTTAGACTCGGTAACTACTACGGAGGCAAGAAAAGCTTCACATCCTTGCGAAATGAGTTTGCAAGCGTGAAGAGATGAAATAAGAGAGGGATGCTTCCGGTATTTGATGCCAAGAAAGGAAAATCGTGGGAGACCCAATTTTTGAAAGGAAATTATCCTACTGCGGCAATTTATATAGGCGTCGTGGTCTACAAGCCAATCAACTCCTAATATGGCATCGTAGCCTTCCATGTCATGTCATACGAGATTAGCGAGAAGATTATGCCCTTCTACAGTGACTTCACTATTGGGGAAATAGGTTTTCAATTCTGTTCCTGACCCTATAGGAGTGACTATGGTTAAATCCGATGGTAAGGGAACATGTGAAATAGGCAATGTTTTTACAAAGGAACTAGCAATAAAGGAATGGGTAGCACATGTATCAAACAATACAAAAGTAGGATAGGAATAAATATGAATTGTACCTTCAATGAGCTCCCCTTCTTTGGTTGGTTCATCCTCCAATAGAACATTCAATCTAGCTTGCCGCTTCCGTCCACCATTGCCCCTTATGGATGATTGCTCTTTCATCAGAGGACAGTCAGGCATGAGGTGCTCCCGATTTCTACATCTTTGACATGCGCCTAAACGCTTCCAACATTCTTCGGCTGCATGACCAAATTCATCACAGAACGAGCAAGCGATTGTAAGAGCCTTCTCTTCTTTCTTTATCTTCTTGTTCTTGTTGCTTTCGCTCCCGTTACCACCTCGGGATCTCTTCTTGTTGTTATCCCGGGATTTGTAGGTGATGCTGAATTTTTCCTCTTTTCTTCCTTGCCGATCAGACTTTCGGCTAGACTCTTCCCCTTTACCCTTGAGTTTCTCGACCTTCTCCAAGGTCCTTTCACATAGATGCACTCGTTGGACCATTTTGGCATAGGTCTGAATATTCTGGGAGCCAAGTTGCTGGATGAAAATGGGTCGCAGCCCGTCCATGAAATGATTTACTTTAAGAAGATCCGTGCTCACTAGATGCTGAGCATAGGGTGCCAGACGAGAAAATTGTAATTCATACTCGGCCACCGTCATCATACCATGACGCAATGAAGCAAACTCTGCCACCTTCCTCTCCTTGACATGCTCAGAGAAATATTTAGCTCAAAAGAGAGTGAGAAATCCTTCCCAAGTGTGTGGTGCGTCTGCAGGTGGTGTAGGAACATACTTCCACCATGTACGCACATCGTTGTTAAGCTGGAAATGTAGCAAGGTGAACCTTCTCCTGGTCGGCACATTGCATGACCTCAAAGATACGATTCATCTCATCAATCCAGTTTTCCGCTTCATCTAGATTGGAAGAACCATTAAATTGCGGAGGATTCAAACTCCAGAAATTACGGTGTAGATCACCAGATCCTGCCCTCGCGCCAGTTTGGGCCATAGTTTGCAAAGCTTGTGTGAGACCTGCAACGGTCTGTTGCATTCCATCCCAATCGACATGATGAGCCATTTTAAGAATAAGGTACCTGAGAAAAGTAATACATTTATTAAGTCCAATGGGATTGGTGGGTTTAATCTTAGAGAAAATTTCTAAATAACTATCTCAACCCCGGTTCTACCCAATTTCTCTCATAGGTTGGGTATTTCTTTCCTTAGGTTCATAGGCGTGGTTCCTTAAACCTTAGACTTAATCTTATGACATGACTTCTAGACCTAGGCTCTGATACCACTCTAACTATCACGCCCCGAGCTTTTAATACAGTGGAAAGAATATCAGAACGTGAATAGACGGCATGGTAAGCCTCTCGCAAGCAAGAAATCAGAGTGCAAGACAATCACATAGAAGTAATTGCATAAGTAATTTTTCTCAAATTTCTAACTTTATTTCATAACCATAATTAAATTTCATAAGACTATAACTGTTGACAACTTTTCATCACTATGACACAAGAAAAATCAAAATTACATCATGACTCAACTAGACACTTGACAATCTAAGGCTTCTCTCGTCTTGAAAACCTTCATTCACTCTCGGACCCGCTGCTAGCATAAGTCGAATCCGATTCACTAGTACTTCCTGAAAAAGACAAGAAAATAGGTATAAACACACTTGCCCAGTAGGTATCTTCATATCAACATGAAGGTAATATTTAAGTGATTAACGTCTTAGCTCTAGAATCAAGGGGAAAAAATACGAATGAGATAAATCACCCGTCATAAAATAACCAAGAATATAGAGTCACAAGGTAATCGAGCAATTAGCTATCAAGATTTAATCATGTAGATGTAAGTTGACCTTTCATGAACAAGAATGTACGAGCATGTAACCAGAAAGTACTTTACAGAACCTCGTACAGGCTATGTACTAGAAAGTCACTTAACAAGCATGTAACTTTATCATGAGCCTCGTGGATTTCACTCATTTATAAGAGAAAGTACTCCCAGCGTAATGTGACGCCAGTATCATCGTACCCCATGGTTCATAGCACGTTTCCGACCATCGGTCGAGGGGACTAGCATGGAGCCCTTGGACACAATCCGTGTCCGGTCTTGCATCTTCAAGCTATAAATCCAACTACTTCCACGAGATATAGCAATAATTTCGGCCAATAATTCAATTCCAAATAATAAGTCTCATGACCAAGTAACCAAGGTATAGAATGTACCAAAATTGACATGAGATATCAAAGAAGAGTTAAAAGAATATTATACTCCGACGGCATTCTGACAGCATAACGGTATATTCATTAAATTTCATATATTAATATTAACTTGTTAAACATACGTTGAGGCTCTAGATAATCCCAAGACCATCTAGGAACTCAAGAAAACCAACCCCAAGGGTCAACCTTGGGTTAGACAAGATCGGGAACTAGGTGGTCGTTTCCTGGTCCGTTTCATGCAGAAAGCAGTCAGAGTCTAGACCGTTTCATGAATAGAGTCGACGCATGAAAAAGAAGTGTCGACGCATGGAAACATTCTGGAGCTTTGCGGTCTAGTGAATGGCCGCTTGTTATCTTTTAGCGGTCTGGTTGATGGCCAGTAACAGAATTTGGCGGTCATCCATAGGGCCGCTAAGGTCCAGAACACATAAAACACCGGTAAAGTGCTTTCTAGACAATTGGCTTTGATAGTACAACCAACTTGGCATCCTAGTGAGAATCCTAGGCTCGCGGAGTCTTACGGAGGCCTTAAAACATAATCCCCTAGTCCGACAAAAGGAATATCCGGTGGAGAGGTTCATAAGTCCAAGATAGTGTGTCTATAAGTGCAAAGTGTAACTAATGGTCACATATCAGAGTATATACCATGTACTTAAAAAAATGACTCAAAAGTTAAGAGTGGATCGTGTGAAAATAGCGATCAAAATAACGTTCTAAATACCACCATAAATCATGTTTCATAAACATAAAAGGAAACATTTAATTACAAAACTATAACATTTAGGCACGAAATTATATGACAATGAAAATAAAGTTTAAAATCATGCTCATGCTAAAACGTGGTATTTAATAGGAAATAAACATAATTTTGAGTGAAAAATACCATAATTATAGAGTTAACTTAGGCAAAAATTCAATTAGGCTCGGCTAGTTCTCGGAACTAAAAAGCGGTCTAGTGTGGACCGTTTACAGGAGTCTAGCGGTCTATCGAAGGGCCGCTTAGCTACCTTTGGCGGTCACATATAGACTATTTCTGTCTGTTTGACAGAAGCCTGACAAAATAGTAAAATAAACACTAATCTAGGGCATGTTATGCATGGAAATCAACGAGAACATACTATAAAACATGATAGAACGAGAATATGTCAAGAATATGCATGGGTTTGTGTATAATGAACATGAAATTTTCTTTTTAACTCAATTAGGGGGGCTAAGATTCATGCATGGAGATTACACTAAATGCACAGTCCCAATGAAACATAAAATTCTCTACGTACAGTGCATGAAAACGGCTGAAATCAGAGGGCTTTTATTCCTAACATCAAGTTTAAGCCATCCATGAGATAACCTACCTCTGGTCTTGTACTTAGACAACGAATTAAGGGCTGAAAGTTGACCCTAGTTCTTACTTATCCAGAACTGAATCAGCAACTTCGTGGCCTTCTAACTCTTGATTCCCTTTACCTATGACCACGAAATTTTAAGGGTAAGAAAAGGTTACTATAAGGAACAAATAATCCTAAATAACCGTTATCTAATTACCTCGTTTAGGGCTTCTTATTTGTTGATCAATCTGGCACGGTCGCACAGTTTCCTGAGATTCTTGTACCGAACCAGCGGCTTTAGACGCCTCTATCTTCCTGTTGGCTTGATCTCCTAGAACGAAATTTTGAGAGTAGTTAGACCTTAGTATTATGAACAAAATATTCTAAAGAACATACCTCTAATTCGTCCTCCTTACCTTAGTTTTACGCGAGCCAAAAGTAAGGGTCGTGCAGGTTGGCTCTGGGTCTATTTATATGTTTAGCTAGGGTTTCCATGGATTAGAGCGAACCTAGAGTCCTATTTAGGATTTTAATTCGATCCTTAAGCCTTCTAGATTCATCTATCTAAGAGATAGCATCGATCTTGGATGATTTGGATGCCAAGGTTCCCATTTTTTTCATGCCTTCTTCTATTCATGGAATCTGCAATGCTTAGCGGTCTAGGCTAGACCGCTTTTTGTCCCATGTGGTCTCACGATAGACCGTTTCAAATTCCATGCGGTCACCTGATAGATCGTTTCTATTGTTGGGCGCCGAATTTGAACAGTTTCAAACTCTTTTGATATTATCTCCTATTGTTAGCCTTTTTATCCCTTAAAAGTATGATAAACGGTAATTTATCTTCTAAATTCCGTAATTATCATATTCCAAGCTTCTAGAATATGGGCCAAATCTTATGGGCTTGGTTTTGGGTCATTTGGGCCTATTTAAAAGATTAGATTTAATTAACTATAATTCATTTAATAGCCCCTTAACCTTGAATTAATTCTAATTATTCCTAGAAAAATCTTAGAAAATTCGAATATACTTTAGAAAATTCTAAAATATTATTTACAAAATCTTGGGGTATTACATGGTGTTGAGTCTTGTTGAATCTTTTCATGTTTTGATGATGACAACACTATAAGTCTTAGTGGTCTTCAAAAATTATGTCTATGTGAAAATTTTACAAAAATATTTTTCTGTGAAAATGAACAAAGAACATGTTTGTTGAAGAATGAACCTTCATTTTCACTTCAGGTATCTTTCAGGGACTGTATTCGTGTTGGTTGGCACCTCGTCTTGTTTTGTATATAACACCTCGTGTTGCTCTGCTTGTCTTAGTGTCGTTTTAGTTCTAGTACTGTTTGTATTTCCGACACGCCGTGTCGTCTTCTCTTACCACGTGTTGTTCATGTTTACTGTCCTTCAAGTCGTGCGTCCGTGTTGTTTCCACTACATTTTGTGTCATTTGATCTTTACTTCATGTTGTTTTCATCGTCTTCGTATCATTCTCCGTGTAGTGTGTGGTTCTGTCAAAGTTCACTTCGTGACACTTACTGTTGTTCTTCGAGTCGACTTTATCGTGGTCTCACTGTTTCGACTTCGTGTCATTGTCAGTTCGTGTCTGTCTTATGTTGAAACCACACTTCGTGTTGGTTTCTGTTTTGATGAACTTTGAGTCATTTCCCAGTGAACCCCGTGTTGTTTTTAACTCCTGCGTCATCCTTGTCTTCACTCCGTGTCTATTTTCTGTTCTCATCATACTTAGTGTTGTTTTTCATTTCATGTCAACTTCACTTCGTGTCGTCTCACCTCGTGTCATTTTTCCTCGTACTGGTCTCTCTGACTTCGTGTCATTTTCCTTGTTTTCACTTCGTGTCAAATCACTGTTCTGTCTTCGTGTTGTTTACAACTCCGTGTCAATTCTTGTACTTCATCTTGGTGTTGTTTTTCAACCCGTGTCGATTAATGTTTCGACTTCGTGTTGTTTTCAACCCATGTCGATTACCGTTTTGACTTCGTGTTGTTTTCAACTCATGTCGGTTACTGTTTCGACTTCGTGTTGTTTTCAACCCGTGTCGATTACCGTTTTGACTTCGTGTTGTTTTCAACCCGTGTCGATTACTGTCTCGCCTTCGTGCTATCTCCACCTCGTGTCTTTCTTGTATTGAAACCATACTCAGTGTTGGTTTCTGTTCTTGTCTTCGTGTCTTCGCGTTGTTTTTCTGTCTACCTCGTAAAGGTCTCTTAGTAATGTTCATTGTGTCACCACTGTATCTCGTGTCGTTCTCTGTTTAGTACCTCTTGTCGTGTCCACTAACCTCATGCAGTTCTAGTTCTTATGGCACTCAATATTAATGGCTCTTATCTCGTTGCAGGTTCGAGGAAGAACATTCATCAGTGTCTGGGTGCACATGATCCGATACTGAAGGAACAAATACACAAAGGGCACGTGGCAGGAAGGTTCTGGATCGAGCGTGGGAGGCACACGCGTTTAGTGCCCTATCCATCTGCTGCCGCTATAAATAGAAACCTTCGCCCACCGATGAAGGGTGATCAGAGCTAAGAAAGAAAAGGCAGTGTTACAGAGAGCTCGATCCAGCAGAAGAAGAAAAAGGAAAAGAGAGAGAGATAGTGATCGTGTGAAAGAGGAAGAGAGTTTAAGAGAAAGAAAGAGAGAGAGAGAGTGAATGAGAGAGTTCGTGGAGAAGAAGAAAGAAGCTTACCTGAAGATCTGTCTTCACTGGACCATGGAACAGATCCAGGCCAGTCAGGTCCAGTGGGAGCCAAATTGTGCATCTCGTGTTTCAGCTTCTGTTTGCTGAAGCTATTTTTCGTTTATTATCTTTTCTTTGTTTTCTGGTTTGCTGTGCTTTTCGATCCTCTGGTTTGAGGTCAGGTTCCCTCCGGTTAGGAGGAAGGGAGATCTGATCTCCAGTTGCAAGTAGCTGGGAGCTACTTGTGGGTTCCCTCCGGTTTGGAGGAAGGGAGACTTGTCTCCGGTTCTGGGCTTGTGGATTCAAGTCCAAAGGTTCCCTCCAGTTTGGAGGAAGAGGGGAGGTTGTTCCCCTGGTCAAGCTGTGTGGCAGCAATTGTTTGCAGACTGAGTCTGCTTGGTTCTAGCGTGTGCTAGTGAAGCCTCACTCCGGTTGGGAGTGAGGGGTGGATGTAGGTCTGAAGGACCGAACCACCTAAAAAATCTTTTGAGCAGTGGCTTGATTATTTTGTTTGCTTCCGCTAGATGCTTGAATAGGTGCGCTCAATGGGTTTGTATTTGAGTAGAATAGAATTGGTTCTATTCTGTTTCCTTATCTAGCATTCTTTTTTAAATTTGGCCATTATTCGTAGAAGGGTTCATTCACCCCCCCTCTGTATCCGGGCCAAGCACCCTAACAGTTGGTATCAGAGCGGGTGTCTGCTTACAAGGTCCAGCGACCTGCAGATCGATCTTGCAATCTTAGGTGCTTATTTCCTTTTAGTGCATCAATATTCTTGTGCGTTAATCTGTGTGTTCTCATGGCCCATCCACCGATCTTCAGTGGTACGCATTTTGATGCATGGTTCGCTGTTTTAAAGAATTATGTTAAATCTGTGAATCCAGACCTGTGGAAAGTAATTTCACATGGTCCTCATGAACTACCTAAGAAAAAGTGCAAATGGACTGACAGTCACAAATCCATGCATGAAGAAAATCAGATAGCAATAAATTTAATGAAGGCAGCTACTGATAGAGCTTTTCATTCATGTTTCTTTGAATCCAGTTCTGCTAAAGATATTTTGGATGCACTGAAGCGAACTCAGGAGATAGATGTGGACAGATGCATGATGGCCAACAGAAGAAATCAAAGTGCCAGCGATCAAGGCAGCAATCAAACTAAAGAAGATGATGATGATGAGGTAAATATCTTCGAGAATTTCTCTCTAGAAGATTGGGAGAATGCATATGCTGAACTATTTGAATCTCATGAACTGTTAAGAAAACAGTATAAAAAGTTGAAAAAGAGTATTCGGGTAGATAGTTCTAGCTCTCCATGTAAAAACTGTTCAAGTACGAAGAAATCTCAAGATGCATGTCTGTCTGATAATCATATGTATAAAAACCAGAATGCAGAACTGAAGAAGGAACTTGAATGTGTTCACTCTGAGCTGAACAATTTAAAATCTGAAGATGACTTCCTCAGAAAGCTCTCTAAAGAAAATGATGAACAACTAAAGAAACTTAAACGAGAGAATGAGTTGCTGATTGAAAATTTTAACGCCATAAAATCTGTAAACATAGAATTATAGAAAGATTTTGAAAAACAACAAAAGGAATTGAGGGAGTTTGAAGCTAGGAGAGAAAGCATGGTTAACTCAGAAGATCAGCTTCTAATAAATGAGCTAGTTCAAAATGATAAGCTTAAAGAAGAAGTTGAAAAATTAAAACTGTTAAACAGTGCCATGTCTGAAAGACTTCTCACATTGGAAAAAGGAAAAGCTATCCGTACAAACGAGACTGAAGAGGTAGATGAGCTAAGAAAGGAAATTGAAGAATACAAAACAGCTAACAAGGTTTTGAATGAAGCTGTCAATTGTAGTGAACAAGATATCACTAGTTATGAAATACACATTGCATCTCTTGAAAATGAAATTTAGGATTTGAAAGCCTCCTTGTCTAAATTTGTTGATGGGCAGAAAAACCTAGACAAGCTGTTAGGTGTAACAGTCAATGTCAACAAGGAAGGACTGGGTTACAGTCCAGTCATGAGGAAGGTTGATGGAGCCAACCTGAAAACTGTCTTTGTCAAATTCTCTGAACAGGAAAAGCCTTCTATCTCATCTCCACCTCAGTACAAGGCTAAGAAAATAGAAAAACAAAATAAAAATCATAAAACATCAAAAATTCAAAGGAACAATCTGCATGCTGAGAACTCATCAGATAAATGCCATGTTTTAAAGAAATCAAGTGGCTCATGTCATTATTGTGGTAAGTATGGACATCTAATGAGTAACTGTTTTGTGATGAAAAAAGATGACAACAAGCATGCTAGAAAATCTGTGTCTGGTCAGAAAAGGAATGTCACATGTTCTAATTGTGATAAAGTAGGACACACTACTGCTCATTGTTGGTTTGCAAGTAGTAAGGAAAAATCATGCTCATATCATACAAAACACTTTGCAAATCAGCATGTCTTTAACAAGAACCAGCACATTATATGTTTTAATTGCAACAAAATTGGTCACAAGGTCTCTGAATGCTGGTCAGGTTCTTTTAAAAGAAATTCTATCTCATGCTTTGAATGTGGAAAGTATGGCCACAGGGCCATTGATTGTTGGCATGCTCAAAGGAAAAATTTCAGTTCTGGAAAGTATAGATTCCCTGCTAGTACAAATGCTCTTAGAAAGAACAAAGTGGTTTTCAAAAGGAAAAACTTTGAATGTGCTGATTATGGAAAACAGTTTGGTAATGCAAATAACAGAAATTTCCATGCTAATGCACATACAATTCATGCTCATAATAATGTGCATAACCCAGATCTGAAAACTACTGCTCCTTGCTATCAAGTTAAAAATGTGCTAAGAAAACCTGCTAGGAGTGATAATGTCATGACAGGACCCAAGACTTCCTGGGTACCTGTTCGTGCAAAATAAACTTTGTTTTGCAGGTGTGCCTTGGGACTGGAATAAAAGGGGAAATGATCCAAGGCACTCAAGAATGAAAACCCCATTCTCACAATTTTCAGGTAATCTCTCTACATGTCCCATTTTGAAACTTACTGCATATCTGGTTTGATGTATTCTTGCTTATCTTGCTCTTACTTTTATCTAGTGGATGCATATTGAATCTGTTCTTGCATATTCATTCACCATCTGCAAGTTGCATTATTTCCTAAACATGCACTCTGAAAAATTCATGAAAATCTGAATTGCTGATAAGATTGTTAAGTTTACCCTGTTATTCATGACCTCTATGGTATATCAAATGGTAAGCTACCAAAGGCAGGAAAATCTGTCCGGAGGTCCTTACTATGTGTGAGGTGGTCTTTCAGACCAAATGCTCCGCCTAGTACCGTAAGTCATTTGGTTGATCAGGGGAGCCAGTATGTGCATGATTCACATCTCACATGTTTAACTGTCTTGGCAAACACTGCATTCAATAAAAAATTAATACCTCCAAGAGTCGTGTGTGAGATGTCCTTGAGTGGGCTGAAAAGGAGCTTGTCAGGCCATTTGGTTTCTGAGGGCCGATGCAGTTTATATGGTATTAAGATCTGTCATCTCATGAGGTTGCAGTTTGCTGCTCAAGTGCTTCTCTGGATGTGAGACAGAACCTCCTCAAGAATTCTATATTTGGATGTGTCCTTAGTGCCTATTGTCTTGAGTGCTCTCTCACTTGTTGGCTTGCTGATAGGAGTGCTGCTCATCTCATTTCATCTCTCTCTATTCAATGAGCCACCTCATTATCTCTCACCTCTCACTATTGGTTCAGATTCTCTCTCGAAGAAATTGTGGTTTCAGTCTTCTTGCTCTTATCAGATAAGATCTGTATACCTTAAACCACCCTATATCAAGTGTAACAATCTACACCCGTTAATAAAGAACTTCAATGTTTGGGGGTTATATTTGGTCCTTGATCCTTCTAAGTTATCTTCTCAAGTGTTGATCAACATATTATAAAACTTCCTGTTAAATGAGAAAAACTTATTGAGGATCTCGACTTAACTGAAACTTATGTGAAGAGAGCTCTGAGATAAAAAATTGTGTTAAGTAAGATATTTTTTTACTAAAATCATGAGAAGTGATACCAGGGAATACGCTATTATTTGTGGCAGAGCAATGGCTTTTGTGGAGAAATAGACACTCTAGATCAATGAAGTCCAGAGTCTCTGTCATGATACAATTAGCTATCTCTGTGTAGAAATGTTAAAATAAAAAAAAAGGGAAAAAATCCTCAAAAGAAAAAATATCATTGGCATAAAGGTAGTTCGTCCTGAGTAACCAGGGTTTCTGGTGTCTGATAAACATGTCTCCTTGTGTAAAAAGGGACTATACTACCTTGTGTTCAACAAATTGGTTGACCCTGTATGCCTTCTCGTCCATTTAATGAAGAAATGATTTCTGCTTGACATTGATGTGTTATTTCGTTGCTTGACAAACATAAGGTGCAATTTAATCGTGTCTCTCTCTAGGTTAAGCAACTTTAACAGCTAAATTTTGTAATTATGCTGATTTAATATCTTGAGTTAACTAACCTTGGTTTTTGGAAGAATATAACCCGTCCACATATTGAAGGGCTAACTTTAATATGGTGTAGCTGCGTTACATCAGAACTAAGGGTATTTTGGGTATTTACAGAAAAAGTGTGATAAGAGTAAAAAGCTACTCGACAACACCTTTTTTGTTTCTCACGCCTTCAACCTCAAACCCTTTATTTCCTCTTGCCGCTTCCTATTCATCCTCGTGCCGCTCCACCTTGAGCGTCTTCTTCAAACCTATCTCCATCTCTTCCCGCTCACCTTCTTCCCCCCACAGAGGTCCATTCCTCTCTTCTGTCTAGCATCGCGTCCTATAGCAGCCTGCAAGAGAGAGTTGATACTCTGAAAGTTCCGGCAGATGGATCAGCAAAGGTCAGCAGCTCCGAGTGACAGGAAGAGGAAGGGAAAAGAAATTGTTGAAGAGCCCTCATCTAAGCAACAGAGATGTCTTGAGCCAGAACCTGCTGCAGAAGTATCTTCCGAACAAGGTACCAGGATGTCTCAGTCTACCGTGTTCGTAGAAAGTGGGAAAATCATTCCTCCTAGATTAATAGATTTCGGAGATGAAACTTTGGTCTCGAAGTTCCCAGAACTGCTGAAAATCTTTGAATTTCAGGAGTGGAGAAATTTCCTAGAAAATCACCGTGTCTTTTACCCTAGGCCGGTAATGGAATTTTACAATAACTTGTCCTTGAGCCGAGACAAGTCTGCCTTAGTATCATCTGTTAAAGGAGTCGAGTTAACTGTTACATGTGAGTCCCTCCACAAAGCCCTCTGTGTTCCAGATAAAGGGGAGGTTGAGGGAAGCTTTCGATACAGTCTCCATGAAGCCTTCTCAGTCATTACTGGTAAACCCAGTAACATTCATGATAAGGGGCAGTTGAAGCTAAAAGCTTATCAGACATCGTCATTTCCTCCTCTTCACAAGCTCCTTCAGAATGTCATCGCGTCCATTATCACCCCACAGACTGGGGCTAGAGGAAGAATAACAGACACACAGAGATTTCTACTATTTTGTCTGATTCAAAATGTAAAGATTTGTCTGCCAGAGATTATTTTTTCGGTCATGAAGGGATGCATTGGATCCAAGAGACATCTTCCCTATGCCGCCCATCTGACTGAGATATTCAAGCACTCTGATATTTGCTTGGATGGAGAGGCCGCATCAGAAGTGAAGGCCAGAAACATTTTTAATATGAACTTTGTTTCAGTATTTTTGGGGTTAGATGACTCCTCTATGGTGGGACAAGCTAAGGTCCAAAAGGCCAGGGAATCACAATCTCAGGGGGAGCATTTAGAAGAATTTCAAGTCTTAGCCCAAGCTGGTGAGCAATTGGTTTCTGAGATTGCTCAACAGGAAACACCAGCTGAACCACCAGTGTCTACCTTGCCAGCTGCACCCATCGAAGTACCCTTCTCATTTCAGAGGCTAGTTGAGGCTGCATCTGAGGACATCAGATTGTCTGACGAAAGCATTCAAACAGATCTAGATGCAACCATTGCTGGGCTATTTGATTCGTTTGGGAAGACATCTGAAGAGGCAATAGTGCCTGAAGAACAGCCAGCTAAAGAGCAAGACAGTACTGATCAAGATCTTGTTGTTTTTGTTAATGAAATTTTAAGAGCAACTGTTGAGCGAAGCTTGGAAGAGGCTACCAACTTGGTCGTATCTGAAAGTCTTGAGCAGGCCTTTGTTGGCATCCCTGCAGATCAGGAACTCATGGAAGATAGAGAAAAGGTTCCTGTCATAGAACTAGATACAGAATCTTCAAGTGAAGAAGAGGAACCTGAAGATGTATTCCCTCAGAAAGAAACTCAAGCTGAAGATGAAGTTCAGGTCCCAGCTGAGAGCAGTCAAATGCCAGTACAAGAGGAAGCAGCTGAGAGAACTGCACCTAGCAGTGAATTTTTTCGTACACCTCTAGGTCCACCTAGACTCTTATCTGCAGAGGCACCCAACATTGAATCTACTCGGGCGCCCAACATTGAAGAGCTTCTCATAAACCTGACTCAGCAGATGCAAAAACAAGACAAGAAATTAGATGATCTGCTTACATTTGTCACTCTCAACATTAATCAGGTACATACCAGATTACTGAAGCTTGAGATATCTCTCCTCACTGAATGGAGACGATTCCTTCTAAACAAAAGGGCTTCAGATGATGCAATCAAATCCTTGATGGAAGGATTACAGGAGATTTGTTCAAAAATTGCAAAAGCTCTGAGAGAGTCACATGATGTTAATATTTCCTCCTTCAAAATGTCTTCTACCATAATAGATCATTGCTATGAGATCAGAACAGCTTTAGAATTGTTGAAGAAGTCTTCAAGTGCCCTAGGTCCAGGCATTCAACAAATCTATGATAAGTTGGTCGCCTTCATAACAGAAATGACAACTCTGACTGACAGATATGAAACCGTCAGTGTTCGCCAAGATGACATTATTTCTGAAGTGGTAAATGTCAGAAGCACTGTGGCGTATTGGCTTGCTGAGCTATCAAATGATTTAAAGGAATTTCAGTCTATCTTGGGTTCAACACCTGGTCACGCCTCTTCCAGCAGAACTCCACCTCAAGAACATTCTTCTGCTTCTCCAAGGGGGAGACCACCTCAAGGCAGGACGCGTGGCCCCTCTAGCAGACAAGCCAGATACTTTTCCTGAAAAGACTATGCTCTGTATTTTGTTGCCCTTTTGAGGCCTTCTCTTTCAGACTCTTGGACAAATTAACTTAACTCATATCATTTGCATTGTTGCATTCTTCTTGTTTTCATTTTTTTTGATGATGTCAAAGGGGGAGAACTCAGGACAAATGTTTGTTAAAAATGTTTGTTATATTCATTTGCGAATGGCTATTTAGTGTTTTTCCTTCTCTGCAAAGACTCAAGACTCATAGTGTTGCCATCCATCAAAAAGGGGGAGATTGTTGAGTCTTGTTGAATCTTTACATGTTTTGATGATGACAACACTATAAGTCTTAGTGGTCTTCAAAAATTATGTCTATGTGAAAATTTTACAAAAATATTTTTCTGTGAAAATGAACAAAGAACATGTTTGTTGAAGAATGAACCTTCATTTTCACTTCAGGTATCTTTCAGGGACTGTATTCGTGTTGGTTGGCACCTCGTCTTGTTTTGTATATAACACCTCGTGTTGCTCTGCTTGTCTTAGTGTCGTTTTAGTTCTAGTACTGTTTGTATTTCCGACACGCCGTGTCGTCTTCTCTTACCACGTGTTGTTCATGTTTACTGTCCTTCAAGTCGTGCGTCCGTGTTGTTTCCACTACATTTTGTGTCATTTGATCTTTACTTCGTGTTGTTTTCATCATCTTCGTATCATTCTCCGTGTAGTGTGTGGTTCTGTCAAAGTTCACTTCGTGACACTTACTGTTGTTCTTCGAGTCGTCTTTATCGTGGTCTCACTGTTTCGACTTCGTGTCATTGTCAGTTCGTGTCTGTCTTATGTTGAAACCACACTTCGTGTTGGTTTCTGTTTTGATGAACTTCGAGTCGTTTCCCAGTGAACCCCGTGTTGTTTTTAACTCCTGCGTCATCCTTGTCTTCACTCCGTGTCTATTTTCTGTTCTCATCATACTTAGTGTTGTTTTTCATTTCATGTCAACTTCACTTCGTGTCGTCTCACCTCGTGTCATTTTTCCTCGTACTGGTCTCTCTGACTTCGTGTCATTTTCCTTGTTTTCACTTCGTGTCAAATCACTGTTCTGTCTTCGTGTTGTTTACAACTCCGTGTCAATTCTTGTACTTCATCTTGGTGTTATTTTTCAACCCGTGTCGATTACTGTTTCGACTTCGTGTTGTTTTCAACCCGTGTCGATTACCGTTTTGACTTCGTGTTATTTTCAACTCGTGTCGGTTACTGTTTCGACTTCGTGTTGTTTTCAACCCGTGTCGATTACCGTTTTGACTTCGTGTTGTTTTCAACCCGTGTCGATTACTGTCTCGCCTTCGTGCTATCTTCACCTCGTGTCTTTCTTGTATTGAAACCATACTCAGTGTTGGTTTCTGTTCTTGTCTTCGTGTCTTCGCATTGTTTTTCTGTCTACCTCGTAAAGGTCTCTTAGTAATGTTCATTGTGTCACCACTGTATCTCGTGTCGTTCTCTATTTAGTACCTCTTGTCGTGTCCACTAACCTCATGCAGTTCTAGTTCTTATGGCACTCAATATTAATGGCTCTTATCTCGTTGCAGGTCCGAGGAAGAACATTCATCAGTGTCTGGGTGCACATGATCCGATACTGAAGGAACAAATACACAAAGGGCACGTGGCAGGAAGGTTCTGGATCGAGCGTGGGAGGCACACGCGTTTAGTGCCCTATCCATCTGCTGCCGCTATAAATAGAAACCTTCGCCCACCGATGAAGGGTGATCAGAGCTAAGAAAGAAAAGGCAGTGTTACAGAGAGCTCGATCCAGCAGAAGAAGAAAAAGGAACAGAGAGAGAGATAGTGATCGTGTGAAAGAGGAAGAGAGTTTAAGAGAAAGAAAGAGAGAGAGAGAGAGTGAATGAGAGAGTTCGTGGAGAAGAAGAAAGAAGCTTACCTGAAGATCTGTCTTCACTGGACCATGGATCAGATCCAGGCCAGTCAGCTCCAGTGGGAGCCAAATTGTGCATCTCGTGTTTCAGCTTCTGTTTGCTGAAGCTATTTTTCGTTTATTATCTTTTCTTTGTTTTCTGGTTTGCTGTGCTTTTCGATCCTCTGGTCTGAGGTCAGGTTCCCTCCGGTTAGGAGGAAGGGAGATCTGATCTCCAGTTGCAAGTAGCTGGGAGCTACTTGTGGGTTCCCTCCGGTTTGGAGGAAGGGAGACTTGTCTCCGGTTCTGGGCTTGTGGATTCAAGTCCAGAGGTTCCCTCCAGTTTGGAGGAAGAGGGGAGGTTGTTCCCCTGGTCAAGCTGTGTGGCAGCAATTGTTTGCAGACTGAGTCTGCTTGGTTCTAGCGTGTGCTAGTGAAGCCTCACTCCGGTTGGGAGTGAGGGGTGGATGTAGGTCTGAAGGACCGAACCACCTAAAAATCTTTTGAGCAGTGGCTTGATTGTTTTGTTTGCTTCCGCTAGATGCTTGAATAGGTGCGCTCAATGGGTTTGTATTTGAGTAGAATAGAATTGGTTCTATTCTGTTTCCTTATCTAGCATTCGTTTTTAAATTTGGCCATTATTCGTAGAAGGATTCATTCACCCCCCCTCTATATCCGGGCCAATCACCCTAACACATGGATAGATGAGATGGAAAGAATTTTCAATGTTATTAAGTGCACGGATCAAGAGAAGGTCTGTCTCGCCACTTTTCAACTTAATAAGGATGCGCATACTTTGTGGAAGTCTATTCCAGCACCGCCTGCAGACGCACCACACACTTGGGAGGGATTTCTCACCCTCTTCCGACCAAAGTACTTCTCCGAACATGTAAAGGAGAGGAAGGCGGCAGAGTTCGCATCGCTACGCCAAGGCGTGATGTCGGTGGCAGAATATTAACTCCAATTCTCCCATTTGGCCCCTTATGCCGAACATTTGCTCAGTACAGATCTTTTGAAGGCCAACCTTTTTCTGGATGGGTTAAGGCCTATCTTCATTCAACAACTTGGCTCGCAAAATATTCGGACCTACGCAGAGATGATCCAACGAGCTCATCTTTATGAAAGGACCTTGGAGAAGGTCGAGAAACTCAAAAGCAAAGGAGAGGAGTCTAGCCGAAAGATGTATCGGCATGGAAAGAAGTAGAAGTTCAGCATCACGGAACCATACAAATATCGTGATAGTAAGAAGAGATCCCAGAACGGGAGTGGTGGTGGCTACCACAAGAACAAGAAGGCTAAAGTGGAAGATAAGCAAGTCATGGCGCTTGCACGTTCTGTGAGAAATTTGGCCATACGGTCGAGGAATACTGGAAGTGTCTCGACGCTTGTTTGTGATGTGACAGCCGAGAGCACTGCATGTCGGATTGCCCCCTCATGAAGGATCAATCTTTTAGAAGTGGACGCAAGTGATAGGCGCATCTTAACGTTGTTCTGGATGATGATGAAGCACCCAAGGATGATGGGCTGATGGAAGGTACTATTCAAATCTATTCCCATCCCGCATTCGTGTTATTTGATACATGTGCTTCTTATTCTTTTATATCTACTGCTTTTGCAAAAACCTTGCCAGTTTCATCAGTTCCTTTACCTTCGGACCTAGCTATCACTACACCCTTAGGTCCTAGAACTAAACTTACAACTTACTACCCCGATAGTGAGGTAATTGTAGAAGGTCATAATCTTCCCGCAAATCTCGTGTGCCTTGACATGGAAGGCTACGATGCTATCCTAGGTGTAGATTGGCTTGTCGACCACGACGCCTATATAAATTGCCGTAATAGGATAATCTCTTTTTGAAAACTCGATCTTCCAAGATTTTCCTTCCTTGGTATCAAATATAGGAAGCATCCTACCATTATATCATCTCGCCATGCTTGCAAACTCATTTCGCAAGGATGTGAAACTTTTCTTGCCTCTGTAATCATTACCGAGTCCAAGGAGATCATCTTAGAAGATATTCCCATTGTGAATGTGTTTCCCGATGTGTTCCCATCGGACTTACCCGGTTTACCACCCGAAAGGGAAGTAAACTTCTCCATTGAACTTGTTCCTAGAGCAGCACTTGTTTCAATAGCTCCCTACAGGATGTCCCCTACAGAACTCAAAGAATTGAATAAACAACTTCAGGAGTTATTAGACAAGGGGTTCATTCGACCTAGCACATCCCCTTGGTGTAGCACCCCCGATCAATACCTTTGCGTAAATTCAAAACTTCTTCTTAAAAGAAATCATACATGAAGGGCTTACATAAAGAACCCAACCTCACAATGACTATAATGAAAATATACAAGCCAACCCTACTTTATAACATAAAGAATCATGAGGGCTTTGTGTAAAGAGCCAAACCTTAGGGGGGGCTAGCACATAAAATTACAAATCATCACCTTATGTATACGTAACCTACTCTTCTTAATAGAATTCTAGGTTTTGTTTAAAGAACTAAAATATAGGAGGACTAGCATACAAATATACAATCCAACTTTATGCACATGGGTAAAGAATCTTACATAGGAGGTCTTGTAGAAAGAAACAAAATAAAGGGAGGGTTATTCTATAAATGTACAAGATAAACTTTAACACATGGGTCATGGGATTGTACGTAAGTGGAATCCACACTTTCTACTTACCAAATTGAAGACCTTCACATAGACGTCAATTTCAAATTTAAGACATGGCATGAGGCGCCATTTTCGTTAGGACCCCATCCCATTTAAATATTGATATATATATATGAACATCCCGAATGCTAACACGTGAATGGGGTCTCATGAATAATGCCACCTAAACTAATGTCGTCCTCATGCAAGACGTCATTGATGTGAAAAGTATCATTTGGTATAATGAACGACCCCTTACATGGCGTCATTTAAACCTATGTTTCTAGAAGATTGAGACACGAACAGCCCCATTTCGCTGGCTAAGCATTAATCTAGGATCGTGCTTCCCAAACAAGACCCGCAAGGTAATAACCAATGCCTGCAAATCCCTATAACTAATCCCCTACGAAGCACTGTCAGAGGCTACTGCCATCTTTCAGTGCTTGCAGAAGGGAATGTTTCCCTTCGTTCCTCGGGAATCGTGAAGTCTACGTCATGCTGCGGCAGTGAGGAACACGTGGCTTCATCCTGTCATCTTTCCTAGTAATCACATGTCAACAGGTAGGTGTTCTCAAATCCTTACCTAACTAGTAGCTAAATAGGTTAATTGATGCATGTTTAGAGTTCGATCAACTAGTCAACCATGCTCTCTCTCTCTCTCTCTCTCTCTCTCTATATATATATATATATATATATATATATATATTCTGGCTCTACCATGACCAAGAATAATACCATGTTATACATATGTTAATAGCTTGTTACATACTGTTACCATGATTTTTATGAGTTTGAACTTAGTTTATTAGAATGATTTCATGAGCTTTTTAACGTATTTTTATCACACTAGTTTTTAGTCTTAATAATCATGTTTTAAACCTTAAATTATAGCCTCTGTTACATAAAATACGCTAACATTAACACCCAGCTCACTTGAAAATGGCGCCCCTAACCAGGGCGCCAATTAACAAATTGAAGACTTCGTCGAAGTCTTCAATTAAATGAAGACATGCACCATGTCGTCAATTCGATTTCTGAAATTTTCAGTAATTGATAATTCAATACATTCAAAAATCCATAACTATCAAACTAAAGCATGAAATTTTTACATGAACATGTTTCTGGAATCCTGATATTTTTCTCAACATATTCGTGCCATTACTTCCTGATTCGGAGCTTTTTCACACCGATGAATAGTGGACACCTCTCTGTAATTGGCGCCCCTGACCAGGGCGCCAATTTCAGAATTGAAGACTGCCCGCGAGGGCGTCAATTAATTGAAGACATGTACCATGTCGTCAATTCAATTTTCTATAAATTCCATAAATCAGTAAATCAACGCATTCAAAAATCTATAACTAATAAACTAGACCATGAAAATTTTGACTTAATATACTTCTGTAACCCTGGGATTTTTCTACACCTGACCATGTCTTCGGATTTTGATTCGAAGAAACTTTGGAGAAATGAATAGTGACTTGTGCCATAGAACTTACAGTTCTGATGCGAAGTACAACTCACTTGGAAAAACAACTCAATTGGTGTGTCATCAATTCGAGTTGAACCTATACTTAAATTGAACACACCCTGGAAGTCTTCAATTAAATGAAGACTTCTCACAGGGGCGTCAATTCCGCTTCTTGAGGAATTAAAGTTATAACATTAGAAAATTCATATATATGAAACCAAAACTCAGTAATTATATCCGAACATGTTTCTAGACTCCCGAGGAATTATACTAAGCAGTCATGTCCTTACTTTCAAATTTTGAGAAACTTTTTTGAAATGAACAGTGATAAATCACCCCCCCTGTAATTGGCGTCCCAAGCCAGGGTGCCAATTACGGAAATGAAGACGGCCCTCAAGTCTTCAATTATTGAAATGAAGACGGCCCTCAAGTCTTCAATTACTAAAATGAAGACGGCCCTCAAGTCTCCAATTACTGAAATGAAGATGGCCCTCAAGTTTTCAATTACTGAAATGAAGACGGCCCTCAAGTCTTCAATTAATTGAAGACTTCATGTGGGGCGCCAATTTAAATATATATATATTTTTTCTGAAAAATCATAATTTTGAAAGGTTGAGCAGCCCCAGGCGTCAATTCATCAAATGACGACGGCCCTCAAGTCTTCAATTAATTGAAGACTTGCTGAGGGGCACCAATTTCAATATATATATATATATTGAAAAATCATAATTGTGAAAGGTTGGGCAACCCCCTGTAGATCAGAAATTAGACCTCCCCCAAATTGATGAGATGAAATTTGTGATGATTTGATAAGATAGAACTAAATAATGATGCAAGTGGGGGGGGGGTCACATGTAATAAAATAATCCGTGATCGCCACTTAGGCCAACAACATGCCAAACAATATGAAGATCAAATCAAGGGCATGTTACATACCTCAGAAATTCAAAGGAGACCAAGAGGTGGCCTGGTCATTAACGCGCTATATCGGGCTAGCGCCTTCTTAAGATCGCGCTCTGTGTATATGGCGCGATAACAGATAGAGAGCGGGATGAATTGGGGTTTGTTCCTTCCTTGCTCCAAGGCCGGCCAAGGTGCAAGGGCTTCACGTATCTGTTCTTCAGTGCCCACAAAATAGTTTAGACAACAAAGAAAAGGCCCATTAGATCATGATTAATGTAGAATCTATCCCTATTCTTAATCAAAAGCATATAAAAGGGGGCTAGATTACCTGGGGGGTTGGTGGTTTTTCAACCTTTATGGAAGGGCCAAAAATAGGTTTGGTGTATGTGAATGCGTGTATTTTGTAAAAGGAGTGATTTTGAAAATAATATGCAATGTGATGTGAAGATTAAAAGAAACGAATTGGGGAGAAAAGAAAGAACGAGGAAGAACACAATAAGCCCTAGAATACTCCCTTGGATGTGGAAGGACCGAGGAATTATTGATTTGGAACAAAGAACAGTCTCCTCCTGGTCAAGATCTCGAAGTTGCATTCCCTCAGAACGACGGCCAAGGGCCCAATTTATAGGAGGTGAAGCAAGAGCGAACCCTAGGTCGGAGTCTGATCCAATCCAATGGTTTGGCAGCTCAAATCAAGGTAATCCTGCCGATTAATGAGGGGAAATGACTCCTATTAGGATTAGGAACCTTTCTCTAGACGAATCGAGCTTTAAAACTTACCATAATAAGGACCCAAATCGAAAAAGGGAAGGCCGGGTCAGACTGGGGTTTCTGTCTGAGAACGCGCTAGGAGGATATGGCGCGTTCTTAATGAACGTGCTATGACGATATAGCGCGACAATGATTGATCAGCCAAATAATTGGAAAAAAGAATAAACACCCATTGGATGGTCACTCAATCAAGCATTAATTAAAATAGAGACCTGGTGGATGCTGCAAAGATTAAATATCAAGAAATAGCGACTGTTCAAGTGATCATTCAATTAGGTTCATAACGCGCTATGAACAAGAAAGTGATATGAGTGTATAGCGCAAGAATGCCAAATTTGAGACGAGGTCCAAGGTACGAAAATTGAATTGTAGGGCCAAGAATGGAGAGAAATATCCTAGAAAATCAACCAATTATAGATCAATTGGGGCATTAACTAGGAGAACAAAGACATTGCTCAACTTATCGGTTAAAAACGGGTGTCTACAGATGTCCCTCCTTGATATCCGCTTTGCAGGGGAGCGAGGCGGAGGTGAAACGGAGGCACAACGGAGATGACACAGAGTGGTAGCGAAGGAGAGATGAAGTGGAAATGTAGTGGAGCAGACTGATAAGTGGATATCAAGGAAAAAAAGACACCCGTCACAACCGACAAGTGATAGGAATAATCCAAAAAAACTCCGAGCTAACCACAAGGTCAAGCTAGCACCGGTGAGTCCTGCTTAGAATGATAGGCATGTGTTGGGTTCGGTGCTATGTATTCAGAGGGGGGTGAATGAATATATACCATTTAAAAAACTTCGCCCAAACTAAAATTTCGCTCAAATAAAATCTAGAATGCTAACTAGACAGATTTACCAAATCTGAAAGACTAGTTAAACTTCTATTGAACCTGTAAGCAAGCACTTGGAGCGCCCCTACGCAAACATCTAGCGGAAGCAAACCATAAGCATTCAAACCACAATGCACAAGGGGTTTTTAGGTGGTTCAGTCCAGCAGACCTACATCCACCCCACACTCAACCCGAGTGTGGCTTCCTGCTGACTCACAGCTTGAACAGCTGGGCATCACAACTTGCCATACAACCGTTGGGCAACACAGCTTGCCGTCCGAGGAATCCTCCTCGCCCGCTGAGCAACACAGCTTGCTGTCCAGTGGAATCCACCACTGCAAACCGCTGGGGATTACAGCTTACCCGTCCAGAGGCAGCACCTCTGCAAACCGCTGGGCAATACAGCTTGGCCGTCCAGTGGAATCCTCCACTGCCCGCTGAGCAACACAGCTTGCTATCCAGAGGAGTCCTCCTCTGCAACGCTGGCTAACAGCTTGAAGGAAATTATAAAAAGGAAACAAAAGATAAGATGAACAGCAATCGGAAAGCTATAAACATAAAGCATAATATGGCACTCAAAGAGCTGACTGGCCTGGATTTGATCCACGGTCCAGTGAATGCAGATCTCTCTCGATCTCACTATCTCTCCTCTACTTCTTTCTCTTCTTCTTCTCTCGATAGCTCTCTGTCTCTCTTCCTCTTTCTTTTTCTTCTCCTTCTCTCTGGATCGAAGACTCTCTGCTGCTTCTATCTCACAGTATAGACTTTGCCCCTTTATCTCTCAGCTTCGATCAGTCTTCATCTGTTGGACGAAGGCTTCCTTTTATAAGCAGTCACAGCAGGAGCAGCATTGGGCGCGTGTGGCTTCCACATCTCCCGCCAAAGGACCTCAGTCCACGTGTCAGCATTTCAGCACAGTGCATCCACGTGTCACGATCAGGGAACCTCATCCTCCTTGGATCACGTGCCTTCCATTTGCCTCTTCGAAGGGTGCCTATCAGACAGATAAGAACTTTATCAGGTTAAGTGTAAACATAGCAGTGTATAGACTTTGTTGTACACACTTGTGAAGTTGAATGCAAGACAAGGCTGTACAGACTTGATGAATAATGCAAGTTAGACTAATGTATAGACTTGCATTTATTAAGTAAATGGATGTACAGACTTTGTTCATGACGCATGCAAGCAACCCAATGTACAGACTTGATCAAGGCACAGGCGTTTGAGTGTATAGACTTCAAGAGAAACGTAGGTGAAGCTTCCAATGTACAGACTTGGAATAACACTTTTGGATGTACATACTTGATCAAGAGTCCAAAACAGACTTAGAAGATCATTAAACAGTCGTTGTATAGACTTAGTGAAGCTAAAGCAATGTATATACTTTACATAAGCAAAGCTATGGCATTGTATAGACTTCACGTTGTGAAGCAATGTATGTACTTCAGTCTGTATAGACTTTAGATCCCAAAGGCAATGTATAGACATGGTCCCAAACGAATGTACAGGCTTCAGCTTAAGGCCAATGTATAGACTTCAATGCCTTCATCAAATGCGATGTACAGACTTGCATGAGATGCATGCTCCAGTGCAGTGTATAGACTTGCGTTCAGCAGTAATGTATAGACTTTGCAAACTGAGACGCAACATGAGACGATGCTTAACCTGCACTGACTGTATAGACTTATGCATGAGACGCTGAGGAAGACGGTAGATGTACAGACTTCTAAATGTATAAGCTTTCCACCTACCAATGTATAGACTTGGCAAGCCTAAGACGCTGAATGAGACGGTGGAGTCTATATAGACTTTGCTCAATGCATAAGACGCTAATTGAGACGGTCCACTGTACAGACTTGTTGTAACAGTCTGATGTACATACTTCCAATGCAATGTAATGTATGGATTTCGACAATGTACACACTTAGCCAATGCGCAGACTTTAACAACGTGATGCAATGTACACACTTTTAAAGACGATGCATTGTATAGACTGGAGAGACGGACCAGTGTATAGACTTTACATGAAAGCCCGATGTACAAACTTAAGGTTCCACTGTATGGACTTTCATGAGACGTTAAATGAGACGGTGACTCTGTGCATGAACAGTGATGTATAGACTTGCATGAGATGGTCAGTGAGATGCACTCTCAGGCTGTACAGACTTTGTGTGTTCATATGCCAATGTACAGACTTAGCTTTGAGCATGGGCTGTACAGACTTTACCTGTATGCAAGCACTGTATGGACTTGCAAGACAGAACACATGCAGTCTCCAGATAATATGCCAGTCACAGTCATATGCATTCTCCACAGAGTATAACAGTTATAAACATTCATATCAGTTATAAACATTCATGTTGCTATCATCAAAACATAATATCAAATGCACTCAGAACATCATTTCATCATCATTCATGTTGCTATCATATGCAGAATGCTCAAGGATACGGATGCACAGAAATGCACTCACTTTGTTACTATCATCAAAACAAAATAGCATTGCTATCATCAAATCAACATAGCACATGCTTGTGCCTAAGGGGCACAACAACATGGAACAAAGAAAAGGGAGCTGATCAACCTCTTGTACAAAAGAGGCATCCGCAGCGCGTAGCAACTACGAATTCCACTCAGTTAGTGGAATGGACGCGAGCCCGACGGATCTATCGACGCCATCGTGCGGTTCACAGCTAATGAGTGGAACAGAAAAGAGATAATTTGAATTGGATTGAAAGGAGATAGACAAATTCCAGGCAAGGGTCACACTGACCAACGAGATCTAGCGCTCGACCAGGAGTAATCTTTCAAATTCAGAATGGAATTGAATTTCTTTATTCGAGAACTTAAGCATTATTGATCCTCATTTGGGAAGAAAAACTGGCCATTCGCGAGTCATGATTGCGAAAAAGGGGATGATGCATGCAGGGCTGAAATAAAAGAAATCATTAAAACAAATGTAAAGAAAGAATAAAATATAAGATACTCAAGGATAATATTGGTAAATCAAACAGCCTCGGGTCAAGAGTCATCCGCAACCACGGCGTACGAGATGAAGTCCATCATCCCCAAAGCTATCCAACCTAACAGCCTATCCAACGATTAACTACATGTTTCTAGATCATCACTATTTTTGGTAGAGGGGAACTCAGATCCCGAAACATACAGAGAATCGACCGGTCCTTGAGATAATATAGCAATGTAAGTATCATATAGTAATGCAATAAGGGAAGGGACAAAGAGATACTTACCTGGTGGCGTGCCATTTACCCTTTCTTTTCCTGGGAACAAGATGTTAAGCGATAATATAACAAGTGCAAATTCAGGCACACAATATCATTTGAGCAAGACAATACAGGCTTTATTCACTTAAAATATTTTTATCGTGTTGCTCCTTGTTTCCCTTCAGTTAATCTCATTTTTATTCTTTTTTCTTTCTTTATTTGCCTTTTTTTGTTTATGTTTTAATGAACGTGCTATATATACATAGCGCGTTAATAACGCGCTATATATAAATAGCGCGTTCATAACCTGGCGGTTCAAAAACACCCCCCCCCCCTTGTTCATTTCAAACTCCCCCTTTCCCTCTATTCCCTCTACCCAACCCACACCTCCATTGCCTTGCCCCGATGGAGGGGGAACCTTCCCGGCGCTCCAAACAGCTTGCCGTCTGCGGCCGTCATCGATCTCACATGGAGGAGGAACGGGTGACCCTACCGGCAGAGGAAAGTTCTGATTCGGAGGCGACGGTCTCGGCTAGGCTTGAAGAAGAAGAAGGGGGCCCTCCCATTGAGGCCGAGGAGGCCGAAGGCGCTGCGGCAATCGAGGAAATGGTGGCGGAGCCCATCGGTGGAGCGTCGGTTCGAAAATGGAGAATGGTAAGAAAAATTGTCCCTAACTTGTTTTCTTTTGATATTTTTTTGTTTAGGCTTTCAAATGAGAGGAAATCGGAAGGGGAGATGCCCCTTAGATCAAGTATAGAGGGCAAAATGCCCATGGAATAGGCAGGGGGAATGAGAGGTTGCCACCTCCCCTCCATTGATGAACGCGCTATATATCAGTAGCGCGTTCTTCATGAACGCGCTACCTCTGTATAGTGCATTCAAAAACATAGAAGAAAACTCCATTTTTTTCATTTATTTTAATTTTCAGATGAACCGTAGCTGACACTCTCTTCTTCTTATGTTGTGTGCAGGGTGTAGAGGGCGCAGTTTGGGCCATGATCTCATGGACATTAGTTCGGGCCGTCTACTTTGCGCTACCAGAATTTCAACGGGCCCGCCTTCGCCGAATGGGCTTTGGAGAATTCTTGGAGATAGAAGTGCTAAGAGTGGATGTAGGCCTGATAAGGGCCCTGAAGGCTAGATGGGACACAGGATGCAAGGCCTTTCTGTTCCCCTGGGGTCATATGAGCCCGACTCTAGAGGACGTCACTCGCATTACTGGATTGCGGGTGAATGGATCAGCAGTGACAGGCTTTACATACCACGACTATCGGGAGATGGCGCGCAGGCTGCTAGGCTTGGAGCTAGAGGGGGCCGACCGGACCTCGCTAGTGTCGAGGATTACTCTACAAGAGAGCCTTGGCTTGTTCCACACACAGCGGGAGGTGGGAGAGACCTCGACGGCTCACGAGAGGAGACTAGTGGCTGAGGCCAGAGAGAGCTTCACGACTGAGGCTGGTGCACAGGCAGACATAGAGCTGAGGAGGTTTCTTATTCTGATGATCGGCAAGCTACTTCTAGCGACCCAGGGTGATGCAGTGAGTTGCCGATTTCTACCCCTACTGGAGGATCTGAGTAGAGTTGGACGGTATGCTTGGGGTGCGGCAGTCTTAGCCCATTTGTTCGATAGTTTTGGCATTTCTTCACTCTAGTCTTCGCTCGGGGGATTCTACCCTCTACTTCAGATATCTCTCTAAACCTTAAACTCCATGAATTAAATTATGCACTTGCCTCTTATATTGATCACATGAGCTACATTTCAGGTTTGGAGTTATCTCTACCTTCCTACCCTCAGGCGTGCTTGGGAGGATCGAGGAGATCTAGTGCCCCTAGCTAGACGGTGGACCCCGACACGAGACAATCGATCTCTGAAGGACCAGGTCACCCACATTCAGGAGACATTAGATATGATGCCCCATATAGAGGTAAGATTTCACTTTTAAAGTTGAATTCAATTATATGTATAAAATCAAGGGCAATGACATATTTATTTGCAGGTGGTCTGAACTCCCTATCAGAGGGATATCGAGGAGATGCCTTGGGTGGAGGCGGCCATCCCATACTTCAGGAGAGAGATCTGGTTGCACGCCCTCAACCTGGTTGAGCCCCTATACTACAGGCTAATAATGAGGACACTGGGGCTTCACCAGGCGGTGGTAGAGTTCCCGACCCAGGCGATGGACCCACGACCTGGGCGACGCTTTCGAGGCCAGATGATTGGAGGCAACGTGCCCGCGAGCAGTTTGCGGATTGGAAATGGCGCGGACGACCAGTCCCTGCGGGAGCAGACTCAGACGATGCCTACTTCCAGGCCTACTCTCAGACATATGGCAGCCGGGTCTACCAAAGCGCACGTGGATAGGTATGCTTTAAATTCATTAATGCCTTACTTGCTTGATAAGTGATTACCATGTATTTAATGCAGTTTCACATAGAGCGGAGACTAGCCATGGTACAGGGGCTCCTTGACTCCATGATCCGGCAGCGTGAGGACCTCCAGCATACCGTGGATGAGCTGGTAAGAACTTTCTCTTGTAGTTAGAATGATTTGAATTTGAATTTTAATTAATGGTAATGCTTTCTTTTCAGCGCGAGGAGCTAGAGACAGTCCGATCCTCACTCGGTGCTTCATCGTCCACTCAGCCCGTCTGCGACCACACCGATCTAGAGAGTCAGCTTGCCAGTGCAGTTGCTCAGGCGGAGGCAGCTGAGGCCTCCCTACAGGAGAGAGTAAGAAATATGTTCTTTTAATCTTAGTCTTAGAAATTTTATTAATATCAGTTATTGACCAAGATTTCAGGTGCAGGAGCAAGAGCTGCGGATGGCAGAAGCAGAGCTGAGGCGCCGCGACGCTGAGGAGCTTCCTCGAGATGTGATAGAGCTGCGTGCCCTCCTTGGCATGGAGAGGAGTGAGCGGTAGAGAGAGAGGGAGAGAGAGAAAGAGAGAGGGGAGAGAGAGAGAGTGGAGCGAGAACTGGAGAGAGTGCAGTTGAGCACTAGATTAGGAATGGCCGAGCAGCGGGCGAAAGATGCAGAGGAGCGTTATCGACGGGGGCGTGAGCGAGCCCAGTGTAGCAACCCTGATAAAAACAAGATTTTTAAATAAATCAAATTAAAATAAAAGATAAGTAAAGAAATGACAAAGAGCCTAAATGAGTAAATCATTGATCAAGAGGAATATAACGCCTTTTATCAAGGCGCTGATTCAAAAGGAAACGCCTCTGTATAAGGCGTTAATTTAAAAGGGACGCCTGGAAAATAGGGCATCAAATTTCAAACGACGGGAAAAATAAAATTAAGGAAAGGGAATGAAACGCCCTCTACATGGGCGCGTTTACATAAGTAACGACGCTCGACAAGGCGTCAATTTAAATTCGACGCCCTCCTTAAGACGCTAATTCAGTTCGAGTTTCGTTCGACCCAGGAGTCTATCCAGGGCAAGTTATGGATAACTACGTCGAAGGTGGAGTATGGTAAGGACTCTATCATGGAAGTATTACTCCAATACAACTCTAGCCCTATTAGGATCCCAAAATCCTATAAATACCCTCCTAATCGACCCAGATCGCTATTTGGCGATTTGAGCTATCGTTCTGCTGAAAGGAGAGGTTTTGTTCTTCTTATTGTTTCTTCAAACCACAGGAGCAAGAGGATTCTAATGCTTCTTCATTTTCTTCTATCACAGATTGAGGAGCTCCTGTCTTCCTTAAAGAACGAGGGTTCTTCATTCGTGGGTAGATTACCTTTCGAGTTTTCCTATCAAACGTGAAGAACCGGTAAGTTCTTCTTCATCCTTTAACATCAACCGTATACTATAAAAGCTAATTAATCCTCTTCTCGTTTTTTTATCTCTTACAGCCCAACACCCATGAAAGGAGGAAGTTTTCCTCTATTTTTGCAACGGCTGTTTCTTCTCTGTTGCTGTCTCTGCATTAGAAACAGAGCATCGGATTCCCATCAAGTCCTTCACGTTACTTCAACAGATCACCAGTTGATAATCATCAGGTAGATTTTCTCAAGAACGTAGCCCAAACTAGCTTAATATCTTTAATAATATCATTGATCCTCCATGCATATAGTTTTATTGTGGTTTCAACTGTTTCTATGCAATTTTCAAAGCAACGCCCTTGACTAGGGCGCTAACTTAAAATAAGCGACCCACACCAGGGCGCTAATTCTTGTTTTGACGCCCTACCCAGGAGTCGTCAATTTCATATAAATTGATAATTACCCATGTTTAAAATTCTATATCTATGAAACCATGAACCTAATTTAATGCATGTTCATCCTGATTGAATCTGGCTATTTTTCTGGTTTTGACCATGTACCTATTTCCTGAAAATTTAATATCTGAAATTTGGAAAATTATTGAATTAACGACCTACACAAAGGCGGTTCTTATTGAACCGACGCCCCAAATCAGGGCGCAAATTGAAAGGTAACGCCCCTGACCAGGGCGCGTTTTTGTTAAATTCCATAATATTGGAAATTTTGGTAAAATAGAAATAAAGAATGGATGACTGCTGTATACGTCGTCAAATTGTGAATAAACGCCCCTGAGAAAGGCGTTAATTGGATAATTAATGACTTAGTTTAAGTCGCTATTTTCTGTATTACTGTTTTACACTGATTATTGTCAATAGAAGGGTTATATATATATATATATATATATATATATATATATATATATATATATATATATATATATATATATATATATATATATATATATATATATCGGCACTATATTCCAGTCCGTGAATATAGTCACATGTTTCATGATGTTTTAACGTTACCCCCTTAACTCTCATTGACATACAAGCTCTCCATTGGACATTCCGTTCCTTTGGACTAGCGAGTTAGTCATAGAGACCTCCATAAGACTCCTCGAGCCTTGGATTCCCTCAAGGCCGACTGAGCTGGTTGTACCATAAAAACCCATTACACTATTTTGCCATGTCACTCTATAGAAACATGGTATACCGGCCCTCATGTTATGCAAAGTGTGTATCATGAGAATTCTCTTAATGGGATGAGGTTATCATGCCATTTGATGCTGTTCTTGTAAACCCCAATTCTATATTCAACATGATGTTCTTGTGGACCTCAATTCTATATTAAGAATGAGGACGTCTTGCCATTGATGTGCTGTTCATGTGGACCTCAATTCTATATAAAGAGTGTCCATACTTGCTTGTCATGGTACCCAAGTTAGGGAACCAATTCCACCTAGTTTTATCGATAATCGTGATTGTACCGTTATTATCGCCATTCTATGTCAAGTGTCATATTTTTGGACTCTACTCTATCCAAGTTTACCCTACATGTCTACAAGCTTTATTCTTGAAATTCCATATTGGCTATACACAAAAGTGGATGTTAAAATACATGATTAATGCCTGCGCATATAGGGCCCGATCTGGTCCTGGGAGGAGCACCCGAAAGTACTTGTGCCCATGGGAGTTGATTGATCACGGTATTGGCATTATACCGAAGTGCATGACTAGCTTGATTGAACATTCCACAAATCTTGTACTTGTACTTGACTTGATATTACATGACTTGCGTGACCCGAAAAAGGGTAATTTCATACTTGCGTGCTTGAACGTGATAGCCAAATTCCAACATGACATGATGAATACACTTGCTTGAATATCTTGATATCTTTTGATATAAGTTCTTGAAAGTTCATGACTAGTTCTCGTCGCTATCTTATTGTTATACACTCTCTCTATCTTGTCATTTTATGCGAGCATGCATAGCTATAGTGCATTCATGAAAGATGTAATTACTTAAACCCATTGCTAGTTCTTGAGATATAATTTCCTACTGAGCGTTCGCTCACCTAGTGTTTCCCTACTTTTCAGGTAAGTCCGATGATGAGGGAACTCAAACGGATGGGAAAAATCAAGAGTGAAAGAGATAGAGCTTCTTCCGTGTTATCTAGTCTTTTTCATGTTTTCTTGAGTCAACCTTGTATTTTTCCTTTATTTTAGTTAGTACTTCAAGGTTTGTAATAGACATATTCTTATGAAGGAATAAAGGATTTGGGTTATCTTTACTTTTGCGCATCTCTGATTTTGGTGTCGAATACACTAATACTCTGATTGACATGATTGATATAAACTCGTCACACGTCTCCGGGTATCTTCCGCTCTCGGGGTGTGACAGTTTTTGTGGTATCAGAGCCTAGGGTATTCAATTCTTAGGAAAACCCAAGTCCAAGGATAGGTTCAAACCTTTAACCAGTGAGATTGGGTAGAACCAAGGGTTGAGTTAACTTAAAAGCCCTTAACGCGAGTATATACTAATATAGTTATTGTAATTGTAGGACGATGGCTGCCGAACGTGCTCAGTGGCGCAACATGCAGCGTACACTTCAAGGCATGACTCAAGTGCTGCAACAAGTAGCACAGGGAGGTGCACAACGAGCCGGAAGTCTCCACCAAGTCTTCAAGAACATGAACCCTCCCAAATTCATGGGTTCTACGGATCCGGATGACGCAGAGCACTGGATCAGGGAGACGGAGCGTATATTCCGTGTTATGCAGTGCACGGATCAAGATAAAGTCTTATTAGCTACCTTTCAGTTAGAAAGGGATGCCCGATGCTGGTGGGAATCAATAGAAGCTACTTTAAATCAAGACCAAATTACTTGGGAGGAATTTGTTGAACATTTCAACAATAAATATTTTTCAGACCGAGTCCAAGAAAAGAAAGCTACCGAATTTGCCGCACTCAAGCAACGGTCATTATCGGTGGCGGAGTACGAGGCACAATTCTCTAGATTGTCTCGGTATGCTAAGCACTTAGTTAGCACCGAGAAGATGAAAGCTAGGAGGTTCTTAAACGGGCTCAGGCCCCAATATATTACCCAGCTGGCACCAATGGATATTCAGGTCTACTCAGAGATAGTACGCCGAGCTCAATTGTTAGAAGATGCCACGGAGCTATCAGATAGAATCCGTGGGAAGGATAAGAAAGAACAAGTCACAAGTTCGGGTTCCTTTAAACCCAACTTCAAGAAAAGGCCTAGCACTGGAGGTACTTCTTCTCAAGACCAGAAATTTAAGAAGACCAAGCCCTTCTCTATCACTACTACACCTTCGAATATAATATGCAAGCATTGTGACAAGGCTGGTCATAAAGCCGAAGAGTGCTGGAGGAAACTTGGAGCATGTCTCCGTTGCGGGAGCCGTGAGCATCGGATTCCCGATTGCCCATTACTTAATGATCAAACCGGTGACGGGAAGCGCCCGGTAACCAAGAACGCTCGTCTTCACGCAATTAAGGAGACCGAAGAAGAAGAAGGCGGACTAGTAGAAGGTACACTGAAAGTTTGTTCCAAGTATGCACATGTCTTATTTGATACGGGTGCATCACATTCTTTTATTTCCAAGAAGTTTGCTAACCCACTACCTATGGAACCAGAATGGATGAAAATAATTTTATCTACTCCTCTCGGAAACGAAACCGATATTACTCACCATTATCAAAACTGTGAAGTCTTGGTAAAAGGAAGAAATCTTCCTATCGATCTCATATGTTTAGATCTAAAGGAGTATGATGTCATACTGGGAGCAGATTGGTTATCCAAATACCAGGCAACAGTCGATTGCCGCAATAGCAAGGTTACTTTCAAGGACTTTCCAGAACTAGTCTATTCTAGCCCTAAGAGTCGGAGCGAGTCACCTCTTATTTCGGCTCTCCGAGCTAGCAAGCTAATAAGGAAAGGATGTGTATCTTTCCTTGCATTTATCACGATTAAGGAGGCTCAGGAAACTAAGATAGAAGATATCTCAGTTGTGCAAGAATTTCGGATGTGTTTCCGGAAGATTTGCCTGGATTACCCCCACAAAGAGAAGTGGCCTTCACCATCGACTTAGTCCCTGGTGCTGGACCTGTTTCTAAGACACCTTATAGAATGTCCCCTGCTGAACTCAAGGAGTTAAAGGAGCAATTAATGGAACTTCTTAAGAAAGGATTCATTAGACCGAGTACTTCCCCGTGGGGAGCGCCTGTGCTATTTGTAAAGAAGAAGGATGGATCCATGAGACTATGCATCGACTATCGACAGTTGAATCATCTCACTATCAAGAACAAGTATCCACTACCGAGAATCGATGAGTTATTTGATCAAATATCTGGATCCAAGTATTTTTCAAAGATTGATCTCAGGTCAGGATATCACCAACTAAGGATCAAGGATGATGACATTCATAAAACCGCATTCAGAAGCAGGTATGGCCATTATGAGTTTGTTGTTATGCCTTTTGGACTAACAAATGCCCCTGCTGCCTTTATGCAGTTAATGAATAGTATATTCAGGCCTTATTTAGATCAATTCGTGGTGGTCTTCATCGATGATATATTAATTTATTCCAAGACTAAGGAAGAGCATGAGGAGCATTTGAGGATTGCATTACAAATATTAAGGACAAACCGATTATATGCCAAACTCAGCAAGTGTGAGTTCTGGCTTGAGGAAGTGACTTTTCTCGGACATGTTATATCAAAGGATGGCTTATCAGTAGATCCATCAAAAGTTGAAGCTGTGAAGAATTGGGAAAGACCGACCAATGCTAGCGAGATCCGAAGTTTCTTAGGTCTTGCGGGCTACTATCGGCGATTCATCAAGGATTTCTCCAAGATAGCCGTACCACTCACTAGGCTAACTCGCAAGGAGATCCGTTATGAATGGAGTGAGGAATGTGAAAGAAGCTTCCAAAATCTCAAGGATCATCTAACTACAGCTCCGGTCTTAGCATTACCAATGGAAGGAGAGAAATTCGAGGTATACACTGATGCTTCTGGCATTGGCCTCGGATGTGTTCTAATGCAACAAGGAAAGGTTATAGCTTATTCTTCTCGTCAATTGAAGAAGCATGAAGAGAACTACCCCGTCCATGACTTAGAATTGGCCGCGGTGGTATTTGCACTCAAAATATGGAGACATTATCTTTATGGAGTACAGTTTACTGTATACTCTGATCACAAGAGTCTCAAGTATCTTTTCTCTCAAAAGGAACTAAATATGAGGCAAAGACGTTGGCTAGAATATCTCAAGGACTTCGACTTCAATATACAATATCATCCCGGAAAGGGTAACCATGTAGCTGATGCCCTTAGTCGAAGGCCGAGAGCACTGTTAGCCAATTGTATGATTCAAGAATGGAAGTTGCTGGAGCAATTCTCTGAACTCAATATAAGCATGGACACAGACTTTCAATATGTCATATTATCTCATATAAGCATTCATCAGACCTATTATCTGAAATACAAGCACTTCAGGATAATGACCCAATATTAGTGGAAATCAAAGGCAAACTGGAAGGACAATCTGATTTCCAAATAACTTGTGAGGGAAGATTAATATTCAGGAATAGAACTTGCATACCGGATTGTCCCGAGTTAAAGAAGAAGATATTAGATGAAGCTCATAGATCAAGGTACACGATTCATCCTGGATCTACCAAAATGTACCAAGATGTGAAGAGGAATTTTTGGTGGCCCAACATGAAAAGGGAAATAGCAGACTATGTATCACGCTGTCTCACTTGCCAACAGGTCAAGGCGGAACACCAAAAGCCTGCTGGAAAATTACATCCTCTAGATATTCCCAAATGGAAGTGGGAGAATATTAGCATGGATTTCATTATGGGTTTATCTAAATCAAAAGGAGGACATGATGGAATATGGGTTATTATTGACCGATTGACTAAATCGGCGCATTTCTTGCCAATAAAGAGCCGATGGTCAGTTGATGTTTTGGCTGCATTATACATCAAGGACATAGTCAGATTACATGGTATTCCTGTTTCAATCGTGTCTGACAGAGATCCCCGTTTTACTTCTCATTTTTGGAAGGGACTACAACATTCGTTGGGAACAAGGCTTAACTTTAGTACAGCTTTTCATCCTCAAACGGATGGTCAGACCGAGAGAACTAATCAGGTGGTTGAAGATATGCTCAGAGCTTGCATCATTGATTTCGATGGAAGCTGGCATGATCACTTGCCGTTGGTGGAATTTGCATACAATAATAGCTACCATGCAAGTATACAAATGGCACCTTTCGAAGCTTTATACGGAAGGAGTTGCCGATCACCCTTATGCTGGGACGAAGTTGGAGAGAAACAACTGCTAGGTCCAGACATGGTAAGGGTTACCACTGAGAAGATACAATTGATTAGAGAAAGACTGCGAGTTGCTCAGTCTAGGCAAAAGGCTTATGCCGATACAAGAAGGAGAGATCTTGAGTTCCAAGTTGGAGATCATGTATTTCTCAAGATATCGCCTGGACGTGGCATACGGAGATTTGGTGTTAAGGGCAAGCTTACACCAAGATTCATCGGACCCTTTGAGATACTGGAACGAGTTGGCGAGGTTGCTTATCGCATCGCATTGCCTCCTCAACTGTCCGATGTACATAATGTATTCCACATATCTATGTTGAAGAAGTATGTACACGATCCATCACATATTATTGATCATGAGACTTAGTGATCCAGAAGGATCTCACATATGAGCAGAAGCCTATGAAGATACTAGATCGTGAAGTACGTACCCTAAGGAATAAGGTTATTCCCATGCTTAAGGTACAATGGAATAAGAACTCCGAACATGAAGCTACATGGGAGACCGAGGAATCCATGAGGAAGCGATTTCCAGAATTATTTTAAGGTATATACTCTACACTCTCCACTTATATATACGATTGAATTTGGGGACCAAATTCTTTTAAGTGGGGGAGGGTGTAGCAACCCTATAAAAATAAGATTTTTAAATAAATCAAATTAAAATAAAAGATAAGTAAAGAAATGACAAAGAGCCTAAATGAGTAAATCATTGATCAAGAGGAAAATAACGCCTTTTATCAAGGCGCTGATTCAAAAGGAAACGCCTCTGTATAAGGCGTTAATTTAAAAGGGACGCCTGGAAAATAGGGCGTCAAATTTCAAACGACGGGAAAAATAAAATTAAGGAAAGGGAATGAAACGCCCTCTACATGGGCGCGTTTACATAAGTAACGACGCTCGACAAGGCGTCAATTTAAATTCGACGCCCTCGCTTAAGACGTTAATTCAGTTCGAGTTTCGTTCGACCCAGGAGTCTATCCAGGGCAAGTTATGGATAACTACGTCGAAGGTGGAGTATGGTAAGGACTCTATCATGGAAGTATTACTCCAATACAACTCTAACCCTATTAGGATTCCCAAAATCCTATAAATACCCTCCTGATCGACCCAGATCGCTATTTGGCGATTTGAGCTATCGTTCTGCTGAAAGGAGAGGTTTTGTTCTTCTTATTGTTTCCTTCAAACCACAGGAGCAAGAGGATTCTAATGCTTCTTCGTTTTCTTCTATCACAGATTGAGGAGCTCTTATCTTCCTTAAAGAACGAGGGTTCTTCATTCGTGGGTAGATTACCTGTCGAGTTTTCCTATCAAATGTGAAGAACCGGTAAGTTCTTCTTCATCCTTTGACATCAACCGTATACTATAAAGGCTAATTAATCCTCTTCTCATTTTTTTCTCTCTTACAGCCCAACACCCGTGAAAGGAGGATGTTTTCCTCTATTTTTGCAACGGCTGTTTCTTCTCTGTTGCTGTCTCTGCATTAGAAACAAAGCATCAGATTCCCATCAAGTCCTTCACGTTACTTCAACAGATCACCAGTTGATAATCATCAGGTAGGTTTTCTCAAGAACGTAGCCCAAACTAGCTTAATATCTTTAATAATATCATCGATCCTCCATGCATATAGTTTTATTGTGGTTTCAACTGTTTCTATGCAATTTTCAAAGCAACGCCCTTGACCAGGGCGCTAACTTAAAATAAGCGACCCACACCAGGGCGCTAATTCTTGTTTTGATGCCCTACCCAGGAGTCGTCAATTTCATATAAATTGATAATTACCCATGTTTAAAATTCTATATCTATGAAACCATGAACCTAATTTAATGCATGTTCATCCTGATTGAATCCTGCTATTTTTCTGGTCCTGACCATGTACCTATTTCCTGAAAATTTAATATCTGAAATTTGAAAATTATTGAATTAACGACCTGCACAAAGGCGTTTCTTATTGAACCGACGCCCCAGATCAGGGCGCAAATTGAAAGGTAACGCCCCTGACCAGGGCGCGTTTTTGTTAAATTCCATAATATTGGAAATTTTGGTAAAATAGAAATAAAGAATGGACGACTGCTGTATACGTCGTCAAATTGTGAATAAACGCCCCTGAGAAAGGCGTTAATTGGATAATTAATGACTTAGTTTAAGTCGCTATTTTCTGTATTACTGTTTTACACTGATTACTGTCAACCGAAGGGTTATATATATATATATATATATATATATATATATATATATATATATATATATATATATATATATATATATATCGGCACTATATTCCAGTCCGTGAATATAGTCCCATGTTTCATGATGTTTTAACATTACCCCCTTAACTCTCATTGACATACAAGCTCTCCATTGGACATTCCGTTCCTTTGGACTAGCGAGTTAGTCATAGAGACCTCCATAAGACTCCTCGAGCCTTGGATTCCCTCAAGGCCGACTGAGCTGGTTGTACCATAAAAACCCATTACACTATTTTGCCATGTCACTCTATAGAAACATGGTATACCGGCCCTCATGTTATGCAAAGTGTGTATCATGAGAATTCTCTTAATGGGATGAGGTTATCATGCCATTTGATGCTGTTCTTGTAAACCCCAATTCTATATTCAACATGATGTTCTTGTGGACCTCAATTCTATATTAAGAATGAGGACGTCTTGCCATTGATGTGCTGTTCATGTGGACCTCAATTCTATATAAAGAGTGTCCATACTTGCTTGTCATGGTACCCAAGTTAGGGAACCAATTCCACCTAGTTTTATCGATAATCGTGATTGTACCGTTATTATCGCCATTCTATGTCAAGTGTCATATTTTTGGACTCTACTCTATCCAAGTTTACCCTACATGTCTACAAGCTTTATTCTTGAAATTCCATATTGGCTATACACAAAAGTGGATGTTAAAATACATGATTAATGCCTGCGCATATAGGGCCCGATCTGGTCCTGGGAGGAGCACCCGAAAGTACTTGTGCCCATGGGAGTTGATTGATCACGGTATTGGCATTATACCGAAGTGCATGACTAGCTTGATTGAACATTCCACAAATCTTGTACTTGTACTTGACTTGATATTACATGACTTGCGTGACCCGAAAAAGGGTAATTTCATACTTGCGTGCTTGAACGTGATAGCCAAATTCCAACATGACATGATGAATACACTTGCTTGAATATCTTGATATCTTTTGATATAAGTTCTTGAAAGTTCATGACTAGTTCTCGTCGCTATCTTATTGTTATACACTCTCTCTATCTTGTCGTTTTATGCGAGCATGCATAGCTATAGTGCATTCATGAAAGATGTAATTACTTAAACCCATTGCTAGTTCTTGAGATATAATTTCCTACTGAGCGTTCGCTCACCTAGTGTTTCCCTACTTTTCAGGTAAGTCCGACGATGAGGGAACTCAAATGGATGGGGAAAATCAAGAGTGAAAGAGATAGAGCTTCTTCCGTGTTATCTAGTCTTTTTCATGTTTTCTTGAGTCAACCTTGTATTTTTCCTTTATTTTAGTTAGTACTTCAAATGTTTGTAATAGACATATTCTTATGAAGGAATAAAGGATTTGGGTTATCTTTACTTTTGCGCATCTCTGATTTTGGTGTCGAATACACTAATACTCTGATAGACATGATTGATATAAACTCGTCACGCGTCTCCGGGTATCTTCCGCTCTCGGGGCGTGACACCCAGTGTGAGGGGTACTCCCTGGCCTATTCGAGCACCGACTATCTGGTTACCTCCTTTGAGCATCAGAGGAGGGAAGATGTTGAGAGGAGAGCACGAGGTGACAAGGGTTCGGCTTCTCAGGGATCGATGGCTCCTCCTAGGCCTTCCCAGGGAGGATAGGAGGAGGCTGAGAGCTCGCGTAGAGGGGGAGATCAGGAGGGTCGAGGGGAGAGCTAGAGAGGTTGTTTGTACATCCACTCTCATTTTGTACCCCTTTTGACATATATAGTGGAATGAGACAGACTTTTGGTACTTCTTGCACTTCTTGTGATCGCTCTTTTGATTTTGCGTGCCCCTGCAATAACACCATCAGAAACATAATGCAATTTTTTTGGATTTTTAAAAATATGCAAATTTTTATAAGTTTTTAAAAAGTATTTGAATTTTTATGTTGATTTTTAGAAAATATTTAGATTTTTTTGGGTGGAATTTTGGAAAATATAAAAATTTTTATGAAAATTTTAGAAATATTCAAATTTTTATGAAATTTTGGCTTAGACATGCTAATACAGCATCAAAGGGTGTTTTAAACCACTGGCTAGGAGCCCTAACTTTTTTTTTATGTTTTGTTTTGTTCCCTTTTTGCTAACGACTTCCCGAAGCCGGACGTCCATTGAAGGGTGGCGCCCTATAACCGACTGCCCTTGATTAATGATGCCCCTACCAAGGCCATACCTGAGAAACACTTGGACTTGGAGGGAGAAGAAAAGAATAGTTGGGGATAAGCTTTGTCCAGGATGGGAGATATCGGGACTCGGAATCCTTTCAAGGTACAACCCCTCAAAGAGGCGGTCTATTGCGCTGGAGCTTTATGCCTTTGATTTTTAGACCCTTGACATGCATACGACCAGGGTTTTCCTTGCGAGGACTTTGCCACTCTTGTCATGCCATAATTCATAACTTTGCATTTATCAAATTCGACTTTGATTTTCATAATAGCCCTTTTGGCTAGACGTATCATGTAATTTCACTTTATTTTGGGTCAAGACTGCCCCTATTTGATACTCCTCTCGTATTGGGGAGTACCGAGATTGGTTATCTCATCTGTCAACCTCTTGCCCCTGCACTTGGCCGAGTAAAGAAGAGAAAAGACTTTCAGGTATACTCATGGCATGGCCAAAGTAGCAACGGTGTTTACTCAAAGGAGCCTGCTAAGGACACCGTGAAGTTTGTGCGGTGCCCAGCTAGGGGTCACCTTTAACAAGCGGAGAGAGAATGCTGAACTCCCAGCGCAGGGTTCTTATGACCGAAGTGCCGCATAGCAAGCCTAAAGACTCTTTTGACATTGAATTAATTAAACAAAACTTAAGATAAAGGCTTAATACCACTCTTAATCATGTTAAGAAGCACTTCATTTTTGAAAACGGTGTGTGAAGTGATAAGTAATGGTATCATAAAGATGCGTACTTACGCCAATATGTCACCTTGTGCTCCTTCGTTAGAACAGCTGCCTCCGGAGGTGATGTTGATCAACATGAGAATTATCCTCAAGTACCATACAAAAGTATTGGAAGCAAAGGATTTGAAAGTGGCTTAACAAGAAGTAGTGGTATCCGGACCAGACTCAGACGAACAGGGAGAAAAGGAAGAGAGGCGAGGGCTAGAACTCCCTCTCTAAGGCGTGGAGACCCTGATCACAAGGAACGATTTACAGAAGCAAAAAATTAGAAGGAGGGGTGAGGACTAAAGCCTCGAAAGCAGTGGGAGAACGGGCGAATGCCCAGAGCAGTGGATGTGGAAGAAGTAGGGTTGGACCTGTGATTGGGAGGAATTATGAGGAGAAATTGGTAGATGGAAAGGGGTGGATCTAGAGGGTCCGGATGCCGTGGAGGAAAACCATGATTGGAAGAAGAATCCGGAGGCTCCGTAGGGGGAAAATGCCAAGGGACGTGATGCCCTTGGAAAAGGTATGGAAAAAGGTGATTGAAGAGGAAGAAAAGAATGAAGGACGCGATGTCTTGAAGGAGCAGGAGGAGGAATTGAAAGAAAGCTGGAGGGTCCGGAGGCTCCGGGGGTAGAAAATGGGAAGGGGCATCATGCCCAAGGGATGGAGAGAGGGATGAAGGATCCGGAGGCTCCGGAGGGGGAAAATACCGAGGGACGTGATGCCCTTGGAAAAGGTATGGAAAAAGGTGATTGAAGAGGAAGAAAAGAATGAAGGACGCGATGTCCTGAAGGAGCAGGAGAAGGAATTGAAAGAAAGATGGAGGGTCCGGAGGCTCCTGGGGTAGAAAATGGGAAGGGGCGTCATGCCCAAGGGATGGAGAGAGGGATGAAGGATCCGGAGGTTCCGGAAGAGGAAGGTATAAAATGGCGCGGTGCACTGTGAGAAGAGAAAGATCCGGAGGATCCGGAAGTGGAGGTGGGGAGAGGCGCGATGCCCCAGAATGGAGATCTGGAGGTTTTGGAGGAAGAAGACCGAAAGGGACGCGATGCCCTGAGAGAGGAGATAGAACATCTTGGGGTTCCAGGGAAATAGCAGGAAAGGGGGCGTGATGCCCCGAGGGAATTAGGGAGGAAAAATCTGGAGGGACTCGATGCTCTGGAGGGAATGGATTAGAAGAGGAAGAAAGGTCGGGAGGGACGTGATGCCCTAGGAGAATCAGTGAGAAGCTCGGAGGACTCGAGCGTGAGGGTGTAGAGGGGCATGATGCCCAAAGAGGGAAGTCCAGAGGTTCCGGAGGGATGAGACACCATGGGGCGCGATGCCCCAAGAAGACAAGTGAGAAATCTGGAGAGTCTGGATGCGAGAGTTGAAAAAGGGCGCGATGCCCTGAGAGAAGATTGGATGGGGCACAATGCCCGGGAAGTGTAAGGGGACCCGAAGATCCCGAGGATAAAGATGAATAAGATGGGGAATGCGGAAGATCCGGAGGTTCCGAAAGGCGGGGAAAATACGGGTCCGGAAACCCGGGAAAGAAGAAGTGCAAATGCATGCGAACGCAATGCAACGGATGCGATGAATGAATGAAATGTAAAGAATGTAAAGAACATGAAGTGCGAGAGGATGATTTCCTCCTCCTTACCCCTAGAGTGGCCCATGAAGAATCGGTGATAGACGGGAATATGAGTGGAGTTGAATGGAAGGTTGATAGAATAGCGGAAGGCCCCTTAGCATGAGGATAATTGCCCCTCCATAGCAGTGAAAGTGTATAGACAATATGCCCAATGGATAAAGTACAAGTCCATGATGAAGCTTCAATAGTAAATGACAACTCCCTTGGAGAGTGAAGAACAACAATGCGAGGGAGTTGACAGATGGGAATGGGAAGCGTCATGTTGCCCAGGGGTTGAGGCGTATAGGGAGTGTTGAACAAAATGGGCATTCGCCCCTTGTATGGAAAAACATGTTCAAAATTGGAAAGTTGGAACAAGGGGTGCCCTGCCCGGCCCTGGGTCCTAGACTTATACGTCATCAACGCTTGACATTCTCTTCTGACGAGCAGCGGCAGGGGCTTGGCCTCTTCAACCATGCTCGGCACAAAAACACGGACTGGCATCCGGCAAACAAATTCTTGCGTCTTGAACAGCATAGTCGTGGCCAAATCCTTCTTATCCGGCTCTTGATCATCTTCAGCATAAGTTCTTGAAGAAGCACACCCATTCCGAGTGGTAGAGGAAGGTGAGGCGGAGGTGGAAGGCCCCATGTATGGTGGTGTAATGGAAGGTGTTGGAGAAAAGGTGAGTGGAAATGGAGGTTCAAACACGTCGAGCTTCTCCTATTGCTCGGAAGTAGTCGGTGTTGGCTCGAGTGCAAAAAAGGGTGGATCTTCCTCAGGATTAGCCACGAGTAAAGGTGAAGGGTTAAATGAGGGAATAGGCATAATTGGGTTAGGGGTTATATGGATAGCGGAGGGCCGAGGTGGGGGTAACGGGACGTTAATTGGGGAAGGTTCGATGGTGGGTTCGGTGGAGGCCGATGGCGTGGATGCTAATGGCTTAATGGGTGGAGTTTTAGGGGAAGGCTCGGCGGAGGCCAGCATGTGGAGGTTAATGGCATAGCTGGTAGAGGTGTAATTGGTGGAGGTTTGGTGCAGAGAAAATGCCGAACGGGACGAACGGTGTTAGGAATAGAAGGAGACTCAAGATGCACCGGCGTGGGTGATTGGAGTATTGACCCATCATTGTAGCACCAGTAAGTCTTAGAAACGGGGGTTGGATTGGGGACGGTGGCTTCGTCCTGAGTAGAGGGTTCATCTAGTGGTAGCGGGGGAAGTGGAAAGCGAAGGAAACTCGGAAGGGGTGCTTGTAGAACTTCATCAACATGTGTCGTCTTCAATTGTTCAATTGTCGGCTCTTCATTGTTAAACTCAAGTGGACGCCGTTGTGGAGGCATATATGTAGGTGGTGGAATATAATGGTATGGCGTATGTGGAGGTGGAGGGCCATATGAGTGAATGGGGTGAAGGGGTGGAGGGCGGACGGCGTCCACTTGAACATTGAATTTTGTCAACTTTTGCTTGCTTGCGTTGTTAATGCCGTAATCGTCTCTCCTGTCCTTCCAATCTTTCTCCATCTTCGTAATGTCATTTAGAGCGGCGTGGAGGGGATTGACCTGAGAAGGAGGAACGGGCTGTGGGCTCGTAACCCTCTTTAATTGTTCCTCCAATGAAGCAACTTTATCAATAAGAGTTTGTTGGAGGGATGTAGCTTGAGCAACAGGGGGTTGGCATGATTGCCTTGGAAGGGTGGCTTGATGTAAAGGCCGTGGTGGAGAGTTAATGGACTGAACCTCAGAAGGACCTGGACGGGCCGGGTTGCAAGGAATGTGTGGGCCTTGGGGCCATGGAGGAGGAGGAATAGAAGGAGATGGGTGATGGATTATCCGGGAAGGAATATGTGCAGAAGAAGAGTGGGCTTCTTGAACGGGAGTGCGAATAAGATAGGAGGGAAGACGATGAGTCACTCGTGTATGAATGGAAGGAGGTGGGTGATGGGCCACCCGTGTGGGATTGGAGGGAGGATGAGAAGGAGATGCGCCCTCAACGATAGCCTTAAGGGCTTGAATTTGTTGAGGGGTGAGATGATCTATAGCATGCAAGATTTGGGAGACCTTCTCATCATTAGGAGGAGATAGTCCCGAGGGAGTAGTGGCGTGTAGGGAATGCGAGGGATCATGAGATTGGAAATTACCCATAGGTCGGGCAATACCATAAGAGTGAGGATGCGGGCCCTTGGAAGTGTCGTGATAAGAGCAATGAGATTGAGGAATATAGGATGTGCTTGGTTGATTATCCTCTTGGTAATAAAAGTTATTAGACATGTTGACTTGTTAATCACAGCAGAACACTATGCAAGTCCATAAACGATTCCACTCAATAATCAAAGATATCAAACAATGAATGTTGTTCCTTTTGCTTCTATATGCACCTTGATGTGACTGAATATTTTTTTTAACAAATTTAAGTAATTCACTCAAGGTAAGAACCTAGTTTTCAATGTGGTTTAACTCCGGTGCCAACTAGGTCAACTCTCACCACGCATAGGCCAACTAAACCCGAGAAACTTCAAGGTACAACCGGCTCGGCATCCGTGAGGGAATCCACGGGTGCGGGGACTTACGGAGGCCTTGGAAGAGGAATTTTCGATCCAAAGAGACAGAATGCTCAATGGAGGGTCCTTCCAATTCCAAGAAAGGATTGGAATCCTAGCTGTGTAGAGAGAGGAGGTCTCCCAAACCAATGATGTTATGATGCTATGCAATGTAAGAATATCTAAACTAAGACTAGCAAATAACAAGAAAACATAGGAAAAGATGAATACATATATACAAGATGCAACCAGACAAGATGATAATCAGAACCCCGACAAATAATGTGAACAAAAAGCGCTCGGGTGATGAACGCACTATAGGTAAACAGCGCGATCTAATAGAACGTGCTATGGACATATAGCGCGACTAAAGACAGAGGGGTAAAACCTCACAAGATAAATAATCACACACACTTTGATGGATTGACAAGTAGGTAACCAAAAGAACGAACGTGGAGGCACAAAGTGTCCCACCGTGATCGCCAAAATATGTAGATTAGAAATTAGAGCTCCCCTAAATTGATGAGATGAAATATGTGATGATTTGATAAGATAGAACTAAATAATGATACAAGTGGGGGGGTCACATGTAATAAAATAATCTGTGATCGCCACTAAGGCGAACAACATGCCAAACAATATGAAGATCAAATCGAGGGCATGTTACATACCTCAGAAATTCAAAGGGGGCCAAGAGGTGGCCTGGTCATTAACGCGCTATATCGGGCTAGCGCCTTCTTAAAATCGTGCTCTGTGTATATGGCGCGATAACAGACAGAGAGCGGGATGAATTGGGGTTTGTTCCTTCCTTGCTCCAAGGCTGGCCAAGGTGCAAGGGCTTCACGTATCTGTTCTTCAGTGCCTGCAAAATAGTTTAGACAACAAAGAAAAGGCCCATTAGATCGTGATTAATGTAGAATCTATCCCTATTCTTAATCAAAAGCATATAAAAGGGGGCTATATTACCTGGGAGTTTGGTGGTTTTTAAACCCCTATGGAAGAGCCAAAAATAGGTTTGGTGTGTGTGAATGCATGTATTTTGTAAAAGGAGTGATTTTGAAAACGATATGCAATGTGATGTGAAGATTAAAAGAAACGAATTGGGGAGAAAAGTAAGAACGAGGAAGAACACAATAAGCCCTAGAATACTCCCTTAGATGTGGAAGGAGCGAGGAATTGTTGATTTGGAACGAAGAACAGCCTCCTCCTGGTCAAGATCTCGAAGTTGCATTCCCTCATAACGATGGCCAAAGGCCCAATTTATAGGAGGTGAAGCAAAAGCGAACCCTAGGTCGGAGTCCGATCCAATCCAATGGTTTGGCGGCTCAAATCAAGGTAATCCTACCGATTAATGAGGAGAAACGACTCCTATTAGGATTAGGAACCTTTCTCTAGATGAATCGAGCTTTAAAACTTACCATAATAAGGACCCAAATCGAAAAAGGGAAGGCCGGGTCGGACTGGGGTTTCTATCTGAGAACGTGCTAGGAGGATATGGCGCGTTCTTAATGAACACGCTATGATGATATAGCGCGATAATGATTGATCAGCCAAATAATTGGAAAAAAGAACAAACACCCATTGGATGGTCACTCAATCAAGCATTAAGTAAAATAGAGAGCTGGTGGATACTGCAAAGATTAAATATCAAGAAATAGCGACTGTTCAAATGATCATTCAATTAGGTTCATAACGTGCTATGAACAAGAAAGTGATATGAGTGTATAGCGTAAGAATACCAAATTCGAGACGAGGTCCAAGGTACGAAAATTGAATTGTAGGGCCAAGAATGGAGAGAAATATCCCAGAAAATCAACTAATTATAGATCAATTGGGGCATTAACTAGGAGAACAAAGAAATTGCTCAACTTATCGGTTAAAAATAGGTGTCTACACCCCCAGGCGTCAATTCTTCAAATGACGGTAGCCAGCAAGTCTTCAATTAATTGAAGACTACTTGTAGGGGCGCCAATTACTGAAATGACGACTTCCAGGACGTCTTCAATTAAATGAAGACATCCTAGGGGGCCACAATTTGATATATACATATATAAATTTCTAAAAATTAAAAATTTGAAGGATTAGCAAACCCTCAGATGTCAACTCAATAATTATAACTTTTGATCTTGATCTATCTCGTGAATTGTGCAAACACAACCCTAATCCATACTCCTACGTATGATGAATTCTTGAAATTCCATTCCATGAAAAATCTACTTGTGTATACCCTACATGGTCAAACCTTGAATCTCTTAAACTACCATTTGGGAGTGTTGGAGCTAAGTGCCATGCAGGGCAAAGTGCTACGTTGTGGGAGCCACCTCTTGAGGCCGTACGGCGCAAAGTGCTACACGACGGGAGCCACTTCTTGAGCCTGTAGGGGCCACCTCTAGAGTCCTTCATAACCAGATGAGTAGTTAATCTCGTCTGTAATACTACATTTCTAAATTCTTGAAATTCCATATTGGCTATAAATGATAGTGGATGTCAAAGGTAATACATGAAATGTTGTGCATATAGGGCCCGATCTGGTCCTGGGAGGAGCACCCGAAGGTACTTGTGCCCATGGGAGTTTATTGACCACGGTGTTTAGCATTGCACCGGAGTACTTGCTTGACTTGAGACACTCCACCCCTACTCTCTCTCCTTACTTACTTGACTTGCGTGGCCCGGAACGGGTAATACTTTACTTGTGGCCCGAAAAAGGGGCAAAATACTTACATGATAATAGCCAATTCTACTGATACATGCTTAACTTTACTTGCTTGAATTGAATTTTTATTTGCTTGTACCTGAGATATACTTGTACTTGAATTCGTAATCATACACGAATCCCCGCTTGCCCCGAAGTGGCATTTACATCTATAAATTCCTTAAATACTGCTTGTCAAATACTTGAAATCTGGATATACTCTCTTTATACAATTCTTGATCTCTTACTGTTTATCATGCCTAAATTTACCTGTATACCTGATTTTTCTTATACGTACATCATGCATAGCCATACTAATAATACATGCAACTTGTAAATTACGTAAAGATTGCTCGTATTTGAGATGTAATTCTTACTGAGCGATTCGCTCATCCAGTTGCTTCCTAACATTTTCAGGTGATTCGGATTGCGACAAGAATGGGGTTGAGACCGAGTGAAGAGTGCTAGAACGCCAGTCACCTATTATTAGCTAGTCGCGTCCTTGAATTTTATTTGAGTCCTACATGTATTTCCAGTATGTCAGTTTACTTGTCCGAACCATGTTAAGGCACTTAGCCTAGTGTTGTCTTTTTAAAGTTGGAATTGGTCATGGACTATCTTTATTTCCTTTGGTTAATCAAATAAACATCACTTGGACTATTGGGATTATTAGATCTTATTAGTCTTTTGCGCACTCCGAAATTTTGTATATCAAAAATTTTATCGCTCTAATGACACGATCTATATAGACGCGTCACGCATTCGAGTATCTTCCGCGCTCGGGACGTGACAGTCTTCGTGGTATCAGAGCCTAAGTTTTCAAACCAAGGGAACTAGAAGAAATATAATGTTAGAAATTGAAATCTAAGTAAAAACTTGAGTCCAAGGATAAGTAAAATCTGAGTCCAATGATAGATACACCTTACCCGGTGAGATGGATAGAGCCATGGGTTAAGTTCTATAATGACTTTTGACCTTACAAGTAAACCTGATCTTTATCATACTTTAACTCTTTTGTAGGATCATGGCTGCGGAAAGAGCACAATGGCGTGAGATGCAGCGCACCGTGCAAGGCCTTACACAGGCACTACAGCAAGTGGCCCAAGGCGGAGCAAACCGTGGAGCGGGAGATCTCAACTGAAGTTTTTGTAACATGAACCCACCGAGGTTCACGGGTTCATCCGACCCTGAGGATGCCGAGAATTGGCTGAAGGAGATGGAACGAATCTTCTGTGTGATGCAATGCACGAACAAAGAGAAGGTTTACTGGCCGTATTCCAACTGGAGCGGGATGCTCGATGCTGGTGGGAATCCATAGAAGCAACACTGCCAGAAGACCATGTCACATGGGATGAATTCATGGAGCATTTTAACAACAAGTACTTCTCCGACCATATCCAGGAGAAGAAGGCCGCGGAATTTGTCGTTCTAAAACAACGGGGCTTGAAAGTGGCCGAGTATGAGGCCTAGTTTTCCAGATTATCTAAGTATGCACCCCACTTGGTGTGTATGGAAAAGATGAAGGCGAGAAGATTCCTCAACGGGCTTCGGCCCCATATTACACAGCTTGCACCAATGGACATCCAAGCCTATTCGGAGATGGTTCGGCGTGCCCAATTGCTGGAAGACGCCACCGAATTGTCCGAGAGATTCCGAGGAAGAGACAAGAAGGAACCCATCACAAGCTCGAGAAAACTCAAACAATCATCCAACAAGAAGCGGTTCTTCATGGGAGGGGAGCCCTCCAAGGCAAAGAAATTCCAGAAGAATGACATGCCGTTCTCCACCACCACACCATCAAGGGAAATTTGCAAGTATTGTGATAAAGCTGGTGTTGGTAAAGGGGGTAAGATGACCGTACCAACGGCAGCTGGCCATAAGACCGAGGAATGCTGGAGAAAGTTAGGAGCTTGTCTTCGATGCGGGTGCCGAGAGCATCGAATCCCAGACTGCCCACTGATGAAGGAGCAAGACATCAAAGACGAGAAGCGTCCGGTAAAGAAACAAGGCCGTCTGTAAGCTCTTTGAGAGACGGAACCCACTGAAGGCGGAATTGTGGAAGGTACTCTCACTATTTGTTCAAAAACTGCTCAAGTTTTATTTGATACCGGAGTAACTCATTCATTCGTTTCCAAGAACTTTACTGCTTCATTTTCTAAGAAACATGAATAGTTAGATTTGGTCATATCTACACCTCTTGGGAATGAGTCTGATATCACTTATCACTATCCAAACTGTGAAGTGATGATTAAGGGAAGCAATTTACCTGCTGACCTGATATGCCTACATATGAAGGGTTATGATGTCATACTAGGTGCCGATTGGTTATCTACATACCAAGCAACTGTAGATTGCCGGCATGGCAAGGTAACTTTCGTGGATTTCCCATAGCTAGTTTACAATAGCCCTCGGAGTAAATCACTTCTTATTTCAGCACTCCGAGTTAGAAGGCTTATGGATAAGGGATGCATGGCTTTCATAGCATTCGTGACTGCCACGGAAGTTGAGAAGGTTAAACTTGAAGACATCCGTATAATTCAAGATTTTCCCGATGTTTTTCTAGAAGATTTAACCGGCTTACCCCCGGAAAGGGAAGTGTCGTTCACAATCGACCTTGTCCCTGGTGCTGGTCCTATTTCTAGGGCACCATACAGAATGTCCCTTGCTGAGCTGAAAGAACTAAAAGAGCAACTAATGGAGTTATTGAAGAAGGGTTTCATCAGGTCGAGTACTTCCCCTTGGGGAGCACCCGTGCTGTTCGTCAAAAAGAAGGATGGATCGATGAGACTATGCATTGATTATCGACAGCTAAATCATCTCACAATCAAGAAAAAATACCCGCTGCCGAGGATTGACGAGCTGTTCGATCAGTTATCAGGAGCTTCATATTTCTCCAAGATTGATCTTCATTCTGGTTACCATCAATTGAAGATCAAAGAAGAAGACATTCATAAAACTGCATTTCGAAGCAGGTACGGGCATTACGAATTTACTGTTATGCCTTTCGGACTAACAAATGCCCCCACAGCTTTTATGCAGTTAATGAACAGCATATTCAGGCCCTATTTAGACCAATTCATTGTGGTCCTTATTGATGATATTCTGATCTATTCCAAGACCGAAGAGGATCATGAAGAACATCTCAAGAAGGCACTGCAGGTATTAAGGGAAAACAAGCTGTATGCCAAATTCAGTAAATGCGAGTTCTGGCTCAAGGAAGTATCCTTCTTAGGCCATATTATTTCAAAGAATGGAATTGCTGTTGACCCGTCAAAGGTCGAAGCCGTGAAGAACTGGGAACGACCCACAAATGCAACGGAAGTTCGAAGCTTCTTGGGTCTAGCTGGTTACTACCAGCGTTTTATCAAGGACTTCTCCAAGATTGTCGTTCCTCTGACTAGGTTAACCCACAAGGAAGTGCCTCATGAGTGGAATGAAGACTATGAAAAGAGTTTCCAAGATTTGAAGAATCTCTTGACCACTGCTCCAGTCTTATCATTACCAATTGAAGGAGAAAAATACGAGGTATATACCGATGCTTCGGGTATTGGCCTCGGATGTATATTGATGCAGAATGGAAGAGTCATTGCATACTCTTCCCGATAATTGAAGAAATATGAAGAGAACTACCCGGTTCATGACTTAGAACTGGCCACGGTAGTATTTGCTTTCAAGATCTGGAGGCACTATCTCTACGGAGAACAATTCACTGTGTACTCCGATCATAAAAGCCTTGAGTACTTATTCTCCCAAAAGGACCTGAACATGCGGCAAAGGCGTTGGCTCGAGCATCTCAAGGATTTCGACTTCACTATACAGTACCATCCTGGTGAGGGTAATTCCGTAGCTGATGCCCTTAGTTGGAAGCCGAGAACAATATTGGCCAACTGCATGATACAAGAATGGAAGCTGCTAGAGAAATTCTCTGAGCTTGATATCAGCACAGATGAGAAGAACATGTGTATTATTCTATCTCATATGTGCCTACATCCAGATTTGCTACCTGAAATCAAGAAGCTACAGGAAGAAGATCCCTCACTAGTGGAGATAAAGAGCAAGCTAGACGAGAGACTGGATTTCAAGTTGGCACCGAATGATAGATTACTATTTCATGAACGAACATGTGTGCCCGACTATCCCGAATTGAAGAAGAAGATTCTTGAAGAAGCTCATCGATCCAGATACACGATCCACCCTGGAGCCACTAAGATGTATCAAGACTTGAAAAGAACTTTCTGGTGGCCTAACATGAAAAGGGAGGTAACAGATTTTGTGTCTCGTTGCCTCACATGCCAACAAGTGAAGGCAGAACATCAAAAACCCACCGAAAAGCTACATCCGCTGGATATTCCCAAGTGGAAGTGGGAAGACATTAGCATGGACTTTATCATGGGTTTGCCCAAGTCTAGGGGCGGATATGATGGAATTTGGGTAATTATCGACCGGCTAACTAAATCGGCCCATTTCTTACCCATCAAAAGCCGATGGTCAGTCGACGTACTTGTTGCCCTGTATATTAAGGAGATGGTTAGATTGCATGGAGTTCCCGTCTCGATCGTATCTGACCGAGACAATCGCTTCACCTCTCATTTCTGGAAGAGTCTACAGCACTCTCTGGGGATGAAACTCAACTACAGCACTGCTTTTCATCCCCAAACAGATGGACAGACCGAGAGGACTAATCAAGTTGTGAAAGATATGTTAAGAGAAAGCATTATAGACTTCGGCGGAAGCTGGCATGACGACTTACCACTAGCCAAATTTGCATATAACAACAGCTATCAAGCTAGTATACAAATGGCACCTTTTGAGGCATTATATGGCAGGAGTTGTCGATCTCCTATATGCTGGGATGAAGTTGGTGAAAAACAAATTCTAGGCCCAGACATGGTACGAGATTCTACCGAGAAGATACACCTCATTAGAGAAAGGTTAATAATAGCACAGTCTAGGCAGAAATCTTATGCCGATAACTGAAGGCGAGACCTAGAATTTCAAGTCAGAGATCATGTTTTCCTCAAGGTATCTCCCGACCGAGGCATTAGAAGATTCGGTGTTAAAGGTAAACTCACACCAAGGTTTATTGGTCCATTCGAAGTGCTGGAAAGAGTAGGCGAGGTGGCTTATCGCATCGCCCTACCTCCACAACTGTCAGAAGTGCACAACGTGTTTCATGTTTCTATGCTGAAGAAATACGTGCACGATCCCCTCCATGTCATTGACCACAATGATTTAGTGGTACAGAAGGACCTTACCTACGAGCAGAAGCCAATGAAGATCCTCGACCGAGAAGTTCGAGTTCTAAGGAACAAGATGATCCCTATGGTTAAAATCCAATGGAATCGATGTTTAGAACAAGAAGATACATGGGAAACTGAAGAATCTATGAAGAAGAGATTTCCAGAGTTATTCTAATTGTAAGTACTCTGCACCTTTCCTATTCCCATATAATGCAGTTGAATTTGGGGACCAAATTCCCTTAAGTAGGGGAGGGTGTAGCACCCCCGATCAATACCTTTGCGTAAATTCAAAACTTCTTCTTAAAAGAAATCATACATGAAGGGCTTACATAAAGAACCCAACCTCATAAGGACTATAATGAAAATATACAAGTCAACCCTACTTTATAACATAAAGAATCATGAGGGCTTTGTGTAAAGAGCCAAACCTTAGGGGGGGCTAGCATATAAAATTACACATCGCCACCTTATGAATACGTAACCTACTCTTCTTAATAGAATTCTAGATTTTGTTTAAAGAACTAAACTATAGGAGGACTAGCATACAAATGTGCAATCCAACTTTATGCACATGGGTAAAGAATCTTACATAGGAGGTCTTTTAGAAAGAAACAAAACAAAGGGAGGGTTATTCTATAAATGTACAAGACAAACTTTAACACATGGGCCATGGGGTTGTACGTAAGTGGAATCCACACTTTCTACTTACCAAATTGAAGACCTTCACATAGACGTCAATTTCCAAATTGAAGACATGGCATGAGGCGCCATTTTCATTAGGACCCCATCCCATTTAAATATTGATATATATATGAACATCCCGAATGCAAACACGTGAATGCGGTCTCATGAATAATGCCACCTAAACTAATGACGTCCTCATGCAAGGCGTCATTTACGTGAATAGTACCATTTGGTATAATGAACGACCCCTTACAGGGCGTCATTTAAACCTATGTTTCTAGAATATTGAGACACGAACAGCCCCATTTCGCAGGCTAAGCATTAATCTAAGATCGTGCTTCCAAACCGGACCCGCAAGGCAATAACCAATGCCAGGAAATCCCTATAACTAATCCCCTACGAAGCACTATCAGAGGCTACTTCCATCTTTCAGTGCTTGCAGAAGGGAATGTTTCCCTTCGTTCCTCGAGAAGCGTGAAGTCTACGTCCTGCTGCGGCGGCGGGGAACATGTGGCTTCATCCTGTCATCTTTCCTAGTAATCACACGTCAACAGGTAGGTGTTCTCAAATCCTTGCCTAACTAGTAGCTAAATCGGTTAATTGATGCATGTTTAGAGTTCGATCAACTAGTCAACCATGCTCTCTCACTCTCTCTCTCTATATATATATATATATTCTTGCTCTACCATGACCAAGAATAATATCATGTTATACATATGTTAATAGCTTGTTACATACTGTTACCATGATTTTTATGAGTTTGAACTTAGTTTATTAGAATGATTTCATGAGCTTTTTAACGTATTTTTATCACACTAGTTTTTAGTCTTAATAATCATGTTTTAAACCTTAAATTATAGCCTCTGTTACATAGAATACGTTAACGTTAACACCCAGCTCACTTGAAAATGGCGCCCATGACCAGGGCGCCAATTAACAAATTGAAGACTTCGTCGAAGTCTTCAATTAAATGAAGACATGCACCATGTCGTCAATTCGATTTCTAAAATTTTCAGTAATTGATAATTCAATACATTCAAAAATCCATAACTATCAAACTAAAGCACGAAATTTTTGCATGAACATGTTTTTGGAATCCTGACATTTTTCTCAACATATTCGTGCCATTACTTCCTGATTCGGAGCTTTTTCACACTGATGAATAGTGGACACCTCTCTGTAATTGGTGCCCCTGACCAGGGTGCCAATTTCAGAATTGAAGACTGCCCGCGAGGGCGTCAATTAATTGAAGACATGTACCATGTCGTCAATTCAATTTTCTATAAATTCCATAAATCAGTAAATCAACGCATTGAAAAATCTATAACTAATAAATTGGACCATGAAAATTTTGACTTAATATACTTCTGTAACCCTGGGATTTTTCTCCATCTGACCATGTCTTTGGATTCTGATTCGGAGAAACTTTGGAGAAATGAATAGTGACTTGTGCCACAGAACTTACAGTTCTGATGCGAAGCACAACTCACTTAGAAAAATAACTCAATTTGTGTGTCGTCAATTCGAGTTGAACCTGTACTTAAATTGAAGACACCCTGGAAGTCTTCAATTAAATGAAGACTGCTCACAGGGGCGTCAATTCCGTTTCTTGAGGAATTAAAGTTATAACATTAGAAAATTCATATCTGTGAAACCAAAACTCAGTAATTATATCCGAACATGTTTCTAGACTCCCGAGAAATTATACTAAGCATTCATGTCCTTACTTTCGAATTTCGAGAAACTTTTTCGAAATGAACAGTGATAAATCACCCCCCTGTAATTGGCGCCCCAAGCCAGGGCGCCAATTACTGAAATGAAGACGGCCCTCAAGTCTTCAATTACTGAAATGAAGACGGCCCTCAAGTCTTCAATTAATAGAAGACTTCATGTGGGGCGCCAATTTCAATATATATATATTTTTCTAAAAAATCATAATTTTGAAAGGTTGAGCAGACCCCGGCGTCAATTCATCAAATGACGACGGCCCTCAAGTCTTCAATTAATTGAAGACTTGCTGAGGGGCGCCAATTTCAATATATATATATATATTTTGAAAAATCATAATTGTGAAAGGTTGGGCAACCCCCAAGCGTCAATTCTTCAAATGACGGCAGCCAGCAAGTCTTCAATTAATTGAAGACTGCTTGCAGGGGCGCCAATTATTGAAATGACGACTTCCAGGGCATCTTCAATTAAATGAAGACATCCTGGGGGGCGCTAATTTGATATATACATATATAAATTTCTAAAAATTAAAAATTTGAAGGATTAGCAAACCCTCAGATGCCAACTCAGTAATTACAACTTTTGATCTTGATCTATCTCGTGAATTGTGCAAACACAACCCTAATCCATACTTTTGCGTATGATGAATTCTTAAAATTCCGTTCCATGAAAAATCTACTTCTGTATACCCTACATGGTCAAACCTTGAATCTCTTAAACTACCATTTGGGAGTGTTGGAGCAAAGTGCCATGCAGGGCAAAGTGCTACATTGTGTGAGCCACCTCTTGAAGCCGTACGGCGCAAAGTGCTACACGACGGGAGCCACCTCTTGAGCCTGTTGGGGCCACCTCTAGAGCCCTTCATAACCAGATGACTAGTTAATCTCGTATGTAATACTACGTTTCTAAATTCTTGAAATTCCATGTTGGCTATAAATGAGAGTGGATGTCAAAGGTAATAAATGTAATGCTGTGCATATAGGGCCCGGTCTGGTCCTAGGAGGAGCACCCGAAGGTACTTGTGCCCATGGGAGTTTATTGACCACGGTGTTTAGCATTGCACCGGAGTACTTGCTTGACTTGAGAGACTCCACCCCTACTCTCTCTCCTTACTTACTTGACTTGCGTGGCCCAGAACGGGCAATACTTTACTTGTGGCCCGAAAAAGGGGCAAAATACTTACATGATAATAGCCAATTCTACTGATACATGCTTAACTTTACTTGCTTGAATTAAATTTTTACTTGCTCGTACCTGAGATATACTTGTACTTGAATTCGTAATCCGAATCACCTGAAAATGTTAGGAAGCAACTGAGTCCTACATTGTATTTCCAGTATGTCAGTCTACTTGTCCGAACCATGTTAAGGCACTTAGCCTAGTGTTGTCTTTTTAAATTTGGAATTGGTCATGGACTATCTTTATTTCCTTTCGTTAATCAAATAAACATCACTTTGACTATTGGGATTATTAGATCTTATTAGTCTTTGCGCACTCCGAAATTTTGTATATCAAAAATTTTATCGCTCTAATGACACGATCTATATAGACGCGTCACGCATCCGAGTATCTTCCGCGCTCGGGACGTGACACTTGGGGTGCACCAATTTTATTTGTCAAGAAGAAGGATGGATCTCTTAGGCTATGTATTGACTACCGGCGACTAAATCAACTCACTATCAAGAACAAATATTCGTTGCCGTGTATCGATGAGCTCTTTGATCAAATTTTGGGAGTGGAATATTTCTCCAAAATAGACCTCAGGTCAGGTTATCATCAGCTCAAGATCAAAGATGAAGACATATACAAGACTACTTTCCGAAGTAGATATGGGCACTATGAATTTGTGATAATGCCGTTCGGGTTAACCAATGCCCCGACAGCATTTATGTAACTTTTGAATAATGTCTTCAGGCCTTATCTCGACCGATTTGTGGTCATATTCATTGATGATATTCTGATATACTCCAAGACTAAGGAGGAACATCAAGAACACTTAAGAATAGCCTTGCAAATGCTAAGAGAGCATCAAATCTATGCAAAGCTTAGCAAGTGCGAGTTCTGGCTAAAGGAGGTCTCTTTCCTTCGCCATCTTATTTTAAAGGAAGGTATCGATGTCGATCCTTCTAAGGTAGAAGCGGTTAAGAATTGGAGCCGGCCGATGACCGTGTCAGAAGTTAGAAGTTTTCTGGGTCTGGCTGGTTATTATAGGCGATTCATCAAGGATTTCTCAAAAATCATTGTTCCTTTGACTAGACTAACAAGAAAGGAGAACCCTTTTATATGGTCGAAGGATTGCAAAGAAAATTTCCTAACTCTTAAAGATCATCTTACTATAGCCCCCATCTTGGCACTACCTATTGAAGGTGGCGGCTTTAAAGTCTATACCGATGCATCTGGCATTGGCCTGGGATGCGTTCTTATGCAAAATGGAAAGGTGATATGCTATTCATCAAGGTAGTTGAAGCGTCATGAAGAAAACTACCCTGTGCATGATCTGGAACTAGCTGTGGTTATATTCGCCCTGAAAATTCGGAGACACTACCTCTATGAGGAGAAGTTCACTATATTTTTAGATCATAAAAGTCTGAAATACCTCTTCACCCAAAAGGAATTGAACATGAGGCAACGCAGATGGTTGGAGTATCTCAAAGACTTCGAGTTTACTATTCAATACTATCCAGGCAAAGCAAATACTGTAGGTGACGCTCTTAGCAGAAGACCTATGACAACTCTAGCTAGCCTCAAGAAAAGTACGACTTATCTTATCGAGGATTTTGCTCGTCTGAATCTCGATGTTGATAAAGAAGAGGAAGGATGTATGATTGCTAATATAAGGTCACAACCTACATTGATTAAAGATCTAGTCAAATTACAAGAAAATGATCCCACACTAATGGAGATCAAGGCTAATATTGATCAAAGGTCAAAATTCTCCATTTCAAATGATGGAAGACTATTGTTTAAAGCTCGAATTTGTGTGCCGGATCATGCCGACACTAAGAAATTGATAATGGAGGAAGCTCATAAATCAAGACATGCTATTCACCCTGGTGCTACAAAGATGTACCAAGACTTGAAAAGAAACTTCTGGTGGCCCAACATGAAAAGAGAAGTAGCGAACTTTGTATCTTGCTGCCTCACTTGTCAGCAAGTAAAGGCAGAACCTTTAAAGCCTGTCGGGAAACTACATCCCTTGGATATTCCCGAGTGGAAATGGGAAAGTATAGGAATGGATTTCATCATGGGTTTACCTAAGACAAAAGGTGGACACGATGGTATATGGGTGATTATAAACCGATTGACTAAATCTACACACTTTCTGCCAATCAAAAGTCGATGGTCTATGGATGTATTAGTAGCACTATACATGAAGGAAATTGTCAAACTACATGGTGTCCCTGTCACCATTATATCTGACCGAGACCCTCAGTTCACATCATAATTCTGGAAAGGTTTACAGCATTCATTAGGGACCCGACTGAACTTTAGCACTGCGCTCCATCCACAAACTGATGGTCAAACTGAAAGGATAAATCAGGAGGTGGAGGATATGCTTAGGGCATGTGCTATTGATTTTGGAGGGAGTTGGCACGACCACTTACCTCTAGTGGAATTCTCATACAATAATAGCTACCAAGCTAGCATACAAATACCTCCGCTTGAGGCACTGTATGGAAGAAGCTGTTGCTCACCTATATGTTGGAATGAAGTAGGAGAAAGGCAAGTTCCCAGACCCGACATCGTCAGGGATACTACCGAGAAGATAAAGCCTATTGGGGAGAGACTCCAGACGGCACAAGACAGGCATAAATCATATGTTGATAACCAAAGGCGCGACCTAGAATTCCAAGTAGGAGACCATGTATTCCTTAAAGTTTCTCCGGGTCGAGGCATTCGAAGGTTCGATATCAAAGGCAAGCTCACTGCGAGATTCATTGGCCCCTTTGAAATTCTTGAAAGGGTTGGTGAAGTTGCATGTCGAATAGCTTTGCCCACTCAGTTAGCTGGAGTTCATGATGTATTTTATAAGACACTGAGTCTTTCTGATCCTTATCGGAGAGTTTCGGATCGCTTTTGTGGGTCCTGAGTTGTGTTTTATGATCCGCGTGGATTTTTCTCTCGTACTAGTAACGGAACCCTGTGATAGGTTTAATGTTGAGTTCATCAACTCGAGGACACTACAATTGCATTGCATTCTTTTCGAGGATCGTTTAGACTATGTATTTGTATTTTTCTAAATTAATGCATTTTTGGGCCAAAAATTAGATTTCACAAAAATTAGGAAAATTCTATTTTCCTTTTCTTTTAATCTCTTTCTCTCCTTCCTCTCTCCTCCCTCACGATCACTCTCTCCCTCATGTTCTCTCTCCTCTCTTCTCCTCTCTCTGTGGGGCGCACGACCGTGGCGAGGTTGACGAGGCAGGGACGTCGTGGAGTTGATCTGGCGCGGGATGGTGTGACGGATGGAGCGTGGCATTGGCGCGATCCCTCGGTGGATTGAAAGCCGGCGTGTTCGGTTCATTTGATGATTTTTTGCGTGGTTTAGTTGCTTCAGCGTGCTAGAACTTTGGTGGAAGTAGGGAGATGGATGCCCTACTCCTGTATTGTGTTCCCCCGTGATTTTGAGCTATACGGTGCGAGAACGAGCGGGTTTGGCTTCGGTTTGGGTGAAGCATGCCTTGGGGAGTGTGAGACGTGTTCGCCATTCTTGGCGACGGTTTCTAGCCTAATTAGTTTTACTTCAATCCATGGCATGTCAGCATTTCATTTCCGTTGATTTCATTGCGATTGGTGGTCATTTGGGACCGGTGTGAGCCTGGAAACCCATGTGACTCATTTGGGGTTGATTCAGTAGAATCGTCTGTTTCTTGTATTTTTGGTGTCGTTTGGACCCCTTCCGGTCTGTAGAAGGCTTGTATGACGGTTAGGGTTGTTTCCCCTTCGTTTAGAAGCGATTGGGGCGTGGAACGGTCGAGATCGGCCAATTCCCTATTTTTCCCGCCGTAACGCTTTAGCGGTCTTACCAGTGACCGTTTTAAGGGCTTTAGTGGTCCTTGGGTGACCGTTTATGCTTTCTGAATAGTAGGTCGGTTCAGGTCTACGCGGTCGTGCGATAGACCATTTCTTCGGGCTTGCGGTTGAGTAGGTGATTGCTACTCTCTATCAGTGGTCGTACGATAGACCGCTAAGGGGGTCGTGTATGTCGGTTTGGCTACGCGGTCATGTGATAGACCGCTAAGCTCATGTTGGCAGTCTGAGAGATGACCGCTACCCATTGTTTATGTCAGTTTAATAGTTTTAAGTCGGTTTGGCTAGCGGTCCTAGACTTGGCCGCTAAGTGTCCTTAGCGCCCCCATGGGAGACCGCTAGGCTGTTTGACTGGGTTATGTCGATTGGGGGTTGACCGGGTCTAGCGATCATATGGACGACCGCTACCGTCCTCCTGGTGACCCTGTGATAGACCGCATGCCCCTGTGGATTTGAGGTTTTATCCCTTTGAGTCTCTGAGTAAAGCGGCCATGTTTTGGACTGCTTAGCTCAGTGTGACGACTTGTCTGTAGGCCAGTTGTCTTGTTGCGGCTCTTCCTTGACAGCCCAGTGTCTAAATTCTCTGTGTGAGGGAAGTGGCTCATTAGCTGACTGCTCGATTTACTTAGTGGCCTGGCATATGACTGTTTACTTCCTAGAGCTCTGTTTCCTGATGTTTGGTCTCCATTTGTCTTGGCCTTACCTTATGGTTTGCACATTGTCCCGTGGATATCTTGGATGTCCTATGAGGGCGATGATCATGTTGTGGGGTGGCCGAGGAGTGCCATTATATCGAGTAGTGTTCCATACTACTTCAGAGTCATTATTGGTGTCTGGTCAACCCGGTGTGATCCAGTGGTTGACATGTGACCTTGTTGTTGTCTCGATGGTCCTATATGGATTGAGAGATGATGTTGGACGCCTTGAGGTGCTGTCTTACCTCAGTTTACGTGTCCACGTGCTTTGAGGGTCTTAGTGATTCCTCAGGTCTCTATGGTTTGTGTTATGCGGAGGCATGGATCAGGTGATCCTATGTCGTTTCCTTTATTGGTGTTTTATCGTGATATGGCTTAGGATTAGACTGATTGGTGGCGTGTTATTGCTTTGTGAGACAATCTTGACCCCGAGTCTCTTGACTCAAGTATTGTTGTATTTGTAGGTCTAGTCGTCTATCCTAAGTCTTGTGGCAGTCTGGTATGCTACCCTGTGTCTTGTGCTTTGTAGTACGTGCGATAGTGCGTGCTTAGCCTGTCCGTACTTCTGCACTGATGTTTTGGAGTTTCTGTGTCAAGTGAGCCTCCACTAGTCATACCCCGACGACACGTTCCAGTGTGTTGGCCTACCTAGGAGTGGTGGCAGGGCAATTCTTGATATACAGTTTGTAAGCTAGTCTCCGTGGGCCCCCTTGCCTTACGGTAGCGTCCTACTGGGGGGGAAAGCTAGCTAGAGGCCTGGCTCAAGGCATTGAGCTTGTATATGCACACATGGTCAGGGGTGTTTGGACGAGCGTCGATAAGCGTGACCCTGACTAGGCACTCGTTACTGTGGTACCTTGTCCTTAGTTTTGTGGTACCGTTGTTCCTTGTACTTCCTCATACTTGGTTTTGCGAGTGTCTCAGTTACCAAGGGAACACGTATCGAGGACCACGATCACGTCTCGAGAGCACAACATCCAAGAAAATAGAGAGGAAAGAAAGGGTACTCGACTAGTAAATATGACGATAATTTCCCCAAGAGTGTGGTTATTGTCGTTGTGGCTTCTTGTTGATGAGCTGCTCGTAGCATGGCTAGTACATTTTAGTCGCATGTTCAGCTGTTATTGTGCCTTGATGTGACCCAGCTTGCGGTTGTGTCCCGTGGTTCTGTGTTGAGAACAGAGCTGGTGTTGTGCCCCTTGTGCTTTGATGAGCCCCTTGTGCTTTGATGATTGTGGTGTTTTAATGATAACAACAAGAATGAGTCACCACATTGAATGATAACCAACATTCATGTTTATAACTGATATACTCTGTGGAAAATGCATACAACAGGAATGAGTCACCACATTGAATGATAACCAACATTCATGTTTATAACTGATATACTATGTGGAAAATGCATATGACTGTGACTGGTATATTATCTAGAGAATGCATGTGTTCTGTCTGCATAAGTCTATTCGCTGCATGTGTTCTGTCTGCAAGTCCATACATTGCATTCGCCAAGCCTGTACATCCATCTGCTTGCATTGAGTCTATACATTGGTGGCAAGTCCATACAGTGTCCTGCATTTAGGCAAAGTCTATACAGCCGTTTGCTTGTCAAAGTCCATACACTCAACTGCCTTGTCTTGATCAAGTATGTACATCAGACTGTTTCATCATCAAGTCTGCACATTGGTAAAGTCTGTACATCGCCTTCAAAGCCTTCTGTTGAAACCTCAAGTCTGTACAGCCTGAGAGTGCGTCTCACTGACCGTCTCATGCAAGTCTATACATCATTGTTCATGCACAGAGTCACCATCTCATTTAGCATCTCGTATGTATATAGTAAGTCTATACATCGCTACAGTAACGCAAGTCTATACATCGTCCGTCTCATGCATTGTCTTAGGCTAAGTCTGTACAGCCTACCGTCTCATGTAGCATCTTATGTTAAGTCTGTACAGCGCTGTTCATATGCTTCCAAGTCTGTACATTGCATCGTCTCAACTTGCGTCTCACTGAGCATATATTTACTGTAAAGTCTATACATACTTCATCGTATTAGAGAACGTCTCATGCCTTTGCCAAAGTCTGTACACTGATGTCTTTACCTACGTTGAGCATCAAAGTCTATGCATTGGCAGCATTGGGCAAGTCTATACATTCCCAGCCTTTACCTACGTTCAGAACCCCAAGTCTATACATTGGTTCAATCTTCCAAGTCTATACATTGGACTGTGCTCAACTGAAGTCTATACATCCTTCAAGGGTCCAAAGTATATATATCTACTGTTGAACCTCAAAGTCCACACATCGCCTCATTTCTTCAAAGTCTATACAGTTAGTATCTGCATTGCATTGCATGCATCATGGTGGAAGTCTATACACTGGATTTGTTCTGAAGTCTATACATTGCATGCCTTCCACAAAGTCTGTACATTGGCTTCAAGACTCTCAAGTCTATACATTCGTTTCTGAAGGGAAAGTCTATACATTCGTTTCTAAGGCAAAGTTTGTACATTGCCTTTGGACCTCAGAGTCTATACAGAGTCTGCATCCTCTAAAGTCTGTACATCCGATTACCTTTGCTTTGGTCAAGTCTGTACAGCCAGGGAGACTGTTAAGTCTATACATTCCTTCACTGTAGCTGGCACGAGGTGAAGTCTGTACAATGGTCTTAACTTTCCAAGTCTGTACATTGGCCTCCATGCCTCAAGTCTCTACATCGGATTGTTTGGCCAAGTCTGTACAGCCAACGCCTTTATTGATTCCAAGTCTTGACACTGGTCTTCAGGCGTTCCAAGTATGTGTTGTGTTCGGTGCAGTATTCAGAGGGGGGGTGAATGAATATAACCCAAAACAAAAAAAAAACTTTCACCCAATTTAAAACTAGAACTATGATGCTAACTAGACAGATTTACCAAATCTGAAAGCTAATCAACTATTCAGTTCTACCAGTTAGCAAACACATGGAGCGCCCCTATGCATTCATCTAGCGGAAGCACAAATGAACAAATCAAACCACAATGCACAAGGGGTTTTTAGGTGGTTTGGTCCTCCAGACCTACATCCACCCCACACTCAAACCGAGTGTGGCTTCCACTAGCTCACGCTAGAAACAGCAGACTCAGTCTGCAACAAACGCTGCCAAACAGCTTGACCAGGGGAACAACCTCCCCTCTTCCTCCCAACCGGAGGGAACCACTAGTGACACTAGTCACTAGCAAACCAAAGACACGCGGTCTCTCTTCCTCCAGACCCGGAGGGAAACCCCTGGACTTGAATCCACAAGCCCAGAACCGGAGATAGCAATCTTCCTTCTCCTGAACAAACAGGAGGAACCCACAAGTGACTCCAGCCACTTGGAAACCAGAGACACACGGTCTCTCTTCCTCCACACACGGAGGGAACCACCAGACTTGCTACTCACAAGCCCAGAACCGGAGGAACAAGCCTCCCTTCCTCCAACCCGGAGGGGAACCTAGAGACCCAAGTCTCTCTTCCTCTGAACCCCAGAGGGAAGCACAACCGGAGATAAATCTCCCTTCCTCCAACCCGGAGGGAAACAACCGATGACACCCTGTCAAGGGCAACCAGAGACGCAAGTCTCTCTTCCTCCACACCGGAGGGTACCAACCACAAGTAGCACCCAGCTACTTGCAAACCGAAGACACAAAGTCTCCCTTCTCCTGAACCCACAGGAGGAACCCCGACCTCTCTACAGAGGATCGGAAATACAGTAAATGGATAAAAACAAAAACGAAACCAGCAATAGAAAGCTGAAAAGATAAAAACAAATGTGGCTCTCGCAGGAGCTGGCTGGCCTGGATTTGATCCATGGTTCAGCAGGAACAGATCTTCGGTTGACATCAGATGTCATTGGACCATATTGCCATTTGCTATCCTTTCCCCATCATTTTCACTAAACAACAGCTTTGCATCTGGTTTAGTACATTGAATGATGATTATTGCAATTATTCACTTATAAGAATCACTCTTACAAATTGAAAAGAACTAAAGGTTTAACATTTATAATTTGGAGAGTTAAGTGTCTGCACTTCAGAAATTGAGATAAAAGAAAACTTTTATAGCTCTTAATCTTTGTCTCATGGCTAAAATAGAAAAGGTTTTTTTTAATGCCTAAATGTGTTAATCTGGAAATGTCTAGAACAGGTGAACAAGAGTGTGTAATGTTTTTCAATCAATCACTCTAAAAGAATTAAGGGCAGCAGTAAACAAGATCATTAATGTTAAGAACTGAACATAGTGACAGAAGCAATGGCTGATTGCACTGAGAAACTGTGAACTCCTCCAAAAAGATAGGAGATCTCACATGTCATGAAGTGCCTTAGACTATCTCTGTTCATAGGGTCAAATCCATAGGGGGAGTCCTCACCAAGTAACTGAAGGTACTGGCCTCTAATCAAGGTGTACCCTTAATGTCAAAAGTGAAGACTATTCCTCATGGGTCTTGATCTGAAGTAGATCATGTAGTTTTATGCCTAGTAACTGGGGGTACCTGCCTCTTATCAAGGTGTACACCTAATGTCAACAGCATAAATGCCATAGGTCTATTCACTTAGTTCAGTTTCAGAAATTGAAAAAAAAATGAAAATCAAACTGTTGTAACCCTTCGAAAAAATCAAAAGTCAATGAGTGAAAATTGTCTTTATCAATACATATTCAAGTTGCCTCTCTTGAATTTCCTTGTTTAAACACAAAAGGGTATTATTTCAGACTTATCTATTAATACCATGTGCCCTAGATTCATTGCTATAAATGGAATCTAAAACTCTTTCTCAGGGGTCAGGTGTTGTACTCTAGATTTATCACTGTTAAACCTGAATTTTTGATAATTGTATGAGTGATGATTCTTATACTCTAAACAGTTGGTTATAATCATGCTTCCTTTCTGAACCTATGATTCAGCTGTTATCAAGTGATCCTCCTACCTTTTCTAACTTTGTTATCTGTTCATATTCCTTCTCAAAGGGGAGCTTTTATTTAGGGGGAGATATTGACTGAACTTTTATACATGCTATAATTTCTCAAATTATTTTTCTTTTTGATGAAGTCAAAGGGGGAGAATAATTTGAGTCTTCAGAATGCCTCAGAATGCCTCACATCATCAGAATGACTCAATGTATTGAAAGTGTTGCCATCATCAAAAAGGGGGAGATTGTTGTGCCCATGCATGTGGTTTTGGTTTTGATGATGGTTTTAATGATGGTTTTGATGATTGATATTGTATTTTGATGATAGCAATGATATAGTGTTTTCATGACATTGTGCCTTGATGATTGCATCATGACTGTGACTGGTACAACTGATATATTGTTTATTTTAGACTTATGTTATGTGCATAGTCTATACAGTGCATCGTGGGGTTTATGCCCCAAGTCTATTCACTGCACATGCATCATTCGTCCAAGTCCATACATTGGACTGTAGTGTGCATTTGGCGAACACATCGCAAGTCTAGACATTGCACTGTAGCATGCATTTCCTTAAAGTCTATACATCGGACTGGTTTGCATTGGTTAAGTATATACAACGTCAGCTCATGCCTTGTCTTAGACAAAGTCTATACAATGGCTTTGGGTCTCCAAGTCTATACAGCCTTTTGCTTCGCCAAAGTCTGTACATTGGTCTGCATAGGCTAAGTGTTTACATCGTCAAGTACAATCATGCACTGGTCATGTAGTCTGTACAGCGTGAAGTCTATACTTTGGCACTGTAGCTTGCTCGTGCAAGTCTATACCTTGGACTGTTCTTCATGTATGTACATCAGATTGTACATCATCTTCGTGCTGTTTCTGTACTTGAGTTTTCGTGTTGTTTCCCCTCACTAACACGAAAAGATCTCGTGTTGTATGAGCATACAACACTTCGTGTTGATTTCCATGCGTGACAGGAAAGCTTGTATGAGGTTAGACTTCGTGTCGTTTCCCTTGTCTTCATCTTCGTGTTGTTTTAGTGTCTACGTCTCCGTGTTATTTTTATGTTTCTGTCTGAGTGTTGGTCTTTCATTTTTGACTTAGTGTCTTTCTCGCCTTGACCACACTTCGTGTCGATTCTTGGTTTTCTACACCCCGTGTCATTTCACCTCGTGCTGTTCTCACTGTCGTCGTGTCGTTTTCACTCTGTGTCAACTTCGTCTTAAGTGTTGTTTTCATCTTCGTGTCGTTTTCACTCCGTGTCGTTTTTGTTCCACTGCGTGCAGAACATTGCAGCACTTCGTGTTGCTTTCTGTGCCACCACCTTGTGTCGTTCTCTGTGTAGTGTGTGTTTTTATCACCACTATACTTCGTGTCGTTGTTCTTCACTTCGTGCTGTTTTCACCGTCTTCGTGCTGGTCTTTCTCATTAGACCTCGTGTCGTTCTCGCTTTGACCACACTTCGTGTTGCTTTACGTAGACCCTGTGTCTTACTTATTTGCAACCACTTTGTGTCGGTTATTGTTTTCATCTTCTGCGTATAGTTCTCTTTGTAGTGTTATCTCTGTTACAGGTTGCATCTCGTGTTATCGTTTATGTCTGTGTGGTTTTACTTCGTGTTACTCACTGTTGTACATCGAGTCTTTACTGACTTCATGTCGTTTTCCCTATTGTGTCCTCGTGTTGTCTCCGTGTCGTTACTATTTGTTACTTCGTGTTGTTTCGTTTTAACCTCGTTCAGGTTTCTTCTAAAGTGCTGTTCTTCTGATAATCTATACAGAGTTGTTCTTTAAATTGATGACTTATCCGATACTCTGTTTTACAGGTGCTTTGATCGTGAAGCTTAAGGCAGCACGTGATCCGAGGCTGGAATGAAGTCTGCTGAGAGACTGCCACGTGATCCGAATTTTTAGGGCGGGAGCTGTGGAAGCCACACGCGCCCTAGCTGCTGCTGCTGCCATATATATGAGCCTTCTTCCATAGAAGAAAGGCGATCGAATTTGCAAGAAGAGAAGCATATACAGAGAGCCACGATCCAGAGAAGAAGAAGAAGAAAAGAAGAAGAGAAAGAGAGAGTGAGTAAGAGATCGAGATAGCAGAGTGTGAAGGGAAGAAGAGGAAGAAGAACGACGAGAAGTATAGTGGTGACAAAAACACACACTACACAGAGAACGACACAAGGTGGTGGCACAGAAAGCAACACGAAGTGCTGCAATGTTCTGCACGCAGTGGAACAAAAACGACACGGAGTGAAAACGACACGAAGACGAAAACAACACTTAAGACGAAGTTGACACAGAGTGAAAACGACACGACGACAGTGAGAACAGCACGAGGTGAAATGACACGGGGTGTAGAAAACCAAGAATCGACACGAAGTGTGGTCAAGGCGAGAAAGACACTAAGTCAAAAACGAAAGACCAACACTCAGACAGAAACATAAAAACAACACGGAGACGTAGACACTAAAACAACACGAAGATGAAGACAAGGGAAACGACACGAAGTCTAACCTCATACAAGCTTTCCTGTCACGCATGGAAATCAACACGAAGTGTTGTATGCTCATACAACACGAGATCTTTTCGTGTTAGTGAGGGGAAACAACACGAAAACTCAAGTACAGAAACAGCACGAAGATGATGTACAATCTGATGTACATACATGAAGAACAGTCCAAGGTATAGACTTGCACGAGCAAGCTACAGTGCCAAAGTATAGACTTCACGCTGTACAGACTACATGACCAGTGCATGATTGTACTTGACGATGTAAACACTTAGCCTATGCAGACCAATGTACAGACTTTGGCGAAGCAAAAGGCTGTATAGACTTGGAGACCCAAAGCCATTGTATAGACTTTGTCTAAGACAAGGCATGAGCTGACGTTGTATATACTTAGCCAATGCAAACCAGTCCGATGTATAGACTTTAAGGAAATGCATGCTACAGTGCAATGTCTAGACTTGCGATGTGTTCGCCAAATGCACACTATAGTCCAATGTATGGACTTGGACGAATGATGCATGTGCAGTGAATAGACTTGGGGCATAAACCCCACGATGCACTGTATAGACTATGCACATAACATAAGTCTAACATAAATAATATATCAGTTGTACCAGTCACAGTCATGATGCAATCATCAAGGCACAATGTCATGAAAACACTATATCATTGCTATCATCAAAATACAATATCAATCATCAAAACCATCATTAAAAACATCATCAAAACCAAAACCACATGCATGGGCACAACAGTATGCACATTGATTCAGGTTCTCCAATTCTATACAATGAAGTCTGAACATTGCATTTGCATTCACAATGTCTTCACACCTGAAGTCTATACATTGTGTCGTTCACATCTGCAAGTCTAGACATTGGAAAGTCTATACACTGCATTGTGCATACTATGATGTATGTACAGGGTTTATGCTTAAACTGATAATCCGATACTCTGTCTGACAGGGACTGTTCGAGAAGCTTTATGAAGGGCACGTGATCCGAGGATAAGAACAGTGCCCAGATGAGGACACATGTACTGACAGCCTGCTGGATGCTGCCACGTGGTCCGAATTTTTAGGGCGGGAACTGTGGAAGCCACACGCGCCCTGGCTGCTGCTGCTGCTGCTATATATATGAGTCTTCGTCTTCAGATGAAGGCAGATTGAAATTGACAGAGCAGAAGCTGTGAAGAAAAAGCAGAGTGTAGAGAGGTCTTTGATCCAGAGAAGAAAAAGGAAGAGAAGAGAAGAGAAGGAGAAGAAGAGAGAAAGAGAAGAAAAGAAAGAGAAAGAAAGAGAGATTGAGTGAGAGATCGAGAGAGCAGAGTGTGAAGAGAAGAAGAAGAAAGAGAGAGAGAAGAGAAAAGCAGAGAAGATCGTTCCCACTGGAAGTTGGATCAGATCCACTCCAGTCAGCTCTTTAAGAGCCACATTTTGTGCTTCACTGTTTACAGCTTTCCGGTGCTGTTTGGTTCTTGTTTTCATTTTCCATTTTATCCTTTCTTCAAGCTGTTAGTCAGCGGTTGCAGTGGTGGATTCCACTGGACAGCAAGCTGTGTTGCTCAGCGGGCGAGGAGGATTCCTCGGACTGCAAGCTGTGTTGCCCAGCGGTTGTATGGCAAGCTGTGATGCCCAGCTGTTCAAGCTGTGAGTCAGCGGAATCTACACTCTGGTTTGAGTGTGGGGTGGATGTAGGTCTGCTGGACCGAACCACCTAAAAACCTCTGTGTAGTGGTTTGATTTCTTCATCTGTTTTATTGCTTCCGCTAGATGCTTGCATAGGGGCGCTTCATGTGTTTGCTTCCAGTTCAACAGAGTTGATTAGCTGCGCACGCTATCTGTTTGACACTGGTATTGTGTGTTGTTTGAATTGTCTAATTGATGTGCTCATTAGATGTCTGCTTAGGAGTACTCTGCCTACAGGTTCACAGATGACTGAACTAGTTTTTCTTAGTTAGTCTTAGTGTTGTTATTCTGCTATTCTGAGCATTAGAATTTCTATTTGAGCGAATATTTTTAAAGGGTATTCATTCACTCCCCCTCTGAATACATAGCACCGAACCCAACAACTGGGATTCTGCAGGTGGTGTTGTTGTTGTTATTGTTCGTTGGTGGTTGTGCTTAGCTTGGGAGGAGTTCCCTGTAAGTATGATTTGGCATTGTGTGGACCGAGGTCTTGTCAGCTGATTTTACTGTACTCTTTTATTGTGATGGAGTTAGCATGCGACTCGAATCAAATGTAATATCTGAGTGAGGACTGACTTGATTGTGCTCGTGGTCCAATGGTGTCATTGGCATTCTGCGTGCCAGTTCTGTTGTTCTTGGCGCAGAGGCCGATGTTATTGAGCTGTCAGTTGAGGACTATGTTTCCTTGGGTAAGCTGATGCTTGTTGTGTTTTCCGAGCGTGTTGTCGATAGCTATTTTCGTGGCATGAGTCGTGTCTCCTTTCCTTGTGAGACGCAGACGACATTGCCTTGTTTCGGAGGTGTCAGACTTGTGTTCACTTGGGTTCCGTGCTCGTTCTGTGGATCGATTTGCCTTGAGATCCAGAGTGTGTGCCTGTGATTGTGGTCTGGTCGTGTCCCTCTGAATTATGTTTTTTGAGATTTGTGTTGCCGTGTTCTAGGTGTTTGGTTGGCTGATGCTTGGAGAGCGTAGCCAATGTTGGGTTTGTTCTTCCCTGCTTCTTCCTTGTTAGCTCCTTTAATTTTGAGGATGAAATTCTTGTAAGGGGGGAGGACTGTAAGACCCTGAGTCTTTCGGATCCTTATCGGAGAGTTTCGAATCGCTTTTGTGGGTCCTGAGTTGTGTTTTACGATCCGCGTGGGTTTTTCTCTCGTACTAGTTACGGAACCCCATGGTGAGTTTATTGTTTAGTTCATCAACTTGAGGACGCTACAATTGTGTTGCATTCTTTTCGAGGATCGTTTAGACTATTTTTTTGTATTTTTCTAAATTAATGCATTTTCGGGCCAAAAATTGGATTTCACGAAAAATTAGGAAAATTATATTTTCCTTTTCTTTTAATCTCTTTCTCTCCTTCCTCTCTCCTCCCTCATGATCACTCTCTCCCTCACGTTCTCTCTCCTCTCTTCACCTCTCTCCACAGGGCGCGCGACCGTGGCGAGGTGGACGAGGCAGGGACGTCGTGGAGTTGATCTGGCGCGGGATGGTGTGACGGAAGGAGCGTGGCGTTGGCGCGATCCCTCGGTGGATTCAAATCCGGAGTGTTCGGTTTGTTTGATGATTTTCGGCGTGGTTTAGTCACTTCGGCGTGCTAGAACTTCGGTGGAAGTAGGGAGATGGACGCCCTACACTTGTATTGCGTTCCCCCATGATTTCGAGCTATACGGTGCGTGAATGAGCGGGTTTGGCTTCAGTTTGGGTGAAGCATGCCTTGGGGGGTGTGAGACGTATTCGACATTCTTGGCGACGGTTTCTCACCTAATTAGTTTTATTTCAATCCATGGCATGTCAGCATTTCATTTCCGTTGATTTCATTGCGATTGGTGGTCATTTGGGACCGGTGTGAGACTGGGAACCCATGTGACTCATTTGGGGTCGATTCGATAGAATCGCCCATTTCTTGTGTTTTTGGTGTCTTTTGGACCCCTTCCGGTCTATGGAAGGATTGTATGAGGGTTAGGGTTGTTTCCCCTTTGTTTAGAAGCGATTGGGGCGTGGAACGGCCGAGATCGGCCAATTCCCTATTTTTCCCGCCGTAACGCTTTAGCGGTCTTACTAGTGACCATTTTTAGGGCTTTTGCGGTCCTTGGGTGATCGTTTATGCTTTCTGAACAGTAGGTCGGTTCAGGTCTACACGGTCGTGCGATAGGCCGTTTCTTCAGGCTCGCGGTTGAGTAGGTGATTGATACTCTCTGTCAGCGGTCGTACGATAGACCGCTAAGGGGGTCGTGTATGTCGGTTTGGCTACGCGGTCGTGCAATAGACCGCTAAGCTGGTGTTGGCAGTCTGAGAGACAACCGCTACCCGTTGTTTATGTCGGTTTACTAGTTTTAAGTCGGTTCGGCTAGCGGTCCTAGCCTTGACTGCTAAGCATCCTTAGCGGCCCCATGGGAGACCGCTAGGCTGTTTGACTGGGTTATGTCGGTTGGGGGTTGACCGGGTCTAGAGGTCATATGGACGACCGCTATCGTCCTCCTGGCGGCACTGCGATAGACCGCATGCCCCTGTGGATTTGAGATTGCATCCCTTTGAGTCTCTGAGTAAAGCGGCCATGTTCTGGACCACTTAGCTCAATGTGATAGCTTATCTGTAGGCCGGTTGTCTTGGTGCGGCTCTTCCTTGACCGCCTAGTGTCTAAATTCCTTGTGTGAGAAAAGTGACTCATTAGCTGACTGCTTGGTTTACCTAGCGGCCTGGTATATGACCGTTTACTTCTTAGAGCTCTGTTTTCCAGATGTTTGGCCTCCATTTGTCTTGGCCTTACCTTGTGGTTTGCCCATTGTCCCGTGGATATCTTGGATGTCCTATGAGGGCGATGACCATATTGTGGTGTGGCCGAGGAGTACCATTATATCGAGTAGTGTTCCGTACTATTTCAGAGTCATTATTGGTGTCTGGTCAACCGAGTGTGATCCAGTGGTTGACATGTGACCTTGTAGTTGTCTCGATGGTCTTGTATGCATCGAGAGATGATGTTGGACGTCTTGAGGTGTTGTCTTACCTCAGTTTATGTGTCCACATGCTTTGAGGGTCTTAGTGATTCCTCAGGTCTCTGTGGTTTGTGTTATGCGGAGGCATGGATCAGGTGATCCTATGATGTTTCCTTTATTGGTGTTTTATTGTGATATGGCTTAGGATTAGATTGATTGGCGGCGTGTTACTGCTTTGTGCGACGATCTTGACCCCGAGTCTCTTGACTCAACGATCGTTGTGTTTGCAGGTATAGTCGTCTGTCCTGAGTCTGGTGGCAGTCTGGTATGCTACCAGGTGTCTTGTGCTTTGTAGTACATGCGACAGTGCGTACTTAGCTTGTCCGAACTTCTGTACTTCTATTTTGGAGTTTCTGTGTCTAGTGACCCTCCACTAGTCGTAGCCCGATGACACGTTCTAGTGTGTTGGCCCACCTAGGAGTGGTGGCGAGGTAGTTCTCGATATACGGTTTGTAAGCTAGTCTCCGTGGGCCCCCTTGCCTTGCGGTAGCACCCTACTGGGGGGGAAAGCTAGCTAGAGGCCTGGCTCAAGGCATTGAGCTTGTGTGTGCAGACGTGGTCAGGGGCGTTTGGACAAGCGTCGACGGGCGTGACCCTGACTAGTCACTCGTTACTGTGGTACCTTGTCCTTAGTTCTGTGGTACCGTTGTTCCTTGTACTTGGTACGGTTGTTCCTCGTACTTGGTTTTGTGAGTGTCTCAGTTACCAGGGGAACGCGTCTCGAGGACCATGATCACGTCTCGAGAGCACAACATCCAAGAACATACAGAGGAAAGAAAGGGTACTCGACTAGCAAATATGACGATAATTTCCCCAAGAGTGTGGTTATTGTCATTGTGGCTTCTTGTTGGTGAGCTGCTCGTAGCATGGCTAGTACATTTTAGTCACATGTTCAACTGTTATTGTGCCTTGATGTGACCCAACTTGCGGTTGTGTCCCGTGGTTCTGTGTTGAGAACAGAGCTGGGATTCTGTAGGTGGTGTTGTTGTTGTTATTGTTCGTTGGTGGTTGTGCTCAGCTTGGGAGGAGTTCCCTGTGAGTCTGATTTGGCATTATGTGGACCGAGGTCTTGTCAGCTGATTTTGCTGTACTCTTTTGTCGTGATGGAGTTAGCATGCGACTCGAATCAGATGTAATATCTGAGTTAGGACTGACTTGATTTTGCTCATGGTCCAATGGTGTCATTGGCATTCTGCGTGCCAGTTCTGTTGTTCTTGGCGCGGAGGCCGATGTTATTGAGCTGTCAGCTGAGGACTATGTTTTCTTGGGTAAGCTGATGCTTGTTTTGTTTTCCGAGCGTGTTGTCGATAGCTATTTTCGTGGCATGAGTCGTGTCTCCTTTCCCTGTGAGACGTAGACGATGTTGCCTTGTTTCGAAGGTGTCGGACTTGTGTTCACTTGGGTGCTGTGCTCGTTCTATGGATCGATTTGCCTTGAGATCCAGAGCGTGTGCCTGTGATTGTGGTCTGGTAGTGTCCCTCTGAATTATATTTTTCGAGATTTGTGTTGCCGTGTTCAAGGTGTCTACTTGGCTGATGCTTGGAGAGCGTAGCCAATGTTGGGTTTGTTCTTCCCTGCTTCTTCCATATTAGCTCCTTTAATTTCGAGGATGAAATTCTTGTAAGGGGGAGGACTATAAGACCATGAGTCTTTCGGATCCTTATCGGAGAGTTTCGGATCACTTTTGTGGGTCCTGAGTTGTGTTTTACGATCCGCGTTGATTTTTCTCTCGTACTAGTTACGGAACCCCGTGGTGAGTTAATGTTCAGTTCATCGACTCGAGGACGCTACAATTGCGTTGCATTCTTTCCGAGGATCGTTTGGACTATTTTTTCATATTTTTCTGAATTAATGCATTTTCGGGCCAAAAATTGGATTTCACGAAAATTAGGAAAATTCTATTTTCCTTTTCTTTTAATCTCTTTCTCTCCTTCCTCTCTCCTCCCTCACGATCAATCTCTCCCTCACGTTATCTCTCCTCTCTCCGTGGGGCACGCGACCGTGGTGAGGTGGACGAGGCAGGGACGTCGTGGAGTTAATCTGGCGCGGGATGTTGTGACGGATGGAGCATGGCATTGGCGCGATCCCTCGGTGGATTCAAAGCCGGCATGTTTGGTTTGTTTGATGGTTTTCGGTGTGGTTTAGTCGCTTCGGCGTGCTAGAACTTCGTTGGAAGTAGGGAGATGGGCACCCTACTTCTGTATTGCATTCCCCCGTGATTTCGAGCTATACGGTGCGAGAACGAGCGGGTTTGGCTTCGGTTTGGGTGAAGCATGCCTTGGGGGGTGTGAGACGTGTTCGCCTTTCTTGGTGACGGTTTCTAGCCTAATTGGTTTTATTTCAATCCCTGACATGTCAGCATTTCATTTCCGCTGATTTCATTGCAATTGGTGGTCATTTGGGACCGGTGTGAGCCCGGGAACCCATGTGACTCATTTGGGGTCGATTCGGTAGAATCGCCCATTTCTTGTATTTTTGGTGTCGTTTGGACCCCTTCCGATCTATGGAAGGCTTGTATGACGGTTATGGTTGTTTCCCCTTCGTTTAGAAGCGATTGGGGCGTGGAACGGTCGAGATCGGCCAATTCCCTATTTTTATCGCTGTAACACTTTAGTGGTCTTACCAGTGACCATTTTTAGGGCTTTAGCGGTCCTTGGGTGACCGTTTATGCTTTCTGAATAGTAGGTCAGTTCATGTCTACACGGTCGTGTGATAGACCGTTTCTTCTGGCTCGCGGTCGAGTAGATGACCGCTACTCTCTATCAGCGGTCGTACGATAGACCGCTAAGGGGGTCGTGTATGTCGATTTGGCTACGCGGTCGTGCGATAGACCGCTAAGCTGGTGTTGGCGGTCTGAGAGACGACTGCTACCCGTTGTTTATGTCGGTTTAATAGTTTTAAGTCTTTGGTCTAGCGGTCCTAGCCTTGACCGCTAAGCGTCCTTAACGGCCCCATGGAAGACCGCTAGGCTGTTTGACTAGGTTATGTCGGTTGGGGGTTGACCGGGTCTAGCGGTCATATGGATGACCACTACCGTCTTCCTGGCAGCCTTGCGATAGACTGCATGCCCCTGTGGATTTGAGGTTTTATCCCTTTGAGTCTCTGAATAAAGCGGCCATGTTCTGGACTGCTTAGCTCAGTGTGACGGCTTGTCTGTAGGCCGGTTGTCTTGGTGCGGCTCTTCCTTGACCGCCCAGTGTCTAAATTATCTGTGTGAGGGAAGCGGCTCATTACCTGACTGCTTGGTTTACCTAGCAGCCTGGCATATGACCGTTTACTTCCCAGAGCACTGTTTTCCTGATGTTTGGCCTCCATTTGTCTTGGCCTTACCTTGTGGTTTGCCCATTATCCCATGGATATCTTGGATGTCCTATGAGGGCGATGACCATTAGGCCTGTCAACGGAGCTGATACGAAGCGAATATATGACTATCCGTATCCGCTCCATTTTAAAATTCGAATTATCTGATTTTGATCTGTTCTGATTTGAATTCGGATACGAAGTGAATATGTGACTATCCATATCCACTCCGTTTTAAAATTCAAATTATCTGATTCAAATTCAAAAGTACATAAATACAATTATAAAATGTTAAAAGTATATAAAATATGACTATAAAATGTCAAAAATATATATAATAAACTCTAAATTAAAATACAAGTATAAAATGTCAAAATTTCTCTATAATATTATTTATTTTATAATATATTATTTAAAAATATATATTATATGATATATAATATTACGATCAGATATTTTTTGAAGTGAATATTATAATATCCGTATCCGCTCCGATTCGAATTCGGATATTATCCGTATCCGAAAAAACGAATACGAATTCGAATATTATCCGTTAATATGGATTCGAATTCGAAGCGGATCCGGATAATATCCGAATCCATTGACATGCCTAATGACCATGTTGTGGGGTGGCCGAGGAGTGCCATTATATCGAGTAATGTTCGTACTATTTTAGAGTCATTATTGGTGTCTGGTCAACTCGGTGTGATCCAGTGGTTGACATGTGACCTTGTAGTCGTCTCGATGGTCTTGTATGGATCGAGAGATGATGTTGGACGCCTTGAGGTGCTATCTTACCTCGATTTGCATGTCCACGTGCTTGAGGGTCTTAGTGATTCCTCAGGTCTCCGTGGTTTGTGTTATGCGGAGGCATGGATCAGGTGATCCTATGGCGTTTCCTTTATTGGTGTTTTATCGTGATATGGCTTAGGATTAGACTGATTGGCGGCGTGTTATCGCTTTGTGCGACGATCTTGACCCCGAGTCTCTTGACTCAAGTATCGTTGTGTTTGTAGGTCTAGTCGTCTGTCCTAAGTCTGGTGGCAGTCTGGTATGCTACTCTATGTCTTGTGCTTTGTAGTACGTGTGACAGTGCGTGCTTAGCCTGTCCGTACTTCTACACTGATGTTTTGGAGTTTCTGTGTCAAGTGAGCCTCCACTAGTCGTACCCCGACGACACGTTCCAATGTGTTGGCCCACCTAGGAGTGGTGACGGGGCAGTTCCCGATATACGGTTTGTAAGCTAGTCTCCGTGGGCCCCCTTGTCATGCGGTAGCGTCCTACTGGGGGGAAAGCTAGCTAGATGCCTGGCTCAAGGCATTGAGCTTGTGTATGCACACGTGGTCAGGGGTGTTTGGACGAGCGCCGATGGGCGTGACCCTGACTTGTCACTCATTACTATGGTACCTTGTCCTTAGTTCTGTGGTACCGTTGTTCCTTGTACTTGGTACGGTTGTTCCTTGTACTTGGTTTTGTGAGTGTCTCAGTTACCACCGTTCCCGGTGTGTGGGAGATACTTGTGGCGTAGTGTAAGATGTCAGTGGACGCATCTGGCTATTTTTCTAGTGAGGAGGTGCTCCTGTCACTTGACGCATAACTCTCGTGACGCGTGATTCTGTCAGTGGTTTCCGAGTAGCCGTGTACGGCGCTACTCGAGGCCTAGTCTTGTGTAGCGTGCACGACGATCTAGTTGTGTATGTTCGTGTCTTTGACTGTGTAGGTCTTTTATAGGGTTTTTGCCTATTTTAATAGGCTTTAGCTTTGGAGCTTGTGTTTGATTAACGGATCGGTAACGCCCGACTTGGTGAGATCGGGGTTCGCCTTTCTGTTGTCGTTTGGAGTAGCTTAGAGAGCAGTGGTTTGATCGAATGCTGTGATTCTGGTTAGTATGGCTTTACTCTTTTCTTCTGTTGCTCTTAGTCCTGCTTTTTATAGCTTTACTGTTGTAGTTACTGATGTTGCTCCTGCTCTTTCCTGCTTTGTTGTTTAGCCCTATTGTTTTGTGTTACTGCGTTGTTTCCAGTGGAGATCTGCGTGACCCCTACTGCGCCAGTGACATGAGACTCACCCCTACTTTTCAGGTGTGGTCATTCTGCTTCCTGGTGGTTCGTGACGTGGTGCGTCAGTTCGTAGTTGCCAGCGTTGCCAGCGTTCTCTACGTCGGGCTTCCCCTGACTTCAGTGTATCTTTTCCTTTCTGTTGGACTGTACTTGCCTTTATTTGGATTGGACTCCGTTAATTTAAACTGTTAATTGAAATAGTAATTTTATTACTGCTACTTTAGCAAACCTAATCAATGAAATATTAATTGCTTACTACTTTATCTGGGACTTCAATGTACTCCACACACACCTTTCTACCCATTCGGAGCTTTACCACTCTTGGGAGGCCTCGCAGGATCCAAGTGTTATAGGGTTTATCCGGTATCCGGAGCCTGGGTCATCACATATTTCACGTCTCAATGCTCAAAATATATGTCCCCTGTAGTGCCCCAAAATTTATATAAATAGTTTCTGTATTATTTTAAGAATTTTTTGGAATTTATTTAGAATTTATAAAGCTTAAAGTGATTGTAAGGCCCAACTATGTTAAAATATTAATCCAGCTTTGATAAATAAAGCCAAAGGAGTTAGGGACCAAGCCCATTAAGTTTGGCCCATATTCTAGAAGGTTATTTAGCCTATTCACGAATTATAAAGATAAATACTCATTTGTTAAATAATTAAGTGGATAAGATGAAATTAGAATTTGAATTCATTTCAAATTCGGCACCTACGATAGGTAACGGTCTATCGTACGACCGCCACAAGACTTTGACGCACCAAGACTCGACCGTTACACGCTGTCAGTTCCGTGAAGTGAAGAAAGAGCAAAAAAATTGGATTTTTGCTAGTCTATCCTATAGGGATCGAGATGGGAGGACTAGTAAATGTATTAAGGACTCTCAGAAGTCGATCTAAGCTTTAACAAGGACTCTAGAATCGATCTAATCCTTAAACCCTAGCAAAACCCTATAAATAGGACCTAGTTTTGACCTGCGCGACCCCTACATTGGATCGCATGGAATCAAGATAAGACGACATTATTTAAGGTAGGTTCTTTAGAGGTTTTTGTTCCTTATACATAGGACTAACCTTCCTCAAGATTTCGTGCTAGGAGATCGACTACACAAGGAGCTAGAACCTTGCAAAGTTGCTGGTTTGACCATAGCGACCCAGGAATCTGAGTAAAAGTCTGTTGAAGAACATGAAATTAGGACATCTAAACGAGGTATTTAGAAGTTGGTTCTTTAGAACTTTTTATTCCCCTTAGTTTCATCTTCTTACCCTCCAAATTCCACGTCTTTAGAGTAAGGGATTACGGAGTTAGAGTGACGTGAAGTTGCTAAAAACTCACTGGAAGGAAAGAACTAGGGCGTGTCTTGCAGTCCCTAATTGGAAGTAGAGGAGCTTGTAAAGAGGTAGGTTATCTCATGAATGGCAAGAACATCATGTTAGGAGTAAAAGTCCTCTGGTTTTGTTTGATTTCATGCACTATAGATCATGAATTTCATGTTTTAGTAGGTCCATGCATACATGCATATCTTTACCCTAAATTAAAGATAAAAGATATCCTTACGTTAATTCACTGCAACCTATGCATCTAGATGGCCTTTACTTCGTCTTGACATAACTAGAGTAGTTATTTATTTTTATTCTTCTTGCATAAGATGTTTTAGACCATAATTCTTCTACTTTACTGTCAGCAGTGCTCTGAGGGATTATAGTTAGACCGTCACAATACTCTAACAGCCTTACGATAAACCATCAGACCTTCAGTCACACTTAAGTTCTCTGTGATCTCTGAGGGATCAGAAGCAGAGCGTCACAAACCTTCTGACGGCTCCACGATAAACCGGCACAGCACTATGACACCCCCATAGTAGACCGTCAGAATACTGTGATCTGTCAACCTAAGACATAATCAAAAATAGTCAACCTAGCTTATGAATAAAGCCTAGATATTTAAGATTGACCTGTTTGCATGATTTTGAGTTTATTTATTGATTCATGATAGAAAGTGCATGTCTAAAGCACCTTGAGTTATTTTAAGCATATGTTAATTTCAGTTGCCAAAACTCTATCATTTTGTATTAAAACCGTGATTTTAAAGGTTGTATTGATAGAGTTTATCATGGTTTAACATCGTTACACATTCTATCTCATCTATAGAGTCATTTTCTTTAAGTACGTGGCGTATACTCTGGTATGTGTCCACTAGTTACACTTTTGCATTATAGGAACACATTCTTGAACTTGAGGACCTCTCTATTGGATATTCCTTCCAATGGACTAGGAAATCTTGTTTCAAGGCCTCCGTAATTCTCCGCGAGCCTGAGATTCCTACTAGGACGCCGAGTTGGTTGTACCATTAAAGTCCAATTGTCTAGAAAAGCACTACCGAAGTTTTGAATTCTATCAATGTAACGGCCTATTACTCGACCGTCAGGCACATCTAACGGTCCAGTATACAACCGTCACATTACTGAGTCTAATTTATTCTTTCTGGATTCAGCCCATTCTAATGGTCCAATACTAGACCGTCACGTTCAGGTAACAGCCCATTATTTGACCGCCACAGTTCCTGAGTGCTTTAACCCGAGGTTTGACCCAAGGGTTGATATTCTATGGTTCCTAGATGGATTATTGATGGTCTAGGACTTGTCATATTGCTCAAGATACTTAATTTTAAATTATGGAAGATAAGGAATATACTGTTATGCTGTCGAATTGTTCCATGAGCATAACATTGATTTAAGTTATTCTTGATCTATTATATTCTCAATCGAAGCGTTCATTCATTGAATTATTGTTACCATGGACTTATTGAACTTGTTATATTATTGGCCATATTTTATTGCTTGAAATGTGGAATTATCTTGATTTATACTTGAAGATGCGGATCGAGCACTGATTGTGTTCAAGGGCTCTATGCTAGTCCCCTCGGCTGATTGTCGGAAACATACTATTATAAACCATGGGGTATGATGCTATTGGCGTCGCATTGTGCTGGGAGTACTTTCTCTATAAATAAGTGTAGATCCACGGCACGACATATACATGTACATGACTTTCTTGCTTGTTACATGATATTCCACAGAAATTCACGAAGTACTTGCTATTAAGCAAAGAGTACTTACTTACTTGTTACATGACTTTCTAGTACATTCTTGTTCGTGAAAGGCCATATTACATTCTTGTTTGATCATACGTACTCATTCCTATCTTAGCTTGATTATATCTTGTTACGATGGTTTTTCGCATTTCGCATGATTTTACCTTATTCTTTAGAGCTAAAGACTTTAATTACGTTAATAGTACTTTCATGTTGATACGAAGATACCTACTGGGCAAGTGTGCTCATTACCTATTTTCCAATCTTTTCAGGAGATGGAAGTGATTCGAATTCGGATTCAAGTTATACAAGTAGCGGGTCCGAGAGCGAATGAAAGTCATATCAAAATGAGAGTGAATACCTAGGAAAGTCAAATCTTGTTTAGATCGAGTCTTTGTAATTTTCTTTTTCTTGAGTCTGATGGATTAAAGAAGGTTGAAAAGTTATTGTATTTGAATATTTTGATTTGATTACTTATGAAATAAAGTTGGAATTTGATTAAATTATTATGCAATTGCATTCTATGTGTGATTGTCTTACGCTTTGATCGTTCTTACTTGCAAGGGGCTTACCATGCCGGTTGTTCAAGTTCCTCGAGCTAGTCTTCTGCTGTAATAAAGACTCGAGGTGTGACAGTTAAGTTGGTATCAGAGCCTAAGTATCAGGACTTAGGGAAAAGAGTCACGTCATAGGATAAGTCCAAGGCTTAAGGACCCCTACCTATGAACTAAGGAAGAAATTTCCTCACCCATGCGAGAACTGGGTAGAGCCCGGGATAAGATAGTCAATTAGTTTTGAGATTAATCTCTTTCTAATTGCATGAGAATTAACAATTGTTATTTCTCTCAGGTACCTCATTATTATGATGGCTCATCACGCAGATTGGGGTGGCATGCAATAAACGGTTGCCGGCCTTACTCAGGCATTACAAACTATGGCCCAGGCAGACGCAAGGGCAAGGGCTGGTGACTTGCATCGCAATTTTTGGAGCTTAAACCCTTCACGTTTCTACGGTTCTTCTAACCCAGATGAGGCAGAAAACTGGATAGATGAAATGAATCGTATTTTCGATGTTATCCAATGCACGGATCAAGAAAAAGTGCGTCTCGTAACCTTCCAACTCAATAAAGATGCACGCACATGGTGGAAATCAGTACCTACACCTCCGGCAGATGCACCTCATACATGGGACGGTTTTCTCACTCTATTCCGTGCTAAGTACTTTTCTGAGCATGTTAAAGAAAGAAAGGCTATGAAGTGCGCCTCTCTTCGTCAGGGAATGATGACAGTCGCGGAGTATGAACTTCAATTCTCCATGCTAGCACCCTATGCATCACATTTAATCAATACCGATTTATTGAAGGCTAATCGATTTATGGACGGGTTACGACCCAGTTTCATTCAGCAGCTCGGGACCCAAAACATCCGTACCTATGCAGAGATGGTTCAGCGGGCATATTTATGTGAGAGGACCTTGAAGAAGGTCGAAAAAATGAAAGGAAAAGGAGAAGAGTCCAGCCGATGATCTAATCAACATTATAAGAAAGAAAAATTCAGCATCATGGAACCTCACAAAAGCCGTGATAGTAAGAAAAGATCCAGGAGTGGGAACGGTAGAAGTTCCCAGAAGAACAAGAAAGTCAAAGAGGAGAAGGAGCAAGTCATGGCGGCTTGCACATTTTACGAGAAGGTCGGCCATTCGGCTGAAGAATGTTGGAAGTGCCTTGGCGCTTGTCTACGTTGTGAAAGCAGGGAGCATCGTATGCCATATTGCCCCCTTATGAAGGATCAATCGTCTGGTGGTGGTCGTAGGAGGTAGGCTCGCCTCAATACTGTTCTAGAAGAAGAAGAAGCGCCCAAAGATGGTGGGCTTATGGAAGGTACCCTTCAAATTTATTCCCGTCCTGCATTTGTGCTATTTGATATTGGTGCCTCTCATTCTTTTATCTCCACTACTTTGGCAAAAACATTACCATTTGCATCAGTTTCCCTACCTTCAGATCTTGCTATTACTACACCCTTAGGTTCTGGAACAAAACTTACCGAGTATTATCCTAATAGTGAGGTAATAGTAGAAGATCACAATCTTCTCGCAAACTTAGTATGCCTTGATATGAAAGGTTATGATGCCATTTTAGGGGTAGATTGGCTTATAGATCATGATGCTGATATTAACTGCCGAAATAGGATTATATCCTTTCGAAAACCCGGTCTTCCAAGATTTTCTTTCCTTGGCATCAAGTATAGAAAACATCCCACTATCATATCCTCTCTTCACGCTTGCAAACTTATTTCGCAAGGATGTGAAGCATTTCTTACTTCTGTCATTGTTACCGAGTCCAAGAAAATCATCCTAGCAGACGTTCCTATTGTAAATGGGTTCCCTGATGTGTTTCCACCCGAATTACTCAGTTTACCACCTGAGAGGGAAGTAAACTTCACCATTGAACTTATTCCAAGAGCATCACCTGTTTCTATAGCCCCTTACAGGATGTCCCCCACGGAACTTGAAGAATTAAAAAGGCAGTTGCAGGAACTACTAGACAAGGGTTTCATCAAACCTAGCACATCCCCCTGGGGTGCGCTAGTTCTTTTTGTCAAAAAGAAGGATGGCTCTCTCTGGCTATGCATAGACTACCGGCAACTGAATCAACTTACAATAAAAAACAAGTATATGTTGCCGCGTATTGATGAGCTCTTCGATCAGCTTTCAGGAGCAGAGTATTTCTCCAAGATAGATCTCAGATCAGGTTATCATCAGCTTAGAATTAAAGAAGAAGACATTTATAAATTAGCTTTTCGAAGTCGTTATGGTCACTATGAATTTGTGGTGATGTCGTTCGGGTTAACAAATGCCCCAGCAGCATTTATGCAACTTATGAATAATGTTTTCCAGCCATATCTGGACCAATTCATCATCGTCTTCATTGATGACATCCTGGTATATTCCAAGACAAAAGAGGAACATGAAGAACATCTGAGGATAGCTTTGTAAACACTTAGAGAGCATAAACTTTATGTCAAGCTTAACAAGTGTGAGTTCTGGCTCAAGGAAGTTTCATTCCTAGGCCACATTATTTCAAAAGAAGGTATCGCTGTGGATCCTTCTAAAGTAGAAGCTGTCAAGAACTGGAGCCGGCCAACGACTGTATCAGAAGTAAGGAGCTTTCTGGGTCTAGCTGGTTATTATAGGAGGTTCATTAAGGATTTCTCAAAATTTGATGTTCCTTTAACTAGACTCACAAGAAAAGAAAATCCTTTTGTCTGGTCAGAGGAATGTGAAGAGAGTTTTCAAACTCTTAAGAACCATCTTACTACAGCTCTTATTCTATCACTACCGGTGGAAGGTGGTGGGTTCGAAGTATATACGGATGTGTCTGGCATTGGCTTAAGGTGCGTCCTCATGCAAAATGGAAAGGTAATCTGTTATTCTTCAAGACAATTGAAGCGTCACGAGGAAAATTATCCCGTGCATGATTTAGAATTGGCAGCTGTTATTTTCGCCCTAAAAATTTGACGTCATTATCTCTATGGAGAGAAGTTCACAGTCTACTCGGACCACAAAAGCTTGAAATACTTATTCTCTCAAAAGGAGTTAAATATGAGGCAGAGGAGATTGTTAGAATATCTCAATGACTTTGATTTTGCTATTCAATATCATCCTGGCAAAGCTAATGCTGTAGCAGATGCACTCAGCAGAAAACCAATGGGAAAGCTATCAAGTCGTATGATTAGTATGACTAATCTTATTCCTCAATTTGCTCAGTTGAACTTAGATATTGACATGAAGGAAGAAGATTGTTTTATAGCCAATATCCGAGCTCAGCCTACATTAATAGAGGATCTGGTCAGGCTACAAGACAATGATCCAGTGTTACTGAAAATTAAAGCCAACATAGAACAGAGGCTAGATTTTTCTGTTTCTAATGACGGAAGATTGCTATTTAAGGGCCGAGTGTGTGTACCAGATCATGTGGATATGAAGAAACTAATCTATAAAGAAGCGCATAAGTCCAAGTACACCATTCATCCTGGTAGTACTAAAATGTATCAAGATCTCAAAAGATATTTCTGGTGGCCCAATATGAAGAGGGAAATAGCTGATTTCGTGTCCCGCTGCCTCACTTGTCAACAAGTAAAGGCAGAACATTTAAGACCCGCAGGTAAATTACATCCCTTAGATATTCCAACATGGAAGTGGGAAAGTATAGGAATGGATTTCATTATGGGTTTACCTAAGACCAGGAGTGGACACGACGGTATTTTGGTAATCATAGACCGATTGACTAAATCTGCACATTTTCTACCAATAAAAAGTCGATGGTCTGCGGATATTCTAACAGTATTATACATAAAAGAAATTGTTAAACATCATGGTGTCCCTGTCACTATCATATCTGATAGAGATCCTAGATTCACATCGTAGTTTTAGAAGAGTCTACAACATTCACTAGGGACTAGATTGAATTTTAGCACATCATTTCATCCACAAACTGATGGTCAGACTGAATGAATAAATCAGGTAGTAAAAGATATGCTCAGGGCTTGTGTTATTGATTTTGGAGAAAGTTGGCAGGATCACTTGCCTCTAGTAGAATTTTCATACAACAATAGCTACCAAGCTAGTATACAGATGGCCCCCTTTGAAGTTTTATATGGAAGAAGCTATGGATCACCAATATGTTTGAATGAAATAGAGGAAAGGCAATTTCTAGGCCCCGACAATATCAGGGACTCTTCAGAGAAAATTAAACTCATTCGAGAAAGATTGCAGATGGCACAAGATAGGCAAAAATCTTATGCTGATAATCGAAGGCGCGACTTGGAGTTTCAAGTAGGAGATCATGTGTATCTGAAGGTTTCTCCGGGTCGTGGTATTCGAAGATTTGGCATCAAAGGTAAGCTAACTCCAAAGTTCATTGGCCCATTTGAAATTCTCGAAAGGGTCGGTGAAGTGACTTATAGATTGGCTTTACCTCCACAATTAGCATGAGTTCATGATGTATTTCATATCTCTATGCTAAAAAAGTATGTATATGATCCTTACCATGTTATCACTTACGATAACTTGGAGATTCAGAAGGATATGATGTACGAGCAAACACCAATAAAGATTCTGGAACGGGAAGTGCGTCAACTAAGGAATAAAGCTATTCCTATGGTCAAGATTCAATGGAAGAAATCATGGCCATCCGAAGCAACTTGGGAAACAGAAGAAGCCATGCGGAAAAGATTCCCGGAATTATTCAACTATAAGTACACTCTCCATATAATCCATGTATTAAATTTGGGGACCAAATTCTTCTAAGTGGGGGAGGGTGTAGTGCCCCAAAATTTATATAAATAATTTCTGGATTATTTTAAGGATTTTCTAGAATTTATTAAGAATTTATAAAGCTTAAAGTGATTATGAGGCCCAACTATGTTAAAATATTAATCTAGCTTTGATAAATAAAGCCAAAGGAGTTAAGGACCAAGCCCATTAAGTTTGGCCCATATTCTAGAAGGTTATTTAGTCTATTCACGAATTATAAAGATAAATACTCATTTGTTAAATAATTAAGTGAATAAGACAAAATTAGAATTTGAATTCATTTCAAATTCGGCACCTACGATAGGTAACGGTCTATCGTATGACCGCCACAGGACTCTGACGCACCAAGACTCGACCGTTACACGCTGTCAGTTTCGTGAAGTGAAGAAAGAGTAAAAAGATTAGATTTTTACTAGTCTATCCTTTAGGGATCGAGATGGGAGGACCAGTAAACGTATTAAGGACTCTCAGAAGTTGATCTAAGCTTTAACAAGGACTCTAGAATCGATCTAATCCTCAAACCCTAGCAAAACCCTACAAATAGGACCTAGTTTTGACCTGCGCGACCCCTACATTGGCTCGCGTGGAATCAAGGTAAGATGATATTATTTCAGGTAGGTTCTTTAGAGGTTTTTGTTCCTTATACATAGGACTAACCTTCTTAAAAATTTTGTGCTAGGAGATCGACTACACAAGGAGCTAGAACCTTGCAAAGTTGCTGGTTCGACCATAGTGACCCAGGAATCTGAGCAAAAGTCTGCTGAAGAACAGGAAATTCAGCGTCATAACGAGGTATTTAGAAGTTGGTTCTTTAGAACTTTTTGTTCCCCTTAGTTTCATCTTCTTACCCTCCAAATTTCACGTCTTTAGGGCAAGGGATTACGAAGTTAGTGCGACGTGAAGTTGCTGAAAACTCACAGGAAGGAAAGAACTAGGGCGTGTCTTGCAGTCCCGAATTGGAAGTAGAGGAGCTTGTAAAGAGGTAGGTTATCTCATGAATGGCAAGAACATCATGATAGGTGTAAAAGCCCTCTAATTTTGTTTGATTTCATGCACTATAGACCATGAATTTCATGTTTTAGTAGGTCCATGCATACATGCATATCTTTACCCTAAATTAAAGATAAAAGATATCCTTACGTTAATTCACTGCAACCTATGCATATAGATGGCCTTTACTTCATCTTGACATAACTAGAGTAGTTATTTATTTTTATTCTTCTTGCATAAGATGTTTTAGACCATAATTCTTCTACTTTACTGTCAGCAGTGCCCTGACAGATTATAGTTAGACCGTCACAATACTCTAACGGCCTTACGATAAACTGTCAAACCTTCTGTCACACTTAAGTTCTCTGTGATCTCTGATGGACCAGAAGCAAAGCGTCACAAAGCTTCTGATGGCTCCACGATAAACCGTCACAGCACTATGACGCCCCCATAGTAGACCGTCAGAATACTGTGATCTGTCAACCCGAAACAGAATCAAAAATAGTCAACCTTGCTTATGAATAAAGCCTAGATATTTAAGTTTGACCTATTTGCATGATTTTGAGTTTATTTATTGATTCATGATAGTGAGTGCATGTCTAAAGCACCTTGAGTTATTTTAAGCATATGTTAATTTCATTTGCCAAAACTCTATAGTTTTGTATTAAAACCGTTATTTTAAAGGTTGTATTGACGGAGTTTATCATGGTTTCACATCGTTACACATTCTATCTCATCTATAGAGTCATTTCCTTTAAGTACGTGGCGTATACTCCGCTATGTGTCCACTAGTTACACTTATTGCATTATAGGAACACATTCTTGAACTTGAGGACCTCTCTAATGGATATTCCTTCCAATGGAATAGGAAATCTTGTTTCAAGGCCTCCGTAATTCTCCGCGAGCCTGGCATTCCCACTAGGACGCCGAGTTGGTTGTACCATTAAAGCCTAATTATCTAGAAAAGTACTACCGAAGTTTTGAATTCTGTCAATGTAACGGCCTATTACTCGACCGTCAGGCACATCTAATGGTCCAGTATACAACCGTCATATTACTGAGTCCAATTTATTCTTTCTGGATTCAGCCCATTCTAACGGTCCAATACTAGACCGTCATGTTCAGGTAACGGCCCATTATTTGACCGCCACAGTTCCTGAGTGCTTTAACCCGAGGTTTGACCCAAGGGTTGATATTCTATGGTTCCTAGATGGATTATTGATGGTCTAGGACTTGTCATATTGCTCAAGATACTTAATTTTAAATTATGGAAGATAAGGAATATACGGTTATGCTGTCGAATTGTTCCATGAGCATAACATTGATTTAAGTCATTCTTGATCTTTCATATTCTCAATCGAAGCGTTCATTCATTGAATTATTGTTACCATAGACTTATTGAACTTGTTATATTATTGGCCATATTTTATTGCTTGAAACGTGGAAGTATCTTGATTTATACTTGAAGATGCGGATCGAGCACTGATTGTGTTCAAGGGCTCTATGCTAGTCTACTCGGCTGATTGCCGAAAACATACTATTATAAACCATGGGGTATGATGCTACTGGCGTCGCATTGCACTGGGAGTACTTTCTCTATAAATAAGTGAAGATCCACGGCACGACATATACATGTACATGACTTTCTTGCTTGTTACATGATATTCCACAGAAATTCATGAAGTACTTGCTATTAAGCAAAGAGTACTTACTTACTTGTTACATGACTTTCTAGTACATTCTTATTCATAAAAAGCCATATTACATTCTTGTTTGATCATACGTACTCATTCCTATCTTAGCTTGATTATATCTTGTTACGATGGTTTTTCGCATTTCGCATGATTTTACCTTATTCTTTAGAGCTAAAGACTTTAATTACTTTAATAGTGCCTTCATGTTGATGCGAAGATACCTACTGGGCAAGTGTGATCATTACCTTTTTTCCAATCTTTTCAGGAGATGGAAGTGATTCGAATTCGGATTCGAGTTATACAAGTAGCAGGTCCGAGAGCGAATGAAAGTCATATCAAAATGAGAGTGAAGACCTAGGAAAGTCAAATCTTATTTAGATCGAGTCTTTGTAATTTTCTTTTTCTTGAGTCTGATGAATTAAAGAAGGTTGAAAAGTTATTGTATTTGAATATTTTGATTTGATTACTTATGAAATAAAGTTGGAGTTTGAGTAAATTATTGTGCAATTGCATTCTATGTATGATTGTCTTGTGCTCTGATCGTTCTTGCTTGTAAGAGACTTACCATGCCGGTTGTTCACGTTCCTCGAGCTAGTCTTCTGATGTAATAAAGACTCGGGGCGTGACATCCCCGATCCATTCCATGTCATAACTTATGACAATCTGGAGATTAAAAAGATTTTACATACGAGTAAAAGCCAATCAAGATAATTGAACGGGAAGTTCGACCTTAGTTACTTCACTTGGCGAACTAGCATCGACCTTACTATGCTGAAGGGTAAAGTAGCATCGACCTTACTATGCTAGAGAGCAAAGTAGCATCGACTAGCATCTGCCTAGATATGCAACATGCATTGTCCTTAATGCAGAGATGAGCATATGCATTGACCTTTGTTCAAGTGCAATAGTGTATGTGCATTCACCTGATTATGCAAAGTCATGAATACTAACATTAATGACATGAATATGCATTGACCTTTGTTCTGCACTCACCTGATCTCACATTATGAAGAGTAGCTTTTACCTGTTGAATAACAGCGTTGACCTGCATTGACTTTCTTTTCATGAACTGTTCTAGCAGGCTGCATGCTTCTATGATGAGATCATCAATAAATGCATCAAAGTTATTTATCTAATGATACATAATATTTGTTATCATCAAAACTTCAAAATCACAGGGACACAACAGACAAACAACAAATGCTGGAAAAATTTGTTCAGGGGAAGACAAACCTAGACACAATGCTAGGTGTTAAAATGAATTTTAACAAAGAAGGTCTAGGTTATGACCCATCGAACAAAAAGCCTTTTGAATTTAAAACGGTGACATTTTGCCTAGGCAAATGGAAAGAAAAACTGGACACTCCATCCAGTTCAAACAGCAACAAGAATAACTAGCAACCAAAACTGATGAAATTTGTAAAAGCTAGCTCAGCAAGTTCCACTGGACAACCAATCAAAATTCAGGGAAATTCAACTGTTAAAACAACCCTGCATCGATCTACTTCAATTGCTGCATCGAGACACTCTGTCTTAGACAGAGCTAAAGCTGGTATTCAAGCTGAGATGCGTCGACACAACTCACCCTTCAGGTCGAGGTAGGTCAACCAGAACAGAAATCCAAATAAAAATAGAAACATGAATCAAAACAAAACAAACTGGTCACACTCTGTTCACCTTCTAGAATCTTTCAATAACCATGTCTTTCCAAGACAAGATGGGTTCATGAGATTTTCAAGAAACAATCATCAAAGCAACCGGAATACTTTTTTCTCTAATAAAGCGCAAAGAAGACCAAATTTAATGTATGTTGCTACCAAAACTATCAATGCAGAACACATGAAACTGAATCAGAAGAAAATTGTTAAACTGTTTTGGATTCCGAAAAACCTGTTGAAGGATTTGAATTATGCCTTTGGACCCAACCTTTCTTGGGTTCCAAAATTTTCAGCTTGATTTACTTTCAGGTTAGTCTGGCAGCCCTGCCCAACAGGTGGTACTTAGATATTGGCTATTCCAGACATATGACTGGAGACCGGACGAAGTTCAGTGAGTTGGAACTGAAGGTAGGAGGACTGGTCAAATTTGGAGGAAAAAATAAAGGTAGAATAATTGGTTCAGGAACCATTGGTAAGTCTCCCTCAAACGTTGTTGAAAAAGTATTACTTGTTGAAGGTCTCGAGCATATTTTGTTAAGCATTAGTCAACTATATGACAAGGGTCACAAAGTCATTTTTGATAACCATGCATACAAGATTTTTGAAATAAATTCTGACGATGTCAAATTTGTAGGGCATATAGTCAATAATGTCTACATGGTAGACTTGAATGAAAATTCAGCATCAAATTTGTGCTTGTCTACCAACCTAGATAATAATGCTTTTAATTGGCATAGGAGGTTAGGCCATGCTAGTTCCAGTACCCTCAATAAACTAGTTAAGCATGATCTAGTTAGAGGCTTACCCAAAATCAAATTCAAAGAAAATTCAAAAATATGTGATGCATGTGCATTGGGCCAACAAACGAGAAAATCTTTTAAACTCAGATATGAACCACTGTCTTCCAGGCCACTAGAATTTTTGCACATGGATCTTTTTGGACCCTCTAGAACTCAGAGTTTTAATGGCAAATGTTTTAGATATGTCATTGTGGATGATTATACCAGATTTGCATGGATATTTTTCTTAGCCCATAAGAATGATGCATTTGATGAATTCAAATTTTTCTTTAACAAGATAAAGCAAGAGGGTAAGAACAAAACCTGCATAATCCAAACTGATCATGGGGGGGAATTTAAAAATTCAATGTTTTCAGATTTTTGTGATAGTGAGGGACTGACTCATAAATTTTCTTCTCCCAAGACACCAAAGCAAAATGGAATAGTGGAGAGAAGAAACATGATGATTGTGGAGATGGCAAGAACAATGCTCATTGAAAGCCAACTACCATGAAGATTTTGGGCAGAAGCTGCTAACACTGCTTGTTATACAATTAACAGAGCTATGGTAAGACCCATTAACAAGAAAACCCCATATGAGCTTCTGAAAGGTAAGAAACCAGACTTTGTTACTTCAGAATTTTTGGTTCTAAGTGTTTCATTCATAATAATAATAAAAATGACCTAGGCAAATTTGAAGCCAAGAGTAGCCCAGGAATTTTTCTAGGATATTCTAAAGTATCTAGGGCTTACCGGGTCTTTAACATTACTGATCAAACAGTAGAGGAGTCCCCTCATGTCATATATGATGAAACATTCAACTCTATTAACATGAATGATGATGACAGGAAATCAAAGGATGATGGAGAATTTTTTGAGGAAAAACTGAATGAGGAACCTCAGGAACCTGCTGCTCAAAATGATCCTGTTTAGGGTGAGTCAACCGAGCAAGGTGATTCATCCACCAACATCAGATTTTTGAAAGATCACCCTGCACAAAACATAATAGGAAATCTTCATGATCCCCCTAGGACCAGGTCCTTTCATAGAGAAGTTAATAATGAAGATCTAATAACACTTGTGTCCCAAATTGAACCCAAAACCATAGAAGAGGCCTTAAATGATGAATCTTAGATAAATGCCATGAATGAAGAATTGGGTCAATTTGAAAGGAATAAAGTCTGGAACCTAGTTCCTAGACCCGAAAATGTGTCTATCATATGAACTAAATGGGTCTTTAGGAATAAAATAAATGAAGATGGAATAATTTCTAGAAATAAAGTCAGATTGGTAGCCAAAGGCTACTATCAGGAATTTGAGGTGGACTTTGATGAATCCTATGCACCAGTTGCTAGGATGGAAGCAATTAGAATATTGTTAGCATTTGCATGCTCAAATAACATTAAACTTCATCAAATGGACGTAAAAAGTGCATTCTTAAATGGTTTCATAAAAGAGGAAGTTTATGTTGAATAACCCCCAAGATTTGAATTATCTATGCTACCTAACCATGTCTTCAGGTTAAATAAAGCCATGTATGGATTGAAGCAGGCCCCTCGGGCCTGGTATGATAGGCTAACTGAATTTTTGATCAGCAAAGGTTACAGTCGAGGTAAGGTGGACCAAACTCTTTTTATGAAAAATCTGAATAACCTCATCATAGTTCAAGTATACGTAGATGATATCATTTTTGGCTCGACATGCACTAAGCTATGTGATGAGTTTGCAAACTTAATGTCAAATGAATTTGAAATGAGCTTGGTTGGAGAACTGAAATACTTTCTTGGCTTACAGGTTCAACAAATGAAGGATGGCTACTTCATAAATCAGACAATGTATTCATTGAAAATCCTAAAGAGATTTGGCATGGACAAGATGAAGCATATAGCCACTCCAATGGGCTCAAACGCCTCCTTAGATGCTGATGAGTTAGGTAAAGAAGTAGATGCAAAATTATATCGAGGTATGATTGGCACCTTACTATATTTAACTGCCTCTAGACCTGATATTCAATTCAGTGTGTGCATGTGTGCCAGATTTCAGTCTAGGCCCACCGAATTACATCTTGCTGCTATCAAAAGGATATTTAGATATATTGCAGGCACACATAATTTAGGTCTCTGGTTTCCTGCTGCATACACATTAGACTTAATTTCATACACTGATGAAGACTACGCTGGCTACAAATTAGATAGGAAGAGCACAAGTGGGTTTTGTCAATTCTTAGGTGGGTGTTTAGTTTCTTTGGCCTCCAAGAAATAGCATTATGTCGTCCTCTCCACAATAGAGGCAGAGTATGTTGCTGCAGGGAGTTGTGACATGCTAGCCATCTGGATAAAACACCAGCTCAAGGACTACAATGTAGACCTTGGTTGCACACCTATATATTGTGATAATACTAGTGCAATAAACCTGTCTAAGAACCCTGTACTGCATTCACGAACCAAACATATAGAAATCAGGCATCACTTCATAAGAGATGAAGTCTCTAAGGGTAACTTTGAATTAATCCATGTAGGCATAGCAAATCAAATTACAGATATATTCACTAAGCCCTTAGATAATGAGAAGTTCTCTACCTTGAGGAGAGAGTTGGGCCTTGTTGTGTGCCTTGCATATGTTTTTGATGATAACTAAACTTTATGTATGCTTGCATATGCTTTTGTTGATAACTCATGATATTTGCTATGCTTGCATGTCTTTCATAATATGAGCTTCTATGCTCTTGATGTTCAAATATGGTCGAGATTGTAAATGGTTTAAATGTTGCATATACATGTTGCATGGATAGATTGTAAAGTGTTTGCGATCTAGCTCATGCTCTGATTGAACCTTGAGAAGAATGATCAAACTGTTCAATGTGATTTACATGCATTTCTTTCATGTATTTTGAGGCTCATACATGTTATCCAAATGCATGACTATAGCAAGTTGTTTTTGAATGCATGGAAATAAGATGTTTTTGGTTGAGAAAACTTGGGTTGTCAAAGAGGCTTCAAAACCTTTTATGAATGAACAAAGTCTTTTGTGCAACTCATGATGTATTAACTTTGACTATTTGGAATTGTAGGATCAAACCTCATGGTGGTCGCTTGGAAGGTAAAACAAAAGTGTGGATAAGCACCTTGCTATCTACAATCTAAAACAGGTGGATATGTCATGTCTAATTTGTCAAGAACCATTGGTAAGATTCATGTTCTCTCATACCATCGACCTCACCATGTGCATTTTGTTGGATATATGCTGTTTTGATGATGTCTAACCATGACTCATTTGTGAGTCTTAATTGCTCTTGATGATGCCTCCATGTATAAGTTTCAGGCCAAGTTGCAAATGCACAGAAATCAAGACAAATTGATTGCACAAAAATTGAGGCAAGAAGCTGCACAAAAATCAAAGTAGCAGCAAGCATATTATGTGCATCGACCTCATAAGGCATGCCAAGCCAATCTGCACCGACCTCATGGAGAAGAGCACATGTTCGACGAAATGCCTCACTGAGCGGGTTCCAAAGCCATTTTTAACAAATCTGCACTATTTTATGAATTGGATCCAGAGAACATAAATAGGAACTGCATATGCCAAAATTCACATCTTTTGAGGTCTGGAAAGGTATCTTTGCTCAATCAACTTTCCTGTCATCATTGGCTTACTATTTCAGCCCTTTTGGTCAATGGAAAAGTAAGTTACCTTATCTAGGAATTGTCCCTTTCCTGGTACACACCTTTTTGCCTCCACCCAATCAAAAGCTCTGTCACTGAGATTACACAGGACAAAGGGATGTCCTTGACTGTCCTACCTGCAGAAAAAGGAGATGCTACATATCCTTCTTGAGAGGCTCCTCTCACATATTTTCTTGTCAACCAAAGTAAGAAAATGCAAGAAATCCTTCTGCTACCTCCCTGGCCAATCAGAGGCTGCCAAGACAAAAGCTCCTTAAAGACTAAATATAGTTTATGAAGAGCCAATCACATGCAACCTGAAGTCTTCTTCTAGAAGGACTGCTCGCGGCTATAAAAAGGGAAGACCTTGTGCATGAAGATGTGAGCTACTGCATGAATTGAAGTTGGGTCTTTCAAGAAGAAGCAGAGCGTGGAAAAGAAAAGGGAGAGAAGAAATAAAGGAGAGATGAGTGCCTGCTAACACCTCCCTTATTACCTACAGTGCCTTGCATCTGCAGCCATGGCACCTACATCATTTTTCAATTTTTCCCTTGTTGCTTTTCTTCATTTCAGATCAACTTGCCTGTGGGGCTTGTCCCCGTGTGTGGTGAGGATTTCATCCTCGTGAGGAGTTTGCTCCTCGTGTGTGTGTGTGTGTGTGTGGTTACACTTCTTTTGGCCAAAGAGTGGAAGCCTCTCCTAGTTGGGAGAGGGGTGGACGTAGGTTTGTCCTGGGACAACCAAACCACCTTAAAACCTTGTGCCATAGTGTGATGCTCTCCTTCCATCTCTCCTATCTCCATTCACAGGGTTCCTAAGATCTTCATCCTATCATTCTGCTGCGTAACCCACTGCTTCCAGATAAGTTATGTGGTTCGTTTTGGTTCATCGTTGTTAATCTTGAAACATATTTAAAAGTGCTATTCGTATATACATGTATCTATTCACCCCCCCTCTAGATCCTCTCTTTACCATCCAACACATTTCACGTAGTTTCTCTTAATGTACTTCATTCATGGCTTTTAAGGTTCACAATGTGCTTAAGAATTTCACATAAGTCTTGGTAGAAATCGGCTTGAAAAAATGATCATTCATTGAAATGGTTGCATGGCTTGATAGCCTAATAGATTTACTTGAATGCATGGTTTTTCATTCCAATCCTTAATTGTGTGAAATTGAGTAGCATACATCTTGATGGTCTGAGAATGTAATTCATGCATTTTCCACATGAAGCATTTTGGCTTGAATGTGATTTGCAAATAAAGGTTCTTTTGTGAATGAAGGTTTCATGGTTATTTTGCAAAGCTTTGAATGCTTTCTATGCATACTCTTCATGGAGCTCGGTTACATGATGCACTCATATTAGACAATTGTATTGTTATATGAACTTGATTTCTTGATGTGGATAAACATGTTTTCCAAAGTATTTTTATGCACCTTGAACATGGATTTTAATGTATGTGCCTTCATGCATTTTTATGCACCTTAATGTATGGTTACAAGTTGCTCACACCTTGTTCATATTCATGATTTATGATCTTAATCCTATGTTGTGATTATTGAATGTTCAAAATGCTTTCATGCACCTTGATCATGCATTTTTCATGAGCACACATCATGTAGATTTAACTTGTCAAAATGGGCTTTCAAGTATACACCTCATGTAATCTAATTAAGGGGCTAAAAGCTTACAACTCTGCATGTTCTGAACTTCAGTCGATCGACCCTTACATTTTGGTCGACCAAAATATCCAGCAACTACTGGAAATGTGTCTGTAGAAGTTAGGTCGACCGACCCCAACTTCCGATCGACCGATTGCGGTGAAAACTTTAAAACGAGGATCTGAAACCCATCTAAACCCAATCCATTTGTGCCCTACTTTTACCCATTTGTCGCTAGGGTTATTATACATATCTTAAAGGGGTTTTCTAAGGGTTTTATGAAGGATTTATGGGTCTTCTCATGTCTCTTATAAATACTCTCATGTGACCTACGAATTTTGTGAGAACCCCATTTTGTGCTAACTCTTTCTATCTTGTAGGAGAAGAAAAGGGGGGAAAGGAGGAAGGAGCTCTTGTGGAGTGGATTTGATCTGTATCCAGACATCTCCGGGACTCGTGGAAGAAGAAGAAAAGGAGTGGATCGACAAGCGGAGCAAGAGGACGTTCACATCGTTATCATCCGACTGGAGCTTCGAGCACCGCTATCTATTCGTCTTGGAAATAAAGTGAAAAATACTTCACATTCTATTTCTGCTTATTTGTGATGGCTATCATGTGTTGTATTGTGGTTTGAGCATGACTTAGATATTTATGTTTATTTTTTAAACCTGAAAATACACTGTGTGTGTGTGACCGTCTGCGTACGGTTGTGGATTTATAGTGCAGCAGTTGTTGCAGCTTGTGTGTATGTGTGTTGGGGCATGTCCTCGTGTGTGTATAGAGCGTCATCTCCGTGTTGGGTACCGATTTGGTAAGGGGTGGACGTAGGGAGCCCGTCGTGATCCCGAACCATCTTAAAAATCACTGTGCACTGTGGTTTGGCTTGTGCGATTCTGTGGTTTGCATGTTATATCCGCTTGTGTGATCATGTGAGATTGGAGAGATTGAGAGAATTTAGTTATCTTGTTTAGCTAATATCTTCAATATCATTAATATTATTAATTTCGCTACGTAGTGTTTTAATTTGCCATCTAGTGTGGGGGACAATTCAACCCCCTTTCTTGTCCGCTCGCCTACTCTTGGACCAACAATTGGTATCAGAGCAAGGCTAAGATCTAACGATCTTCAGGGAGATCCCTCGGTGAGCTTTTTATAAGTGTCTTCTCCTCCTCCTTATTTTAATGGTTCAAATTTTAATGAATGGCTTGGGCACATGAGTAGTTATGTTAAAACCATTGATCCCAAACTCTTGGATTTAGTTAAGCATGATTCAAATTGGTTGCCTAGTGATGAGTCTAAGTGGACTGTCGAACATGTGAAGAGATACAAAGAAAACTCTAAGCTTTTACATAATTTTAGGAGTTCAATTGATCTTCACAAATTTCCATTTGTTTCCTCATGCAGGACGGCTAGGGAGATATTGAAATGCTTGATCGAGAACTACAAAGGAAAGAATGATAGTGAGTGCTTGATGACCGACAAGCAAGATACAACAAGCAAGGAAAGCTCCGAGCTAGACTCGGAAGGTGAGGAAATCTCTTTTGAAGAGCTTATGGATTTGTATGATGAATTGCTTAAAAAATACACGAAGGTTAAATCTAAAAATAAAAAGCTTGAAAAGAAACCTAAACATGCCTTCCATGATAATGCTTCTTGTGATAAGTGTTCTGAAATTGAAGAACTGAAAAAGGAAAATAGTGCAATGTTGATTCAGATCTCATTACTTGATGGTAGTTTTAAAAATCTTAAAAAATCCTTTCATGAAATTTCTTCATGTGATAAATGCTTAGAAATCAAAACTGAAAATGAGTCCCTATTGATTGATATCAAAAAGTATGAAGAAACCATTTCATGTATGAGAGAAGAGAATGAGAAATTGAAACATCTAAATACAACCATGTCTAAAAAAATACTTATTTTTGAAAAGGGAAAAAGTTTGGTTGTTGATGAATGTGAAAAATTGCATGTGTTAGAACAAGAGCTTGAAAGTTATAAAACTGCAAACAGAGTATTGAATGAATACGTTATTTGCAGTGAACAAGAAATAACTAGCTATGAATTGCATATTACATCACTTGAGAAAGAAATTATTGACTTGAATGCATCTTTGTCTAAGTTTGTGAATGGGAAAGATAATCTAGATAAAATCTTGGGGACTAAGGTCTATTTTCAAAGAGAGGGGCTAGGTTATAATCCCGTGAACAAAAAGAATTTTAAAAATAAAGTTTATACATCATTTGTGCACAATTCAAACATAGCCAGCACATCAAATAGGTCTCCAAATCAATCTGCTCCTCAAACAATAAAGAGATCAAATCAAAATATGAAAAAGAAACAAAACATGCATCAAAAGGCTAAAAATGTTATTGGTGTCACGGTAAATGCCAAGAAAAATCAAGTTGCACACACACATGCATCCACAAAGAAAATCTCATATTTTTTTTGTTGTAAAATTGGCCATATGATGCATGATTATTTTGTCATGAAATCTGATGAATTAGATGCAAGCAAGAAAATAAATGGTTTCACAAAGTCAAGAAAATTTACAAACACAAAAAGAGCTTTTGAAAACTCTCATGCTTATGCAAGAAAATTTCATGATGTTCATAAGAAGAACACTCAATGTTTTTACTGTGGATAATTTGTTCATGTGATGCATAATTATATTCGTATGAAAAATAAAAATTCTTATGCTCATGAAAAAGGACCATATGGAAGAGTTGCCCCATTGCATTGCTACTATTATGGGAAATATGGTCATTTGTTGAAATCTTATTTTCAAAAGAAAAATGACAACCATCATGTCAAGAAGAAGAAAATTTTTCATGTTGAAAATAAAAACACTTTTGTTAAATAACAGAACTTGAATGCTTATACGTATAAGAAAACTGTGAAGACTTTTGGATGTTGTCATTACTATGGTGAACTTGGGCATACCATACATGATTGTGCCTTAATGAATTTTGATGATATACATGCCCAAAAATTGTGAAGAGCACCCACTAGAGGTGCAACTAACCATCCAGGACCCAAGAAGGTTTGAGTACCCAAAATTGTTGAATGAGAACTTTGGTGTAGGGATATCTTGAGGCCAAGTGGAAGGCGTAGAAAATAATAGTTGCTCAAGGCACAGGTTTTGAAAATAAATTTCTGAGTTCTTTTTGGAAAATTGAAATTTATTTGATTGAAAATCCATCTTAAAGATCATGATAAAACTATTTTTTCTTAAGAGTTTGCATTGCATCTATCTATTCATCATTACATGACTACATGGTATGTTAAATGGTGATTTGAGGAAGGGCAGGTCATTCCTGTCTGAAATCTATCACCATGTGTCAGAATGTGCCTCCGCCTGGTACCATGAGTCAATTGTTCATATAGGTCAGAGGTTGCATGATTTTCAGAAATATCAATTGTGAAATTTATGCACATAGAAATGGGGGGTTTATTTTTGAATGAATGATTTGGAATTGTAAAATCTAACTCATCTCTGTGAAAATGCATCTCATGCAAATTGCTATACCTGAATTGATCATGATGTTGTTCAATGATCTTAGGATCAACCATTGTGCTTAACAACTAGACTGTAAATCTCTGAAATCATTGCAGTAACTTGTGGCACTTTGTGATTTTGTTCTCATGATAGGTATTGATTCTGAAAACTTGAACTACTATTCATCTATTCTGCTGTGATGAACTTGTCAAATGTTTGAATGGATTGAATATGCATCTATTGTTTGTGCATGAGCCTTCCTTCTAAAAAGTCATTAAAAAATCTGTTTGACTTATGGATGATATTCTAAACTTTTGAAATGTTATTGAAAATCTATTTTTGAATAGTTTCTGAAAACAAATGAGTTGCATTAAATGTTTCAAGTCTATTTTTGCACCCTAACTTATAAAGCTCATGTCATGAAAAATACTTGTTGTTCATCATTTGAATCTGAATGCTTTCTTGTGCAATCTATCATATTGTTCTGAAAATCGAGTATTTGCATTTTATTTTTGCATCATGTATTGCATTCTCATGTCGTTATAGGATTGCATGCATTGGAGTTCATGCATTACGTGCATTTAGTTCATTCAAATGAAAAACTAAAAATTCACATTTTGCACCCATGTTAAATTTTGCAATGTATTTAGAACTTTCAAATAAAATCTAAAATTTTGTATCACATTGTATTTTGCATTGCATACTACATGTTTTCCCATTGTGTGCTTGCATGTTATTATATGATATTCACCCCGTCTTTGGAACTTCTAAGACTTCATACTCCTTGCTAAATAATGTTGCATATGAGTAATCACTGGTGTGTTTCATGCCACACACTTAGGGAGAGTAAATATGTGATTAGTGCATCTATTTAGGGGGAGCTGCATCGTTATGTGTCTTGAAATTTTTGATATACATGCTGAATCAAATTCATACACTTCATGCACAAAATATGAAAGTGAGTGTTAAAGATAAGGATATAATTTCTTTTCAACACTCTAGAGATATTAAACTTGCTGCATGTATGTTGAATAGGCAGTTGAGGAAAAAGTTACCTGCCTATTTTTGTAGAAAGAATCTGAAATGAAAGGTAGAGCAATGATTAGTCTCACTGAGTAAATTGGGTACATGTCCCCTGAGGCGTGATGTGGTTCATTTCAGAAAGGTGTTGTACTATAGTATCTCTACTCAAAATGAAGTGAAATAGTCAATATTCTGAGTAATCGGAGAGTCTGACATGAGCTCCATGTGTCTACTCGCATAAAAAGGAATATTTGAACTTGATCACTCTTGAAAAATTCTGATTATCATTGTGAAAATTTTTGAATTGAGAAATTTTAAAAATCTCATTGTGGCAGAGCGTAGCCTCTAATACGATGTTTTCTTAAAATGATGTGCAGTCTATATAATCTCTCATTGTGTTGATCTGAAAATCTGAATATCCATATTACTACAATCTACTTTCATGTTATTCACTCATACACTTGGTAATTTGATTTAATATGTATTATGAAAATTGAATGACTGCATTGACTTATGCTTGATCTTCCTATATGATTTCACATCTCTTAGGTGTTTCACATGAGCATCCTAGTTGTCATGACTCTCATGCACTTTTCTTATACTTACTCTCTTCTTAAATAAGTAAGGGGGAGCTATGTTGCATGTATATATACATATATGCTTGGTTGCATTGTGTGCATCTCATATGTTATCATTTGTTTACATCTTGCTTCATGTATTTCAAAAGAAAACTAAAAATCTAAAAATCTAAAAATCTAAAAATCTGAAAATCAAATAAAATCATTTGATGTGTTAAAGACATTTCATGAAACATCTTGTTATGAGCTTTTATTGATTCATGAATCTGTCATGTTGAAATTTGAACTTCATTGCCATCCTCCCACTTTTTGATTATGTCAAAGGGGGAGAAAGTATTTTGATCTGTGATCTCTATCTCTATGTCATAAAGTTTGTCATCATCAAAAATGAGGAGATTGTTGTGTGCCTTGCATATATTTTTGATGATAACTAAACTTTATGTATGCTTGCATATACTTTTTTTGATCACTCATGATATTTGCTATGCTTGCATGTGTTTCATAATTGTGCTTTTATGCTCTTGATGTTCAAATATGGTCGAGATTGTAAATGGTTTAAATGTTGCATATACATGTTGCATGGATATATTGTAAAGTGTTTGCAATCTAGCTCATGCTTTGATTGAACCTTGAGAAGAATGATCAAATTGTTTAATGTGATTTACATGCATTTCTTTCATGCATTTTGAGGCTCATACATGTTATCTAAATGCATGACTATAGCAAGTTGTTTTTGAATGCATGGAAATAAGAAGATGTTTTTGATTGAGAAAACTTGGGTTGTCAAAGAGGCTTCAAAACTTTTTATGAATGAACAAAGTCTTTTGTGTAACTCATGATGTATTAACTTTGACAATTTAGAATTGTAGGATCAAACCTTATGGTGGTCGCTTGGAAGGTAAAACAAAATGATGAGTAGTGATAGGCGGATCTAGAGGGGAGGGATGAATAGATCAGCCCCTTCTTTGCAGAAATAACAACTAGATAAAAACTAAAGAACAGAAAGCCACAAACAGACACAAGTTGGTGAGCTAAATGCACAAACTATGATTAGGAGCGTTCCTACACAAGCATCTAGCGTCAACGCAAGATAGAAAATAAACTGTTGTGTAGTGGACAGCGGATCTAGAGGGGAGGGGTGAACAGATCAGCCCCACTTTTCGCAATGTGGCCCTCTAAACAGTTAGTTAAAATGAATTGCAGCGGAATAGAAACTAGCTTCCAAGAATGCTATGATTCACTTAGCAAGATAAGCAAGATATATAATAATTCGATCCTAAGCATGCATCTAGAACGAATCAATCACATAAGCAAACCACACTAGACAGGATTTTTAAGGTGGTTCGGACTGAATCCTCAGCCCTACGTCCACCCCTCACCAAAACCCGGTGAGGCTTCACTTGTGCAGCGCACCAAACCGCAAATCGGAAACCACCGATTGCCTTCCTACTCACCACCTGGTAGGGACGTCAATCGCAAATTGGAACACCCTCCAATTGCCTTCCTACTAACCACCGGTAGGGATGAATCACACTTTCAATGTTTAACAATAATGAAAATGAAACAAATGTGAAGGAACTAAAACAAGAGATTGAGTTATGAGTGAAAATGAATTGGCCCTTGTATGGAATGTTGATCAGCAACAAGGCTCCTCTTAGCTTCAACTCAATTTTCTTGATTCACCCTTGATTGGATGAATGTTCTTCACGGAGTACTGTTCACGTGAACAGTACCTCTTCCTTCAATTCTTCTCTCTTGATCTTCTCTTTGAATTTCTTTGAATGAATGAAGGAGATGATGAAGCTACCTTGAACCTTGATTGCTTCTTTAGCTTCTAGGAGTTTGAATGCTTGAAATATCACCTTGGATGAGCTTGAAAGAGCTTGAATGGATGAAGATGATTTCCCTTGAAGAACTTGAATCAAATCGGCTTCCTTGGATCACTTTGATAGCCTTGCTTTGATGTAATCTTCCTTGAAGATTGCTGGCTTTGATTTGAGCTTGATTCCCCTTTGATTGGATGAAGAACACCTTCACGAACTACTGTTCACGTGAACAGTAGCTCGTCTCCAAGCTCTCTTGCAACCTCCCTTGCAGCCACCCTTGTAACCCCTTTAAGCATTAGGGTTTCCAACCCTCTTGTATTGGTTTTATAGACCTTGAATGGTCCTTGGACAAGCCTTAGACCAGATCCACAATTTGTGGGTGATTAGATGACTTTAGGATTAAACAAATCAAGGTTGAATGGCCCTTTTCGAAGTTGGAAACAAAGTCAAAATTGAAGGCTCGGGGCTGGCGGTCGACCTACAGCTTCTGGCGGTCGACCGCCACTGTGAAACACTATAGACGGATGATCCCTGAGACTAGCGGTCGACCGCTACTGGCTGGCGGTCGACCGCCAGCTGAAACCCTGTAGACTGGCCATCCCTGGCTGGGGCAGTCGACCGCCCCTGTGCTGGCGGTCGACTGCCAGCTGGGCAGAGCCCGGTTCACCCCGGTTCGGTCTGTTGGCCGCACCAGCTCCGTCGCTTGAGTCCGTTAGCCGCCCATTCATATTTGTGGCATCGACCTTGATTGTCTTGAAGTTTTATTATTGAGTCTTCAAGCAGGTCGATCCGCGTGCGAGGGCGCAACATTGAGCTTTCATGTGCATATCTGTCATAAACATAACAGAACATATGTCAGTCATATAAGAGTGAAAAACAACAATGACGAATAGAGTTTAGCCATTATCAAAACCAAGAATATCACAGAACACATATGACCATAGAATGATGTCGAATGACCCAAGTGACCATATGAAAACTCAAATAACCACAGGGGCACAACATAAACCATGGAGAGATAAGATTTTAAGGTGGTTCGGTCTCTATCCAGAGACATACGTCCACCCCTCACACAACTTGGTGAGGCTTCACTAGTGCAAATGCACTACCGTTGTTTCACAGCTTCCAACAGAGAGACAAATTCTCTCAACTCCGTTGCCAAATAGCTTGAGGGTACACAACCCAAAACCCACAGACCGGTGAACACACCGTCTATCTTCCTACACGTAGGTAGGGAGCAGTGTAAGAGTATTTGTTTTTGAGGAAAACAAAACTGAAAAGAGTAACCAGATAGAGTATGGCTATGGAGTTCTATGGGAGAAAAAAACTCTTGTCTGGGTGAGAGTTGGACGAAGCCTGGGTTCTCTAAAAAGAGTAACCAGACAGAGTATGGCTATGGAGTTCTATGGAAGAAAAAAACTCTTGTCTGGGTGAGAGTTGGACGAAGCCTGGGTTCTCCTTTTCTTCATTCTGGGTCTTCACCACGAACGTGAGAGGAGTGGTAGACCAGCTTCACAGCTCTCTAAGGCACCTGATGTTGCTGTCTTCCTTGCCGTGAGAACTCCTGAAGGTGAATAAGATGATCTGATGTGTTGCAGTCACACTAGCGGCAGGAGGAAGGCGATATCTCCCCAGAAGGCTTCTTCATTGCCCTTGCTCTCCTTCCCTTGTTTCTCTTCTTCTTCTATTCTGCTAGCCCCTGCAGAGAACTGGAGCCCTCTCTATCTTTTTCTTCAAGTTATCTCCCACCTTATCTACTTGCGGAGAACCATGCGTAGGACGTCGCACTCCTCATTCCCCTTTTGCTTCAACGGCTTCTTGTCCTTTTCTCCGTGCGCACCATATTCATGGATAGGTAGGGAACCAAATTTGCAAAGGGGACCCACTCCTAGAAGATTCTTCTGACATTTGATCAGTTCCTCTGAAAAGGTGGGCTTCCATAAGCTTTTTCAAGTGCGGTTGGATCCTCCACGATCGGTTGCGGATCTTGAAAAGCGGACGCTTCCGATTTCAGATCCGTTCTGGGCGAGCTTGAAGGTGTCGACACTTTCAGACAAGGTGTCGGCACATCTCGTAAAAATCTTGAAGAAATATGGCTTCCAAGCAAAACAGGTCGACACTTCGATGGTCATGTGTCGACACGTGAGCCACACTAGCGTGCGGCTCGAGCCTCCATGTTGAGGCTTCACTTGGAAGTGTCGGGGCATGTGCGCCAGACAGAGATGAATTCCGTTGCGCTGAACCGAAGGTGTCGACACTCTTTTCACAGGGTGTCGACACATGGTGCCAAATAGAACCCAAATAGAAACGGCTCAAAGATAAATTTCTTCTAGACGTGTCGACACGTTGTAGGAGGTGTCGACATTCTGCTCACGCCAGAGCTCAAACAGAAGCGGCTCAATGACAAGTCTCTTCTTAGCATGTCGACACGTCCATGTGATAGGTGAACACTTTGAGAGTACATCACCTGTACTTGTCCAGACAAGAAGTTAAACAATACAGTTAGTCATACCATAAAGATTTAACAATGGATTATGGTTTGTTATCATCAAAATCAGGGGACACAATATTCTCCCTCTTTTTGATGATGACAACCATGAGTCATTGTTTACAAATATTCATATGGCATTTAAGGCATTCCGTTAGACAGAAAACTTTTCATTCACAAGGACAAGGAGTTTCATACAAGTTCATTGATCAATCAAAAAGTTTCCATTGATAAACCAAACCAAAGAAGTTTTTCCAAAAAAAAAGGTTTCATATACATTTATCAAAAACTATGCATGACCTAACTAGATGCCTGAATCTATATGCCTAATGCTATATGAAAGGATCACAGCATGCTTTCTGCTTCAGTAGGCTTCCTTCTTCAGCAGGCTTCCAAGCTTGTAGTAGACTTGGCTTGTCTCCCCCTTTGGCATTAGCAAGGAGGGGTGAAGGAGGTGGTTGTTGTGGTGGAGGCATGGAGCTTGAGCTTCCTAGAAATTGAAGTTTCTGGGCCTCGGAGAATTGTTGTTGCAGTTGCAGAACAGCTGTAGCTAGAGAATCAACCTTCTGAGTGAGTTGCTCATCTCTTTGTTTCACGAACTAGTGTAGAGCTTTGATGTTATCATTGATTGCATCGAGTCACTCATGCAGCATTTCACATATGTATTCTGTCTGTGCTTTCTGTTGGGTCCCTTTTGGTGAGACATAAGAGGATGTAGCTTCAGTGGGACGAGGACACCATTCATCACCTGTGTCTTCCAAAATAGGTTGAAGCTGAGCTTTGTGAAGACAAATTAGTTCAAGAATTTCTGTTCCAACCTTATCCAATTTGTTGTAAACAACATTCATCTTTGCTTCAGCTTTGGTGGAGCTATTCACCATTATTGTTGTGTCGGTATGGACTTGTTCTACAAGCTTTGTGGAGGCATCAAGGAGCTTGTTAGTGTCAAGATGAATTTTTCCTTTCAGCCTAATTGATTCATCAATAACCCGTGCAGAAGTGGCATGAACAGCTGATTCTAGATTATTTGTGACTCTTAAAATTTTTGTAGTCTCAGTAGTAACCTTTTCTCTGATTGTAGCAGAGTCAACAGCCAATCTTTGTTCAATTCTATTTGAAGTATCAATAAGTGTTGCATATTTAAGATTTATATTGCTTTGATCTTCTCGGATGTCATAGGCATGCATAAGCATTTCTGAAGTCTTTTCTTGTGTTTCAATATGAACCTCTCTTAGTCTTTTCATTATTGTCCCTGCTTTTTCACAAACATGTATCAGGGAGTTCATAAAGGCACACTGTTTACCATCAGACTTGTGTTTGTCTCTGACAAACTTCTCCCATCCGTTGTTCTGAATTTGTTCACCGTGAACAAACTTTATGTCCAGTCTTTCAACTTTCATGTCAAGTTGCATAATGGAGGAATTGACATTGGCAAACTGAGCTGTTAGAAATCTGATTAGGGTAGGGTGAATACCCATCAGACCTTCAGTGGCTGCATATTGAGGTCCTCTTGATGATGAGGCTTCGGTATGAAATTCAGGAGGTGCCTCTTCTTCAGTATGAACTGTAGGGTCAGATGGAGGAGTTTAAGGTGGAAGAGTCCCAAATGGTATTATGGGACCAAAATATGTATCCTCTGGTACATCCTGCTACTGTTGATGCTGTTCAAAGTGTGTTTCCATATGAAACTATTCTTCATATTGTTCTTCTACAGCTTGCTAAGCTTGTACTGGCTAGTATGCCTGCTGTTGCTGCGCAGGTGCAACTGGAGGTTTAGTCTGGCGACCAGGCAAGTCCCTTACAACTTTGTCTCCTTTCTTCTTGAAGTGCATGTACTTCTTAATGAACCTCATGTAGTTGACATTACTTTGAGGGGTCTCTTTCATCTTTTCATTTTCCAGAGAAATTCTAACTCTCTGAAATATTGATGTCAAGTGTGCAGCATAGGGTAGACTTCTCCTATGCCCTATATAACTTCCCATGATCTGAAGCATTATCTCTGGAAGATAGATCTGTAAATTATTGAACATGCAAAAGAAAATGAATCTTTGGGTTTCTATAATTTGACTCCTGCCACCCCCTTGTGGGGTAATCATAGTGGTGCACATGTGGTGCAGTAGTCTCTGCAATGGGGGAAACCTGTTGGTGTCAAAATGTTTCACTAGAAGTTGGGTTTCATCCTCAGGGTTGCTGGGCTTTCCTGTCAATATGGTGTATGCAGCAAACAAATCAATTTTGAATTCAGATTCTAATAACCCAACCCGGGGTATACGTAAAGCTTTCTGAAGAAGCTTTGTAGACAATTTAATCTGCACTCCCTTAACTTTAGTCCTGAGGGCCTTTTGGTTCTCATCATAAACTAAGTTCTTATAGAACTATTGGACCAGGAAGGGATAGTATACTCTATGTGCAGACAGAAATCTCTTCCAGCTTTGAAATTCTATGAGGGGAAGTAACTCGGGAAAATTGTCGAGCATCTTGTAGTCATTGAAATCCACATACCTTGGAAACAATATTCTCGCAGTATCACTTTCCTCTTCCCTGGTGTCTGGAGTAGTACTTGGCTGAGGAGGAGTTGGTTGTGCTTTTTCTTTCCCTTTTTCAGCTGCCGACAGGCGTTTCCTCTTGGCCGGTTGCCCATGTGACTGTCCTTCATCAGCCATCGTATCCCTGGTCGGAGTTGCTTTCCTCTTTTTCGCTATAGCTGCAGGTGGTCTATCATGAATGAGCTTAGAGCGACCTTCTTTTCTTGTCTCCCCTGCTATAGGAGGTTGAGCAGGAGCCTTCTTTGATGTTGCCGCATCCTTCTTCTTATCGCGGGTGACCGGAGGAGTCATGGTTGAGCGGAGAGAGAGAGAATAGAAGGAAGTTAGGGTTGCTAGAGGGTCGCAGTAGAGAAGGGGAGCTAGCTGGAGTGATAGGATCCACTTGCAGAGGGAGACGGAGGAAGGTGTCGACCTCCGCGGTAGAGAAGTGCAGACGCGCTGGAGAAAGGGGTTTGCGAGAGAAAGTATTAGAAATGGTAAAGTAAAAAGCATAATATTCACCGGCCAGTTAAAAAGGTAAAGTTGAGATTTTAAAAGAACACCCTTTAGGTAAGAAATTGTTTAAATACCCTTATTTTTATTTTTAAACGATTTAAGCCCTATAAGCTCAATTTTGAAGAATAAAAGATTAAGAAAAACCATTTTTGCAACATATAAAAAGATTAAAATATTTAAAAGAAGTCAAAGGGGCCTATTAATCTTACTCATTAAGTTCATTAGACAAGATTGGGGAAAAATTAATCAAGTATTGAGAATAAACAAAATACCCTTTATTTTTTGAAGTAAGACCTAGAGGCAGTCCCATTTTTTTATTATTATTAATTAGACAGTCTGATACAGCATTCACTTTTTGACACAAGGAAACACATTGTTCAGACGCCAGAGTCCCTGGTTACTCAGTGTAGCTTATCTTTCTGTTCTCTTTTGATCAGAGATAGCAGTCTTCATCATGAGTAGATTTACTGCATTTCATTGATGCATGATCTAATTTCTTTGAAGATGATGCCATTGCTCTGAAATTATTGCAATATTATTTTTGGAGGCGTATTCTCTAGATGGCTTCAATTTAGGTGACTTGTTTAAGGACAATACAAGCCAACATTTCTTTTACCAACGAAGCCCTTTTACAATTAACTTTCAGACTCTTAGGCTGGTTATTATCAAAAACTTGATGAATGTTTTAACCCTATTATGAGTGTAAGGTTGGTGCAACTTAACACAATTATCAACCAAATTGAAGGTTATAAACATTAAACCATTTCTTTAACAAAGGTAGAAAAAAAATTAGCCAAGGTTGTATGAAAAAATTAAAACTTTCTCAACTCCCTCTAAATTAATGACTGGTGACTAAGCAATGGTTCAGAAGCAAAAGATGTGATGAAGAAATGAAGAAGGCAATGATAAGGAAGGGTGAGTAGATAGAATGACTCTCCATTGGATCACACACCCTTGAGTGGCTGAGCAACAGTGTCGACACGTCCAATGAAGGTGTCGACCTGCAATGACTGAGCGACAGTGTCGACACTTCTTATGTGCATTGACCTTCATTCAAATGTGCATAGACCTTCTAATGCACCAAGCATATGTGCATCGACCTTCATTCAAATGTGCATCGACCTTCTAATGCACCAAGCATATGTGCATCGACCTTTATTCAAATGTGCATCGACCTTCATTAAGATGTGCATCAACCTTCATTCAAATGTGCATCGACCTTCATGAAGGTGTCGGCCTACTGATGGAGAACAGAAGCCTATACTTTGAGCATTTCAATGCATGTGGCGGCACATCACCAGAGTGTGTCGACCTGTTCAATAACCTTTTCTCAGACAGTGTCTCTGATTCTTATCCTTCTTTGATTGCTTCAGCTCTGAAACACTTCTGTCAATTTCTGATACCAGTGCCTCTGACTTTCTAATTTCAGTCAGTCACCCAAAAATTTTACCTTCTTGCTGCCAGTGAGAAGTGCTTTATTTTATGCTAAAGCTTTAAACATGCTCATGCACTAAAGATAAACTATGCAGATCTTAAAATGCAATTCTGACTCATGGTATTTGGCGGAGGTCAGTCCTCACACATGGGGAGAGTTTCCAGACAGGCGTAACCTATCTTTCCATAACTCGACATTTGAGATACCATAAAGTCAAAAGATGATATGTAATGTAAAACAATCAAAATGCACACAAGATCCCCCTTAATGTGACCATCATTCATGAAACAATTCATTCAAACAATAGACCATTTCAAGACAAATCAGATATATTAACAACCAACATAGCAATGACAAGTATTTTAAGTAAAAAAAATTACAAGAGCTCAAACCTGAGATGATTGAGGTCTGCATAGACCTAGCTCTCTCCTTAAGGTTGAAAACCTATCATTGCTTAAAAGTTTTGTAAAAATATCTGTAATCTGATTTTCTAAGTCAATAAAATGAAGCTCAAAATGATTTTTAAGGACTTCATCCCTAATGAAATGATGCCTAATCTCTATATGCTTAGTCCTAGAGTGCAGGACTGGATTTTTTACAAGGTTTATAGCACTTGTGTTATCACACAAAATAGGAACACATCCAAGATCTATTAGATAGTCTTGGAGTTGGTGTTTGATCCACAGCACTTGGGTGCCACAACTCCCTACAGTAACATATTATGCCTCTGTAGTGGAGAGGGCAACCGAGTGCTATTTCTTGGAGGCCCAAGAAACCAAACACCCACTCAAAAATTGGTAATAGCCACTAGTACTCTTGCAATCCAGTTTGCATCCTGCATAGTCTGCATCTGAATATGAAATGAGTGAAAGCTCACAAGATGCAGGATACCATAATTTTAGATCTTGAGTGCCAGCAAAATATCTAAAGATACGTTTGAGAGCAGTCAAGTGGGACTCTCTAGGAGTAGATTGAAATCTAGCACAAAGATAAACACTAAACTGAATGTCTGGTCTAGATGCAGTTAAATAGAGTAATGAACCGATCATACCTCTATACTTCTTTGCATCCACAAGTGTACCTTGTTCATCTGCATCCAGTGAAGTGGCAATCCCCATTGGAGTTCCTAATGGTTTGCAGTTGGTCAGATCAAATCTTTTTAGCAACTCTTTCACATATTTGGTTTGATTAATGAAACAGCCTTTATTGCTTTGATTTATCTGCAAGCCAAGAAAGAATTGAAGCTCACCCATAAGACTCATTTCAAACTCATTAGTCATGCGTTTAGCAAAATTCTCACACATTTGAGATTTTGTGGACCCAAACACTATATCATCTACATAAATCTGAACCAACAAGATGTCCTTACCTTGTCTCTTAGTGAATAGTGTCTGGTCTACATTACCTCTTGTGTAGCCTTGTTCGGTGAGGAATGAGCTTAGTTTATCATACCAAGCTCTGGGTGCCTGCTTCAGGCCATATAGAGCCATGTCTGATTTATAAACATAGTCTTTAAAATGTGAACATTCAAAACCAGGGGGTTGCTCTACATATACTTCTTCTTTTATTAAGCCATTCAACAAGGCACTCTTTACATCCATTTGCAGCAGTTTGATTTTATGAGAATATGCAAATGCAAGCAAAATTCTAATGGCCTCTAATCTGGATACATGGGTAAAAGACTCTTCGAAATCTATGCCAAACTCTTGATTATATTCCTGAGCCACTGATCTGGCTTTATTTCTAATAATCCTATCATCTTCACTAAGTTTGTTCCTGAAGACCCATTTAGTACCTATGATAGATTTCTCTTGGGGCCTAGGAACTAGATGCCACACATTGTTTCTTTCAAACTGGTTTAATTCATCATGCATGGAATTTATCCAGTTTTCATCTTTTAGAGCTGAAGAGGCGGAATCTCGCGCTGGGTCCTGAGCGGGCTGTGGATCACCAGAAGATGAATCTGCAAGAGAAGGGAAACGTATCAGAGGGCCCAGGGGATCTCCCTGGGGGAAAACCCTCCGATGGCTAAGTCAGTAGAGCGATGGTGGAAGCGATAATGAGGGGAGGAGAGAGCTGATGCGCGAGAATCCTCTCCACCAAGGGTGAAGCGAATCGTGCCCAGGAGCTTAGGGTATGTGAATGGCTAGTTCATCTTACCATCTTCCGGAGGGTCTCCCTTACTTAAATAGTGCATCACCTTTTAAGAGTCCGGTGAGCTGAGGGCTTCCCGGCGGGAGTTACGTCTTCATCGGGGGCTTTCATGGCCGGATTGTGGGGGCGTTATCCCCTTGGAGTTCGGCAGCTCCCATGACTCTCCCGCTGTCGGAGGACTCTGAACGGCCGCACCTGCAGGTAATCAAGCGGTCTCACCGAGCTACGGGGATGCTAGCTCGTGTCCGAGCGATAGGCATGGCCCGGCGAAGGTGGGGTCGGATAGGTCGGCTGGAGCCTCTTTCTCTCGGTCGGAGAGTGGGCTTTAGACCGGACCTTCCATCCGACCTGACCGTTGTCTCGGGCCCTCCGAGCCTAGAAGGCCGCCGGGGAGAGTTGGTTCCTCGAGTCTTTATTTATTAGACTTTTCTTCCCCGAGTGGGCCTGGTGGGCTATCACTCGGGTGGGCTCGCCTAGTTGGACCGCGTGGGTCTTGTTGGGCTGCCTTGGTGGTGGGCTGCGGAAATCCCCCTCTCCACTTGTCCCCCTTCTACTCCCGAGCCAAGGAGGCTCGGATGAGTAGTTTTTCGAGGCTTTGGACCGACGTGGCTCAGGTGGGTGGAATTCTGTTGGCGTTATGTAGCCGCTTATAGTGGTTGCCGAGGCCCGTAATGATAATCCTGACGGATTTGAAACGAAGGGGCCCCCCTTTTTCTCGGAGCACGGAACGGTGCGCCGCCACCCTCAGGGGTTTATAGGGGGCGCTGTTCATCGTTCTAGGCTTCCATGGTTTTAGGCTTTCCTTGCTTCTTGATGCGCCGTGAGAGCACAGCGGAGACGCGGAGCCTTGCGGCGGCGTTTGAAGAGTTGGCGAGGATAACCGCGGAGGCGGTTCGGCAGCTTCCTTCTCCCCCGGAGTCTTCAAGCTCGTACGAGGGGTCTTCTCCCGATCCGATGGCGGATCAGAGTCCGGAACTTGTGCCCGTGAGGCGCGATCCCGTCCCCAACTGTAGCGAGTTGGGAGAAGCGGAGGTGCGGAGGCTGGAGCATCGTTTCCGTCTGCCTCTCCGCTATAGCTTTGCTACCGCCACTCCGTACGAGACGAGTCTGGACGACCGCAATGGGCACATTTGCACCTTCCTCTTGGCCTGGAAGAGTGGATTTCAGCTTCCTTTCGATCCTTACGTGCTGCAGCTGCTCACTTTTTTCCGGTTGGCGCCTATCCAGTTGGTGGCCAACTCCTATCTTCTTCTTTCGGCGTTCGGGATTTTGTGCCACCAGCGCGGCATCTTCCCGTCTCTGGACCTTTTCCACTTCTTCTTCGAGTTGAAGGTGCATCCATCGGCGGGAAAAGGTTTTTACTTCATCCAGGCGCGGAGGAATAGGAACTGCATTTCGCTTGCGGCGAAGGACTCCTCGCACAAGGGGTGGAAGACTCAGTTCTTCTGGGTGAAGGCGATGGCGACGGACGAGATCTGGAGATGCCGGACCTCGCCCAATTTTCACCCGAATCTGCCCCCTCGCCAGGAGGAGTTTCCTCCCCACGTGGAGCAGCAGGCTGCCCGTCTGTTGGAGAATCGCCAATCGACCGAGGAGCTGGTGACGCCGGAGAACATCGAACGGTGTCTTCTCTCGCGATTGACGGCGTCAGGTACAGTTCTTTGAGGTTCTTCTTCTGGGGTGGTAACCCTTTTTTCCTCCTCCTGACCGGGGCTTCTTCTTATTGCAGACGTGAGGCGGGAGCCTCTAGAGGAGGCGGCCGAGGTCATCGATCTGGGAGAGGACTAGGCAGCCGACGAGCCTGATGTCTCGGTGGGTCGCGCTTATGCCCGAGATAAGGGCAAGGGGGCGGCCCCCGAGGGGACTTCTCGGTCGACCGGCCTGAAGCGCAAGGATCCCCTGGTGGGGAAACTGCGGGAGGCCACGAAGGCCAGGAAGAGGGCCAGGAAAGCCGGTCTTCCTACCGCCGTCGGGGGCGACTCTGGCTCGACGGCGCTCCCCTCTCGGGGGTAGGATGGGGCCGACCCCTCTGGGCTAGCTCTCCCATCTACCGAGCGAGAGGGGGCCGAAGAGACCAGGGGCCCCGCAGAGGGAGGTGATGGGTCGGCTCTCCCCTCTGTAGGGACAGAAGGGGCCGATGCCGGCGTGGCCGGCGCTGGGACCGAGAGTTCGGTCGGTGCAGATGGGGGTGTGTCGCAACCCCACGTGCCGGCAGTTTCTGGTGCCGTTGATCCCGCGGCGCCGGTCGAGGGTGGGGGTTCGCCTGAGGAGGCGTTGCAACCCCAACCGACCATGGTGCGCGGGGCGGTTAGTTCTGCTGCCACAAAAGGGCCTTCTGACGGGGCGCCCAGGGTGGAGCGGTCCCCTTTGCCGGAAGCTCTGGTCAGTCTTGGCGGGTGATCTGTACCGGATCTGCCGGTCGATCGCCGATAGGACGAGGGGCGGAGAAAAGCGCAGCACTCCTGCCGGGGTCCTTGACATCCTGATGGAGGGCGGCCTTGTTATAGCTCGGACAGCGGCCGTGATGGCAGAGGCGCACGCCCTGACGGAGGCGGAGCGGTCGACGCTCGCCTGGACCCTCGGTGGATGCGAGAGGAAACTAGCTCGGCTCGAGGGGGAGCACGAGGGGCTCCGACGGGAGTTCCTTGCTCTCAGGGAGTTGGTGCGGTCGAGCCGACGGGAGGCCGAGGTACTGGCCGAGCAGCTGACAAGGGCCCGAGAATCGCTCGAGAGGAAGAGCAAGCGTCTAGAAGACGAGCGTCAACGTCACATCGAGCTGGATGGCCTCTGGGAGCTTGAGCGTGGCGAGCTGCACGACCGGGCGGAGGACGCGGAGCGCCTTCACGCCGAGGCCGAGGCGGACCGAGCCCGGGCAGAGGGTCGGATGACCGAGGCCGAGCGGAAGATGACCGAGCTGGAGGAGCGTCTGGCGAGAGCGGAAGAGCGTGCGGTCGAGGCGGAGCGGGCTCGGGACGGGCAGGTCGAGGCGGAGGCGATCGAGCGTTATAAAGGCTCGGAAGCTTACTCGGCCGACCTGATTGCAGCCGCCCTACCCTACTACGAGGTAGCTCTCCGCCGGGGTGCTCGAAAGGGGTTCAAGCAGGGCTATCGCTGAGCGATGAACTATGCTAATGAGCACCTGGCCGGAGGTGACTTTCCTTACGGCCAGCGTTATGACTCGGACGAGTCAGATTCCAGCTCCTCATCTTCAGCCGGGGAAGAACCAGGGGAATCGCCTTCAGCGGGGTCACCGGCTCCGGAGGCCTCGGGAGGGCTCGCGACCGGGACAGTTCTCGCACAGGCGAGGTCAGTGTCCGGGCCGGCCGTCGCCGAGGGTACCGGGGGTGACGCGTCCCCTACTGCGATTCCCGAGCTTCAAAGTGGGCCCGAGGCCTGATGTAACTTTATTTTGCCCCTTCCCCTTTTTGTCCGTCTTCCTCGTTGTAAGAGACTTTTATGGGAGGCAATAAATAACTTACTTTATTTGATCGCTATCTTTGCTGTGATTTGGTTGGCGTATCGTGGCAGTTGGAAAGTGCCGATATTTTTTGCGCCGTTTTCGCATGTCGATTCGGGAGACTTCTGGCAGGCGTCCTTCCGTATTACCATGCTTTGAAAGGCGAGGTGCTTCGCGAATCCCGCTAGGGCGGGGGGCAGGGATTTCGAGGTGACCTTCCAGGGAGGTCCTGTGGCGTGTTTTCGAGGGGGGAGTCTTTTAAGGTGCGTGGCCTCCCTTGGCCTATAAAAAGGACCGAAGGGTGCTCCTTCTCTCCTAACACTTAGGACTTTCGCCGGCGGTCTGCTCTTATTCCCTCGTCTTCGCTTTGCGTTGCGCCACCGCGATCGGAACATGGAGGACCCTTCAGAAGGTGATGCTGCAGACGACGGGGAGCAGCCGGTTCCAGATGTCCTGGAATATCGGTCGAGTCCCAGGGTCGCCGCGCGTGCACGAGACGGGTCAGACGGTCGCCGCGCGGATCGGGAGAGGGCTTCGACGTGCGGGGGCACGCCGTTTTCCTCCTCTTGGCTCCGGCGAGGCTTCCGGGCGGACGCCGAGATGGAGGGCGGATGGGGGAGTTAGGGATGCCGGCCGCCATTCCCCTCCGTAGGAGGGGAGGAGGCGGCTCCAGTCCCTTCCTTACCCCCGTGCGCTGCCTCTTTCTCTCTCTTTTATTCTTCATTTCTTTCACTCTTCGGGGGCTGCTTGCTTTCTGTTCGCCTCCAAAGAGTTGGCAGTTTGGAAGAAAGGGGACCTTCACGGCGTGCCCTTTTTCCAGGTTGTTGCCAACTTGGAAGGTAGCCTTCCTTGTGTGAAAGGTGGCCTTCTCCTTGCCGTCCCTCTGTCACCTTTGTCACGGACCACCCGAGCCAACTGGGTCGACCATCTCTTGTCCGAGCCAGCTTCCACGCGAGGCAGAGTCAGTGGCTGGATGCGAGAAGGTCAAGACCGGGTCGATCGGGCGATGGCCATTTGCTGCGGTGCCAGATGGATTTTCACTTTTTCTTATGTAATGTATTGGCAGTTGCCTTTCTGATGTACCAACAGTTATCTTGAATGAATGCGAAAGATAAGGGGGGTTTATTTTACCCAATTTGTTGATACAGTATTCAGAAATAAAATCTGCGTAGTGTGGTTGCGTTCCATGTCCGGGGAATGGGTTCCCCTTCCATTGTGGCTAACCTGTACGCACCTTTCCCGAGCATCTCGATCACTCGGTAGGGGCCTGCCCAGTTGGGGGATAGCTTGCCCGCCGCCTCTAGTGGTCGAGAGGCTTCTGCCTTCCTGAGGACGAAGTCCCCTGGTCGGAATTGTCTGCCTCGGACCCTGGCGTTGTAGTACCGAGTGAGGCGGCGCTGGTACTCCGTAGCTCAGACGTTCGCGATCTCTCGGAGTTCGTCTGCCAGGTCGAGGTTCTCGAGCAGCTTCTGCTCGTTTGCCTCGAGCACAAAGCTGATCACTCGGAGAGACGGATTGGCGATTTCCAATGGAACGACGGCTTCGGTGCCATATACCAGTTGAAAAGGGGTCTCACCGGTTGCCGTTCTGGGGGTCGTTCGGTGCGACCATAGTACGCTAGGCAGTTCCTCGAGCCAGCTACCCTTAGCCTTGCCGAGTCTGGTTTTTATGCCTTTCAAGATTGTCTTGTTGGCATTTTCAACCAGCCCGTTGGCCTGAGGGTGGGCGACCGAAGTGAAGTGGTTGCGGATATTTAGGTCGGCGCACCTATCTCGGAAGTATCGAGAGTCGAATTGCCGCCCGTTATCGCTCACTATCACTCGGGGGACGCCGAAGCGACAAATGATCGATTTCCATACGAAACCCCAGACGACTGTCTCGGTGATCCTCGCTGTTGCTTCAGCCTCGATCCACTTGGTGAAGTAGTCGATGGCGACGATGATGAACTTCTTCTGGGATTGAGCCGTTGGGAACGGCCCAAGGATGTCGACCCCCCACCGAGTGAAAGGGTAGGGCTCGGTAAGGGTGACAAGTTCCGTGGCCGGCTGGTGGACCAAATGGTCGAACCGCTGGCAATGGTCGCAATGTTGTACGTAAGCCGTGCAGTCGCGCTGGAGGGTCGGCCACCAGTATCCTTGCCTTAGCAGGATTCTGGCCAGCGACCGACCTCCTGAATGTGCTCCGCACAGGCCTCGATGAATCTCCTCAATAGCTTGACTTGCTTCGTCGGGGCCGAGGCACTTTAGAAGGGGCCCGGAGAACGATCTTCGGTAAAGGGCGCTGTCGAGGATGACGAAGCGCCGAGCTTGGTACTTCATCCGGCGGGCTTCTCGAGAGTCGGAGGGTTCCTGGGAGTCTCGTAGCCAGGAGAGGTAGGGGGAGCGCCAGTCGTCGGGAGTGGCCGAGTCAATGGCGAGGAGCTCCGAGTCTATGCTCGGGCGCTCTAGCTCTTCTAGGAGGACCGATCGCGTACCTTCCGGGTCTAGGGAGGAGGCCAGTCGGGAGAGGGCGTCCGCCCGAGAGTTTTGCTCCCGAGCTATTCGGACTACCTCGAACTCCATGAACTGCTGGGCCAGGCTCCGGACCAACTGGAGGTATTTGATCATAGGTGCCTCCCGAGCTTCGTACTCGCCGCTGACCTGGCTTGCGACCAGCTGGGAGTCGGTGTGGATCCTGACTCGCTCAGCCCCCAACCGTCGGGCCATGCGGGCCCCCGAGATAAGGGCCTCGTACTCGGAAGCATTGTTGGATGCCGGAAAGTTGAACTTTAGGGCGTACTGCAACTCTATTCCTTCGGGGGACCTTAGGAGGATCCCTGCGCCGCTACCGACTGAGTTGGACGATCCATCGACGAACAGCTCCCAGGTTGGCCCGGTTGCTGTCGGAGGCCTATCCTCGACCGGAACGGTGCTCTCGGCGATGAAGTCGGCGAGCGCTTGCCCCTTGATAGCTGATCGTGGCCGATACGAGATGTCGTATGCCCTGAGCATGATGGCCCATTTGACGAGTCGCCCCGAGGCCTCGGGGTGGGCCAGAATCTTCTTCAGTGGCTCGTCGGTTAGCACGGTGATGGGATGCCCCTGGAAGTAGGGTCGGAGGCGCTTTGCGGAGGTAACCAACGCTAGCATGAGTTTCTCGGTTGCGGGGTACCTCCGCTCGGCCTCGCCGAGCACCTTGCTGGTGTAGTAGACCGGCCTCTCGACTCCCGAGTCATTCCTGACTAGGACCGAGCTGACCGTTGATGGCGTCGCCGAGAGATAGAGTAGCAAAACCTCGCCTGCAACGGGCTTGGAAAGCACCGGGGGTGAAGCTAGGAGCTCTTTGAGCTCGGCGAACGCTGTCTGGCATTCCCCGTCCCATACGAACGTAGCAGACGCTATTTTAGGCCCCCTCATTAGCTTGAAGAAGGGCAAGCATCGTTCGGCCGCACGGGACAGGAAACGACTGAGAGCGGCAACACGCCCCGTCAGACACTGGACGTCTTTGATGCACGTGGGCGGGCGCATGTCCAGGATGGCCTGGACCTTGTCAGGGTTTGCTTCGATCCCCCGCTGAGTGACCAGGAAACCCAGGAACTTCTCGGATCTTACTCCAAAGGCACACTTGGCGGGGTTGAGCTTCATGCTGTACTTCATGAGGGTGCCGAAAGTCTCGGCCAGGTCGGTGAGGTGGTCTTGGACCCTCGGGGTCTTGACAAGCATGTCGTCGATGTAGGCCTCGACGTTCTGACCTAACTGTCCCTCGAACATATGGTTGACCAGTCGCTGGTATGTGGCTCTAGCATTCTTCAATCCGAAAGGCATCCGGGTGTAGCAGTACACGCCGTAGTCGGTGATGAAGGCGGTCTTCTCGACATCTTCAGGGCTCATTCGGATCTGATGATAACCCGAATAGGCATCCAGGAAACTGAGTATCTCGTTGCCCGAGGTTGAGTCAACCAGTTGGTCGATGCTCGGCAGCAGATAGCAGTCCTTGGGGGTGGCCTTGTTCAGATCGGTGAAGTCTACGCACATTCGCCACTTGCCGGTGGTCTTCTGCACCAGGACGACGTTGGCTAGCCACGTTGGGTACAGGACCGGTCTGAAAAGACCAGTCTCTTGTCCCTTGGTGACCTGCGCCTTGATGATCGCCTGTTTCTCGGGCGCATGCTTCCTCCTCCGCTGCTGTACGGGCCTCACGGTGGCGTCGAGGTTAAGCTTGTGCATCACAGTTTCCTCTGGTATACTAGGGAGTTGATCGTCGGACCAAGCGAAGACCCGGACGTACCCAGAAAGAAACTCCTTGTATTGCTGCTGTTCCTTCGGTGGTAGGTCGGAACCGATCCTCACTCCAAGGGCCGGGTCGTCATACAGGAATACCGTTAATAATTTGCCACCGGGCTCGGCGGTTATGGTTTTTCCTTCGACTCTCCTGGGGCCCTTATCCTTCCCGTCCGGCCTTGAGGCTTCCACCGAGATATTGTAGCACCTTCTAGCCGTAGCCTGGTTACCTCGGACTTCCCCCAACCCGTTTTTGGTGGGAAACTTCATTTTTTGGTGATAGGTAGATGATACGGCCTTTATTCGGCTGAGAATTTTTCGGCCGAAAATGGCGTTGTACGCTATCATACCTTTAATCACTATGAAGTCCACTATGACCGTAACGGTTTTGGGTGGGGTGCCGATAGTGACCGGCAGGCTTAGGGCTCCCTCGGGGTAGGTGGCCAGGCCATTAAACCCGCACAGGGGTGTTCGGATCGGGCGGAGCTTGGATGGGTCTTCCCCCATCTTGAGAAAACAGTCATAAGATAATACATCGGGGGCGCTCCCATTATCAACCAAAATCCTATCGACATTACAGTGATTTATCATGGCCGAGATAACGAGGGCATCGTCATGCGGGGTGCTCAGCCCTTCCAGGTCTTGGTCGGAGAAGACTATGACCTGGGGCTCCATAGGCGGGCCTTTGGGGGGCTCTAAGGCTCGGCTGGCCCGCTCGGCATGACGTTTCCTTCCTCGGCTGGTGTCGCCTCCCGATGCCGCTCCGCCGGAGATGACGTTGATGTGGACCCCTCGGGGGGCGTTGTCGATCTCCTTTGCGGCGTCTAGATCTTCTTTGTGCCCGGTTGTGAACCGGGCTAGATGCCCCAGACGGATGAGGCGCTCGATCTCGTCCTGGAGCTGATGGCAATCTCCGGTGTGGTGCCCGTGGTCGCCGTGGAACAGGCAATGCCTGTCCCGCTTGCGGTTCTTCGACCTCATAGGCTCGGGCTGGCGGAGAAGTCCCGAGTCTTTGATGTCTTCATAGATCTCGTAGACTGGTGCGGTCAAAGGGGTATACCGCTCGTACTTTCTCTTGCGCTCTCCTTCTCGATCGCGCTTCTTGCTCGAGCCAGGGTTTGGCTCGGAGGTCCACTTTTTGTCCCCCTCCCGACCCGAGCCGGTTGTGTCTCGGCAGGCGCTGAGTACTTCTTCGCACTCGGCGTGGCGCAGTGCCAGAGTCACTAGCTCGGCAAGGGTCGAGGGAGGGTGGAGGATAAGCTCGCGGCGGAGATTCTCGTCCCGGGTGCCCCCGGTCAGTGCGGTTGTGGCTGAGGCCACATCCAGGTGGGGGATCCTAAGGGCTTCCGATTTAAATCGGTGGACGTAAGTCCGGAGCCTCTCCCCTTACACCTGTTTGAGAGCCAGGAGCCCCGCTACCGACCTTGGCGGGGCGCTACCGGCGAAGCTCTCCTTGAAAATTCGCCCGAACTGCCTGAAGTCTCGGATGGACCCCGGGGCGAGGGCTCGGAACCATGCCTGAGCGCCCTGGACCAGGGTGGCCGCGAAGGCTCGGCATTTGATGGGATCTGGCGTTCCATGCAGGGTCACCAGGGCGTCGAAGCTGTCGTAGTGGTCGGCCGGGTCGCCCTGGCCGTCGTAGAGCTTGAAGGTTGGGATGGAGGCTCTAGGAGAGACCTCTGCCTTCAAGATGTACTCGGAGAAAGGGGATTTCTCCTCGTCCTCCGGGAAAGAGGTCTTCTGCTGGGCGCGAAGGGCGCGCTCTTGCTCTGCGAACCGTCTTTCAAAATCTCGTAGCCGGAGAGACAGCTCCGGATGTGGCCGTGCCGTGGGGCTGGGGGGGGCGTCATGGCGATCTCCCGGAGCACTGGTGCCCGGGTGCGGCGGCTTCGCCCCATGCTTCCCTTTCCTCGGCGTGGAGGAAGCCTCTTGCTCCGCAGGCGGAGCTTGCGAGGGTCCTCCGACGTCGTTGCGGAGGAGCTGTCGGCCGCGGAGGGTGAAGCGGCCTCCGGCGGTGTGCTGCGTTGCACTCCTTCGAGGGGGACTTCCTGACGGGGCGCGGGACCTTGCGTCTCGGGCCGCCTGGGCCCTCATGAGCTCTACGAGGACGTCCATCTTCTCGTTGAGGGCTTGGAAGGCGTTGGCGCCACCGTCGAGGGGTGTCCCTGTCTCCGCCGGGGGGGTGGTGGCCTGTTGGCGGGGACGCTGGCATTGGAGGGGGGGCTCTGCGAGACCCTAGGGGGGACGCCTCCTGCTGCCACAGCCTTACCTGCCCCGCCGGCGGATCTCCTCCCTGAGCTTTTTCTCACCATCTTGACTCTTCGTGCGTTTCCCACAGACGGCGCCAGATGAAGAGGCGGAATCTCGCGCTGGGTCCTGAGCGGGCTGTGGATCACCAGAAGATGAATCTGCAAGAGAAGGGAAACGTATCAGAGGGCCCAGGGGATCTCCCTGGGGGAAAACCCTCCGATGGCTAAGTCAGTAGAGCGATGGTGGAAGCGATAATGAGGGGAGGAGAGAGCTGATGCGCGAGAATCCTCTCCACCAAGGGTGAAGCGAATCGTGCCCAGGAGCTTAGGGTATGTGAATGGCTAGTTCATCTTACCATCTTCCGGAGGGTCTCCCTTACTTAAATAGTGCATCGCCTTTTAAGAGTCCGGTGAGCTGAGGGCTTCCCGGCGGGAGTTACGTCTTCATCGGGGGCTTTCATGGCCGGATCGTGGGGGCGTTATCCCCTTGGAGTTCGACAGCTCCCATGACTCTCCCGCTGCCGGAGGACTCTGAACGGCCGCACCTGCAGGTAATCAAGCGGTCTCACCGAGCTACGGGGATGCTAGCTCGTGTCCGAGCGATAGGCATGGCCCGACGAAGGTGGGGTCGGATAGGTCGGCTGGAGCCTCTTTCTCTCGGTCGGAGAGTGGGCTTTAGACCGGACCTTCCATCCGACCTGACCGTTGTCTCGGGCCCTCCGAGCCTAGAAGGCCGCCGGGGAGAGTTGGTTCCTCGAGTCTTTATTTATTGGGCTTTTCTTCCCCGAGTGGGCCTGGTGGGCTATCACTCGGGTGGGCTCGCCTAGTTGGACCACGTGGGTCTTTTTGGGCTGCCTTGGTGGTGGGCTGCGGAAATCCCCCTCTCCAAGAGCCTCTACAATATTTTTAGGTTCAGTTTGAGACACGAGTGCTAATTGTTCAATTTCATCCATAATTCTAAAATGAGACCTAGTTTTAGTTGGGTCAAGTAGATTACCCATAATATTTTCTAAAGGATGGTCTTTAAGCACTCTTATTTCAGTCTGAGGGTTACCTCCATCTGCATCAGTGACCTGAGCATTGCTTGACTCTCCTTGGTCTTCATTTCCTTGTGTCTCCTCATGTGGAAGTTCTTCTTTTCCTTTTCCGTTTAGAAATTCCCCATCATCATCTTTCCTGCAAAAATTATCATGATTAGTCTCATCAAAAGTAATGTGAGGTGACTCTTCCACACATAGAGCCTTAAGATTATAAACTCTATAAGCTCTAGACCTATCTGAATATCCAAGAAATATGCCTTCTTCACTCTTGGGCTCAAACTTGTCTAAAACTCTTTTATCATTATTATGAACAAAACACTTTGAGCCAAATACTTTCATGTGAGAGAGAGATGGCTTTTTACCTTTGAGTAACTCATAAGGAGTCGTTCTAGTGAATGGTCTTACCATTGAGCGGTTGATGATATAACAAGCAGTGTTTACCGCTTCTACCCAAAATCTCCTTGGTAGTTACTTTTCAGCAAGTATTGTGCGTGCCATCTCTATGAGAGTTCTGTTCCTCCTCTCGACCACCCCATTTTATTCAGGGGTTCTTGGTGATAAAAACCTATGATTTATTCCTTCAGTCCTGCAAAGATTATCAAAATCAGCATTGTCGAATTCACCACCATGGTCTGAAAGTATGTTAGAAATTTTAAACTTACTATCATGTTTTACTTGAAGAGTGCCTGAAACCCATCAAATGCGTCATTTTTATGTGCAATGTAAAACACCTATGTGAATCTAGTAAAGTCATCTAATAAAATATAGCCATATCTTTTACCACTTAAGCTAGTTGTTTTGGTTGGACCAAACAAGTCCATGTGAATTAGTTCAAGTGGTTTGGATGATAAGCTTTCAATTTTACTTTTAAATGACTTCCTAGTTTGTTTTCCTTGTGCACATGCATCACAAATTTTAGAGTTCAGTTTGAATTTAATTTCAGGCAATCCTTTAACAATAGAATACTTCACCAATTTATGAAGTGCATTATAGCTAGCATGACCTAGTCTAGGATGCCACAAGCATGCTAATTCAGATTTAGGTGCAGCAAGACAAAGATTTATGTGAGTAGACTCATCTAGATCAATCATATACACATTGTTGACTCTTTTACCAAAAAACTTGATTTCTTTTGAATTAGGGTGCAAGATCCTACATTCATTAGAGTCAAACACTACAGTGTGACCATTATCACAAAGTTGACTTATGCTTAACAAATTATACTCCAAGCCATCAATAAGCAAGACATTTTCAATGGAGTTGGAGGGATTCTTATCAACTTTACTTGTACCAATGATCTTTCCCTTGTTGTTCCCTCCAAACGTGACATGTCCAACTTCCTTTTCTACCAAGAGACAGAATTTGGTTCTGTCTCTAGTCATGTGTCTTGAGCAGCCACTATCAAGATACCATCGATTGTGCTCAGCTGCAAGACACTCCTGCACAAGGAATCAAGTGACAATGTTTGGAACCCAAGGACAATTGGGTCCCAATAATTTCTTCATCGCAGTAAAATAGGACAACATGGGTTTTGGAATCCAAACTTTCTTAGTATTCATGCTTTCCTTGCTTGGTTGGATTTTATGGTTCCTCTTTACATTGTTTACATTCCTTTTCTCTCTTTTAACCTCTTGAGCTTTTGAGGTTTTATGGATGTTAAAAGAGGATTGATTCTTGGTCCATTTGTTCTAATGATTGGGTTTATAGTGGTAGAAGTTGTTATAGTTCATAGGGTACTGTTGTTGGCTTGGCTTGTGGAAGTATGGCTCATAACTACCCCTATTTTATGTAGGTGTCGACCTGTATGAGGTGAAGTGTCAACCTCTCCCCTGTTATGACCATCTATAACGGTCTCTATTTTCTGGATGTGTCGACCTCCTGTCATGAAAGTGTCAACCTGTCTCTCGTTCTACCCATTTATAACGGTCTCTGGATGAGAGACGTGTCGGGTGCATACCTAGGGATTTGACGGGTGGTTGACCATGAGGGTATCGACATGTCCTTAGGGTAGTGCCGACATGTGCCATTGTTGAAATTTTTTCTACCCTCGGGATGTGCAGACCTGGACTTGGGTTGATGTCGGCCAGCTTCGTGTTGTTGGTGAGCCTTTTTGGGGTTTTCAGGGTTGTTCTTTATAGGCTCTGATGCGGGACGGACACACGAACTTGGGACTCTAGCTCGCAACTCGTCCCTAAGCGAGGGAAACACGGGATCATGCACGGTTGAGGAACCAGCAGTGAGTCTCGAGTATTCGGCTCTTCCGCGTGTACTCGGATTGAGTCACGGGATGGGTCACTCACTCACTCTCGCAGCGGTGATAACAATATATCGGGCTAGAAACCTATCACATGCAGCGGCATATACAAATCAATACGAGTAAAGCAAATGCCGAGTGAAGGAGCGGACACGATACCTCCACGCTCCAGGGGTGGGGAAGACGATCCCGGCCAAGTATGGTAACTCCCTGTACAATGGTTAAAACTAAATTACAGCAGTGAATTATATTACCTACTCCATGTAGGGAGGTAGAGGGATACAAGTGGGGCCCGGGAGGACCGATCTTGGGTTGACGGGCAGCACTTTGATCCGCTTCGGCGGTGCCGTCCGGAAGAAGCTTGTTGCGGGTGGTGGGGCCCACGTGCGGTTCAGACCTCCGAACTGGGCAAGGTGGGTCCGACTGTGCTAAGTACTATTGGAGGGACGCTCCCCTACAAGGCGGTCGGGCTGGAACACCGGGAGGAGGCCGGGCGGCTCCGGTCGCATAGTGTGCAACTTGCTGTCCACAGATCTGAACTTCTGTTTCAGACTTGCGCGACCCGACGAACTCTACTCCTGCAATAAATGTCGACGTCAGATCGACGAGAGATTTGCGCCGTTGGAAATCTCTTTCAGAGAGCTTCGACCAAGGACTGTGGTAGGAATTTTGATGGCTCTGGATTTTTCGTGGTGGATTTATGAACAGACTGACTGACTGACTCAGAAAACACAGGACAGAAATTGATTTTCCTGAGAACAGGCATTGACCGTGACTAAGACTTCAGATCTAGGTGTTGGGCTCTTCATAAAAGTTGGAGAGGGGAAAATAAGGAAGACATGGATATTTTTTGTGGATTTTCTAGATGAGGTTTGGTTGGGGAAACGGATTTTATAACACTGGTGGGTCGGATCTGGACTGCACAGGACAGAACAGAATTTTACCTGAGTTTCAATTTTCCAGAGGGGAAAAAGAACTCCTAAATTCATGGAAAAATTATTGGAGATGGGCTTTGGTGGTCAGAACACCTAGTCCAAAATTGGACTCAATCAGAAAAGGGGAAGGGGGTCGAACAGAGGAAGAACTAGGTTGCTGTGACACAGGACAGGACATAGACAGATCTGGAGGGCTGGGAATAACGAAATGGGAAAAATAGAAAACGAAGGGTAGAAATTGGGAAACTTTTTTTGGGAGAGGGTATTTGCGTTGGGAACCTACCCTCAAAATTTGGGCTCCAAAAGATCTATGGATTCAGAGCTAAAAATTGGACAAGGGGGCTCTATCCTGATTTGGACAGAACTCCGGCGGCAAGGCGGTGGCGGCGCGATGGCGGCTCGATGACGGCGACGGTGGCAGTGATGAGCTTCTCACTCAGGAAGGGGGTAGAGGGGAGACTTCACACCTCAGAAGAAGGCATAAATCCATCTGTAAGAGGGAGAGAGGAGAGAGGAAGAGGGAGCACCCTTCATTGCTTCAAGCAATTTCTGAAAATTCTCATCATTAATTCTACTAAAATGAGAAATACATGCTATTTGTATGAAATACAAAATGACCTAAACTAACCTCAGATCTAAGTTAGGGGAGGGGTATACAAGGGATAGAACTAATTAATTCTCCCATGTGGTTTGGAACAAAATAAACAACCAATTTAAGGGGGGTGCCCCCTTGACTTAAGGGGTGGCATCTTGGACATTTTTTAACACTTGTCCCCCTTGAATGGTCAATCCATCTAGAAGCCACCTAGGACCTTTGACCAGCCCCACATGGACCCCAAGGTGCCACTTGGACCAATGAGGAAGGGGTGGAGGGTCTTGCAGGGCCTACATGGACTTTTACACAAAAACCCAAAGATCTTTAAGGAATGACAAATTGGCTTATAAAGCCTTACAATTGCAAACCTACTTTCCCAAGGATATAAATGCAAACTAAAAGGACACAAATGTAAACAAAATGTGGGCAGTCTTGCTCTGATATCCCTATCAATTCTCCCCGGGTGGCAAGTACTTGACCCCATCGAGTAAGGGTGCGGCTGCTCGTGACACCGGTAGATCCGTCATTGTACTAGGAAGCGCGGAGTACGCTCCACGCCAAGTATTCGACACCTGCTCATCCTGTATAGATTCGATATGCTCACGCTACTGGAGAATGAGGCTAGAGGTGGACACTCCGGGGTGGGGTCACTCTCAAAAGAGGGAGGCAGCTCAAAAACTCACTAGGAAGGACCGATGGGTCCCTATCTGTGACTAGATCCGATATGGTGAGGTAGAGCCGATCCCAAAGTCTGACAAGTCTCGCACTCGAAAGGGACTAACAACGCGAGCATACAAAGACCGACTCGACTTGATGCAAGCAAACTCAATTTGCTCTCCTAATATGCTGGACACATGCATGTATAGACACACAAGACCCTTGACAAACCTACCATACTCCAACCCATACAAGTGTGACGGCGGACCACGACACCCGAATGTGTGCTATGCATACACTAGGTGTACTCGATGGTTGACGGAATGGGGGACTCCTAGACATCCTAAGATGCGCCAGTCATGCACATTGGACTTTGATGTGGGAGGGCTAGGAGAACCAAATTCACCTTCTTCCTTACCCCAATGAACGGGCTCCGTGCGGAGTATAGGCGGACTAGCCTGTGGGTTAGAGGTGTGATAAGTGGCTTCCCCAATGAGGTGGAATGGATAAGGTGGGTTGCTAGGGAAGGGATCGAAGGGATCAAAGAAGGTATGACCCCTTGAACTGGGCTCCCATAAGTCACGGTCCCACATTTGGAAATCTTGAAGGTGTAGGTGTTCACCTTCGTGCACTAGGGTATAGGGGACGGTGATCTCATATAGGAGGTAGGGTTCCTCCCTCGGGGTAAATGGAATGAAATTAGGCTCGGCCAGCAAGGGAAGGAATAGGAGAATCTCCGTGGTGACACAACCCACAGTGCACACAGAGGTAATGGACCCTACGGCGGGGTGGGTGAAGCTACGACTTGTGGGCTGGTCAAAGCCTCGGGCCAACATATGAGTCAACTTCATTTGTGAGTCTAATCCCATAATAAGGTCATCCAGTGTATCAACATGGTGACTAGACCAGAATATTGTATGGTATGAGTTGACGGGTACTATTGGTAGTGTAGGGTCCATAGGGGAATAGCAAGGTGGGGTAGGGACCAAGCCTGTCCTAAGCCAACTAAGAAACGGCTCGACGATGTGTAGCTTCCCCGTTAGAGGTACGGGCAGCTCTGGCTGAGGTGGGTGAGGCTGTGGGGCAAGAGCATTATCATGCCCCGTACTCTATACCATCGAGGTATTGTCCGCTTTGGCCTACCGGCCTCACAGTTTTGTCCCTTTCTAATAATATAGCACGCAATCAAACCCCCAGGCAGGTAGGACTCTAGAGGTGGCCCCTACAGGCTCAAGAGGTGGCTCCCACTATGTAGCACTTTGTCCCATTGCAGGTTCAAGAGGTGGCTCCCATAGCGTAGCACTTTACCCTACATGGCACTTAGTTCCCACACTTCCGGCTGGGGTATAACTCTGATACCATTCTGTCACGCCCCGTACTCTATACCATCGAGGTATTGTCCGCTTTGGCCTACCGGCCTCACGGTTTTGTCCCTTTCTAATAGTGATCGGCTCCAGAATGGAGGACTTCCCGGGAGGTCACCCATCCCCGTACTACTCCCCATTAAGCACGCTTAACTTCAGAGTTCTTTCCAAGAACTGAGCCGATACTTTAAAAGGCGCCTCGGTGATATAGAGTACAACTTAGCTATATTTGAGGGTGTTACTAGCATCCTGCCTCATAGGTCCATGGGCTTGGCCCACCGGCTGAGCGCTCGGCTGATAGGTAGATGCGCGCCGTAGAGCAGCATCTGCTCGCTGTATGGCAGCACCAAACCGTGACTTAAATGGCTCGACCTCCAGAGTGACCTGATAAGACTGCGCCAGAGAGAACGCATCACGGATAAGACATTCATACTGAAAGTGAAGCCGCAAACCTCTCCGGAACTGATAGGCAGTCGTGGTGCTCTCCTCTCCAAGTCCATATCTTGACCGGTACACTTCGAAGTCCCTAATGTACTCGGACAAGGACTGATTGCCTTGGTCGGGCCTACTCGGGGTGCATGGGTTGGCCATAGTGGCAAAGATGGGATTGGATCCCCTAGGAATGGGCATGCAATGGCATTTTTTTTTTTGATTTTTTGATGTTATATGCAAAAACTTATGCAAACTAAAACACCTAGACTCAACCAATAGACGGTACGTGGCGGAGTTACGAGATCCGAAGATCCTCTCTCGCAAGTGTGCTACCATCCCGATAGGCATAACCTAATGTTCGGGTAACACCTTTTGATATACCGAATAAAGGTATGCAAATGTAACGACCGACTTAGACTTAGACTCCTTAGACTCCTAGACTTAAATGACTCTTTTTTGTGTGTTTTTAAACAAGACTACCCTAGACTCAACCTTCCGCTCTGATACCAATTTGATGCGGGACGGACACGCGAACCTGGGACTCTAGCTCGTAACTCATCCCTAAGCGAGGGAAACGTGGGATCGTGCACGATTGAGGAACCGGCAGTGAGTCTCGGGTATTCGGCTCTTCCGCGTGTACTCGGATTGAGTCACGGGACGGGACACACTCACTCTCTCGCAGTGGTGATAACAATATATCGGGCTAATAATCCTATCACTCGCAGCGGCATATACAAATAAATACGAGTAAAGCAAATGCCTACGATGAGGGTGGCGAGTGTACCTCCACGCTCCGGGCGTGGGGAAGACGATCCCGGCCAAGTACGGTAACTCGCGGTAAAAATATTACAATAATTATAGAAGTTAATTTGCTGCCCACTCCACGCAGGGAGGTAGAGGAAGTGGGACCCGGGAGGACCGATCTTGGGTTGACGGGCAGCACTTTGATCCGCTTGAACGGTGTCGTCCGGAAGATGATTGCTACGGCTGGTGGGGCCCACATGCGGTTCAGACCTCCGAACTGGGTGAGGTGGGTCCGACTGTGCTAAGTACTGTTGGAGGGATGCTCCCTTACAAGGCAGTCGGGCTGGAACACCGGGAGGAGGCTGGGCGGCTCCGGTCGCATAGTGTGCAACTTGCTGTCCACAGATCTGAACTTCTGTTTTAGACCTGCGCGACCCGACGAACTCTACTGCTGCGATAAATGTCAACGTCAGATCGACGCGAGATTTGTGCCGTTGGAAATCTCTTTCAGAGAGCTTCGACCAAGGACTGTGGTAGGAATTTTGACGGCTCTGGATTTTTCGTGGTGGATTTATGAACAGACTGACTGACAGACTCAGAAAACATAGAACAGAAATTGATTTTCCTGAGAACAGGCGTTGACCGCGACTAAGACTTTAGATCTAGGTGTTAGGCTCTTCATAAAAGTTGGAGAGGGTAAAATAAGGAAAACGTGGATATTTTTGTGGAATTTCTAGAGGAGGTTTGGTTGGGGAAACAGATTTTATAACACTGGTGGGTCGGATCTGGACTGCACAGGACAGAACAGAATTTTGCCTAAGTTTCAATTTTCCAGAGGGGAAAAAGAACTCTTAAATTCATGGAAAATTATTGGAGATGGGCTTTGGTGGGCACAAGACCCAGTCCAAATTTGGACTCAATCTGAAAAGGGGAAGGGGGTCAAATAGGGGAAGAACTAGGTTGCTGTGACACAGGAAAGGACATAGACAGATCTGGAGGGCTGGGAATAACGAAATGGGAAAAATAGAAAACGAAGGGTAGAAATTGAGAAACTTTTTCTGGGAGAGGGTATTTGCGTGGGGAACCTACCCTCAAAATTTGGGCTCCATTAGATCTGTGGATTCGGAGCTAAAAATCGGACAAGGGGGCTCTATCCTGATTTTGGCAGAACTCCGGCGGCAAGGCGGTGGCGGTGCGATGGCGGCTCGATGGCGGCGGCGGCGGCGGTGCTGAGCTTCTCACTCAGGAAGGGGGTAGAGGGGAGGCTTCACACCTCAGAAGAAGGCAGAAATCCATCTGCAAGGGGGAGAGAGGAGAGAGGAAGAGGGCGCACCCTTCATTGCTTTAAGTAATTTCTGAAAATTCTCATCATTAATTCTACTAAAATGAGAAATACATTATAATACCCCGATTTATTAACAAATAAAAATTTCTAGAAAATTTATGAGAGATTAATTAGAAAATCCTTAATAAATAGAATAAGTTAAATTTCGACCATTTTGTAAAAATCTAGAAATTTTATAATCTTGTAGAGGATAAAATGTTTAATAATAGTGCCTTCTGTGACCAGCTCAAATAAAACTCGTAATTAGGCCGAATTAACTGATTAAGGCCCAAATCCACACTTAATTTAATTGGACCTTAAAACGTAAAATTTGAGCCCAATACCCGATCATTTAGGCGGAGACCGGATCTAAATGAAAGGTTAGGATGAGAGGATCGTTTCCCCTCTTAGTTCCCCCCGAAACCCTAACTCTAGAAAGCGAATTTTGGATTAGAAGACGACGGCTGACCCTATCCACGCGGTTCGCGCACGTCCAACTTGATTGGACTCTTATCTTCACGAATAGAAGGCTTTAGACCTTGTGTGACCTATAAAAACGACCCTTAGGAACCCTAGTTTTGTTTGAGTGCTGTGGCGGCTGAAGAGGATCGTGGACGAGGGCGGATTCCGGCGATCACCAGCGGGGTGTTCTTACCACGTCATCGTCCCTTCTTCTTCCTTCTTCCTCCAATTAAGGTAGGTTATAACGAGCCAAACCTTAAGTATCATATATGGTTAGAACCAACATCGAGTGCTCTTTCCATTAGATGCAAAAGCCCTAAAAGTTATTTAGTACCCTGCGAAAATTTTAGGGTTTAGTAGAAGCATGTCATATTTAGGGTTATACTTGTTTCATCTCGTTTAAGTAGGGATTGCAGGCACTGAAGATTAAATCGAGCATGCTATATTGTAAAACTTTTCATGCTCTTTATTTTGAATCCAAAAGCCCTAATTATTATGCTCTGTGCTATGCGTATTTTGTAATTTATTGTAACCCTAGCCAACTCGCCGAAGGCGGGCAGGGCGAAAGGGGGCTTGACTGTTTCTGACTTGCGTGGCCTCACGATAGACCACCCAACCTGGTTAGGCGGCATATTACTGACCGTTTATGTGTTGTGATTCATATTATGTTTCTGGGAAGCGTGGCATGACCTAGACCGCCCTTCTATCAAGCGGCCAGTTATTGACCGTTCGTCTCTTCCAGCGGCTCATTACAGACCGCTCATCTCCAGCAGGCCTTCTGACCTGAGGGGGATAAATGGCCTGTCATGCAACCGCCGAGGAGGATGAAAGGTCCCTATTGGACCGTCCATCTTTATAGGATTGATGAAGTTATCTTTCTCGCATGATTTATAATAGTAGGTTAGTGGTTAAATGTAAGTAGCAACATGCATAAAAAACCCCTGGAAAATTATAATAGTTAATGATTATAACTCTTGCTGATTTATTCATCTTGACCTTGGATCATCTTCTTCAATGAATGTTAATATCGATCATGATTCATTATTAATTGAAAATTTTATTAGGATTGTTTGACAGTCATTTTACTCCAGTAGAACTGACTGACCGCATTACTGGTTTTCGCTGATTTATTAGCCCCAATTCCTTGTAATGGTTGGGACTCTCCACCGGATATTCCTTCTGTCGGACTAGGACCTTCATTACGGGACCTCCGTAAGCCCCCGCGAGCCTGGGATTCTCACTAGGACGTCGGACAGGTTGTACCATGAAGACCTGAACCTGTATACGCGATCGAATCGCTTGGATTATCGTGTTGTGAGTCACGGATCACTTGGACCAACTGAGTCTTGCGCGGCCGGAAAGGAACCGTTCAACTCAGTGGGCGGCCCAGTATGAACCGTTCATCCCTGGCCCAGTGCCAATTTTGTTGGTCGATTAACCTTGTTCTATCTTCGACCAAAAACTTGTTTTGATTGGCCCAATAAGCCCTAGGCTGACCAGTGGAGAGTGGGCTGGACCTTGGTTCAATTCTGTCCCACCTATAGCGGCCCAGAGCCTAAATTAGGTGGGTTCTAGTTATTTAAATCAAACCCAGATGAGCGGACCCTATTGGACCGTTTGTCCCTAAAATGGCCCAATATTGCCCGTTTATCTTATTCATAGGCTTCATGTCTTTCTGGCCCTGCACGGCCCATTCTTGACCGTCCATTATAGTTAAAAGGCCCATTTAGGACCGTTCTTCTTTAAACGGCCCACAATGGTCCGTTTATTCCTTGAATTTGTGGTGGCTGATTCTCAGCCCAGATCCTCGATGTGCGGCCCATATATGACCGTACAATTGCTTGAGCGGCCCTATTCTGACCGCTTATCATCCAGATGTGATTTCCGTAATTTTTCGTGTTGAATCCAAGGAACTGTTGGTTCTTGATAATTTGAACTTTCTGGTCAAAGTATCTCTTCAACTTACCCTTGAAATTTTGAGGTAAGTTCTATATTTTGAATCTTGGCCATTAAACTTGATTAATGTCTAGACATAACTTGGGATCTTGGATCCAACAAATCAATGCCAATGCATCGTAAGGGCCCGGTCTGGTCCTGGGAGGAGCGCCAGAAAAGTAATTGTGCCCCGGGGAGATTGCACCGAGTGCATGACTAGCGTGATGTCTATAACAGTGATCTCTTACTTGAAATTATCTTGACTTGGTTAAATCTTGCTTGTTGGCCAATTTCCAGTTTCATTTTATTCATGATATTGTACCTCTTCTACTTATGTCATTTCGTTATATCGTTATTTCTTTACGCGTATTTAATGCAATTAACTAGTTAATTACTTAAACTTACCTGTTATTATCTATTGAGCGTTTGCTCACCTAGTTGTTCCCCCCTTTTCAGGTAGCTCAGGTGAGGACTCGCAATCCGATGGGAACGGGCAAGAGTGTTGATCATGGAGCGAGCCAAATAGATGCTGTGGAGCTAGAGATAATTGTCTATGTTTAGTTGTGTTTTAGAATGTGGTTCAAAGAGTTGTAATGTGAAGTTAGTCAATATAATGTGGTCTGGTGGATGTTATGATGGAAGTTTATTGAGGTTGTTTAAGATGGTTATGTAAATAGGTTCATGGATTATGAAATTGCTATTTAATTAAGGAAGTTATGTGCGTGGTTAATCCTTATGTTTTAGCACATCATGTCTAGAAATCAACATATTATTATTATTACTTGTTTCTACTGCCAGTCCCGATATTCCGCGTCGGGGCGTGACAGTTAGGTGGTATCAGAGCCTAGGTTTCTAATATTCCTAGGTTATTTAAGTTCTAGGATTCTAAGTGTTTGTCGTAGAACTTATACTCTTGTTATGAGTTAAAGGACCAAACCTAGTGAGAATTGGGTAGAGACTTGGGTTGAGTTAATAATCAACTCTAAACTTTTTTTCCTAAGTGAACTTAAGATAAATTATTTTTGTACAGGACGTTTCGATGGCAGCTGAGCGTGCACAGTGGTGAGACATGTAGCGAACGGTCCAAGGACTTACGCGGGCTTTGCAACAAGTGGCCCAGGGTGGAGCGACGAATCATAGCGCCGACGATTTACCCAGGAATTTTCGTGGGATGAATCCCCCACGTTTTGGAGGCTCAACTGATCCCGATGAAGCCGAGCACTGGCTTAAAGAGATGGAGAGGATTTTCAAGGTGATGCAATGCAGCGACCAGGAGCGTGTGCTTTTAACAACCTTCCAGTTGGGACGTGATGCTAGGACGTGGTGGGAGTCAGTAAAGGCAACCCTCGGTAATAGGCAAATTTCGTGGAAGGAATTTGAAGAATTCCTCAATAGCAAGTACTTTTTCGACAGAATCTAAGAGAAGAAAGCCGTTGAGTTTGCTACTCTGAAGCAGCGAAGTTTATATGTGGCGGAATATGAAGCTCAATTCTCTAGACTTTCTCGTTATGCCACTCATTTGATTTCCACAGAAAAGATGAAGGCGAAACGTTTTCTTAATGGGCTGAAGTTGCATTATATTAACCAGTTGGCGCCGATGGAGATTCAGACCTATGCAGAAATGGTGAGGAAAGCCCAAGTTTTAGAAGATACCTTGGAAATGACGGAGAAAATCCGTGGGAAGAACGTCAAGAAGGAGCAACCTACTGGTCCCGGGAATGCTAAGCCCGGTTATAGCAAGAAAAGGCCCAATGGCGGGTCTGGTTCATGGAAGGGGAAGATGCCAAAGAATGAAGACAAGAAGCCTTGTCCTATTGTTCCATTTAAGGGCGTATGCAAGTATTGTGATCATCCTAGTCACAAGATGGAAGACTGCTGGCGCAAGCTGGGCGCCTGCTTACGTTGTGGAAGTAGAGACCACCGTATCCCGGACTGTCCTCTCTTATCCGAGCAAGCTACCCCGACTAAGCCTCAAGGCAGCAAGAAGTAACAGGGCAAGCTCCAGGCCCTACAGGAGGACGACGCGGGCACCACCGAGGAGGGTGGACTTGTTGAAGGTACTCTCATTGTTCATGGAAAGCCAGCTTTTGTTCTTTTCGATACCAGTGCTACTCATTCATTTGTTTCTCAGAGTTTTGCTAAGACATTAGCTGTGAAGCCAGTTTTGATGGATTCTCCACTAGATATATCAACTCCTATTGGTTCTAGATCAGCGATTAAATATTTTTATCCTTCTAGCAAGATTATGGTTAATGAACAGAATTTGCCGGCTGAATTAGTATGTATGGATATGAAAGATTATGATGTAATTCTAGGAGCGGATTGGTTGGCTAAGCATGAGGCCAATATTCATTGTAGTTCCAGTTTGTTGCATCCCATAGTTCGTGCTTGGTTTCAATGATATCAAAACGATTGTGTTTGTGTATGTATGTGTTTCATTGAGCAACATGTTTTATATCTTGATTTGATGAGTTGAAAGATGAAGTCAATGTTTACTCTTGAAAGCCATGTGAACTCTCGGTGTTTAAGGAACTAATGTTATATTTGTGTTGGTTTGTAGGAACACAACTTCATGGCTCATACTTGGAATCTTAAGGAGTCCATCAATGAAGCTCTTCTTCTTAAAGGGAGTTAACTCTATTCATGTTTGAAAGTTATATGAATGATTTATATTTAAGGATCTCATGCCTTGAATATTTTACTTTGCAGGATCCAAGTCCATGATTCACGTTTTGGAACTCAAAGGAGTGCATCAATGAAGTTCTTCTTCAAAAAGGGAGTTACCTTTCTCATTGAATTCCATTTCATCTTTATATGATTCATACATTTCATCAAGTAAGGTTTCAAGTTTTGATTGGGGTATTTCCTTGCATTTTCCTCTCAAGACTTTTGGACTAGAAATATACTTAGCATATTTACTTGAATCTTGATGAATGTGATTTTATATCAATGTTCCTCTTGGGATAATGCTTCATGAATGTTAGCTCTTAATCAACAAGAATGCCATTTGAATGAATGTGGTTCCATGATATTATGCATGCTTTGCATTTGGCATATTTGTTAACACTTGTGTGATGAAGCATTTTGATGTTGAAGATTTGGTTGATTCAAGAAAGTGATTGAATGGTTGAGCCTTCATGCCTTTGTATTTGAGATTCATGTTTATCAAAATATTGTCATATGGTGAATATATTTTTTATGGTTGAATTGAGAAGTCAATTACATCCTTGAATGTGTTTAATGATGTATTTTTATGTTAACTGGTTCAAAGAGTTGATGTTTGGTTCATGAGTTTTGATTATCATCTAACTTCTTGGTTTATCATGTTTTTACAGGTTCAAGGATTGTTTATAAACCCTCTCATGTCAAGTGGATGATGGTAACATCTAACCATTTCTATGCTAAGTTCCGGGTCATTTTCGTGAACATCTTTCATGAGGTTGCATTGCATTAGAAGTGTTTTATGCATCCTTAAAATGAGATGTTTGAGCCTTTACAATGTGCTTAATGTTTTCTCATAAATCTTGTTGAAATGTGGTTTAGATGGTCTTAATACTTTGTGGAATTCATGGTAATTAATTCTTGATTTTTGGGAATTTTTCTGGCATTTTATCGGGTCTAAAATCGCATTTTTTGACCCTCTGCTGAAGGGGTCGACCCCCCCTGGGCTGGTGCCCAGGCACCTGCATGGGTCGACCCCTGGGGTCGACCCACTGCAAGGGTCGACCCCAAGGGTCGACCCCTGTAAACTTGGCTCATTTTTTTGGCCCTGGCAGCACCTTGGTTGCCGAGGGTCGACCCCTTCCGGACGGGATTTGCGAAAGTGTTTAAAACCCATTGAAAACCATTTCAAACATTACCATACTACCCCCTATTAGTTTCTATTATTATTAAGGTGTTTTTAACATGTATTAGGAGGGTTTTATGAGTCTTTTCCCCACCCCTTGAGTTGCTTATATAAGAGTTATGAATTTGGGAGTTGATTAACCCTAATGCTCATTTTGTTCATTCATGTAGGTGAAGAAAAAGGGAAAAACGTGGTGGAGCTCTTCCAAGGAGGATATCATCTACATCCGTGAAGATCTGGAGCTCGTGGAAGAAGAAGAAAAGGAGCGGATCGAAGAGAGGATCAAGAGGACGTATGAATCGTCTTCATCCGGCTTCCCTCCAACTCGTGGTTCAAGGAACATCATCAACCGGCCTTGAAATACAAAGGGGGACTACTTCTATGTCTTCTATCAGTTCTTTGTGATGTGTTCTATGATCTATATTTTGGATTTGAGCATGCTTGAATATTTGTGTTTATTTTCTGAACACTAGAGATATTTGTATGTGTGATCGTTTGTGTATACGGTCGTGTTTGATCGCCTGCGTGCGATCGTATTTGTGTCTTTGTGCTGCGGTTGTTGCAGCGTGTGTGTGTGTGTTGTGATCCGGTCGTCGGACCGTGTGTGTGTGTGTGTGTGTGTTGTGATTCGGTCGTCGGATCGTGTGTGTGTTGTGATCCGGTCATCGGATCGTGTGTGTGTGTTGTGATCTGGTCGTTAGATCGTGTATGTGTTTGTGATCCAGTAGTCGGATCGTGTGGGAGACTTCATCTCCGTCTGTGTGTGTGTTGGGGCGTGTCCCCGTGTGTGTGCGGGCATCGTCCCGTGTGTGTTTGGAGCGTCGTCTCCGTTTGGGGATTTATCCCCGAGTGAAGCCTCACCGGGTTTGGTGATGGGTGGACGTAGGGAGCCCGTCGTGGTCCCGAACCACCTTAAAAATCCTCGTGTCTTATGGTTTGATCTTTGTGGTTGTGTGCTTCGCTATCTTATCTGTTTATGTAATCGTGTGAGCTCGGTGACACTGAGTGAATTAAGTTTAAATCTGTTTAGATTAAATTCCTCAATCTCATCAATCTTGTTAATTCCGATGTGCGCTAGTTTATGTTTTTAATCGGACATAGTTTATAGGAGTAGGATCTATTCACCCCCCCTCTGGATCCGTGTTCTTGCACTACGGGACCCAACAATTGGTATCAGAGCGAGGCTCTGCTGTCCCCAGATCTTACGATCTACAGAGTGATCCTAGTGCATTCTACAATCATGAATTTTTCTGTTGAGCACATGTCAATGAATTGCCTTCCTATTCTTAATGGTTCTAATATTACTTCATGGATAGGTAAAATGTGTGGACTGATCAATTCAATTAATCCTAATCTTTGGAAGTTGATTTATGATGGTCCTCACATATTACCTCTAGATGAGACCAAGTGGTCTAGTCAAGATAAATTGAAGAACCATGAAAATGTCATTGTCTTAAGTTTATTGAAAAGTGTTATTGATACTCATATGTTTCCATTTCTTTCTTCTTGTAGAACGGCAAAGGAGATTATGGATCAGTTGATCAAAGCTCGAAAGGGAAGGACAAAATTGTCTCATGGCCGACAATGATGATCAACTCAATGAAGAAAATTATGATGAGGTAAATTCTGAATCCGAAGAACTCTCTATTGAGGAATGGCAAATGGCATATGCTACGCTGTATGATAAATGCAAGAAACTCAGATCTGAAAATAAAACCTTGAAAAGGAAGATTAATGAGAATGGGCATGCTAATTCCTCCTGTGAGAACTGTAAAATCTTGGAGTCAAAAATTGAACATCTGCAAGAACAAAATGAATCTCTTGAATCAAAAGTTGAATTATTTTCAGAAGAGATTTCCTGTTTGAATGAAGATGTTGAAATGGCTAGAAAACTTAACACATCTTTTCAAATTGAAAATGAGTGTGATGAACTGCGTGAGCAAAATATATTCCTCATGTCTAAAATCTTCATGCTTGAGAAAAATGAAGAATAGCTTAAGAACAAGCTAGCTTCTTTGTCTGATGATGATAAAATATTTGAAAAGCTGCTTGATTCTGAAATTGATAGCAAAAGCATCATGAATGAAAATGAAGATCTTAAAAAGAAAAATGGTGCCATGTTAATTCAGAATTCCTTACTTGAGGGAAGATTGAAATGCTTTGATAAGCTTGAACAAGAAAATTCCTTGTTGAAATCTAAGAATGAACAATTGCTTGTTAAGATTTCAAAGTTTGTTGAAACTGAGAAAGTTCTTGAAAACTTAACTGAAAAACTTTATGCCATGAATGATGAAAATAAGGAAATCTTGAAAGAGAATGAAAACTTAGAATTTGTGAATTACCTGCTTAATGAAAAAATCCTTGCATGTGAAAAAGAGATCAACAACTTGAAACTTGATTTGTCTAGATTTGTCAAAGGGAATGAGAACTTAGACACATTGCTAGGTGTTAAAGTGAACTTTCAAAAAAGGGGTCTTGGTTACATCCCGGTCAACAAAAAATCTTTTGAATCAAAAATAAAAACCTCTTTTGCTCATGTCTCCGATATTTCTAGCACCTCCAAAACACCTCCTCCCATTACTCAAGTGAAAATCTCTGAAAATGGTTTTGATAAAAAGAAAAATCTCAACAAAAAACCTTCCATGTCAAATAGATCTCAAAAATCAAAGTTGAAAGTTGAATGCTTCTATTGTGGCATGTTTGGTCATGTGATGGATGATTGTATTGTCATGAAAGAGGATGACAAACTTGCATGCAAAAAGAAAAATGCCTCATACTTTTATTGTCGTAAACTTGGCCATGTCATAAATGATTACTTTGTGAAACAAAATGATGATTATCGTGTCATGAATGCTAAGTTGAACTTTCAAAGAAAATTCAGAACTGAACATGCTTCCAATGCTCAAGGGTCTTCATCCTATAAGAGAAACTTGTTCATAAACACTCATGCAAACAATGGAAAGTCATTCCGTAGACCCACATCTCCTTGTTGCTTTCATTGTGAGAAGTAAGGGCATGTTATGAAAGAGTGTTGATTTTTGAAAATAAAAAATTTCTATGCTTCTAGAATGCATGCTAGGTCTAATTTTGTTAAATCTAGACCTTTTAAAAATAGAAGATGGAATGGATTTGAAACTTCCTTTACTCCAAAACGGAAGTCTTTTGGTAAAATTGCTTCTCTTCAATATCTTTATTGTGGAAACCATGGACATGTTATTGAGAATTGCAGGATCATAAAGAATGATGATGTTGTAGCAATGAAAAGGAAGAAAGTATTTAGTGGCAATGCTACCAACCTCCAGGGACCCAAAAAGGCTTGGGTGCCCAAATCTGTTGAATGAATTATTTTGGATGCAAGTCTGCCTTGAGGTAAATTAAGAATGAAAGGGGTTCCAATAAAATAGAACAAGGCACACTCATATGGTAAAATCCCAACTTTGCTCCTTCACTGTCAAACTTGATGATTTTGATATTTTGGAATGAGATCTTGGTGTGTTCTCATGTTATGCTCTAAATTCTTCACAAGCCACATATGTCTTCAATAGATGAATATTTGGTACATCAAATGGTGGTTAGAGAATGTTAGACTACGTTCAACTAGATACTTCCACTAAGCGTGATGGTGGTTTTCGGACATATGTTCTCCGCCTAGTACCAAAATTCATAAATTGAATTATTTGACTTATAAGGAACCATGTGTTTTGAATGAAATCAATTTGCCTTTGATTTGCATGTGCTTTCAAATTGAATTTGAAAACCCTCATTGTTTCAAAAGGGTAAAATTTTTGAACTGTGGAATTACTTGATCATATGCAACAATTGGTATTGAAATGTGGAAACATGTCTTTTGAAAGAAATCAATTTGCCTTGAAATTCTAAAATACCATGTGCGTTCAAATTGATTCTAAAATTTATTCTTGCTTCTAGAAGGCAAAATTTATGATATGCAGAATTGTTCCTTTGACATCTATTATTTCTGAACTTGATCTGTTGTTCTTGTATTCTGCTATGATGAACATGTCTCATTGGTTGAATGAATCTGAAAATTTTGAGGAATAAGCATGATGTCTTTGCCTACTGAATACTTTTCAATATGAAATGTATGAGCATCTGAGTGAAATTGAGTATCTGGTATATCAAATGGTGTGTAGTGGAAAGGTGGATTATGTCCACCTAGAAGTTCTCACTATGTATGAGTTGGGTTTTAAAACCTTCACCTCCACCTCGTACCAGAACCTATAAAATCTGTTTGATTTGTGTATGACACTCTAAGCTCTTGAAATGTTATTGAAAATCTATTTTTGAACATTTCTGAAAATAATTTGGGTTCACTACTTGATTTTGATCATTTGTATACCCTTGTTCAAAAAGGGCAAGTCTTGGAAAATGATTGCCGCTCATCAGTTGAATATGTATGTCTCCTTGTGCATTCTGTCATGATGTTCTAAAATAAAAATAAAATAAAATAAAATTTGCATCCTGCATTTCATTCTCATGCTTTTATAAGTTACATGCATTAGAAACTTCATAAGGTGCATTTAGATCATTCATATGAAAAACTGAAAACTTGCATCTTGCACCCATATTGAATTTTGCAATGCATTTAGAACTTTTAAACAAAAATCTGACATTCTTCATTGCATTGGCATCTTTGCATATCATTCATATAATATGCATATAAAATGACAAAAAGATGCATATTGCATATTCATGTATATAGAGCATATGCATGTATTTCATGATAATTGCATATCTTGACTCATGAATGCTTGCATGAATGTTTCATGAATCCTTGCATGCTTGTAAGTATTTACACTATGAATCTATTTCTTGATCCTTCTAAGACCTCACCTCCTTGATAAATAACTTTGCAGTGATTTTATTCATATGGGATACATGTCATATATGAAGGGGGAGGATTTGTTTCCAACCGTGCATACATTTAGGGGGAGTCATAGCTATGTCTTGTCGAATTCATTTTATACATGCAAAATAAAAATTTACCCCCACACTCTTGCACATAATGAATTCAATGACTTTCATTGATAAGGATTCAAGAAATTCTTTCCAACACTCTAAAGGGAACTTGAATCTTTACATGGACATTAAAGAGTAATCGTGAGGAAAAAGCTGCCTACCCCATAAAAAATTTAATAAGTGGAATGTGGATCCGAGTAACCGGGAATCCCCCCTGAAACAAAGGAGGAAACTCGTGTCAAAAGGAGAAACAAAAATCCATATATGTGACGAATCCAAGTAGCCGGGAATCCCCATTGCGACACATGAGGAAACTCGCGCCGAAAGGTGAAGTCTTTTAAAAGAAACTAAATCGGGGTTGTGCGAAGTTACATAAAGTTGAGAATCTAAAGTGAAAGTGTAGAGAGGAGATTACCTTCTAGTGTTCTTTACAAAATCTGGAAATCCATATGCTTTGAAGCTCATGAGTCATTGCCTCACATTTCACATGGGCATTTTTGTGATGTATGTCTTTTATGAATTTACCTACACTCATGGTTTATGTAGTACTCCTAGTTGTATATGCACAAATCTCTTAGTTATACTTCATGCATTACATTCTTGAATTTGAATCACATGCTCTTTTCTTAACCCGTGCCTCATTTAGGGGGAGTTACTATATGTAATATTTGTGTGCATGACGATTGTGCTTGTGTGCTTGCATGTTCATGCATTCCCCTTGAGTCTAATTCTGAGCATAAATCTTACATTTGAAGGATAGAAGTCATCATGGGCATAGCTTCATAACTTACATGATTAGCATTCACATAGTGCATATTCAGTGCTAATTTGCATATTTGCATATTTGACATTTTAAGCATGCATATAGGTCATTCATGATATCATCTTGATCAACTCCATACTTTTCAACAATTGGCACAGTTCATTTTGAAATGCATATTATGAATACTTCATGTTGCATAAATGCCAAAATGAGTTCAACCAACAAATGGTATCATGATCAACAAATGATATCTTTGAGGCTCTCTCTCTTCGAGAATTGGCATTGCCTATGTTTGTGTCTCTATCTTGATCAACATTTGGTATCACATCTTTGAGCCCCTACTTAGCATCCATTGGTCTTTAAATTAGAATCATATCCTTTGGCCTAACATGGGAGGCCGCTGATGTGGACCTAAAGAGTGGCGGGGCTCGGTGCTACGAAGAGGGGTGGGACCCGACCGATGGCTAGGCTCGAACTCTCCCTCAAATTGCTCCAACTCGAGAGCAACTTGATATGCTTCTTCCAACGTCTTGGCATTGCAGCGGAAAAGCTCATACTGATAGTGGGGCCGCAAACCACGTCGAAAGCGGAAAACGGGCATGGTACTCTCCTCTGTGACACCACATCATAGAAAGTACTCATCAAATTCAGCAATGTATTAGGAGACGGATCGGTCTCCCTAGCTAAGACTTTGCCACCTATCGATGAGTCGCTGACGGTACGTGGGAGGAAGGTACTTTTGCCGAAGCTTAAGCTTCATTTCGCCCCATGTATCAATCGGGGGCTCTAGTCGCTGAAATAACAGGCTCTCTACATTCTTCCAATAGGTTTGTGCCTGTCCCATGAGCTTCATGGTGGTGAATCGGATTCTTCGACGCTCCGACATATCATACCAATCGAAGTATCGGTCCATGCCGAACTCCCAATCTAAATAGACTTTCGGATCCAAAGACCCGTAAAAAATGGGAGGATTTGCTCGCACGGTCCTAAGGACCCTGTCGTCCTCCTCATCTCTCTATGGCTGGAGGCCACTACGACGTTGGCCATACCCCTCATAGGCATTATCGGACCCATAGTCCTCGAGACCAAGGTCACGGCGTGGTAATTCAGGAACCCGAGGAAGGGCGGGCGGAGGAGCCTGCGGTGGCGGAGGAGCATGTACGGGCGGATCCTGGGCCACAATGGCGGGCTGGGCCTGGGCTATGGGAAGGGCTCCGCCTTGGGCAGCCGCCTGAACGAGTGCGGGTGGGCCCTGGGCCACCCTAGGAGGGTCTCTGTGTGACATTTTATCCAACCGTCTGACCAGACCTTGGACGGATCTGTCGGATGACTCCATCCGTTCCTCCATGGTGTTAAACCGACCATCTATACGGTCCGAGAAGCTCTTAAAAGTTGCCTCGGTTTGGTCCATCCGGTCTACGAGGGTCATGATCTCCTCGCGCAAGGACAGAAGGTCTCCCGAGATGTTATCCCGTGGGTTGGCCAAAGGTGCAGGGCGATGGTATTGGGTACCTCGCCGAGTGGGCATGCAAAGGACACAAGGGCTAGGAGGCACAGACCAATGCAAACAAGTGATGCACCTAGACTTAACCAAGACTCGGTACGTGGCGGAGTTAATCGATCCGAAGATCACTCGCGCAAGTGTGCGGCCTTCCCGATAGGCGTAGCCTAACGTTCGGACAACGCCTTTTTAGATACCGAGTAAAGGGATGCAAATGCAACCTAGACCGACTTAGACGATGACTGGGCGTAAGTGACACTTTTTTTTTGTTTTAGACATAAGGACTACCCTAGACTCAAACCTGGCGCTCTCATAGCAAACTGATGCGAGACGGACACGCGACTCGACTCCAAATGGATATGCGATCCTCGGACTCTAAGCAAGCTCGCGATCGTCCCTAACGAGGGAAGCGTCGAACGTGCGCAGTTGAGAAACCGGCAAAGAGCTAGGGTGGTCAACTCACAAATTCGTGCCCGGATCGGGTCACGGGACGGTCTCGCTCTCTCTCGCAGCAGCAATGAATATCAATAAATAGCGAGCTAAGTTACCCTATCATGCTCTCTAGCAGCGGCATATAAAGCATATACGAACTAAGCAAAGTGCCGAGTAAGGAGCGAATACGATACCTCCACGCTACCAGCCGTGGGGAAGACTTCTCGGCCGATCTCGTACTCCCGGAACAATAAATACACAACAATTACAGTAAGACAAATTGCTGCCCACTCCACGCAGGGAGGTAAAGGGCGACACAATGCGACCCGGGAGTAGCGGTTTCGGGTTGACGGGCCGCTTCTTGTGTTGCTTCGGCGGCACACGTACTCACGACCGTGGGACCCAAGTGCTGGTCCGAGGGGCCGTGTGGGACCGGGGAGGCACCACTGCGGTAGGGACGCCTGGAAGGGAGCTCCCTGGGACGGCGGTGTGCTGGTTCGCCGGCCGGAGGCCGGGCGGCTCCGATCTCCACTCGCCGGAGTTGCTGGCCACGAATCTGCAGTTCTGTTTTACAGCGCGCAACCCGGCAAGATCTACTGCTGTGATCACTCCCGACGTCGGATCGATGTACAAGAGGTACCGATGGAAAGATGACTTGAAGTCCTTCGATCTATGGCCAGAGAAAGAAATTTAAATTTCCCGTTGATGGCCTTTATCGAATTTTCAAGCTGCTGGCTCACAGGATCTGAAAACTCAGGGCAGATTTGAGTTTTCCTGAGAGTTGGCGTTGACCGTGATGTAGACCTTCGATTCAGCCTTTGAGCTCTTCATGAAAGTTGTAGAGGCCGAAGAGAGGAAAATGGAGATATATCTCATAAAAGGTTTGGTGGAGATTGCGATTTGTTGTGGAGTTTACACTGACTGGGGGTCGGATCTGCATAGCAGGGACTGAACAGATTTTGGGAGAAAGACGGAATTTTTAAAATATGTAGAGGGCTTTAGAAATTCAACGAAAATTTACAGAGGGTGGGGATGATGGACAGAACCTCCAATAATTTTGGGGGTTTCAAAAAAAATCAAAAAGGGGGTCGAAAGGTGGAAGAACTAAGCTTCTACTACACAGATCTGAAAAGGGACAGATCAGGAAGATAGAAAGGCACGAAAATACAAAACTATAAAACGAACTCTGAATGATGTGATTTTTTTACTAGAGGTTGGAAATCAAGAGAGGAACCAACCCTGAAAATATCAACTCCAGATGAGGTCGGAGTTGGGAGTTAAAAATCATGGAGTAACCCTCTATCCAGTAAAACAGACCCTTGGACAGAACTTCGGAAGCGGCTTCGCGGCAGCTCGATGGGGGCACGAACGGCGGCGGCGGCACCAGAGATGAATCTAGAGATAGAGTGGTTAAGATAGAAGGGGTTTCCACCCTGAAATGCAGAATGAGGAGGAAGAACAATAGAGAGAGAGGGGAGGGGCGCAGGTTGCTTCAAGCAAACAATAATATTTTCTTCTCAATAATTCATGAAAAATGGAAATACATGCCTTATATAATAAATGGAAAATGACCACTAATGCCCTCAGATCTAGGGTTGGGAGGGATATACAAGGTATAGAACTAATTAGTTATAATAGACATAATTTTCAAAAATTAAATTAACCCATAAAGGGGGGGGCCTTGACCAAGAGACAAGGTAGGTGGCCAACTTTGACAATTTACACCACTTGTCTCCCCATGTGTCCAATTGACTTGTCGAAGCTTCTAGATGCCATCTTGGCTTTTGACCAACCCCACATAGATGAGGTGGACCAATAGGGAAGGAGTGGGGGCCCCCTAGCAGGTCCTACTGGCATTTTGCACATACACCCACACAATCCTAAGGAAGAACAAATAGGCTCATAAAGCCTTACAATTGCGAATCTACTTCTCCCAGGATATAAAAACAAATAAAAAAGACACAAATACAAAAATAAAATGTACATGCTCGGAGTTGATTCCCATCACTCTATCTTTTTCTTCAAGTTATCTCCCACCTTATATGCTTGTGAAGAACCATGCACAGGACGTGGCACTCCTCGTTCCCCTTTTGCTTCAACAGCTTCTTGTCCTTTTCTCCCGTGCGCACCATATTCGTGGGTAGGTAGGGAATCAAATCTGCAAAGGGGACCCACTCCTGAAAGATTCTTCTGACATTTGATCAGTTCCTCTGAAAAGGTGGGCTTCCAGAAGCTTTTTCAAGTGTGATCGGATCCTCCACGACCGGTTGCGAATCTTGAAAAGCAGACGCTTCCGATTTCAGATCCGTTCTGGGTGAGCTTGAAGGTGTCGACACTTTCAGACAAGGTGTCGGCACATCTCGTAAAAACCTTGCAGAAATATGGTCTCCATGCAAAATAGGTCGACACTTCGATGGTCATGTGTCGACACGTGAGCCACACTAGCGTGCGGCTCGAGCCTCCGTGACAAGGCTTCACTTGAAAGTGTCGGGGCATGTGCGCCAGACAGAGATGAAGTCCGTTGCGCTGAACCGAAGGTGTCGACACTCTTTTCACAGAGTGTCAACACATGGTGCCAAACAGAACCCAAACAGAAACGGCTCAAAGACAAATTTCTTCTTGACGTGTCGACACGTTGTAGGAGGTGTCGACACTCTGCTCATGCCAGAGCTCAAACAGAAGCGGCTCAATGACAAGTCTCTTCTTAGCGTGTCGACATGTCCATGTGACAGGTCGACACTTTGAGAGTACATCACCTGTACTTCTCCAAACAAGAACTTAAACAATACAGTTAGTCATACCGCAAAGATTTAACAATGGATTATGGTTTGTTATCATCAAAACCAGGGGACACAATACAAAAGTGTGGATAAGCACCTTGCTATCTACAATCTAAAACAAGTGGATATGTCATGTCTAATTTGTCAAGAACCATTGGTAAGATTCCTGTTCTCTCATACCATCGACCTCACCATGTGCATTTCACGTAGTTTCTCTTAATGTACTTCATTCATGGCTTTTGAGGTTCACAATGTGCTTAAGAATTTCACATAAGTCTTGGTAGAAACCGACTTAAAAAAATGCTCATTCATTGAAATGGTTGCATGGCTTGATAGCCTAATAGATTTGCTTGAATGCATGGTTTTTCATTCCAATCCTTAATTGTGTGAAATTGAGTAGCATACATCTTGATGATCTGAGAATGTAATTCATGCATTTTCAACATGAAACCTTTTGGCTTGAATGTGGTTTGCAAATAAAGGTTCTTTTGTGAATGAAGGTTTCATGGTTATTTTGCAAAGCTTGGAATGCTTTCTATGCATACTCTTCACGGAGATCGGTTACATGATGCACTCATATTGGACAATTGCATTGCTATATGAACTTGATTTCTTGATGTGGATAAACGTGTTTTCCAAAGTGTTCATTGAGAATCTTATACAGTCTTTTCACAAATCTTGACTTTCAGAACTCTCTTAAAAATTTTAAGTCTGTTAACTAGAAGCTCAGCCAAGAAGTTTAAGTCTTATGGTCTTGTATAGACTAAGATAAAGGTTCTGAAGAATATCTTCCTACACGTCTCAATGAGTAAAGAACAATGTTGAATTATCATGCCCTGAATTTTTTTAAAAACTTGAATATTAAACTGAAGAAGGTAACTCTAGCTGAAAAATCTGCCCACTTCAGTGTTGTTCTCATACATTCCACTTCAATAAAGTAAAAAGGGGTTAAATTGCTTCAGAGCAATGATCTGGCTCACTGAGAAACTAACTCCTTCACCATGAAGTGGAGTCAAGTTGAGTCATGAAGTGCTAGATTATCTCTGATTAAACAGGCTATACCTATGTAATCATGGCAGAGTAATGGCATAAAATATTGAGTACCTGGGCCACTTCACCTAAGACGTGTTGTGCCACATGTAAAAATGCATCTCTACTGCTAACTTTGTTCTCAAAAGAGATGTATTAAGGTTACCACACTTAGTAACTGGGGATTCCTGCATCTGACCAATATGTCTCCTCACGTAAAAAGGTGTAGGTTTAACAACTTTACTCAATGAAAAAAAAATATTTACCAAAATGTTGAGTTTAATCAAAGCCCCAAAATGCAAAATATGGTGTGATCTGCTTATTTTCAATACTCCTGGACCCTTTTCACTTGAGAAGCCTCTGAAAATATAACCAGTGCAGTTTTTAGACAACTTATTCAAGGCATCCATATGAAAATTGCTCACTCTCTTTATTCCTGTACGAAGATAACTTTCAAGATTTTCTATTCTCTATCTTTCAGGATCATCAGTATGAAACATCTACGCACTTCTTAGTTTTCACTTAATCTATTAAGAGATGGGCCTGATAGTTCTAAATCTGTGACCTTACTATATCTGGAATCTTTTGCACCCTCATTTTGTTCTTTTTTGCCCATTTTTTTTGATGATGTCAAAGGGGGAGAAAAATGAGAGTAAGGGGGAGGGAGAGTAAGGTGCTAAATTGAGTATGTTGAGGGGGAGAGTAAGTCTGTTTTGAGTAAGTCTGTTTCTATCTTATTGGTATCATGTCTGTTGTCTTGGCTGCTCATATAAACCATTCTTTCTAAAAAAATTGACTATCCCTTTCAAATCTCTGAATGTTCAACTATCTCTCAAGGAAGATGAATCGTTGGCATTAATAAGACTTAATAGCTCATATTGTTGTCATCATCAAAAACGGAGAGAATGTTGAATTCTATGTTTTGATGATGTCAATACAATATGGTTTACTTGCTAATAACAACAATTTTTTATTACAGGTGCTCTGAAATAAAGAAAATTCATTTTAAGTCAAGAAGAAACTTTCAGAAGTACAGATGGAAGCTGGGAATGTCGAAGAAAGATGTTCACTGCCTCGATGCAGTCATGACCATAGCGATATTCTTCAGAACAACTGCATCGACGCATCAAAGAAGTGCACCGATGCATCAAGCACAATAACAGCCAACAAGTCACATTATGTCGAAGCACTAGAATGGTGCACCGACGCACTAGTCAAGGTTCAAGTTCTTAATTGCAACTGTGTCGAAGCATCAGAAGCCGCATCAATGCACCAAGTCAGAAGCCCATACTTGAAGTCAGCTATTCGAAGGTTCTATCCTCACACTGCCTCGATGCATCTGAGGAGTGCATCGACGCACTCAGCTCGGAACTAGCAAATTGAAGACAATAAGGTCGAAGCACCAGAAGGAGAAATTAGAGTAGTCACAGGGCAGGTCGAAGCCGCAAGCTGCTGATCCAACGCATCAGTGTTCAAGATATGGTTTGTTACGTTCAGCCTCGACCTGGCAATGATATGCCTCGACACTTCTCATCCGCTTTTTAATGCACTTAAGGAAACATCATTTTCTCATAAGTCAAGTGTGTTAAAAGGGGTCTTAAACCCAATCAGGATCGGTTGAAGTCGATGGAGGGAACTTAAGTAAGAATTGCACCAAAAGTCAGAATTTTGTCCTAAGCTCGTGATGAACCTAGGCAAATCACGTGACGGTTCTTCAATGGAAATGTAGCATCTTGAATTTTTATTATTATTATATCCCCATATGAATTAATCATTTCTTGGCTCAACTTATAAAAGCTTTATTTAAAAATCTGGAAAAATATGTATCTAGTGTAAAATTGAATTTCTAGCAACTTTGTCTTCAGGTAGGAACTCAGAATAAAATGGAGTAAGGCCCAATTTCACAATTTAAGCTTAAAATCCTTGTTTAGAAAGCCAAAATCAAGCATCCTTAATTGGACCCAAATTCAAGCCCATTCGAGCCCCAATCGAAGCCAAACCCTAGCCCAATCGTAGATCCTTATTTCCCTTTCAAAAACCCTAAGTCTATATCCTTCTACTGGCGGCGGCGGTGGCAGATTAGAGCCCCATCCAAAGTTTTTGCCATTTTTCCCTTTGGACTCTTTACCCTAATTCGATCGCTAGAAGCATCCTTTAGCTCTATAAATAGAGGGCTTTCGACCTCCTAAAACCCTATTTGCTCCGGCGGCTGGTGGCGTGATCGATCGTGGCCGGATGAGGGAGGATTCGGACGTTCTAAGAGCGGGTACCTAGGGTTCCGGTGACCCCTTTCCTTCTTCCATCTTTCCATCGCTCAAAGGTAGGTGTCTCTCAAGTGTAAAGACTAAGTTAATATGCCATCTTGTTTGTCTTCCTGAGCCCTTTCTTTTGATACCTAATTGCCTAAATTTCATGTACCATGTTGCCCTAATTTCATGATTTACGCCGAGATATACCCGAAAGGGTAACTTCCATGTTAACTCATTTCTGTATAATTTAGTCTCATTAAACTTTAATTAAAGCATGTCATCTTATACAGTTTTTAATGCTCTTTCTAATGGTAGTTTTTTCCCTAAATTTCATTCACTCTATCATGTGGAATTGAGATTCTATCGTGGTGTGTCGAGGCTCGCCGTCGGCTAGGTCTCAAGTGGAGTAAACGGTCCTTCTAGTGTAGACAAGTAGCGGTCTAACGATGGACCGTCTTTAGTCCTCTAGCGGTTCCACGATAGACCGCTTCAATCCCTGCGTTTCAAAATTTTTTAAATTGTGTATGATTATTTTCCAAAAGGAAACTGGAGAGGGGGATTTCCGCAGCCCACCACAAAGGCAGCCCAACAAGACCCACAAGGTCCAACCAGGCGAGCCCACCCGAGTGATAGCCCACCGGGCCCACTTAGGGAAGAAAAGCCCAATAAATAAGACTCGAGGAACTAACTCTCCCTGGTGGCCTTCTAGGCTCGGAGGGCCCGAGACAACGGTCAGGTCCCAAGGAAGGTCCGGCCTAAAGCCCTCTCCCCGTCTGAGAGAGATAGGCTCCAGCCGACCTATCCGACCCCACCTTCGCCGGGCCATGCCTATCGCTCGGGCAAGAGCTAGCATCCCCGAAGCTCGGTAAGGCCGGTTGATTAATCCGCAGGTGCAGCAGTTCAGAGTCCTCCGCCAGCGGGAGAGTCAGGGGAGCCGCCGGACTCTAAGGGGATAACGTTCCCACGATCAGGCCATGAAAGCCCCCGTTAAAGACATAACTCCCGCTGGGAACCCCTCAGCTTACAGGACTCCTGAAGGCGGTGCACTATTTAAGCAAGGGATACCCTCCGGAAGAAGGTAAGATGAACAAGGCATTCACACACCCTAAGCTCCTAAGCACGACTCGCTTCACCCTTTGGTGGAGAGGATTCTCGCGCATCAGCTCTCTCCTCCCCCCATTATCGCTTCCACCATAGCTCCACTGACTTAGCCATCGGAGGGTTTTGCCCCAGGGAGATCCCCTGGGCCCTCTGATACGTTTCCCTCTCTTGCAGATTCATCTTCTGGTGATCCACAGCCCGCTCAGGATCCAACGTGAGATCTCGCCTCTTCATCTGGCGCCGTCTGTGGGAAACGCACGAAAAGTCAAGATGGTGAGAAGAAGCTCAGGGAGGAGATCCGCCGGTGGGGCAGGTAAGGCTGTGGCGGCGACGGGAGGCGCCCCCTCTAGGGTCTCACAGAGCCCCCCCTCCAATGCCAGCATCCCCACCAACAGGCCACCACCCCCCCCGGCGGAGACAGGGGCACCCCTCGACGGTGGCGCCAACGCCTTCCAGGCCCTCAACGAAAAGATGGACGTCCTCGTGGAGCTCATGAGGGCCCAGGCGGCCAGGGACGCAAGGTCCCGCGCCCCGTCAGGAAGTCCCCCTCGAAGGAGTGCGACGCAGCACACCGCCGGATGCCGCTTCACCCTCCGCGGCCGACAGCTCCTCCGCAACGACATCGGAGGACCCTCGCATGCTCCGCCTGCGGAGCAAGAGGCTTCCTCCACGCAGAGGAAAGGGAAACAGGGGACGAGGCCGCCGCGCCCGGGCACTAGTGCCCCGGGAGATCGCCAAGACGCCCCCCCAGCCCCACGGTGCGACAGCAGCCAGAGCTGTCCCTCCGGTTGTGAGATTTCGAGAGACGGTTGGCAGAGCAAGAGCGCGCCCTCCGCGCCCTGTAGAAGACCTCTCTCCCGGAGGACGAGGAGAAATCCCCTTTCTCCGAGTACATCTTGAAGGCAGAGGTCTCTCCCAGAGCCTCCATTCCAACCTTCAAACTCTACGACGGCCAAGGCGACCCAGCCGACCACTACGATAGCTTCGACGCCCTGGTGACCCTTCATGGAACGCCAGATCCCATCAAATCCCGAGCCTTCGCGGCCACCCTGGTCCAAGGTGCTCAGGCATGGTTCCGGGCCCTCGCCCCTGGGTCCATCCGAGACTTCAGGCAATTTGGGCGAATTTTCAAGGAGAGTTTCGCCGGTAGTGCCCCCCCAAGGTCAGTAGCGGGGCTCCTGGCTCTCAAACAGGCGAAAGGGGAGAGGCTCCGGACTTACGTCCACCGATTTAAATCGGAAGCCCTCAGGATCCCCCGCCTGGATGTGGCCTCAGCCACAACCGCACTGATCGGGGGCACCCGGAACGAGAATCTCCGCCGCGAGCTTGTCCTCCACCCTCCCTCGACCCTTGCCGAGCTAGTGACTCTGGCACTGCGCCACGCCGAGTGCGAAGAAGTACTCAGCGCCTGCCGAGACGCAACCGGCTCGGGTCGGGAGGGGGACAAGAAGCGGACCTCCGAGCCAAACCCTGGCTCGGGTAAGAAGCGCGATCGAGAAGGAGAGCGCAAGAGAAAGTACGAGCGGTACACCCCCTTGACCGCGCCAGTCTACGAGATCTATGAAGACATCAAAGACTCGGGACTTCTCCGCCAGCCCGAGCCAATGAGGTCGAAGAACCGCAAGCGGGACAAGCATTGCCTGTTCCACGGTGACCACGGGCACCACACCGGAGATTGCCATCAGCTCCAGGACGAGATCGAGCGTCTCATCCGTCTGGGGCACCTAGCCCGGTTCACGATCGGGCACAAAGAAGACCGAGACACCGCAGAGGAGATCGACAATGCCCCCCGAGGGGTACACATCAACGTCATCTCCAGAGGAGCGGCATCGGGCGGCGACACCAGCCGAGGGAGGAAACGTCATGCCGAGCGAGCCAGCCGAGCCTTAGAGCCCCCCAGAGGCCCGCCGATGGAGCCCCAGGTCATAGTCTTCTCCGACCAAGACCTGGAAGGGCTGAGCACCCCGCATGACGATGCCCTCGTTATCTCGGCCATGATAAATCACTGTAATGTAGACAGGATTTTGGTTGATAATGGGAGCGCCCCCGATGTATTATCTTATGACTGTTTTCTCAAGATGGGGGAAGACCCGTCCAAGCTCCGCCCGATCCGAACGCCCCTTTGCGGGTTTAATGGCCTGGCCACCTACCCCGAGGGAGCCCTAAGCCTGCCGGTCACTATCGGCACCCCACCCAAAACCGTTACGGTCATAGTGGACTTCATAGTGATTAAAGGTATGATAGCGTACAACGCCATTTTCGGCCGAAAAATTCTCAGCCGAATAAAGGCCGTACCATCAACCTATCACCAAAAAATGAAGTTTCCCACCAAAAACGGGTCGGGGGAAGTCCGAGGTAACCAGGCCACGGCTAGAAGGTGCTACAACATCTCGGTGGAAGCCTCAAGGCCGGACGGGAAGGATAAGGGCCCCAGGGGAGTCGAAGGAAGAGCCGTGACCACCGAGCCCGGTGGCGAGTTATTAACGGTATTCCTGAACGACGACCCGGCCCTAGGAGTAAGGATCGGCGCCGACCTACCACCAAAGGAACAGCAGCAATACAAGGAGTTTCTTTCTGAGTACGTTCGGGTCTTTGCTTGGTCCGATGATCAACTCCCTGGTATACCAGAGGAGACTGTGACGCACAAGCTCAACCTCGATACCACCGTGAGACCCGTACAGCAGCGGAGAAGGAAGCATGCGCCCAAGAAATAGGCGATCATCAAGGCGCAGGTCACCAAGGGACAAGAGACTGGTCTTTTCAGACCGGTCCTGTACCCAACGTGGCTAGCCAACGTCGTCCTGGTGCCGAAGACTACAGGCAAGTGGCGAATGTGCGTAGACTTCACCGATCTGAATAAGGCCACCCCCAAGGACTGCTATCCGCTACCGAGCATCGACCAATTGGTTGACTCAACCTCGGGCAATGAGATACTCAGTTTCCTGGATGCCTATTCGGGTTATCATCAGATCCGAATGAACTCTGAAGATATCGAGAGGACCGCCTTCATCACCGACTACGGCGTGTACTGCTACACCCGGATGCCCTTCGGATTGAAGAATGCTGGAGCCACATACCAGCGACTGGTCAACCATATGTTCGAGGGACAGTTAGGTCGGAACGTCAAGGCCTACATCGACGACATGCTCATCAAGACCCCGAGGGCCCAAGACCACTTCACCGACCTCGCCGAGACTTTCGGCACCCTCCTGAAGTACTACATGAAGCTCAACCCCGCCAAGTGCGCCTTTGGAGTAAGATCCGGGAAGTTCCTGGGTTTCCTGGTCACTCAGCGAGGGATCAAAGCCAACCCCGACAAGGTCCAGGCCATCCTGGACATGCGCCCACCCACGTGCATTAAAGACGTCCAGCGTCTGACGGGGCGTGTCGCTGCTCTCAGTCGTTTCCTATCCCGTGCGGCCGAACGATGCCTGCCCTTCTTCAAACTGATGAGGGGGCCCAAAATAGCATCTTCTACGTTCGCATGGGATGGGGAATGCCAGACAGTGTTCGCCGAGCTCAAAGAGTTCCTGGCTTCGCCCCCGGTGCTTTCCAAGCCCGTCCCGGGTGAGGTCTTGTTGCTCTATCTCTCGGCGACGCCATCAACGGTCAGCTCGGTCCTAGTCAAGAATGACTCGGGAATCGAGAGGCCGGTCTACTACACCAGCAAGGTGCTCAACGAGGCCGAGTGGAGGTACCCCGCAACCGAGAAACTCGTGCTAGCGTTGGTTACCTCCGTAAAGCGCCTCCGACCCTACTTCCAGGGGCATCCCATCACCGTGCTAACCGGCGAGCCACTGAAGAATATTCTGGCCCATCCCGAAGCCTCGGGGCGACTCGTCAAATGGGCCATCATGCTCGGGGCCTACGACATCTCGTATCGGCCGCGATCAGCTATCAAAGGACAAGCACTCGCCGACTTCATCGCCGAGAGCACCGTTCCGGTCGAGGACAGGCCTCCGACGGCAACCGGGCCAACCTGGGAGCTGTTCGTCGATGGATCGTCCAACTCGGTCGGTAGCGGCGCAGGGATCCTCCTAAAGTCCCCCGAAGGAATAGAGTTGCAATACGCCCTAAAGTTCAACTTTCTGGCGTCCAACAATGCTTCCGAGTATGAGGCCCTTATCTCGGGAGCCCGCATGGCCCGACGATTGGGGGCCGAGCGAGTCAGGATCCACACCGACTCCCAGCTAGTTGCAAGCAAGGTCAATGGCGAGTACGAAGCTCGGGAGGTACCTATGATCAAATACCTACAGTTGGTCCGGAGCCTGGCCCAGCAGTTCGAGGAGTTCGAGGTAGTCCGAATAGCTCGAGAGCAAAACTCTCAGGTGGACGCTCTCTCCCGACTGGCCTCCTCCCTAGACCCGGAAGGCACACGATCGGTCCTCCTAGAAGAGCTCGAGCGCCCGAGCATAGACTTGGAGCTCCTCACCATTGACTCGGCCACTCCCGGCGACTGGCGCTCCCCCTACCTGTCCTGGCTACGGGACTCCCGGGAGCCCTCCGACCCTCGGGAAGCCCGCCGAATGAAGTACCAAGCTCGGCGCTTCGTCATCCTCGACAACGCTCTCTACCGAAGATTGTTCTCCGGGCCCCTTCTGAAGTGTCTCGGTCTCGACGAAGCAAGCCAAGCTGTTGAAGAGATTCATCAAGGCCTGTGCGGAGCACATTCAGGAGGTAGGTCGCTGGCCAGAATCCTGCTAAGGCAGGGGTACTGGTGGCCGACCCTACAGCGCGACTGCACGGCTTACGCACAACATTGCGACCGTTGCCAGCGATTCGACCATTTGGTCCATCAGCCGGCCACGGAACTTATCACCCTTACCGAGCCCTACCCTTTCGCTCGGTGGGGGATCGACATCCTTGGGCCATTCCCAACGGCTCAATCCCAGAAGAAGTTCATCATCGTCGCCATCGACTACTTCACCAAGTGGATCGAGGCTGAAGCAACAGCAAGGATCACCGAGACAGTCGTCTGGGGTTTCGTATGGAAATCAATCATCTGTCGCTTTGGCATCCCCCGAGTGATAGTGAGCGATAACGGGCGGCAATTCGACTCTCGGTACTTCCGAGACAGATGCGCCGACCTAAATATCCGCAACCACTTCACTTCGGTCGCCCACCCTCAGGCCAACGGGCTGGTTGAAAATGCCAACAAGACCATCTTGAAGGTCATAAAAACCAGACTCGGCAAGGCTAAGGGTAGCTGGCTCGAGGAACTGCCTAGCGTACTATGGTCGCACCGAACGACCCCCAGGACGGCAACCGGTGAGACCCCTTTTCAGCTGGTATATGGCACCGAAGCCGTCGTTCCGTTAGAGATCGCCAGTCCCTCTCTCCGAGTGATCAGCTTTTCGCCCGAGGCAAACGAGCAGAAGTTGCTCGAGAACCTCGACCTGGCAGACGAACTCCGAGAGATCGCGAACGTCTGAGCTACGGAATACCAGCGCCGCCTCACTCGGTACTACAACACCAAGGTCTGAGGCAGACAATTCCGACCAGGGGACTTCGTCCTCAGGAAGACCGAAGCCTCTCGACCACTGGAGGCGGCGGGCAAGCTATCCCCCAACTGGGAAGGCCCCTACCGAGTGATCGAGACGCTCGGGAAAGGTGCGTACAGGTTAGCCACAATGGAAGGGGAACCCATTCCCCGGACATGGAACGCAACCACACTACGCAGATTTTATTTCTGAAAACTGTATCAACAAATCGGGTAAAATAAACCCCCTTTTTGCATTCATTCAAGATAACTATTAATACATCAGAAAGGCAACTGCCAGTACATTACATAGTGAAAAGCAAAAATCCATCTAGCACCGCGGCAAACGGCCATCGCCCGGCCGACCCGGTCTTGACCTTCTCGCATCCAGCCACTGACTCTGCCTCGCGTAGAAACTGGCTCGGACAAGAGATGGTCGACCCAGTTGGCTCGGGTGAACCGTGACAAAGGTGACAGAGGGACAGCAAGGAGAAGGTCACCTTTCACGCGAGGAAGGCTACCTTCCAAGTTGGCAACAACCTGGAAAAAGGAGCGCCGTGAAGGTCTCCTCTCTGCCAAACTACCAACTCTTTGGAGGCGAACAGAAAGCAAGCAGCCCCCGAAGAGTGAAAGAAATGAAGAACAAAAGAGAGAGAAAGAGGCTGTGGACAAGGGTGAGGAAGGAACTAGAGCCGCCTCCTCCCCTCCCACGGAGGGGAATGGCGGCCGGCATCCCTAACTCCCCCATCCGCCCTCCATCTCGGCGTCCGCCCGGAAGCCTCGCCGGAGCCAAGAGGAGGCAAACGGCGTGCCCCCGCACGTCGAAGCCCTCTCCAGATCCGCGCGGCGACCGTCGGACCCGTCTCATGCACGCGCGGCGACCGTGGGACCCGACCGATATTCCAGGACAGCTGGAACCGGCCGCTCCCCGTCGTCTGCGGCGTCATCTTCTGAAGAGTCCTCCATGCTCCGATCGCGGCGGCGCAACGCAGAGCGAAAATGAGGGAACAAGAGCAGACCGCCGGTGAGAGTCCTAAGTGTTAAAAGGGAAGGAGCACCCTTCGGTCCTTTTTATAGGCCAAGGGAGGCCACGCGCCTTAAATGACTCCCCCCTCGAAAACACGCTACAGGACCTCCCCTAGAAGGTCACCTCCAATTCCTCGGCCCCCGCCCTAGCGGGATTCGCGAAGCGCCTCAGCTTTCAAAGCATGGTGGAATGAAAGGACTCCCCGCCAGAAGCCTCCCGAATCGGCATGCGAAAACGGTGCAGAAAATATCGGCACCTTCCAACTGCCCCCGATACGCCAGCCAAATCACGGCAAAGATAACGATCATACAAAGTAAGTCCTTTATTGTCTCCCATAAAGAAGTCCTCTTACAGAAGGAAAAATAGACAAAAAGGGGAAGGGGCAAAATAAAGTAAAATACATCAGGCCTCGGGCCCACTTTGAAGCCCAGGAACAGCAGCAGGGGACGCGTCACCCCCGGTACCTTCGGTGACGGCCGGCCCGGACACTGACCTCGCCTGTGCTAGAACTGTCCCGGTCGTGAGCCCTCCCGGAGCCTCCGGAGTTGGTGACCCTGCTGGAGGTGACTCCTCCGGTTCTTCCCCGGCCGAAGATGAGGAGCTGGAAACTGACTCGTCCGAGTCATAACTCTGGCCATAAGGAAAATCACCCCCGGCAAGGTGCTCATTGGCATAGCTCATCGCCTAGCGATAGCCCTGCCTGAATCCCTTTCGAGCACCCCGGTAGAGCGCTACCTCGTAGTAGGGTAGGGCAGCTTCAATCAGGTCGGCCGAGTAAGCTTCCGAGCCTTTGTAGCGCTCGATCGCCTCCGCCTCGACCTGCCCGTCCCAAGCCCGCTCCGCCTCTGCCGCACGCTCTTCCGCCCTCGCCAGACGCTCCTCTAGCTCGGTCATCCTCCGCTCGACTTCGATCGTCCGACCCTCCGCCCGGGCTCGGTCCGCCTCGGCCTCAACGCGAAGGCGCTCCGCGTCTTCCGCCCGATCCTGCAGCTCGACACGCTCACGCTCCCAGAGGCCATCCAACTCAATGTGACGTTAACGCTCGTCTTCTAGACGTTTGCTCTTCCTCTCAAGCGATTCTTGGGCCCCTGCTAGCTGCTCGGACAGCGGAGCTGACCCCCCCGCGCGCCACGGTCGGTTGGGGTTGCAACGCCTCCCCGGGCGAACCCCCACCCTCAACCGGTGCCGCGGGATCAACCGCACCAGAAACTGCCGGCACTTGGGGTTGCGACGCCCTCGCGGGCGAACCCCCATCCGCGCCGACTAATCCCTCGGTCCCAGCGCCGACCACACCGACACCGGCACCGGCCCCCTCTGCCCCCACAGAGGGGAGAGCCGACCCATCACCTCCCTCTGCGGGGCCCCTGGTCTCCTCGGCCCCCTCTCGCCCGGCGGATGGGAGAGCCAGCCCGGAGGGGTCGGCCCCATCCTGCCCCCGAGGGGGGAGCGCCGCCGAGCCAGAATCGCCCCCGACGGCGGTAGGAAAGCCGGCTTTCTTGGCCCTTTTCCTGGCCTTCGCGGCCTCCCGCAACTTCCCCGCCAGGGGATCCTTGCGCTTCAGGCCGGTCGATCGAGAAGTCCCCTTGGGGGCCGCCCCCTTGCCCTTATCTCGGGCATGGACGTGACCCGCCGAGGCATCAGGCTCATCGGCTGTCGAGTCATCTCCCAGATCGATGACCTCAGCCGTCTCCTCCAGAGGTTCCCGCCTCACGTCTGCAACAAGAAGAAGCCCCGGTCAGGAGGAGGAAAAGAGCTACCACCCCCGAAAAAGAGCCTCAAGAGCTGTACCTGTCGACGTCAACCGCGAGAGAAGACACCGTTCGATGTTCTCCGGCGTCACCAGCTCCTCGGTCGATTGACGGTTCTCTAGCAGACGGGCAGCCTGCTGCTCCGCGTGGGGAGGGAACTCCTCCTGGCGAGGGGGCAGATTCGGGTGAAAGTTGGGCGAGGTCCGGCATCTTCAGATCTCGTCCGTCGCCACCGCCTACACCCAGAAGAATTGGGTCTTCCACCCCTTGTGCGAGGAGTCCTTCGCCGCAAGCGAGATGCAGCTCCTATTCCTCCGCGCCTGGATGAAGTAGAAGCCTTTCCCCGCCGACGGGTGCACTTTCAACTCAAAAAAGAAGTGGAAGAGGTCCAAAGAAGGAAAAATGTCATGCTGACGACAAAGAATCCGGAAGGCCGAGAGCAGCAGATATGAATTGGCCACCAACTGAATAGGCGCCAACCGGAAAAAATTAATAAGCTGCAGCACGAAAGGATCGAAAGGGAGACGAAATCCACTCTTCCAAGCCAGAAGGAAGGTGCAAATGTGCTCATCACGATCGTCCAGACTCGTCTCGTACGGAGTGGCGGCAACAAAGCTGTATCTGAGAGGCAGGCGGAAACGATGCTCCAGCCTTCGCACCTCCGCTTCCCCCAACTCACTACAGTTGGGGACGGGTTCCCGCCTCACCGGCACAAGCTCCGGACTCTGATCCGCCATCGAGTCAGGAGGAGATCCCTCGTACGAGCTCGAAGACTCCGGGGGAGAAGGAAGTTGTCGGACCGCCTCTGCGGTTATCCTCGCCAACTCCTCGAAAGCCGCCGCAAGGCTCCGCGTCTCCGCTGTGCTCTCACGGCGCATCAAGAAGCAAGGAAAGCCTAAAACCCTGGAAGCCTAGAACGATGAACAGCGCCCCCTAAAAACCCCTGAGGGTGGCGGCGCGCCGTTCCGTGCTCCGAGAAAAAGGGGGGCCCCTTCGTTTCGAATCCGTTAGGATCATCATTACGGGCCTCGGCGACCGCTATAAGCGGCTCCATAACGCCAATGGAATTCCACCCACCTGAGCCACGCCGGTCCAAAGCCTCGAAAAACTACTCATCCGAGCCTCCTTGGCTCGGGAGTAGGAGGGGGACAAGTGGAGAGGGGGATTTCCGCAGCCCACCACAAAGGCAGCCCAACAAGACCCACAAGGTCCAACCAGGCGAGCCCACCCGAGTGATAGCCCACCGGGCCCACATAGGGAAGAAAAGCCCAATAAATAAGACTCGAGGAACTAACTCTCCCCGGCGGCCTTCTAGGCTCGGAGGGCCCGAGACAACGGTCAGGTCCCAAGGAAGGTCCGGCCTAAAGCCCTCTCCCCGTCCGAGAGAGATAGGCTCAAGCCGACCTATCCGACCCCACCTTCGCCGGGCCATGCCTATCGCTCGGGCAAGAGCTAGCATCCCCGAAGCTCGGTAAGGCCGGTTGATTAATCCGCAGGTGCAGCAGTTCAGAGTCCTCCGCCAGCGGGAGAGTCAGGGGAGCCGCCGGACTCCAAGGGGATAACATTCCCACGATCAGGCCATGAAAGCCCCCGTTAAAGACGTAACTCCCGTCGGGAACCCCTCAGCTTACAGGACTCCTGAAGGCGGCGCACTATTTAAGCAAGGGATACCCTCCGGAAGAAGGTAAGATGAACAAGGCATTCACACACCCTAAGCTCCTGAGCACGACTCGCTTCACCCTTTGGTGGAGAGGATTCTCGCGCATCAGCTCTCTCCTCCCCCCATTATCGCTTCCACCATAGCTCCACTGACTTAGCCATCGGAGGGTTTTGCCCCAGGGAGATCCCCTGGGCCCTCTGATACGTTTCCCTCTCTTGCAGATTCATCTTCTGGTGATCCACAGCCCGCTCAGGATCCAGCGCGAGATCTCGCCTCTTCAGAAACGGCCCTACGATAGACCGTTTCATGATTTTAGCGACCTTATATAGACCATTTATGTCCTCTGGCAGGGTATTTTAAACTCTATTTCATGCGTTTTAACTGGGAAATTACCATGTTTTAGTATAACACCTTGACCTATAATGATGTAGAAAGTGATATTAATCTAGTATCGTGGTTATAGACCTTTGATTTTTAGTATTTACATGAAAATTGCTTTGACAACCATAAGTTAAATGATCATATGAAACTTGATAAAAGCTTGGTTATTAATCTTTCAAATTTTGAACCATGCTATTATAAATTGTTATGTTATGATCTTGATAGCATTGTTTGATAGTCATACCACTCCGGTGAGATTGACTAACCGCATCGTGTCATTTTTCGTGTTTCATATAACCTCAATCTTGTAATAGTTGGGACTCTTTGTCGGACATTCCTTCCGTCGGACTAGGACCACTATTATGAGACCTCCGTAAGTCCCTGTGAGCCTGGGATTCCCACTTGGATGCTGGGCGGGTTGTACCCCCAAAACCTGCACCCTTGGACGTGTTTTGATTTGTGTTTGGGCCATTCCAAATCTGGACTATTCTGCAACCTTAGCGGCCCAACTTGAGACCGAGAAGTGATCTTTGGCGGCCCGGGTTTAGTCCGCTATATTTCTCTTGGTCTGGTTAGTAATGGGCTTGGGTTGTCGGGTTCTTGTATGCCCAATCAGTTCTAACATGGCCTAATCCGCTTTATTGGACCTTATCTTTGTGGGCTGAACTCTGGTTCAGACCCATTCTGAAATCAGGCTGAAATAAGGACTCTTTTGGGTTCACTTTAAGAGCCTGTTATACTAAACTGTACGCTGTCTAAGGTCAGACAGTTAATATCACTTTAGCGGCCCAGTTATTGACCGCTAAAGTCGAGATTTAATATGATTTCTGTGTTTGTTGTTGTGATAGCAGTCATATCAAGGTTGGCCTTGAACTGCGAAATCTTGTTTAATCCTTGTCCACCTTAGACTTCCCAATCATTCTACATGATGTTCATTCCAATTTTATTGGAAATTTCCTCGATCTTAGAAGTAAGTTCACAAGCTTAAACCTTGAAATTCTTGGCCATTTAATGTAGTGAATGTCTAGACTAGGATCTATGATCCAATCTTTCAATGCCAACGCATCATAAGGGCCCGGTCTGGTCCTAGGAGGAGCGCTCGAAAGTACTTGTGCCCCAGGGAGTTTGTAATGACAAGGTGTGGCATTGCACCGAAGTACATAACTAGCGTGATTGGTCTATGACATTCTACTTCACTCTATTACTTGAATTTCTTGTTTGACATGACTTGCGTGCTTGTTATGGCCAATTCCATTTATCACTTACTTGCAATTTCACGAAAAGCACTTGTTGTACTTGTGTTTATTCTCTACTTGGAAGTCCATATTTCTTTTCTATCTATCAATCGTCATTTATTTTTGTTCTTTTATTGTAACATCGTTCATGATAAAATGGTTAATCACTTTAACTATGCTTGATGATAGAGATATAAAATCCTACTAAGCTTTGATCACCCCTACTTTCCAATCCTTTTAAGGTAGCTCAGGTGAGGACTCTCAAACTGAAGGAAATGGGCAGGAGTGAAGATCCTGGAGCGAGCCAGCTAGATAGCCTTCTAGAGATGTCATTAGTTAGTTTGAGTTTAAGAGTTGTAATTCTGTTTAAGACGGTCGTTATGTAATTATGTTAAGTTGATGAACATGAGAGGTTGTTGGTATGTTTGGAGTTGATGGATATTGACTCTTGTTATGTCTAATTAGTTGGAATTGAATAATTATTGTGTAATGTATTTCTTCTCTAGTATGAAGTATCTAATCGCTAGCGCAAGGCACAGCATGTCTGGAAATCAACATATTTTAACTATTTTCTACTACCGCATTCCGATATTCCGCGTCGGGGCATGACAATTTGGTGGTATCAGAGCCTAGGTTCTCTTTAGATCCTAGGTTCCTAGTAGTGTTATAGAACCCATTACATTGGTGTAGTCAGGAATCTAACCTAGTGAGTTGGGTAGAGACTTGGGTTAAGCTAATTAACTAGTTCTAAGAATACATAGTCAAGAAAATATTCTTAATTAATTCTGGTTATGTTGTAGGATTTTTCCGCGATGGTGGTAGAGCGCACGCAGTGGTGAGATATGCAACGCACTGTGCAAGGCCTGACCCAGGCCTTATAGCAAGTATCTCAAGGCGGTGCACAGCATGGAGCGGGCAATCTACACCAAAACTTTCAAGGCTTGAATCCCCCTCATTTTGGTGGATCCTTAGACCCGGATGAGGCCGAGAATTGGCTGAAAGAGACATAACGTATCTTCAGGGTTATGCAATGTGGAGACCAAGATCGTGTCCTCTTAGCAACCTTCCAGTTGGAGCGTGATGCACATGCTTAGTGGGAAGCCGTGGAAGCCACGCTCGGTAATCAACGTGCAACGTGGGATGAGTTTAAAGAAGAGTTTAACAACAAGTATTTCTCAGATAGAGTGCAGGAGAAGAAAGCAGCTGAGTTCGCTGCATTAAAACAGAGAAATTTATCCGTTGCAGAGTATGAAGCACAGTTTGCTAGATTATCTAAATATGCACCACATCTGGTGTCCACGAAGAAGATGAAGGCCAAACAATTCTTAAATGGTTTGAAGCTTCATTACATTAATCAATTGGCGCCCTTAGAAATCCATGTTTATGCTGAGGTTGTGAGAAAAGTCCAAGTTCTTGAAGACACTATAGAAATGACTGACCGGATAAGAGGTCGGGATAAGAAGAAGGAGCAGATCACCAATTCTGGGAATTTTAAACCGGGTAATGGTCAGAAGAGACCCAATGGCGGGCCGAGTGTAGATTCTAAGAAATCCACTTAAGGAAAAACTAAGAATAATTAAAGGAAAAACAGAAGAATGGGGAGATCGGAGTAAAAGGGGAGCATGCGTAGGATGCTAAGGGGAATGTGATCGCCAGAGACGCGAGGGCCTCAAAGATATAACAAATAATCAATGGAGGGATCGCGAAAAATACCTTAAAAGGATGCGGGGGAGATTGTGAGTGCTTTCCTTCTCTTTCGATCGGCCGGCCGATGAAGAGAGTTCTTCTTATTGATTATCCTTGCAAAACAATAACAAACACCAATAAAAGATATGGATTAGAAATCAAGGTGAGTGTAGCATCAAATTCATAATAGAAATAAACATGAAAAGCATGTATAAGAACACACCTTATTGAGTGTTGGCCTCTAAACCCCTATGCAAAAGGGCATGGAAGATTATGATGAATGATAAGATAAAGGAGGGTGCAAGTGTTGCACTAAGGAGATATCAACAAGGTTGAGATGATAAAAATAATGAAAGAAGAGAAAATAACATGATGCATGCAAACTACTTCATGAAAGAAACAAAGGAGATTAAGGGAGGGATAAGCTTATTGATGTGTTTCTCCAAAAGGGGCTTTATATCTTCAATTTGCTCCAAGGAAGAAGAGGCTCCAAATCTTCAAGAGGGGAAGAAGAACTCCATGGATGAAGCTTTTAAGCATGTGGGAGTCTTCTCCTTGAGCCTTTGGTCCAACAGCACCTCCTCTTGAATTAATATTGATGCCCTCTACACAAGGGAGAGATGGGTCCTATTTATAGGGCTAAAATTCGGAGTTAATTCCAAGAGAAATTAGGAATACATGTTTTAGTGAGATTTGGAGGGAGATATTCATTCGATAAGTGTCCCCTCAATATTAGAAAGCCTTAGGAGTCCTTTCTCAAGTGAAAAGGGGCTCAAAATGGGGAAAGAAAGAGGTACTGCCGGAGTTCGAAATTGAACAAGAATTGACGACCGGACAGATGGTCGCTTCTTAAAATAACGCCCGCGGAGGCGTCGTCATTTGGAGGCATTTCGAGACAGATACGGACTTTCCGAAATTTGAAAAGAATTGACGACTTTGAGGGGGGCGCTATTTAGAATTTAATACGAATTTCGGGCGGATTTAAAATCTCAAAATATAACAATAGAAATGACGACCTGACCAGGGGTGTTAATTGAAAATGACGACTTGCACAGTGTCGTAAATCAAAATAATAAAAAGCCAAAAAGAAATGACGACCGTGCATTCGGGCGTCAATTGAATTGACGCCCGAGTGAGAGACGTTATTTAAAACATGTAAAACAGGGCCATTTTTTATTTCTCATTATTATTGTTCCATTTTTTAGGTGGACGTGCATCTAACTGTGCTGATTCCAATTACTATTTTTTCGTATTTTTCTGACATCCGGAAGACCACCAAATCACCCCTTAAAGAGGGTTAGAAATAATATTAAAATATTTCAATTTGAAATTGACGCCACGTACTATTTCGTTAATTCTATTTTTTTAATTTTTATTTTATTTAAATTCAAAACAACACCCCTTGACATGTTGTCAATTCTAAAAAAATTCAAAAAATTCTCAAAAAAATTTAGAAAAATGGGAAAAAATAAAGAATGGACGCCTCCTCAAAGAGGCGTCATTTTCTTTTTTATTTTCTTTAATTTTCTTAAAAATAAATGACGCCCCCTCTCATGCCGTTAATTATGAAAAATTCGAAAAATAGAGAAAAATATCTAAAAATCTAAAAAAATAGGAAAAATAAGAAAAGTGAGGAAAAATAGAGAAATCTAAGAAAAGTGAGAAAAACCACTCAAACAAAGTTAATTTGAGGGTCAAATTGGGACATTATAAGGTAATACGAGATGTACTCACAATAACGTCAATTTTGACGTGTCTACAGCTGCCCCGCCTTGGCGTCTGCTTTACAAGGGAATAGAGTGAACTAAAAAGTAGATGTCAAGGTGTGATGAGACACGCGATCAACATCACCTGATGAGAATTGAATCCAAAACTCGAGATGAGGCAATCTCGGGAAATTCAATGAAATCAACGATGTTTGGATAAAAGAGGGAGTGTGCACGCTGGCACGAATAAGATAAAGGAATGATCAACTTCCAGCGCGGTTGAAGTACCCCAGGTCACAAACCTGTAGGTTTCACCATTGGGGAGCGGTTACCAGCCAATGTGGACGTGCTGCAGCCAATGAGGATCAAAGGAAAAGGATTAAAATAAGAGGATAGAAATCCAAACAATGAGCTTTCGATAAAATAACTCGAAACAGCGACAAAACGAACTGAGGATTCCATTCAGCAATGAATATCTCATATCTGGAAAGATTAAGGTCAATTTGACTCTCCAAATCAGCTTATCAGAATGATTTTCCGACGTTGATTCAAAGTCCTACATGAATGCATGCTGGGTTTAAAGGAAAAAATTAAAATAAATTAAAATATAAGATAATCAAGGATAATATTGTTAAACTACCAAGACTGGGTCAAGAAACTGATTTCGTGAGCTGATACTGAGCCGAAGCCCGTTTGTCCGCGCACCAACTCACAAAAGGGAACCATCGTCCCCAGTCTTGGATGGCTCAACGGCCTATCCGTATGACTAAGACGCCTCTGGAATCATCATCGTTTTTGATGAAGGGGAACTCAAATTCTAGATTTACCAAAGCCACAGGGTTCCTGATATAATCTAGTAGCGTATGTAACATATAGTAAAAGTGCATACAGGAAGATGGTGATAGCAATGAGCATGAGGGAACTGAGATGAGGTGCAAGCACCGTGGGCCTTTGATGATGATGATGCCCAGTCGGTGGGACCAAGAGCTTCTTATCCTACTCTCAAAATTTTATTAGCCAAGATATAAGGAAGATAACAAGCAATGAATAAGGCATTTAATCATAGCATGGAATCAGTAGCATGAAAGCTTTTAACAACATTATATAGCAATGAAAAGTATCATGAAAAATATCATATATGAAGCAGGAGATCATTCCAAGTATTTTTGTTTAATGTTGTCATGAGGATGACAATCTTGGCAAAGTAGAAATAATCAGAGAAGCTGGCTCTTGAATGATTGGAGTGATGTGTAGAGCAGCAGAGATAATCAGATTGACGTGAATAATCAGAGTGATACCCCAAGTGGCAGGGATGATCAGATTGAAGTGCCCAGAGCAACATATCATGAGAATATTGGGAAGAATCAAAAGATTGATAGCAATGAATAAGAGGACTCATCCCGTGTTCTTGGTCCTTACAAAGGAATTGTCCCTGCAAAAGCACCATCAACAAAATACAATGTATTTTTTTGGATTTTGAAATATGTAAATTTTTACGATTTTTTTTAAAAAGTATTCAAAATTATTATGGATTTTAGAAAATATTTAAAAAAAATTAGATTTTTTTAGAAAATATTTGTATTTTTGGATTTTGAGAAATATTCATTTTTTTGGATTTTGATTCGAAAATATTCAATTTTTTTTGGATTTTGATTTAGGAAATATTCAATTTTTTTTAGATTTGGTTTAGGAAATATTCAATTTTTTTTATTTTGGTTTAGGAAATATTCAACTTTTTTTTGGATTTTGGTTTAGGAAATATTCAACTTTTTTTTGGATTTTGGTTTAGACATTACTCAACTTTTTTTTTTAGGTTTAGACTTTGTTAATGCAGCATCAAATGGTGTTTTTGAACCACTAGCTAGGAGTCCTTGTTCCTTCCCCTTTCGTTAAAAATTGCCCAAAGTTGGGCATGCATTAAAAGGTGGCGCCCTATAACCGACTACTCTTGTATAACGGTGCCCCTACTAAGGCCATACCTGAGAAACATTCGGTCTTGGAGGGAGAAGAGAAGAATAATTGAGGATAAGCTTTATGCAGGATGGGAGATGTCGGGACTTGAATTCCTTCCAAGGTATTACCCCTCAAAGAGGTGGTCTGTTGCGCCGGGACTTTGTGCCTTTGATTTTTAGACCCTTGACATGCATACGACCAGAGTTTTCCCTGCGGGGACTTTGCCACTATTGTCATGCCATAATTCATACTTTTGAATTTATCGAAATTTTAACTTTGATTTTCATAATAGCCCTTTTTGGCTAGATTTATATCATGAAAATTAATTTCATTATTTTGGGTCAAGACTGCCCCTATTTGAGACTTCTCTCGTATTGGGGATTACCTAAGTTGGTCATCTCATTCGTCAACCTCTTGCTCCTGCATGCGGCCGAGTAAAGAAGAGAAAAGACTTTCAGATATACTCATGACATGGCCAAAGTAGCAACGGTGTTTTATCAAGGAGCCGGCTAAGGACGCCGTGAAGTGTGTGCGGTGCCTAGCTAAGAGTTGCTCTTTACAAGCGGGGAGAGACAGTCGAACTCCCAACGCGGGGTTCTTATTAACTAAAGAGCTGCAGAAGCAAGCCTAAAGACTTTTTTGATGATGATTTAATTAAACAAAAGCCTAAGATAAAGGTCTAAAACACCACTTTTAATCTTGTTAAGAAGCACTTTATTTTGAAAACCGTGGGTGAAGTAATGAGGTAATGATATCATAAAAATGTGTACTTACGCCAATATGTTACCTTGCGATCTTTGTTTAAGCAGTTGCAGAGGCGAGGTTGATCAACATGGGATTTGTCCTCAAGTAGCAGACAAAAGGATTGGAAGCAAAGGTTTGAAGTGGCTTAACAAGAAGGAGTGGTATTTAGACCAGACTCAGACGAATAAGAAGAAAAGGAAGAGAGGTGAGGGCTAGAACTCCCTCGCTAAGGCACAGAGACCTTGATCACAAGGAACGGTTTACAGAAGAAGCGGAAAATCAAAAAGAGGAGTGGGGACTAAAGTCTCGAAAGCAGTGGGAGAAAGGGCAGATGCCCAAGGTAGTGGATGTGGAAGAAGTTGGGTCGGACCCGGGATCAGGAGAAAATTAGAATAAGAAATTGATAGATGGAAAGAGGCGGATCCGGAGGGGGAGAATCCTGATAGGAGGAATCATCCGGAGGCGAAGGAGGAGAATCATGATGGGAAGGAGAATCCGGAGGTTCCGGAGGGTCTGGAGGCCGCGGAGGAAAACCATAATTGGAAGCAGAATCCGGAGGCTCCGGAGGGATAAAATATCGAGGGACGCGGTGCCCTGAGAAGAGATATGAAAAAAAATGATGAAAAAGGAAGAAGAGGATAAAGGACGTGATGTCCCGGAGGAGAAAGATGGAGGGTCCGGAGGTTCCGGAGGAGGAAAATGTCGAGGGACGCAGTCCCCGGGAAGAGTGGATGAAAAGGGTCTGGAGGTTCCGGAGAGATAGCGAAAGAAGGGACGCGATGCCCTAGGAGGGGAGATAAGAAATCTCGAGGATCCGGAGGAGGAAGACACCTTGGGACGCGATGCCCAGGGAGGACGGAAGAGAAATCCGGAGGATCCGGATATAGAGGTGTAGAGGGGCGTGATGCCCTAAAAGGGAGGTCCGGAGGTTCCGGAGGAAACACATACCGAGGGACGCGATGCCCTGGCCAGAAGAGAAAGATCCGGAGGTTCCGGAGGAGTGGAATCAGAAAGGGCGTGATGCCCTAAAAGGAGAGATGAAACACCTGGAAGTTCCAGGGAAATAGCAGGAAAGGGGGCGCGATGCCCCGGGAGATGTAGAAAGGAAAAACTTGGAAGGACGCGATGCCCTAGAGGGAGTGGATTAGAAGAGGATGAAGGATCCGGAGGTTCCGGAGGAATGAGACACCATGGGGCGTGATGCCCCAAGAGGACAAGAGAGAAATTCGGGGAGTTCGGATGCAATAGTTGGAAAGGGGCGTGATGCCCTGAGGGAAGATCAGAGGGGGCACAATGCCCGGCGAGTGTAAGGGGACCTGGAGATCCCGAAGATAGGGGCGAAAGATATAGGAAATGTGGGGGATCCGGAGATTTTGGAAGGCGGGGAAGATATAGGTTTGGAAACCCGGGAAAGAAGAAGTGCAAATGCATGTGGATGCAATGCAACGAATGCGATGGATGCATGAAATGCAAAGAATGTAAAGAACATGAAGGGCGAGAGGATGAGATCCTCCTCCTTACCCCTGGAGTGGCCCATGAAGAATCGGTGATAGACGGAAATATGGGTGGAGTTGAATGGAAGGTTGGTAGAATAGTGGAAAGCCCTTTAGCACCAAGATAACCGCCCCTCCATGGCAGTGAAAGTGTATGGCTAATTGGCCCAATGGATAAAGCAAGAGCCTATGATGAAGCTTCAATAGTAAATGACAACTCCCTTGGAGAGTGAAGAGCAACAGTGTGAGAGAGTTGGAAAGTTGAGATAGGAAGCATCATGTTGCCCAGGGATTGTAGCGTATGAAGAATATTGATCAAGATGGGCGTTCGCCCCTTGTATGGAAGAAAAGGCTCAAGATTTGAAAGTTGGAACAAGGGGTGCCCTGCCCGACCCTTGGGTGGCATCAACGCTTGGCATTCTCTTCTGGCGAGCAGTGGCGGGGACTTGGCCCCTTCAACCATGCTCGGCACGACAACACGGATCGGCATCCGGCAGATAAATTCTTGCATCTTGAATAGCATGGCCGTGGCCAAATCCTTCTTGCCCAGTTCTTCATTATCTTCGGCACAAGTACTTGCAGAAGCACTCCTATTCTGAGTGGTAGAGGAAGCGGAGGCGGAAGGCTCCATGGATGGTGGAGGTGTAATGGAAGGTGTTGGAGAAAGGGTGAGAGGTTCAAACACGTCGAGCTTCTCCCTTTGCCCAGAAGTAGTCGGGGTTGGCTCGAGTGCAAAAAAGGGTGGATCCTACTCAGGACTAGCCATGGGTAAGGGTGAATGGATAGATGAAGGAACATGCAAAGTGGGTTTTGGGGTTAAAGGGATAATGGAGGGCCGAGGTGGCGGTGATGGAAGGTTAATTGGGGAAGGTTCGATGGTGGGCTCGGTGGAAGCCGATGGGGTAGAGGCTAATGGCGGATTGGGTGGAGGTTTAGTGGAAGGCTCGGCGGAGGCCGGTGGAGTGGAGATAAGCTTGGATGGCTTGGCGGGAGTTAGTGGAGTGGAGATTAGTGGAGGTTCGGCGGAGGCCGATGGAGTAGAGGTCGAAGGTGTAAAAGGAGAGGGTTTGGTGCGTAGGAAGCGTCGGATGATGCGAGAAGTATTAGGTACAGGGGAAGGCGCATGATGCACCGGTGTGGGTGATTGGAGTATCGACCCATCATCATAGCACCAATTGGTCTCATAAATGGGGTTAGGGATAGTGGCTTCATCCTGAGTAAGGGGTTCATCGGGTGGCAATGGACGGAGTGGGAAACGAAGGAAACTTGAAAGGGGTGCCTATGGAATTTCAACATTTCATGCCGTCTCCAAATTTTCATCTTCATCAAAAACATCAAGTGGACACCGTGGTGGAGGCATAATAATAGGTGGTGGTGGATTTTGTGGAGGATCATGTGAAAGTGGAGGCAGATGGTCATGATATTGTGGAAAATTCTGTGGAGGTAAATGCGAAGGTGGAGATGGAGGGCCAGATAAATGAGCAGGGTGTATGAGTGGAGGGTGAACGACGTCCACTTGCTTTTTGATATCTTGCTCACACGTGTTATTGATGCCATTCTCTCTTATCTCCTTCTAATCTTTTTCCAACTTAGCGATGTTATTCATGAAATCATGAAGAGGATTGACTTCAGATGGAGGAGGAGCGGGCCGCGGGCTGGTGAGCCTCTTAAGTTGTTCCTCCATGGAAGTAATTCTATCAAAGATACTTTGCTGGAGGGGTGTAGCATGAACATTGGAAGGTTGGCATGATTGCCTTGGAGGGGTGGCTTGATATGACGGCCGTGGAGGAGGGTTAATAGGCCGACCCGCTAAAGGACCCGGACGGGCTGGATTACAAGGAATAAATGGACATTGGGGGCGTGAAGGATAAGAAATAGAAGGAGGCGGGTGATGGGCCACTCTGATAGGAGTATGTGTCGATGAAGGAGGTGGGTGATGGGTCACCCGAATAAGAGTAGGTGTTGATGAAGGAGGCAGGTGATGGGCCACCTGAATAGGAGTATGTGTGGACGGAGGAGGATGAGGAGAGGATGTGCCCTCAACAATAGTCTTAAGGGCTTGGATTTGTTGAGGGGTGAGATGATCCAATGCACGGATGAATTGAGAGACCTTCTCGTCGTTGGGAGGAGACGGTCCCGAGGGGGTAGTGGCTCGTGATTGAGGCGAGGGACCATGGGATTGGACATTGCCCATGGGTCGGGCAACACCATAAGAATGAGGGCGTGGTCCCTTGAAAATATGGTGAGAATTATGACGAACATGTTGAGATTGAGGAGTATAGGATATACTAGGTTGTACATCCTCATGAACATAATTAAGATTAAACATGTTATTTTGTCTATCAAGGTAAGCCATTATGCAATCAAAGTTCAAGCAAAATACTTTGTAAAGAAGCACACAAGTTGGAATGGTTACCGTTGATTTTTTTATTTATTTGAACCTTGGTGAATTAATGACTTTTAACAAACTTTCGGAGTGATTCACACAAGGGAGGAACCTAGTTTCAATGTAAGTTTACTTTGATGCCAACTAAGAACACTCTCTCACCATGCATAGGCCAACTAAACCCGGGACTTCAAAGGTACAACCTGCCTGGCGTCCGTGAGGGAATCCACGGGTGCGGGGACTTACGGAGGCTTGGTTTAGGAATTTTCGGTCTAATGAGACGGAATGCTCAAAGGAGAGTCCTTCCTTCACCAAGAGGGGGTAAGATCTCCTAAAAATGTGGGGAGAGGAGGTCTCCCAAATCACATGCAAAGATGAATGCAAGCAGGCAATATCAAGCAGACAGTATCAGCATGAACATCACATAATAAAATGACGACCTGGGAAAGGTCGCTATATCAAGAAGCAACGCCTGAGTGTCAGTTGCTAATCACTGTGAACAGTGCAAGCAGAGTAAAAATAGCACCTTAAGGTGAGGCGCTGCCTATAGAATGGACGCCTGTGCACAGGGGCGTCAGATAATAATACCCAAAATGATGAAGAAATGATAATCAAAATGACGCCTCTTAGTAAGGCGCTGTAAACGTGAAAGACGCCTCTGACAGGGGCGTCAGAATGTAATGTCAAAGAAAATGACGCCTTGGTGGGAGGCGTTATATTGGGAAATGATGCCTCTGAGAGGAGCGTTAATTATAAAATAATGAAAAATCCTAGCAATAAAAATGGAAGCGACGCCTTTTCAAACGGTCGCTATATTCTAAAATGACGCCTCTGTGAGGGGCGCTAATTCCTTATGTAACACTCCAGCGGCCAGAAAGCTCAAACGGTGCTAAAAATACCAATAGGAAGGAATGAAAACACTCACAATCACAAGATAAGAATCATGGCAATCAATAAAAATATGAAATAGGATATAGCATGCTCATCATTTTTTTTAAGAGATGGATAAATGGAATTTCTAAAAATCTATCAAACTAACCAATCACATAGGGAGAGTGCTACGTGGAGCACAAAAGGAGGTGCACCGTGGGTGCAAAAGGGGAGATGGCACACGTGGGTGCCCAAGGGGAAGGGTAATCAAAAAGAAAAATAAAAGGAGTCCCACCGTGATCGCCAATTTGTAGATTCTAAGAAATCCACTTAAGGAAAAACTAAGAATAATTAAAGGGAAAAAAGAAGAATGGGGAGATCGGAGAAAAAGGGGAGCATGCGTAGGATGCTAAGGGGAATGTGATCGCCAGAGACGTGAGGGCCTCAAAGATATAACAAATAATCAATGGAGGGATCGCGAAAAATACCTTAAAAGGATACGGGGGAGATTGTGAGTGATTTCCTTCTCTTTCGATTGGCCGGCCGATGAAGAGAGTTCTTCTTGTTGATTACCCTTGCAAAACAATAACAAACACCAATAAAAGATATGGATTAGAAATCAAGGTGAGTGTAGCATCAAATTCATAATAGAAATAAACATGAAAAGCATGTATAAGAACACACCTTATTGAGTGTTGGCCCTTAAACCCCTATGCAAAAGGGCATGGGAGATTATGATGAATGATAAGATAAAGGAGGGTGCAAGTGTTGCACTAAGGAGATCTCAACATGGTTGAGATGATAAAAATAATGAAATAAGAGAAAATAACATGATGCATGCAAACTACTTCATGAAAGAAACAAAAGAGATTAAGGGAGGGATAAGCTTATTGATGTGTTTCTCCAAAAGGGGCTTTATATCTTCAATTTGCTCCAAGGAAGAAGAGGCTCCAAATCTTCAAGAGGGGAAGAAGAACTCCATGGATGAAGCTTTTAAGCATGTGGGAGTCTTCTCCTTGAGCCTTTGGTCCAACAGCACCTCCTCTTGAATTAATATTGATGCCGTCTACACAAGGGAGAGAGGGGTCCTATTTATAGGGCTAAAATTCGGAGTTAATTCCAAGAGAAATTAGGAAAACATGTTTTAGTGAGATTTGGAGGGAGATATTCATTAGACAAGTGTCCCCTCAATATTAGAAAGCCTTAGGAGTCCTTTCCCAAGTGAAAATGGGGCTCAAAATGGGGAAAGAAGGAGGTACTGTCGGAATTCGAAATTGAACAAGAATTGACGACCGGACAGATGGTCGCTTCTTAAAATAACGCACGCGGAGGCGTCGTCATTTTGGAGGCATTTCGAGACAGATATGGACTTTCTGAAATTTGAAAAGAATTGACGACTTTGAGGGGGGCGCTATTTAGAATTTAATACGAATTTGGGGCGGATTTAAAATCTCAAAATATAACAATAGAAATGACGACCTGACCAGGGGCGTTAATTGAAAATGACGACTTGCACAGTGTCGTGAATCAAAATAATAAAAAGCCAAAAGGAAATGACGACCGCGCATTCGGGCGTCAATTGAATTGACGCCCGAGTGAGAGACGTTATTTAAAACATGCAAAACAGGGCCATTTTTTATTTCTCATTATTATTGTTCCATTTTTTAGGTGGACGTGCATCTAACTGTGTTGATTCCAATTACTATTTTTTCGTATTTTTCTGACATCCGGAAGACCACCAAATCACCCCTTAAAGAGGGCTAGAAATAATATTAAAATATTTTAATTTGAAATTGACGTCACGTACTATTTCGTTAATTCTATTTTTTCAATTTTTATTTTATTTAAATTCAAAACAACGCCCCTTAACATGTCGTCAATTCTAAAAAAATCTAAAAAAATCTCAGAAAAATCTAGAAAAATGGGAAAAAATAAAGAATGGACGCCTCCTCAAAGAGGCGTCATTTTCCTTTTTATTTTCTTTAATTTTCTTAAAAACAAATGATGTCCCCTCTCACACCGTTATTATGAAAAATCTAAAAAATGGAGGAAAATATCCAGAAAATCCAGAAAAGTAGGGAAAAATAAGAAAAGAGAGGGAAAATGAAGAAATCCAAGAAAAGTGGGAAAAATCACTCAAACAAAGTTAATTTGAGGGTCAATATGGGGCATTACAAGGTAATACGAGATGTACTCACAGTAACGTCAATTTTGGCGTGTCTACACCGAGTTTTTCGAAGAATAAGAAACCGAAGGAAGGTGAGAAGAAGGCCGGATCGACTGCTCCCTCTAAGGTAGTGTGCAAGTATTGTGACCGTCTGGGTCACAAGATGGAAGAGTGTTGGCGCAAGTTAGGCGCTTGTTTGAGATGTGGTAGCAGGGACCACTGAATCTCTGAGTGCCCCCTTATTAATAAACCAGCAGCATCTGATAAGCTGCAAGGGAGTTTCAAGTGGCAGGGCAAGCTCCAAGCTCTCCAAGATGCAGAGACTGAGACCGAAGCTACCGAGGAAAGAGGTATTGTCGAAGGTACTCTTACTATTCTTTCCAAGCCAGTGTTTGTACTTTTCGACACTGGAGCCACTCATTCTTTTATATCTCTGAAATTTGCTAAGACTTTACCCGTGAAACCTGTATTATTGGATTCTCATCTTGTGATATCTACCCCTATTGGTTCGGGGTCCAAGATTAAATATTATTACCCTTCCAGTGAGGTTTTGATTAATGATTGCAATTTATCGGCTGATTTAGTGTGCATGAAGATGAAGGATTATGATGTGATTTTAGAGGCTGATTGGTTATCTAAGCATGGTGCTAGTGTTCACTGTAAATCCGGAGTAGTGTCTTTCTCTGGACACCCTGAGCTTTCATTTTCTGGCTCTAGGCGATCGAAGTCTGTGCCATTTATTTCGACACTCCGGGCAGATAAGTTATTAAGAAAAGGATGTCAAGCATTCTTGGCTTTGATCTCTTTAACTGATAAGAAGGAAGTAGAGTTGAAGGATATCTCGATTGTTCGGGATTTTCTGGAAGTGTTTCCTGAAGAATTGTCAGGTCTTCCCCCTGAGAGGGAAGTGGTTTTCTGCATTGATTTAATTCCTGGCACTTCACCTATTTCTAAGGCCCCCTAGTGTATGTCCCCTACTGAGTTAAGGGAATTGAAGAAGCAATTGTTGGACTTGCTAGAGAAAGGGTTTATTCGTCCGAGTACTTCCCCGTGGGGTGCTCCTGTACTCTTTGTAAGAAAGAAGGATGGCTCATTAAGGTTATGCATTGATTATCGCCAATTGAACCAGCTCACTGTGAAAAATAAGTATCCTTTACCAAGGATTGACGAGTTGTTTGATCAGATATCGGGAGCCCAGTATTTCTCGAAGATCGATCTCCGATCGGGGTATCACCAGTTGAGGATAAAGGACGAGGATATTTTTAAGATTACATTTCGTAGTAGGTATGGGCATTTTGAATTTGTTGTAATGCCATTTGGACTAACAAATGCTCCTACAGCTTTCATGCAGCTGATGAACAGCGTGTTCCGACCCTACTTAGATCAGTGGGTCGTAGTATTCATTGATGATATTTTGATATACTCAAAGAGCAAGGAGGAGCATGAAGAACACTTGAGGATGGCGTTGTAAATACTAAAGGATCAATAGTTTTATGTCAAGTTCAGCAAATGTGAGTTCTGGTTACAAGAAGTATCTTTTCTAGGGCATATTATTTCTAAAGAGGGAATTTTAGTGGACCCTTCTAAAGTTGAGGCAGTACGTAATTGGGAAAGGCCTGTTAATGTAACTGAGATCAAGAGTTTCTTAGGATTAGTGGGTTATTATCGAAGGTTCATAAAGGATTTCTCCAAGATCGCGGTACCCTTGACTAGGTTAACTCGTAAGGAGAATCGATTCAAGTGGTCAGAAGATTGTGAAAAGAGTTTTCAAACTTTGAAGAAGTGTTTGACCACTACCCCAGTTTTGGCTTTACCTTTTGGAGAAGGAGGTTTTGAAGTATACATTGATGCTTTAGGAATTAGTTTAGGTTACGTGTTGATGCAACGAGGGAGAGTAATAGCTTATTCCTCCAGGCAGTTGAGAAATCATGAGGTGAACTACCCTGTTCATGATCTGGAGTTAGCAGCAGTTGTATTTGCTCTGAAGATTTGGAGGCACTACCTTTATGGGAAAACTTTTACAGTGTACTCAGACCATAAGAGCCTAAGGTATTTATTTTTCAAGAAAGAGTTGAACATGAGGCAGAGAAGGTGGTTAGAGTACTTGAAGGATTTGGACTTCTCCATCGAATATCATCCCAGGAAGGGGAATGTTATAGTTGATGCTTTGAGCATGAAGCCAATAGCTAGATTAGCCAATTTGATACTTCAAGAATGGAAGTTGTTAGAACAGTTTGCAAGTTTAGATCTTAATATTACAGAAAAGGAAGATCGGATTATGGTTGCTCATATCCAGCTTCATTCAGAATTACTGGCAGAAATTAAGCAGCTTCAGGATAATGACCTAATACTAGTTGAAATCAAAGAGCAGTTAACTAGTCGACCAAATTTTGTGTTAGCTGATGATGGTAGGTTGTTGTTTCAAGGAAGAACTTGTGTTCCTGATTCTGCAAAAATAAAGAGAAAGATTCTTGAGGAAGCTCACAAGTCTAAGTATACTATACATCCAGGAGCTACGAAGATGTACCGAGATTTGAAGAGAACTTTTTGGTGGCCGAACATGAAGAGAGAAGTGGCCGAATTTGTAAGCAGGTGTTTAGTATGTCAACAAGTCAAAGCTGAATATTTCAGGCCTAGCCGAGAAATTAAAGCCCTTGAAATACCACAATGGAAGTGGGAGAGTGTTGGTATGGACTTTATTATGGGTTTGCCTAGAACTCGTGTTAACTTTGACACAATCTGGGTGATTGTTGACCGATTAACAAAGTCCGCACACTTTTTGCCTATTAAGTCAAAATGGACCGTGGATGTGTTAGCTGCCCTATACATGAAGGAAATAGTGAGGTTGCATGGAGTCCCTGTATCCATCATATCTGACAGAGACCCCAGATTTATCTCTCACTTTTGGAAAGGACTACAAGCATCGTTGGGAACCCGTTTAAACTTCAGTACTACTTTTCATCCTCAGACTGATGGGTAGACTGAGAAAACGAATCAGATTGTCGAGGACATGCTGAGAGCTTGTATGATTGACTTTGGAGGAAGTTGGCATGAACACTTGCCTTTGATTGAGTTCGCATACAATAATAATTATCAATCCAGCATTCAGATGGCACCGTTTGGGACTTTGTATGGTAGAAGTTGTAGATCCCCACTTTATTGGGAAGAGATTGGCGAAAAGCAATGGCTCGGACCAAATCTTATCTCAGAGTCATCCAAGAACATTCAAGTTATTAAAGATCGTTTGAAGATTGCTCAGTCTAGGCAGAAGAGTTATGCTAATAACAGAAGAAGAGATTTAGAGTTTCAAGTTGGAGAACATGTATTTCTGAAAGTCTCACCATCAAGAGGAATTAGAAGATTTGGAATTCGAGGCAAGTTAAGCCCAAGGTTTGTTGGCCCGTTTGAGATCTTGGAAAGGGTAGGCGAAGTTGCCTATCGGTTGGCCTTACCACCACAATTATCAGGTGTTCATAATGTATTACATGTGTCTATGCTGCGGAAGTACGTATACGACCCTTCACACATCATTCAGCATGTTGATTTAGAATTGAAGGAAGATTTATCTTATGAAGAAAAGCCTATCAAGATTTTGGACTTCAAGTAACAGCAGCTCAGGAACCGATCCATTCTGATGGTCAAGGTCCAGTGGAGCTGACGTGGAACTGAGGAGGCAACGTGGGAGTCCGAGGAAGCAATTAGAAAGTTATATCATGAATTGTTCTAAGGTTAGATTCAGTGAATTTGGAGACCAAATTCCTTAAAATGCGGGAGGGTGTAGTATCCTGAATTTTTATTATTATTATATCCCCATATTAATTAATCATTTCTTGGCTCAACTTATAAAAGTTTTATTTAAAAATCTTAAAAAATATGTATCTAGTGTAAAATTGAATTTCTAGCAACTTCGTTTTCAGGTAGGAACTCAGAATAAAATTGAGTAAGGCCCAATTTCATAATTTAAGCTAAAAATCATTATTTAGAAAGCCCAAATCAATCATCCTTAATTGGACCCAAATTCAAGCCCATTCGAGCCCCAATCGAAGCCAAACCCTAGCCCAATCATAGATCCTTGTTTCCCTTTCGAAAACCCTAAGTCTAGATCCTTCTACTGGCGGCGGCGGTGGCGGATTAGAGCCCCATCCGAAGTTTTCGTCGTTTTTTTCTCTTTGGACTCTTTACCCTAATTCGATCGCTAGAAGCATTCTTTAGCTCTATAAATAGAGGGCTTTCGACCCCCTGAAACCCTATGTGCTCCGGCGGCTGGTGGCGTGATCGATCGTGGCCGGATGAGGGAGGATTCGGATGTTCTAAGAGCGGGTACCTAGGGTTCTGGCGACCCCTTTCCTTCTTCCATCTTTCCATCACTCAAAGGTAGGTGTCTCTCAGGCGTCAAGACTAAGTTAATATACCATCTTGTTTGTCTTCCTGAGCCCTTTCTTTTGATACCTAATTGCCTAAACTTCATGTACCATGTTGCCCTAATTTCATGATTTACGCCGAGATATACCCGAAAGGGTAACTTCCATGTTAACTCATTTCTGTATAATTTAGTCTCATTAAACTTTAATTAAAGCATGCCATCTTATATGATTTTTAATGCTCTTTCTAATGGTAGTTTTTTCCCTAAATTTCATTCACTCTATCATGTAGAATTGAGAATCTATCGTGGTGTGTCGAGGCTCGCCGTCGGCTAGGTCTCGGGTGGAGTAAACGGTCCTTCCAGTGACCACTGGACAAGTAGCGGTCTCACGATAGACCGTCTTTAGTCCTCCGACGATTCCACGATAGACCGCTTCAATCCCTGCGTTTCAAAATTTTAAAAATTTTGTATGATTATTTTCTAAAAGGAAACGGCCCTACGATAGACCGTTTCATGATTTTAGCGGCCCTTATATAGACCATTTATGTCTTCTGGCAGGGTATTTTAAACTCTATTTCATGCGTTTTAACTGGGAAATTACCATGTTTTAGTATGACACCTTGACCTATAATGATGCAGAAAGTGATATTAATCTAGTATCGTGGTTATAGACCTTTGATTTTCAGTATTTACATGAAAATTGCTTTGACAATCATAAGTTAAATGATCATATGAAACTTGATAAAAGCTTGGTTATTAATCTTGCAAATTTTGAACCATGCTATTATAAATTGTTATGTTATAATCTTGATAGCATTGTTTGACAGTCATACCACTCCGGTGGGATTGACTGACCGCATCGTCTCGTTTTTCATGTTTCATATAACCTCAATCTTGTAATAGTTGGGACTCTCTGTCGGATATTCCTTCCGTCGGACTAGGACCACTATTATGAGACCTCCGTAAGTCCCTGTGAGCCTGGGATTCTCACTTGGATGCCGGGCGGGTTGTACCCCCAAAACATGCACCCTTGGACGTGTTTTGATTTGTGTTTGGGCCATTCCAAATCTGGACTGTTCTGCGACCTTAGCGGCCCAACTTGAGACCGCGAAGTGATCTTTGGCGGCCCAGGTTTAGTCCGCTATATTTCTCTTGGTCTGGTTAGTAATGGGCTTGGGTTGTCGGGTTCTTGTATGCCCAATCAGTTCTAACCTGGCCCAATCCGCTTTATTGGACCTTAGCTTTGTGGGCTGAACTCTGGTTCGGACCCATTCTGAAATCAAGCTGAAATAAGGACTCTTTTGGGTTCACTTTAAGAGCCTGTTATACTAAACTGTACGCGGTCTAAGGTCAGACCGTTAATATCACCTTAGCGGCCCAGTTATTGACCGCTAAAGTCGAGATTTAATATGATTTCCGTGTTTGTTGTTGTGATAGCAGTCATATCAAGGTTGACCTTGAACTGCGAAATCTTGTTTAATCCTTGTTCACCTTAGACTTCCCAGTCATTCTACATGATGTTCATTCCAATTTTATTGGAAATTTCCTCGATCTTAGAAGTAAGTTCACAAGCTTAAACCTTGAAATTATTGGCCATTTAATGTAGTGAATGTCTAGACTAGGATCTATGATCCAATCTTTCAATGCCAACGCATCATAAGGGCCCGGTCTGGTCCTGAGAGGAGAGCCCGAAAGTACTTGTGCCCCGGAGATTTTGTAATGACAAGGTGTGGCATTGCACCGAAGTGCATAACTAGCGTGATTGGTCTATGACATTCTACTTCACTCTATTACTTGAAATTTCTTGCGTGACATGACTTGCGTGCTTGTTATGGCCAATTCCATTTATCACTTACTTGCAATTTCACGAAAAGCTCTTGTTATACTTGTGTTTATTCTCTACTTGGAAGTCCATATTTCTTTTCTATCTATCAATCGTCATTTATTTTTGTTCTTTTATCGCAACATCATTCATGATAAAATGGTTAATCACTTTAATTATGCTTGATGATAGAGATATAAAATCTTACTAAGCTTTGCTCACCCCTACTTTTCAATCCTTTTCAGGTAGCTCAGGTGAGGACTCTCAAACTGAAGGGGATGGGCAAGAGTGAAGATCCTGGAGCGAGCCAGCTAGATAGCCTTCTAGAGATGTCATTAGTTAGTTTGAGTTCAAGAGTTGTAATTCTGTTTAAGATGGTCGTTATGTAATTATGTTAAGTTGATGAACATGAGAGGTTGTTGGTATGTTTGGAGTTGATGGATATTGACTCTTGTTATGTCTAATTAGTTGGAATTGAATAATTATTGTGTAATGTATTTCTTCTCTAGTATGAAGTATCTAATCGCTAGCGCAAGGCACAGCATGTCTGGAAATCAACATATTTTAACTATTTTCTACTGCCGCGTTCCGATATTCCGCGTCGGGGTGTGACAAGAAATGTTGGCGTGAAAACTTCATCACACGTGGCTAATCGCTGGAAAGTTTAGATAATAATCAGAATATTCCTTTCCACGTGGACCAATAGATCATTGGCTGATCGGAATCTCGAGTGGAAGAAAGAGGAAGACGATCCTCTGCTCTCTGCTGTAAGTATCAAGCTGCTCCGTTCAAGAAAGGAGTTGAACCTGCTGGCGTTGTTGAGATAGAAACTTCAGAGGGAGCTCTTCCAGAAGAAAAAAAAGGAGTGAACTACCTTGAGAAGAAGAGAGATTTGAGAGCATCCAGCCTATCTTCATAGGAGATTGCTTCATCAGAAGCTACATTGTTCTTACTTGTTTTTCTCTTATCGAATTGTTATTTCTGTTGTTTTTCATTTTGTTTTTCGAGTTATAATTGCTCTAGTTCCCTCTAAGTGTGTACAGAGGAAGGGAGAGCAATCTCCGGAATCCCCTCTAGAGGTTCAGAGGAAGAGAGATCTCCGATCTCTAGTTGCGTGAATTACTGGGTGCAGTTCACGAGGTTCCTTCTGCAATAGCAGAGGAAGGGAGGTTGATCCTCCGGGTTCCTTTTGGATTCCCAGAAGAAGCGAGGAAAGTGTTCCTCGGGGTGAAGCTATGTTCAGCCATTGTTGCAGACTGAGTCTACTGGTCTTTTGCCTTGAGCAAGGAATCCTCACTCTGGGAGAGTGACGGGTGGATGTAGATTGTGGTTTGCAATAGAACCACCTAAAAATTCTCTTGTCCATTGCGAGGTTTGTTTTGCTTAGCAATTTAGTGTAAGCTACCTTGACAAATCAGTATATTAAAAGGCGTAGCTAGAAGGATAGGTCAGGCCTATCTGGATTGCTGCCTCTTGCGTGAGGAGATCCTCGAATTAAACCTCCGCCTCGTACTGATGTCAGCCACTGTGAGCATGCTAGGCTACTGAGTGTGAGCTGCATCTGTCGATCTCCTTGTTTGCACACGTTGTGTTCACAACACTTCTCTCCGCACACATAATCACTGCTTATTTGTCTGATCTGGTGCGTAGGTTCAAATTAGTGTTGTTTTTGTCGAGCTCCTTGATCATGCACGATAAGTTCTTTGCAATGTTCTTTGCACGCTATATTGTTGATTGCTTGTCTGATCTGTGCTTGTGGTTATATCAGTGTTATTGACAGCGTATCTGCTTGCATTGCTTTTGGAGTTTTTATTTGCTAACTTTTGGGAACAGATATATTCGTCCCCCCCTTCTATATATGTTATTCTAGTCTATCATTTTCTCATTGTGAGGTAGGGCTTTGCGGGACCCCTACTGAGCCGAGAGATGAGGCTCACCCCTTGTTTTTCAGGTGAGGCGCGGCAGACTTCTGAAGTACCGCGTGGTCTTGGTGAGCAACTGTAGCAACCAGCGTCATCAAAGATGGGATATGCCCCATGGCTTTGTGCTTCTAGTGCTTGTACTGTTATGTGGACTTAGACTTGTAAACTTTTGGACTAATGCACTATTGTAACAATGTAATATATATACTCTAATAGTGTAGCTTCTCTAGGATTGTTCTCTAATTAAATTAATTTGTTCTTGTAATTTTACATTCTTGTACAAACCCACACCAATCCATCAACCCTTCGGAGCTTCATAGCTCTTGGGTGGCATCTCAGGGTGGTATCGGGTTCTCCCGATATCCTGGTTCTGGGTCGTTACAGTTATCGTGGAGGTTTTATTGCCTTCAAAATGACAATGTATCTCCTCATCTCATCCCAATCAATACCACTTTGATCATTCATGTCATGTGTATAATCTTTGAAATGGAAGCAATGATCAATGTTATGCCTGGGCTATCGGTGGAAGATAATAATGTGTGGTATCTACATTTTGGGGCCAAACCAACCTTTTTTGGGTTACGTGAGCACGTTGGCGGCCATGAGAGTGTCAAAGATGTCAGGAAGGCTCTCCAACAATGGAGGGTATTGGGCTCTCTTGGGGCCTAGTGGTCTTCTCGGTTCCTCGGGTGCATAATTTGTAGGAGGTGGAACTTGGTTGTACTAGGGAAGAACTTGAGGATTTTGTTGTGGAGGTTGATTTTGTGGAGGCTGACTGAACGGTTGGGAAGGATTATTTGTATGGTGGAATGGCTGAGCCTGAAAGGGGGTTTGTTGTTGTGGGACTCTTTGGTTAGTTGAAGGATTACAAAAAAGTGCAGGGTTGCCAACCACGCCCACTTGCTCATTATTGACCACACCCTTGGTCGTTCCACCATTGTTAACATTCACTGTAGTAACTCGTTGAAAAAATGATGAATAAATATATAAAGTATCAATGAAATGTTGAAATTATATAATTAAATTTTTCTTGAAATAAATAGCTTAATTTTCAAGAGACCTAATCAAATTCCTTAAGAATCAACAATTGGGCTATGGAACAAACCTTAGATGGGCTGAAATTGAAGTTAATGGGCTAAATTGCTTATGAATAACAATTGGGCTATTGGACAAACCTTATTGGGCTAAATAGGGTAAAATGAGTAGCCCACTTTGTAACGACCCAAGATCCGGATACCGAGAAGAGACCCGATACCATTCGAATCTGGGTCCGCCGCCCACGAGCCAAAGGGCTCGGAAGGGCTAAAAGGTGTGTATGAGTGGCAGTATACACAGAAATAAGAAATAAAGCAGGAACAAAAAAATAAACTAACTACAGAGTCTAGTCCAAAATAAAGTACAGTCTACATAAAATAAAATGTACCAAATGCCAAGTGAACACTTGGCCCGGTGAGCTAGCAACTACGAACCTCCGCGTAGCACCCTTGAATCTCGAGGAAGAACCGCCCCACTTGAAAAGCAGGGGTGAGCCTCCTATCACTAGCTCAGTAGGGGTCCCGCGGAACCCCAATCGTAAACAACGGCGGTAACAAGCAGCACAAGCAGAAACAGCAACAACGACGGTAGAAACAGAACCCACGGTAGTCGGTAAAACCTCGACTCTACTGCAAAACCTTGGCCGCCCACCTCACAGGCCGGACTGGGCCTGGGCGGCCCACCCTGTGGCCGCCCAGGGACAGGGGGTGGACGGCCAGAAGACTGGCCGCCCAAACACCTGGGTGGCCACTCCTTTGGCGTTCCAAAGGGCTTTGCACCCAGGCAGCTAGCACTCTGGCCGCCCAATGGGTGGAGGAGGCAGCCTCGCTGGCCGCCTCTCTACTACAGGTCCCCTCCGAGAACCTCCTCCAGAGGGTCATTCCAACACCCAATACGCCCTCATTGGGCTTGGAAAATCCATAAAAACATGGGAAAGCCATCTACCACTACAAGGCCACCGATTAAATCCGATTTAGGCTAGAAATCTACTCACATAGCCCTTTAACAAGAAATTCCCCAAAAAATGCAAATAACCCCTCTCTCTTGCCTAAATCACCTCGGATCGAAAGAGTTGTTGCATCCCTATGGTTTTGATGATGTCTCACACTATAAATCAATCTTCTATCTCTAGATTTATGCTGTTTCATCATGTGAGTGAGTACAGTTCATATGGTTGTCAGATAAGCATGCTATCTTGATTCTGTCTACACTCTGCTTAGTTAGTATTGACAGCAGTGGGTCGACCCACCCTTGTTGATGCGTCGACTCATCTGAACATTGTTTGTCTGGGTACCAAAGTCTATACACCAGCTTGATCTATTAAGTCTGTACATTGGCATAACTTCTTCAAGTCTGTACATCGGGCACCTTCTAACTGAAGTCTACAAACTGATCCTAATACTCTAAGTCTGTACACTGCCCGACCAGTTAAGTCTGCACATTGCCAAAGTCAGTTCAGCTCAACCCTATACATCCTTCCAAGCTTCAACTATATACATTGGAGTGTCAAGCTTAATGTCTATACACTGGTTACTGCATTCTCATGAAGTCTACACATCCGATAGTGTAAGTCTATACATCGCCCAGTGTCATGCTTGCATAGTCTGTACAACGCCTGCTTCACACACTCAAGTCTACACATTGCATGTCAGCAGGCTCGCACACACTAAAGTTTATACATTGCACAATGTCTGAACATTGGTTCAGAGATAGCTTCAGCCAAGTCTATACATCGACTGGCAGTCTTCATGCTAAGTATATACACTCCTTGAGTCCAAGTCTGTACAGCGTCCGTTGTCTAGAATTCTTGAAGTCTGTACATCGGACTGCTTCTTTTGAAGTCTACACATTGGCTCGTTCACTTCTGCAAAACATGTACATTAGACTGTGGCAAAGTCTATACATTCGGTTCCTTGGGCAAAGTCTATACATCGCTTAGTCTGCACATTGCCTTCAGCCCAAGCGTTCAAAGCCAAGTCTATACAACGCCAAGTCAATACATTGAACTATTTCTCCAAGTCTATACACTGGACTTCATTTCTTCAAGTCTATACACTGGACTGTGTTTCACCAAGTCTGTACATTCCATATCTTTTCCTACGCTTGGCCAAGTCCATACATTCATACATTTCCCTACGCTTTTCTGGCCAAGTATATACATCGTTAAGCCTGTACATTGCATTCTGCTCAAACGTTCAAAGCCTCAAAGTCTGTACAGCGTGAAGTCTATACATTAGCTCAGTGGACTTTCAAGTCTGTACATTGGCTTCTCGTTTTCAAAGTCTGTACAGAGGCTTCGAATTAACAAGTTTGTACATCGGCTTCATTCGCTCAAGTCCATACATCCACAGTGTACTTCCATGTCTGTACAACGCTGAAGCGTTCGCCAAGTCTACACACTGCTTGAGCTTCACCAAGTCTGTACATCGCTTCAAGCGATTCAAGTCTATACAGCATGCCTTCACATTCAGAGTCTGTACAGCCGAGCGTCTAATGCATCGTCTCACCCTGGCATAGTCTATACAATGGCTCAAGCATGTCGAAGTCTATACATCACCGTTGGGGTTCAAGTCAATTCATTGCTCACCGTCTTCTTAAGAGTCTTACACTATCTAGTCTGTACATTGCGTACAGTACATCGCTTCCTCAAAGTTTGAACACTGGCCTCTTGCTTCAAGTCTACACATTGGGTTGTCCGACCACAACCCTATACATTTTGTTGTTATAACTTGAGTCTTCAATGCTCACAGCACACTCGTTCCAAGCCTGTACACTGGTTAGGCTTCGTGAAGTCTACACAATGGCTGAGCTTTGTAAAGTGTACACATTAGTAAGGCTCGTGTGCATTGTTCATAAGTCTATACACTGCCATTCGTTTGTATTGTTCATAAGTCTATACACTGCCATTCGTTTGCATTGTTCATAAGTCTATACACTGCCATTCATTTGTATTGTTCATAAGTCTATACACTGCCATTCGTTTGCATTGTTCATATGTCTATACACTGCCTTCACATGCGCTTTATTCATTAAGTCTGTACACTCTCTCACGTTGTACACACTTAATCAGTTGATGTTTCTGAAGTATATACATTCGTGTTTATAGCCTGAACTAACTAAGTATATACATTCCATCTGTCTATCTGCAGGCGATTCAGGCTGATGATTGGGCACGTGAATTGAGGTTGGCACCTGGCACGTGATCCAAGACAACATGCGCATGACACGTGGATGGCAAACTAGTCAGGATGCTACCATGTGGTCGAAATTCAAATGATCTGGCAAAAAGTGCATGGGCGGGAACCTGGCAGCCACACGCCAATATCTGCTATAAATATAGAGCTTCATCCTTCAGTAGAAGCCTGATCATGAAAAGAAAAGGCAGAAGCCATTGGTGTGAGTTTGCACGATCCAGAAAAGAAAAAGAGCAGAGAGTTCCAGATCCGAGAGGAGTTTGTTCGAGAGAGAGAGCAGTGTCTGTGGTTTGATGAATTGCTTCATGTGTAGCTACATTTGTATTGGTTTCAGAACCGACTGCTTCTTCATTGGTTTTTGTTTCTACTTTGTTTTCGTTTCATTTTGTTCATCCTTCTGATTTGAATTGGTTCCCCTCCGGTGTGTGGAGGAAGGAAGTATTACTCCAGTTTCCCTCTGGGTTGCAGAGGAAGAGAGATCGGTGATCTCTGGTGTTGCTAGTGACAGGCTGTCATTAGCAGTTTCCCTCCGGTGTGTGGAGGAAGGGAGAGGATTCTCCGGTTGTGTTCTAGCTGGTAGCTAGAACAGGTTTCAAGTTCTGTGGGTAGCAGAGCTTGGTTGAGGGATTTGTTTCCCTTGGTTGTTCAAGCTGTGTGGCAGCATGTTGTTCGCAGACTGAGTCTGTAGTGATCTAGCATTGTCTAGTGGAATCCTCATTCTTGTTGGAGTGAGGGGTGGATGTAGATTGCGGACTGCAATCGAACCACCTAAAAACCGAGTGCCTCCTCTATGGTTTGCTGTTGTTATCTGCGCTCTCCATCTGCTTGTCTCTTTGCTTCCATGTGATCAGCTCTTCACTCTCATTTACTTATACTGCCTTGCTTGGTGACTATATTTGCATTTCTCTGTGTGCGGGTTAAGGAGGGGCGTTAGCAGTAGAATTTATTTTCCGCCTAAGTTTCTACAAATTGGGAGTGATCTATTCATCCCCCCCCCCCTTCTATATCACTCTTGCTGCGCTAACACTTAGTATCAGAGCAGGTTAACGCCATGTGGACGAACGGTCAAGGAAATGCTGGTGGTCCTAGAACCTTCATGGCCGAAGGTCAATCCATTAGTCGTCCTCCGTATTTTGATGGTAGTAACTATCTGTTTTGGAAGAACAGGATGGAAGTGTTCATCAGAGCTCAGAGCCATAAACTATGGAGAGTAATTACTGTTGGGCCATATGATCTGCCACCAAACGAGGATGCTTGGACAGATGACCATGTCAAGCTCTCTTCACTCAACTGGACGGCGCTGAACATCATCTAGTGTGCTATTCATCCAGAGGAATATGCCCGTATATCTGCATACAGAACTGCCAAGCGAATGTGGGATGAGCTACAATTGATCTATGAAGGTACAGCTCAAGTGAAAGCCTCGAAGGTAAACCTCTACACTTCTAAGTATGAAATGTTTAAGATAAATGCAGATGAGAATATAACCGAAATGTATGCCAGGTTGTCCTTGATCACTAACACACTTAAAGGGCTAGGGAAGGATCTTGCTGAGGCAGATATAGTCAGGAAAATCCTTAGATCTTTATCCCCGGCATGGCACACTAAGGCCATAGCGATTGAGGAGTCAAAAGATCTGACTACCTTGACTGTGAATGAGCTCATAGGATCTCTTATGACCTATGAGATGAATTTCAAAGGAGGTGGAGAAGGAAGTGAGAGGAAGGGTAAGAATGTGGCTCTAAGGGCATCCCGCAACAAGGGTAGCAACAGTGGGAGCAGCAGCAGTAGCCCCGAGTCTGAGTCCGAGCTTGAAGGTCTTTCAAATCTCGACCAGGAGGAGCAGGCAATGCTCACTAGACAGTTCAGAAAATTTCTGAAGAAAAAGGGAAAGACCTTTAGGAAGAAGAAGCCACACTCTTTCAACAAGAGTGCTGAATTTACTAGTTACAGGGATAGAAATCCTAAGAGACTAACTTGTTTTAATTGTAACAAACAGGGACATATGAAAGGCGAATGCCCAGACCTCCAGAAGAAGGGTCCCTATCTTCAGAAGAAAAACATAAAGGTGCAGAAGAAGAAGAAGCCACAGGCGATGGTCTGCACATGGAGCGAGGAAGAAGAAGACCCCGAAGACGCTTCCTCAAAATAATATGAAGATGGAATTTGCCTTATGGCAAACAGTGAAGAGGAGGTAATAAACATTTTTGAAAATTTCTCAATTGATGACTGGGAGGATGCTTATGGTGACTTGCTAGATAAATTTAATTCTCTTAGCAAAGAGCACAGAGTTCTGAAAAGAAAATTTAACACAAATGTTGAAGAACAAACTCTGGTCTGTGAGGAAAATGAGAAGCTAAAAGAACAACTAGAAGAAATGACCTCACTAAGGAAAGAGAATGATAAGCTCAAGGGAGAAATTCAAGAAAGTCAAAAACGGCTCAATGAATTCAAAACTAAAACTGAAGAAAGCATGAATGAAATTAGAATGAACTCAGAGAAATATGAAGCCGTGAAGAAGGTAAATGCTGAACTCCTAAAAAATTCTGAGTTCCTTCAAAAGGAGCTGGAAGACAAACAGGAAGTCTTAGAAAAGTTTGTCCAAGGAAAGACTAGTTTAGATGCTATACTAGGGACTAGGGTCAATTTCAATAAGGAGGGTCTAGGCTATGACCCAACCAACAAGAGACCCTTGCAGTTCAAGACCATCACCTTCTGTCCAGAGAAGGGAAAAGAGAAGCTGGACACACCATCCAGCTCAAACAGCTCTAAGGGAAATCAAAGTCCTAAAGAAAACACAAAAACCAGTACTGGACAATCATTTAAGATGGGAATGAATTTTATGAAGAATAACACTAAGCCCACTCACCAGAACACAAATGGTAGATGGACCAAGAAAGTAAATCAGAATAAGATCTGGAATTACAACAATCAGATGGGTCCAAACAGGACCTACTGGAGAAATAACTTTCATAGTCAAAAATATGTTAATCAACAAGCTTACAGGAAATTTCCTAGGAATAGGAAGACTAATGAATGGAATAGAACTCACTTCTCCAGTCCAGCTGGATTCAACTTTAATAAACCAGAAAGGAAGGTGCCAGAGAAAAACATGCTGAAGCAAATCTGGATACCTAAACACTTGATCAGAGATTTGAACAATGTCCTTGGACCCAACTCATCTTGGGTTCCAAATCACTCTGCTTGATGTATTTGTGTAGGTCGACCTGGCAGCTGAAGACAACAAGTGGTACCTCGACAGTGGCTGCTCTAGGCATATGATAAGAGATCGATCCAAGTTTAGCAAGATAGAGATGAAACCAGGGGGTTTGGTCAAGTTTGGAGGAAAGAACAAAGGTAAAATAATTGGAGTTGGTACAGTAGGTAAGTCTTCCACAAACTCCATTGAAAAAGTCTTACTTGTGGAAGGGCTTCAACACAACCTGATTAGCATAAGTCAGTTATGTGACAGGGGTCACAGGGTTGTATTTGATGATAGTTCATGCAAAATCCTTGAAACAAATTCTGATGTGGTTAAATTTGTAGCCAACAGGATTAATAATGTTTACATTGTAGACTTAGATGAGGAATCTGAATCTACTATTTGTTTATCTGCCAACTCTAAAAATGATGCTTTTGAATGGCATAGACGTCTAGGTCATGCTAATTTTTCAACTTTAAATAAATTGGTCAAGCATGATTTATTTAGAGGCATGCCTAGAATTAAATTCAACTCGATATCAAAAGCATGTGATGCATGTGCTCTAGGCAAACAGACCAGAAATTCCTTTAAATTAAGATCTGAGCCATTGTCTTCTAGACCAATGGAACTTCTTCATATGGATCTTTTCGGTCCCACTAGAACTCAGAGTCTTAATGGAAACAGGTTTGGCTATGTCATCATAGATGACTTCTCTAGATATTCATGGATATTTTTCTTAGAAAATAAGAGTGATGCATTTCAAAAGTTTAATCTATTTTTCAATCAGGTCAAACAAGAAGGGAAATACAAGGTCTGTTCTATTCAATCTGACCATGGAGGTGAGTTTGAAAACTCCATGTTTACTGATCTTTGTGAAAAAGAGGGACTAACTCACAGGTTTTCTTCTCCCAGGACACCTGAACAGAATGGGATTGTGGAGAGAAGAAATAGAACTGTGGTGGAGATGGCCCAAACCATGTTGATTGAAAGTAAATTACCTAGAAGGTTTTGGGCAGAAGCGACCAATACAGCAACCTACATAATCAACAGGGCCATGGTAAGACCCATACACAAGAAAACACCCTATGAGCTTCTAAAAGGTAAGAAACCAAACTTGTTTCATTTCAGAATTTTTGGAGCAAAATATTTTATTCATAACAATGATAAGAAAGATTTAGACAAGTTTGAAGCCAAAAGTTCACCTGGAATATTCCTGGGTTACTCTGAAGTGTCAAGGGCATATAGGGTATTTAACATATCAGATCAGAAAGTGGAAGAGTCTCCACACATCCTTTTTAGTGAAAAGAAAGATGTCTCTAATATTAAAAATCTTGACAGGGATTCCAAACATGGTGGGGATTTTCTAGAAGACCAATAGGAAGAAGAGAAGACTCAGCCGAGTGGAGAAACAAATTCCCCAAATTAGGAAGGTCCAAGAGAAACAGGTGAGTCTTCAAAAAATATTAGATTTCTTAAAGACCATCCATTAGATAATGTCATAGGCCAGCCTGAAGACCCTCTTCGGACTAGGTCTCATTTTAGAAATGTGAATAATGATGACTTAATTACTTTAGTCTCACAAATTGAACCCAAAACAGTAGAAGAGGCTTTAGCTGATCAAGCTTGGGTCAATGCTATGTGTGAGGAATTAGGTCAGTTTGAAAGGAATAATGTCTGGGAGCTTGTCCCAAGACCTGATGGTATTAATATCATAGGAACCAAGTGGGTGTTCAAAAATAAGATGAATGAAGATGGAATCATCTCTAGGAATAAGGCCAGATTAGTAGCCAAAGGCTACTGTCAGGAATTCGGTGTAGACTTTGATGAATCCTATGCACCTGTTGCTAGGATGGAAGCTATAAGATTGTTGCTTGCCTTTGCTTGCTCAAAGAATATAAAACTCCAACAAATGGATGTCAAAAGTGCCTTTTTAAATGAAGTCATTAAAGAAGAAGTTTTTGTTGAACAACCTCCTGGATTTCAATACTCTCCTCAACCTAACCAAGTTTTCAGGTTAAACAAATCCTTGTATGGTCTAAAGCAGGCTCCAAGAGCTTGGTATGAAAGATTGTCTGAATTTCTGATCAGCAAAGGCTACAAAAGAGGTAAAGTTGATCAAACTTTATTCACCAAGGGCATAAACAGAGATCTCATCATAGTTCAGGTATATGTAGATGACATTATATTTGGATCAACTAAGCATGAACTATGTGATGAATTTTCTACCATGATGTCTGCTGAATTGGAAATGAGCTTGGTTGGTGAACTGAAATATTTTCTTGGATTGTAGGTACAGCAGCTAGAGGATGGGTGCTTCATCAACCAAACCAAATACACAATGGAATTGTTCAAGAGGTTTGGTATGGAAAACTTAAAGCACATTACAACACCCATGGGCACCAATACCTCATTGGATGCAGATGAGACAGGTAAAGAAGTAAATGCCAAACTTTATCGAGGTATGATTGGATCACTTCTTTACTTGACAGCCTCTAGACCAGATATACAATTCAGTGTAGGAATGTGTGCAAGGTATCAATCTAGACCTACTGAATTACACTTAGCTGCAGTTAAAAGAATCTTCAGATATTTGTCAACTACTCAGTCTCTTGATTTATGGTTTCCTGCATCTCACACACTTAACTTAGTAGCATACACAGATGCTGATTATGCAGGCTGTAAACTAGACAGGAAAAGCACTAGTGGCCATTGTGAATTTTTGGGTGGGTGTTTAGTGTCTTGGGGCTCCAAGAAACAACATTCTGTGGCCCTCTCTACTGCAGAAGCTGAATATGTGGCTGCATGGAGTTGTGGAACACAAGTAATATGGATTAAACACCAGCTTCAGGACTACCAAGTAGACCTGGGGTGCACACCAATTTACTGTGATAATACTAGTGCCATCAATATTGCTAAAAATCCTGTTTTGCATTCACGAACCAAACACATAGAGATAAGACATCATTTTATAAGAGATGAGGTGTCTAAGAATAATTTTGAACTGATTCATGTAGGCACAGATAATCAGATTGCTGACATATTCACAAAACCTCTGGATAATGAAAAATTCACCACATTGACAAGAGAATTAGGCTTATACAAATTGTCTTAATTATGAAGCATGTTCTTGTTGTGAGGGGGAGTTGTGTTTGTCTGATGTTTAGCCTTCTTTCTTGCTGGTTTAAGGGGGAGTTCAGAATGCTTACTGGTTAGCTTTCAGGAATGCTTTGAGTAAGGGGAAGCTTTGAGATTATGCTGGATTGTTTTATTGAGGAATGCTATTTCTTAGGGGGAGCTGAGTTGTCATGTGAGAAGAGAAGTTCTTTGACAGATTCAAAAGGGCTGTCCAGATGTGTAACTTTGCTGGTCTTGCATGACTGATCTAGAGTGGTTCTCTTAGACAGTAGAGTGTCACTTATCTCTTAAGTCTATAAGTCAGTGACTCTAATCTCCAGATTAGAATCTTTCCTTTAGTACTTCGTCAGAGATCTGGACTAATTGCATAAAGTATATCTTCCTACATTGTCATTGATTCTGGTTCAGGCCAAAAACTTGTATGTCTTGATATCTGACCCCATCAACTTGAAATCTAGACTTCAAGACTCAATTCAAGAAATAGTCCTTCTGGTATTGTTTTTAATCATTCTATCTCTTTAACTCAAGGGCTTAACTGAACAAACATGTTCTGTTTTGAACACTGAGAAACTGGGAGCTTCATCAATGAAATGAATATTTCTCCCATGTCATGAGGTGTCAAATGCTTAAAATGAATGAAAAGACATGACAGAGCAATGGTGGCTTGCTGGTGAGTAACTGGGGACTCTGGCCTCTAATCAAGGTGTTTCCTCATGTCAAAAGCCATAGTTACGAACTCTGTTCCTTAATAATAATAAAACGGAAGTAATGAGGTACTCACTCTGAGTAACTGGGGATTCATGCCTCTAATCCAGGTGTCTCTCTAATGTCAAAGGAGTGAACTACCAACTTACTCATTGATCTTCTTGAAAATCATCTCAACAAAAAAAAAATTCCTTGTTGTTATGCAACTAATGGATTGCTTGTCTTCAATACCTTGAGAACACCTCTCTGATTTCGTCTCTTGCTGTCTTGTGGGATAGTTGAATGATCAGCTATATCTGGCCATACTTGTGAACTCCTGCTCTAAATCATCCACTATGTATGCTGATAAACTTGTCAATCATTCTACGTCTCTATTGTGTACTGGAATTTAAAGAATCTTCTCTTGAGATTAGAAACTCACTTATTCTCTTAAGACCTACTCATGACTTTCTGCACTAAGAAGTTACTGCCCTTATTCTTCATGTTTCCAGCACTGTCATACATTCTGTATTTCTTTTTGCTGATGTCAAAGGGGGAGAGAAGTTCTGCAATATCAGTGAGTCTTGTGAGTTGTGGGGGAGATAGTCTTGTGAGTTGTGGGGGAGATGAGAGTGTGTGGTAGGGAATGTTTAATTCATTTGCATGAGCATGCCTTGAATTTATTCTGCTTGTTGCAGCTGGTATTAACTTCTTGTTGAACTTTGATATTGCTTGATTCATAGTGTTGTCATCATCAAAAAGGGGGAGATTGTTACATCCCTATGGTTTTGATGATGTCTCACACTATAAATCAATCTTCTATCTCTATATTTATGCTGTTTCATCATGTGAGTGAGTACAGTTCATATGGTTGTCAGATAAGCATGCTATCTTGATTCTGTCTACACTTTGCTTAGTTAGTATTCACAGTAGTGGGTCGACCCACCCTTGCTGATGCGTCGACTCATCTGAACATTGTTTGTCTGGGTACCAAAGTCTATACACCAGCTTGATCTATTAAGTCTGTACATCGGGCACCTTCTAACTGAAGTCTACACACTGATCCTAATACTCTAAGTCTGTACACTGCCCGACCAGTTAAGTCTGCACATTGCCAAAGTCAGTTCAGCTCAACCCTATACATCCTTCCAAGCTTCAACTATATACATTGGAGTGTCAAGCTTAATGTCTATACACTGGTTACTGCATTCTCATGAAGTCTACACATCCTATAGTGTAAGTCTATACATCGCCCAGTGTCATGCTTGCATAGTCTGTACAACGCCTGCTTCACACACTCAAGTCTACACATTGCATGTCAGCAAGCTCGCACACACTAAAGTTCATACATTGCACAATGTCTGAACATTAGTTCAGAGATAGCTTCAGCCAAGTCTATACATCGACTGGCAGTCTTCATGCTAAGTATATACACTCCTTGAGTCCAAGTCTGTACAGCGTCCGTTGTCTAGAATTCTTGAAGTCTGTACATCGGACTGCTTCTTTTCAAGTCTACACATTGGCTCGTTCACTTCTGCAAAGCATGTACATTAGACTGTGGCAAAGTCTATACATTCGGTTCCTTGGGCAAAGTCTATACATCGCTTAGTCTACACATTGCCTTCAGCCCAAGCGTTCAAAGTCAAGTCTATACAACGCCAAGTCAATACATTGAACTGTTTCTCCAAGTCTATACACTGGACTTCATTTCTTTAAGTCTATACACTGGACTGTGTTTTACCAAGTCTGTACATTCCATATCTTTTCCTACGCTTGGCCAAGTCCATACATTCATACATTTCCCTACGCTTTTCTGGCCAAGTATATACATCGTTAAGCCTGTACATTGCATTCTGCTCAAACGTTCAAAGCCTCAAAGTCTGTACAGCGTGAAGTCTATACATTAGCTCAGTGGACTTTCAAGTCTGTACATTGGCTTCTCGTTTTCAAAGTCTGTACAGAGGCTTCGAATTAACAAGTCTGTACATCGGCTTCATTCGCTCAAGTCCATACATCCACAGTGTACTTCCATGTCTGTACAACGCTGAAGCGTTCGCCAAGTCTACACACTGCTTGAGCTTCACCAAGTCTGTACATTGCTTCAAGCGATTCAAGTCTATACAGCATGCCTTCACATTCAGAGTCTGTACAGCCGAGCGTCTAATGCATCGTCTCACCCTGGCATAGTCTATACAATGGCTCAAGCATGTCGAAGTCTATACATCACCGTTGGGGTTCAAGTCAATACATTGCTCACCGTCTTCTTAAGAGTCTTACACTATCTAGTCTGTACATTGCGTACAGTACATCGCTTCCTCAAAGTTTGAACACTGGCCTCTTGCTTCAAGTCTACACATTGGGTTGTCCGACCACAACCCTATACATTTTGTTGTTATAACTTGAGTCTTCAATGCTCACAGCACACTCATTCCAAGCCTGTACACTGGTTAGGCTTCGTGAAGTCTACACAGTGGCTGAGCTTTGTAAAGTGTACACATTAGTAAGGCTTGTGCGCATTGTTCATAAGTCTCACTGCCATTCGTTTGCATTGTTCATAAGTCTATACACTGCCATTCGTTTGCATTGTTCATATGTCTATACACTGCCTTCACATGCGCTTTATTCATTAAGTATGTACACTCTCTCACGTTGTACACACTTAATCAGTTGATGTTTCTGAAGTATATACATTCGTGTTTATAGCCTGAACTAACTAAGTATATACATTCCATCTGTCTGTCTGCAGGCGATTCAGGCTGATGATTGGGCACGTGAACTGAGGTTGACACCTGGCACGTGATCCAAGACAACAGGCGCATGACACGTGGATGGCAAACTAGTCAGGATGCTGCCATGTGGTCAAAATTCAAATGATCTGGCAAAAAGTGCATGGGCGGGAACCTGGCAGCCACACGCCAATATCTGCTATAAATATAGAGCTTCATCCTTCAGTAGAAGCCTGATCATGAAAAGAAAAAGTAGAAGCCATTGGTGTGAGTTTGCACGATCCAGAAAAGAAAAAGAGCAGAGAGTTCCAGATCCGAGAGGAGTTTGTTCGAGAGAGAGAGCAGTGTCTGTGGTTTGATGAATTGCTTCATGTGTAGCTACATTTGTATTGGTTTCAGAACCGACTGCTTCTTCATTGGTTTTTGTTTCTACTTTGTTTTCATTTCATTTTGTTCATCCTTCTGATTTGACTTGGTTCCCCTCCGGTGTGTGGAGGAAGGGAGTATTACTCCAGTTTCCCTCTGGGTTGTAGAGGAAGAGAGATCGGTGATCTCTGGTGTTGCTAGTGATAGGCTGTCATTAGCAGTTTCCCTCCGGTGTGTGGAGGAAGGGAGAGGATTCTCTGGTTGTGTTCTAGCTGGTAGCTAGAACAGGTTTCAAGTTCTGTGGGTAGCAGAGCTTGGTTGAGGGAATTGTTTCCCTTGGTTGTTCAAGCTGTGTGGCAGCATGTCGTTTGCAGACTGAGTCTGCAGTGATCTAGCATTGTCTAGTGGAATCCTCATTCTTGTTGGAGTGAGGGGTGGATGTAGATTGCGGACTGCAATCGAACCACCTAAAAACCGAGTGCCTCCTCTATGGTTTGCTGTTGTTATCTGTGCTCTCCATCTGCTTGTCTCTTTGCTTCCATGTGATCAGCTCTTCACTCTCATTTACTTATACTGCCTTGCTTGGGACTATATTTGCATTTCTCTGTGTGCGGGTTAAGGAGGGGCGTTAGCAGTAGAATTTATTTTCCGCCAAAGTTTCTACAAATTGGGAGTGATCTATTCATCCCCCCCTTCTATATCACTCTTGCTGCGCTAACAAGAGTAACACGAGGGGTGAGTCCGGGATCCATCCCCCTACCTTATGGACGCTTCAAACCACAAGTGGGACTCAATCTCGCCAGATCACGCTGAACTCGTACCTGCGCATGCGCTCACGACCACGCACGTGAATGCACGATCCGCCATGGCCTTCACCCAAGCTTCACCTAGCCGCCACCGTTGTCGAATGGATCTACCCCCGCACTCGTCGTCTGTAGCCGGAGAGGAGAGGGTGGGCGCCTGGCGATCGGAGCGGAGAGGGGAAGAATGAGGAGAGAGAGGAGCGGGCTCACGTATAACGAGAAAATGGGAATTTTTTGGGATTTACCCAAAACCCCAGCAAAATTGAAATCATCAATATGCCCTTCCTCTCATCATTCGGATTAAACAATTAAGAAAAACCAGAAAAACTCGATAATTCCGCTGGGGTCCATACTAGATCCGAAATAAAGTTTTAATTTACCCAAAAAATGGATCCGAATGATGACACCCAAGAGGGGGGGTGAATTTGGTGATTACAAGATTTTAACAAACTTTAACCGATTTAAGACAAGTGATATGAAAGAGCAATTAAGAAGTTCAGATCTATAGCAAAGCAAATTAGATCTATCAAAATCAACCACCGCAATAACTCTTTGGTACCAGGCGGAGTTACGAATCTGAAGATTCTACTCACGCAAGGTGTTATCTTCCTGACAAGACTAACCTTGTCAATCTGAACCCAGCTTTTGATATACCAAAGATCTGTTGTGAGAATGATCAATCAAGTTAGATCTAAGCAAAGAAATCAGTAGAGATGATGTACGTGGATGCTAGCACAGAATGGGGGTAGAAGATAAGGATCAAACCACACAAGAGACATATTTTTAGGTGGTTCGGATGCAACGACAGTAACCTACGTCCACCTCTCACAAACTGTGAGGATTCACACACTATCTTGTAAGGGATTACAAGATCTAAACACACACACACACACGTAGGGGGATAGGAACTCCCACGAAGATGTAAACACACTAAAACACACACGATTCTGATAGAAATCTAATACACACACACGAATCTGAGTAGATCCACACACACACAAATGTTTAGAGATTACAAAAACCACACACTTGAAGCTCAGAGAATATGAAGGGAGAAACACAAAAGAAAAACTCTCATTTTAGCTCCCCCTGAGTAGGTGATGCAGATTTTGGATGAAGCTTGAATCTCCACTTGATTTGGGGTTGATTGGCCTCAGATTGATCTTGAAAAACTTGAAGATGCATGAAGAATCCCTGGACAAAGCACTGTTCATGGAGCTACAGTAGCAGCCTTCTTTCTCCCCTTGATCTCCCTTTGGTGATTAGGGTTTTATTGGCCCAAGAAGATGTTTTTATAAGCCTTGAATGGTCAAGGAAAAGTCAAGACACAGATCCACAATTCCAGGGATGTCTGGAGACTTTTGGGATTAAAAAGTCCTTGATATATGCTTTACCCTCGTGAAGAAAACAAAGTCAAAAATGGAGGCTTCAAAGGGGGCGGTCGACCTAACTTTTACAAGTCTAAGGCTTTTGAATGTTGGGAGATCCGGTCGACCGGTCTAGGGCCGGCGGTCGACCGAACTCTGTAACTTTACAGGGATTCTGAGCGCTGGGAGATTAGGTCAACCCCCCCAGCTAGACAGGTCGACTAGACCGTGAAAAACCTACAAAAATAACATTATTAGTCCAAAAATCATATCCTTATACAATATACTTTGAGACCATATCTTGTTCCAAACAATTTGAGTTGATTTTGACTTATCCTGGGCATTTTTTAGGCAAGATAGATTTAGGCGTTTGCTTTGATGAAAGATGGCTTTGAGAGTGGTTTAAGCAAGTCATCAACCTATTTGTAATACTGGGGTTTTATTATCATTAAAATCATCTGGGGAGACTCAACAATCTCCCCCTTTTTGGTGATGACAAAACTCTAGATTACAAGTGCATTGGCATGCCTTTAAGCAAATTTGGAACTGAGCAAGTCCAATAGTCCACAAGGCGATTAAACCAATAATTCATTTCATTAGTCAAATCAACGTAAACCATTCAACACTTTATTTGCCAAATAGAGAGGAAATGAGAGACAAGAACCAACATGTAATGTCCAATACCAATTGCATTCATTTCATCATTTCATTACAAAGTACATTGATGCTTGAGAGAATGCAAGACTTCTAGACACATATGACAAGGCAAATGCAGAGCTGACTCAAACAAAATACATAATGAACCTCATAGATGCACATTCATGCTTAACACAGGACATGCATGCATATACTATATAAGACCTGCACTAACTACTTCTCCCCCTTTGGCATCATCAAAGGAGGGGATAGGATAAGAGAAAAGTGGACCCAAAAGACACATGACCCATGGACAACAGACTGGAGGTAGGAAGCTAAAGAGCAGCCTCAATGGCCGTCTGTAGGAGCCTGATTCTCAAGAGGAGGAGGCTGATAGCCAAGACGTTGGCGAATGTCTGTAAGGGAGTGATCCTGAAACTGAAGCCGGTACTGAATGTTGGCAATGGAGTTATCACGGGCTATGTCACGGCGCTGCATACCAAGAAGTGTGGTGTACATGATGTGGAAGGCTTGGCGGGAGTCTTCATGACTAGCGGTGAGGGTGGTCATATGAGTGGAGAGAGTGGTCATCTGAGTGGATAGAGTGTCCAAGACCGTGGAGAAAGAATCTATGCGATCTGACATAGTGTCAAGCATATCACCCATAGTGTCTATGCAATCCCCAAAGGTAGAGAGGTGACCCCCAAAAGTATCCACTCGAGTCTCCAACCCAGTAAGACGCCTATCAAAAGTCTCTTGGTCCACCCAAGAATGTTGTCCGGCCCCCTGAGTAGAGGACTCCCCATGAAAATACTGTGGTGGAGGAGGCATCTCTAGATTCATATGATGAGGTGAAGGTGGAAGAGGCTGGTCCTCTGCCTGAACTGGAGGGGGAACTTCCCCTTGAACTTGCTATTACTCTTATTCCTGCTCTTCCTCGCCATCTGCTTCTTCCCCATAAACAGGCACATTGTGGCGTAGCTCACCATCGGGACCCCAATAATATCCAAAATATGTGAAAATTTTATGTTCATTGTAGATATCATCCTGTCTAACTCGAATAAACAGTTCATCTGCCAAATTGATCCCAGCATATATGAATACGCCGGTTAACTGTGAAGCATATGGCAAAGATCTCTGTAGATAGGTACGGCACGTCCCAATCAGATCTATCATGAGCCGACCCATGTTGACTAGAATCCCATTCATGACATTGTAAAACAGAAATTTGTGAACCTCTGTCATTTCATTTTGACTGTCACTCTTTGGATAGATGAGTAAAGTAAACATGTGGTGCAAAATGCGCTGCAGTGGTGGAAAATAATTTGCATTCAAAGTGATTAAATCACTGACACCATGCACATAATCACAACCGGTCATAGCAATAAAGGTCTCCTCAACGGCACCATGACTAAAAATCATGTTTGCACCCCTGGCTGAAACTCCTAAAGCATGTTCAAAAAGGTCCGGAGTAATATGAATCTCAACACCTTAGACAATCGTATATAACTCTTCATTCCTCTCAACCAAATTTCCATAAAATTGTTGCACTATGTTGGGATAATATCGGTATATCTAGTGATAAAATCAGTCCAACTCTGTTGAATCTCAAAAATAGCACATAGATCGGGCATAATCTTGTTCACCTCATTGAAGTCGACCAGTCGAGGGTCGATAATGGGCTGTGGAGGCAACCGAGGTGCACGAGGAGGCACAGGAGCCCGCCGTGGTGGAGAAGCCGGGGTCTCTTGTCTCTGAGCATGGGGTTCCCCTTGGGCAGAACACCTAGAGCTCTGTCTAGACGGCATCCTAAACTAGAAAACCCGGTGTGGAAACCCTTGAAGGGATTACTCTCATCCTTGGGGATGAAGATGGACCAAAAGACACTCCAAGGGCTTGAAATGAACTTATCCACAATCTAGAACCTTGGGAAGAGCTTCACACTCGCACGAACGGCCGCCGAAGTTTCGTCCCAAAATCGTGACGAACGGACCGGATCTTGTGCGGGTGGAAGAAAGATGAGGTTTTTGGGCTTGAGAGGTGGTGTTTGGGTGTTCTAGGGTTAGGGAAGTATGTTGGAGAGAGAATGGGGGTGATGGAATGAGAGAATGGGGTGTAAAGACCCCTTAAAAAGTGGTTCGGTTGTTGGTTCAGTCGGGCCGGTTCGCCGTAACCGGTCGACCGGACGAGGACGACGGTCGACCGCGGTGGTCGACCTAGCCCAAAATTCCCATTTTTTTGTTTTTTTTATTTGAACTCCACCAACCGTCCTTCTAGATTGAACCATCATCATGAAAAATAGGAGAGGGAAGGACTTGGAATGAGAAAGGATGGGGTATTAAGAAAATTCTCTAACTCCCCCTTAGAAAGTGCCTTAGATCCGAAGTCATTGGGTCCACCTTTATTTAATCAAGGAATATTCGTCCTTAGAAAAGTTTCAAGGAGGGCTATATGTATAATTACATTCAAGTAGGCAGGGGTGTAAATACACACAAGGTATTGAAAATAAATACATACAATATGCATGATAATCTACCCTTTATGCAAATGAGTTCATTCTACATGTGCAACTGTTAACCTAAGTGCAAACCTAGGTATATATGCTCTCACCCTTGTACATGCCAAGTTCTCTTCTTATTTTGTTGAATTGTTCCTGGTTTAGGGGTTGTGTGAAGATATCAAGTAATTGATTGTGTGTGTCAATAAAATTCAATTTAAAGACTCCGTTTCCTACATGATCTCTCAGAAAATGATGTCAAATGTCAATATGCTTTGTCCTAGAATGGTGTACAGGATTTTTTGACAAACTGATTGCACTGGTATTGTCACACAAAATTGGAACAAATTTCATTTCAACATCCAAATCAAGCAATTGATTTTTGATCCAAAGTACTTGGGCTCCACAACTTCTAGCGGCTACATATTCAGCCTCGGCCGTTGAGAGAGCTACTGAATGTTGTTTCTTGGAGGCCCATGAAATTAGGCACCCACCGAGAAATTGACAGTACTCACTAGTACTTTTGCGATCAACAATGCTTCCAGCATAATCCGCATTGGTATATGCAATCAAATCAAATGAACTACCAATGCGAAACCACAAGCCAAAATCTAATGTGCTAATTAAGTATCGAAAAATCTGTTTAACAGCTAATAAATGAGATTCTTTAGGACATGACTGAAAACGAGCACATAGACATACGCTGAATTGAATGTCAGGGCGGTATGTTGTGAGATACAGTAGTGATCCGATCATACCTCGAAACAATGTAGAATCTACTGTTTTACCCTTTTCATCTTTGTCTAACTTCGTGGTTGTGGCCATCGGAGTTGACACGGGCTTTGCTTCTGCCATCCCATATTTTTTCAACAGCTCCATGGTATATTTGGCTTGATTTATGAAGATGCCTTCTGACACTTGTTTAACTTGATTTTTCTCGTGAATAGTATTTGGTCAACTTTACCTCTTTTGAAATCATTTTCAATTAGGAATGAGGTGAGCCTTTCATACCATGCCCTTAGTGCTTGCTTTAATCCGTACAAGGCCTTCTGCAGCGTGTACACATGTTGTGGATATTCTGGGTCTTCAAAACCTAGAGGTTGTTCTATAAAAACATCCTCTTTGATATACCCGTTAAGAAAGGCAGATTTAACATCCATCTGAAATAATCTGAAGTTAAGAGAGCAAGCAAAGGACAATAGAATCCGGACTGCTTCTAATCTAGCAACCGGTGCAAAAGACTCATCAAAATCAATACTCATCTCCTGGCTATACCCTTTGGCTACAAGCCGGGCCTTGTTCCTAACAACCAATCCCGTATCACTTAACTTATTTCTGAAAACCCAATGGGTTCCAATGACGGGATGATTCTTGGGATGCGGCACGAGAGACCACACTTCGTTCCTTTCGAACTAGTGTAGCTCTTCATGCATAACGTGAATCCAAGATTCATTTTGAAGAGCTTCATGAATATCCTTAGGCTCTTCTTGTGAGATAAAGGCCATCAAATCCTCTTCTTCCACTTGCTTTAGTGAAGATCTAGTTCTTACTCCATCTTCAGGATTACCTATGATATTTTCAACGGGGTGATCTTTCAAGAACGTAGAAGAACTGGGCAAGTCGGGGTGTTGCACTTGCTGTTCTTGAAGTGTCTCAATTGACGGATCTTCATTCTTTTCATCCTTGATGGAAGTTCCTTCCATTGGTTCACCCTTAGCTTTAGATGATCCAGCATCAATTGGATGTTTAGGAGCTTCATCTGCATCCGAGGTAGAAGAAGTTTGAATTGTTAGTTTTAATTCAGATTCATCAAAAATGACATGAGAACTTTCTTCAACAATTAAAGTCCTTTTATTAAACAACCTGTAAGCTCTAGAATTTAATACATAATCTAGGAAGATTCCTTTGTCACTCTTTTCATCAAACTTACCCAGGTTAGACTTACCGTTATTTAGGATGAAGCATGGGCATCCAAAGGGTTTAAGATTAGAAATGTTCGGTTTCTTACCCTTGTAGAGATCATATGGTGTTTTCTTCAAAATGGGCCTTATCATTACCCTGTTGATGATGTAGCATGCCGTACTTACTGCCTCAGCCCAAAAATATGTGGGTAGGGAGTTCTCACTTAACATGGTCCGTGCCATGTCTATCAAGGTTCTATTTTTCCTCTCCACTACTCCATTTTGTTGAGGCGTCCTAGGTGATGAGAAGTTGTGCGTATATCCTTGCTCCTGGCAAAAATTATTAAATTCATGATTTTCAAACTCACCACCATGATCACTTTAAATTGTGGTGATGAGGTATCCTTTATCATTTTAGATTTTCCTACAAAACACTTGAAACTCCATCAAAGTATCACTTTTATTGGCTAAAAATAACACCCATGTAAATCTGGAGTAATCATCAATAATTACAAATCCATAAGATTTTTCTCCTAGGCTAGATGTCCTAGTCGAACCAAAAAGATCAAGGTGTAGCAGTTCTAAAGGCCTAGCGATAGAAACAATGTTCTTATTTTTGAAGGAGATGCGTGTTTGCTTACCTTTTGTGCAAGCCTCACAGATCTTATCACTTTCAAATTTTAATTTAGGCAAACCATTTACCAAGTCATGTCTAGACAACTTGGAGATTACTCCAAAACTAGCATGACTTAGTCTTCGGTGCCATAGCCATGCATTATCATGGTTGTTTGCTACCAAGCACACATCATCATCGGAAACATCATCAAGATCAATAATATACACATTGTTATTCCTTTTGCCGATGAATCTGATTTGATTAGAGATTTTATTAATGAAAAGATAGTGAGTTTGATCAAAGACAATCTTAAAACCCTTGTTACACAATTGGCTTATGCCCAACAGGTTCTGATTCAAGCCTTTCACTAAAAGAACATTTTCAATCAAGGTTTCAGAATTCTTATCTATGTTGCCAATTCTAATTATTTTACCTTTGTCCTTTCCACCAAAGGCAACTGAGCCTCCGTCCTTATCTTGTAGAGTAGAGAACACCTTCTTGTCCCCTGTCATATACCTTGAGCAGCCGCTATCCAGGTACCATTTGCTTCCCCTACCTTCAAGGCATATCTGCAAGAAATAAAATTCTCATCCAATTGATTTTGATACCCAAACTAATTTGGGTCCATCAGAGTTAGTCCAATTTTGCATATATCTTTTTCTGGTCCAAATAGTATGATTTCTTTGATTGTTTTATTTGAACCAACATTTAGCAATAACATGACCAAATCTACCACAATGAAAGCAATTGACATTTGAAAATCTTCTTTGATATTTGTGTGGTTTAGATTGAACAGGTTTGGGCTTGGTGTGTGAACATGAAGCACAATCATTTTCTTTTTCATGCACGTAAGATGTAGTAATCTTGTGCTCAAAAGATTTTTTGTTCTGGGGTATGTACCCTAATCCTTCTTTCCGGAAGTTAACTTTAACTCACAACACATTGTCTAGGTTTTGTTTTCCTTTAACAAACCTAGAGAGAGTGAACTGCAAGTCAGTCACCTCCTTATTCAAACTCACATTTTTATTCTCAAGTTCTGAAATTGAAGATGTTAGAACTTCTTTTTCATTTTTAAATGTTTCACAAACTTTTTCAATTTCAGACATTTTACATGATAACTCCTTTTTGGCTTTTTCAATATCTGAAATTGTTTGAAGCAAAGTTTCTTTTTCTTCAGTTAGTTCAAATCATTCCTGCTTAAGTTTTTCGAACTTAACCGAAGAACCCTCATGTGTGAGATCTTCTATCTTTTTCTTGAGAGATTTATTTTCAAACCTCATTTTCTTATATTTCAAATACAACTTTTCATATTCTGACTCCCATTGTTCATTTGAAATAAAATCAAGATCAGAATTTACCTCAATTGAATCATCTTCGTGTGCCATAAGGCACAGGCTTTCCATGAGCTCCCCGAGCTCTTCTTCGGACTGCTCTTCCTCTTTGTCGCTCCATGTGGCGACCATAGCTTTGGGTTTTTTGAATTTTTCTTTCTTGAACTTTCTTTTCAAATCTGGGCACTCTCCTCCCATGTGCCTGGGCTTCTTGCACTCATAGCATATGATGCTATTTGGCTTGCTAGGCTCCCCCTTGGTTTGAACGTGCTTCCTTTGACCCTTTTTAAAATTTCCTTGGAAGTTTCTTTTTCTTCTTAGGAATTTCTTCACTTGGTGAGTCCACATGGCCAAGTTCTCTTCCTCACCAATTCCTTCAGTAGACTCCTCTTCTTGGGAGTCATTATCAGATTGGTGAGCTTTCAAGGCCACCGTTTTCTTCTTCTTCGTTTCTTCCTCAGCTATTCTCTTCATGTTTATCTCATAGGTCATCAGTGACCCTATGAGCTCATCCAATGAGAGTGTGGACAGATTCTTTTAGTCTTCAAGAACCATGGCTTTTGTGTGCCACGCAGGTAGAAGGGATCTCAATATCTTCCTCACAAGTTCGGAGTTAGTATACTCCTTCCCAAGGCCTTTGAGACCATTGGTAATCTCTGTTAACCTCGCGAACATTTCTGAGATGGTCTCTTCCGCCTTCATTTTAAACAACTCATAATCCCTGACCAGCAAATTGGCTTTGGTTTCCTTGACTTCGGAGGTTCCTTCATAAATAAGCCGCAACTTGTCCCACATTTCCTTTGCTGAGCTGCACATAGAAACACGAGAGTATTCATTAGGATGAATGGCACATTGCATGATATTCATGGCATTAAAGTTCACTGTGGATTTTTTAATATCCTCAGGGTTCCACTCGTCTTCATTTTTAGAAAGCTCATATGGGCCCTTGTCCACCACCCTCCAAATCTCGTACTCTTGGGCTCTCAGAAAAACATGCATTCTATTTTTCCAATAGAAGTAATTCGAGCCATCAAAGTATAGAGGACGGTGGATTGAGTGACTGTAATGACCCAAGATCCGGATACCGAGAAGGGCCCGATAGCATTCGAATCCTGGCCCGCCGCCCATGAGCCGGGAGGGCTCGAAAGGGCTAAAAGGAGTGTGGAGGTACAAAGAAATAGGAAATAAAGTAGGATAATTCAACAATTAACAGAAATAAATAACAACTATAACAACAGAGTCCAATCCAACAGAAAGTACAGTCTAAAGCATTAAAGCATACCACATGCCAAGTGAACACTCGGCCCGGCGAGCTAGCAACCAAGAACCTCCGAGCAACACTCTCGAACCCCGAGGAAGAACCGTCGCACCTGAAAAGCAGAGATGAGTCTCTAAATAGAGACTCAGTAAGGGTCCCGCGGAACCGCAACCGGAAACAACGGCGGTAGCGGAAAGGAAAGCTACAACTACAACATGAACAGTGAACCGGTGGCCGGTCAAAACTAGGCACTATAGCTACTCCTATTGGCAACAGAAAGGGAAAACCCCGATCTCACAATCGGGAACCAGACCACTCTAACACAAGACCTATCGAGGAAACACACATGGCAACCTTGCCGCGGAGGCCTGCCCACACAGGCACGACCAACCGGGACCACACAGTCCCACACTGGCACGGTGAGGCCTCGGTAATCCCCACCGAGCACCCCTGGCCACCACCTCGGGAAAGCACGCTGGAACGGTCCAAAAACTACGTCTCGCAGATGAAAAATGGAACCCGGAAACAGGAGAGTCACATCTCACGTGACAGAAGTACCTGCCCACTAGAAACAAGGCCGGATGCGTCCACTGACGACTTAGTCCACAGCCTCAGGTGTCTCGCTGCGGCGCCCCAGGCGGAGACTGAGACACCATACAAGTAACCACATAACAAGGGTCTAGTCGGGGTCGTGCTCGTCAGCACGCGTCCGAAGTCCCCGACCACGTGTGCACACACTAACTGACTGTGCTACGTCAGGCCCTCTAGGTTGTTCATCCTCCCGGCCCAAACTCGAGCCGCCATAGTAGGAGGCCCACGGCAACCAGCTTAAAGTCGTCTCTCGGGTAGCCTCGTCACCACTCCCTAGTGGTACCACACGCGTGTCGGAAGGCTACGACTAGTGGGGAGTCACTAATGTGACCACTCTCCGAGGAGAAACTCTAAGAAACACGCATGCACCCTGCGTGAAAGTCGAGAAGAACCAAGTGGTGCCGAGCCATTAGACTCTGGGCAGTCCTCTAGACTCACTAAATCCAACGGTCCTTGAGTCACAGGACTCAGGGTCAAGACGGTTGCACCAAACGGCTCCACGCCGTCAATCTGCCCTAATCCTAATGTCAGAAACCTCGGCATGATATCTCACAAAGTAGCTCACGACTGCTAAGACCATTCCCTCGAAAAGGTAATTAGACTCACAGTCCACAAGCCACACACACAGCCTGATGTATAAAACACAGAAGCATGATTCCCAAGGCAGCGCACAAGCCGCCACGTCGATTCCCCATCCTAGGGAAAAGCGGGAAAACCTCTAGTCCCGGGCTGGATGGCTGGACTCGCAGTCCAAGGCCACACACTTGGCCCACTCAGGAATCATCTTCCGGATAAACCAATGACATGCCAGGGAAACACCACCGCACTCACACCGATACACTGTGACTCGATCAAGCATGACACGAAGTCTGAAACACGCACACCTATAGATACGCTAATCAAGTTAACATGGCACCTCCCGACACCCCAGAAACACTGTCACGGAACCCACGGGGTGTCCGGGACACTCACGAGGCCGATGGTCGACCACTGGGTCAAAATTGGGTCGACCGGATACCAACACAATGCGACCGAACGCGTTAAGCACAAGAAACATAATGGTGGTCTTCCCTAGATCGTCACAGAGATAGGCGATCGGGCTGGGACCGCATAGCTCTAATAAGCGATCCTCCCTGGACCGAAAAAGCCAGAACAACGGTCTTCATTAGACCGCGACTAACCAGGAACAAGCGGTCAAGGGGCGGTCGCACCTGGGCCGCTCCAGAATCAGGCGGTCCTGCCCAGGCCGCTATTCACTGAGTAGCGGCCAGTCGCGAGGCCGCGCACGAAACAGGGCGGTCTCCTCCAGACCGCCACAGACACACAATCGTAGGTACCCTAGGCGGTCATGGCCTGACCGCTTACCAACAGTAGCGGTCAGTCACGAGGCCGCTTAGGACGCCCAGCGGTCTCCCACGGACTACAAAACCTGCCGAAAATATAGTGACCAAATGGCGGTCCACAGGTGGCCGCCTGAACCCTAGGCGGTCGGCCCCTGGCCGCCCAGCCACAAGAAACGGTCTGGCTCAGACCGCTTAACCCAATGGAACGATCTATCGCGATACCGCGCAATGAAACATGGTGAAACAGACAGAAAACGGTCTTATTGGGGACCGCTTCACCTATAAGCGGCTTCTGTTACGACAGTTTTTAAGTTGGAAAACTGATAACGGCGTGAATCGTGGAAAACTCTGTTCCACGCTCCGTTCGCGCCCGAGCGAAGGGGAAAATAAGAGGAACCTAGTCCCCAGCCTCTCTAGCACTGAGAGGACCCATTCAAACCACAAAAATACGGTTAAAATCTTAGATCTGGCTGACACCCCAAAAGCATGCTTTTTCCCCAAATCGCTCAAATAAACCCACTCGGCTCACCGCGGCCTACCAAACTCGTGGGAAATGAAGTACACGAGTTGGAGATCCATCTCCCTACCTCCAACGAAGCTTTGACGCGCTGTGGACGCCGATCCACGAAAAAAATGCCGCAAAACCCTCGCCGGTTCACGAACTCGCACCTGAGCTTCCACGCGCCATCGGCCCTCGATCCTCAACCCATCCTCGCCGTCCTCCTTTCCCGCGTCGCCCCGCCTCAGTCCGTTGGCCGTCGGAGAGGAGAGAGTGAGAGGAGAGCGTGGGAGAAGAGAGAGAGGGAGAGAGTGAGAAATGAGAGGAGAGAGAGAGCGAAAGGGTTAATATATATATAGAAAAAACCCAAAAATTCTAGAAATTCAGAAAAATACTAAAAATTACCTCCGCGATCTTCGGGAGGAGCATAACGCGCCAGTACTGTCCCAGAGTTGGAGAACACCATAGTTTGCCCTGCACAGAGTTTCGAAGGCACATCAGGGAAAAACACGTGTAAAGCATAAAATACACTCCGAGACCCATGAAAATGATCCGAAAAATCTGTGCATTACAGCCCTCCCCCCTTAAAGAAATTTCATCCTCAAAATTCAAGACTATCACCAAGTCACAGGGGATGAACACCTTAACCAACTGACAACGATGTAAGAGCCCCAGCACAGAAAACCTCAATTCTCACGAAAGCTCCTCTCCTGAGGGACACAGCCAGACTACAATCACGAACAACACCTCGCTCCGCATGCCGCGCACACCAGCCATCAGAGTAGGCATACACCAAAGGACACAGTCCGGCATCACTTCAGTCACAAGCAAAACCAATTATGGCACCGCTGCCACAATCTCGTTCACCGAGGAGATACAACCCTCATCACGAGAAATAGCTACCGATCCATCCTATGGTCGGCGGACAAAACCCACATCAACTTCACAACTAACTAACTGGTTTCACACCCTACTCAAGGGCACTATCCAACTCATGGCAGGCCATCCGCTAACTCACACACAGATAATTACCACATCTCAAGCCGAGCTTCTCTCGGACACTACATCTAATCTTGATCATCGTGCCAACTCAATCCTCTCAGGGGAGCACGGTGAAACCAAACGACAAGATCCTGGTGTCTTTGGTCATCACCTCACTCGACTCAGACTTACAGGGGAACCATCCCATGCTGGTCACCAAACCAGGGATAACCATTGCAACACCAACGTCCCATCAAGGACCTCCACGCACAAGCGTCACTCTTTCGTCTGTCTCATCGAATCCTTCATCTCAATTAATCCAAGTGGACACTTGCCAATCCCGATTCCATCCTTACCACAGAGCCACGGGACACCACCGGAACAATTCATAGCACGTGTCTCTAGGGGAGGAAAGTGCCATCCAATATTACGGCAACCTAGTCGCCAACACCACGACCAATGCACACGGGTCAGCAACCCTTGCAGACTCAATTCACCGATGGGTCCTCTTCCATATCATTGTGAAACACCCAGACCCAGCAGGACCTCCTCCAAGCAGTACATAATTTACCCTAGTCGATCACATAGCTAGGCTCACTAGCCGCTAGCAACTACCAACGGGGACCCCGTAATCTGTCAGAGATCACTTTCTCAAGATCACGGTCCCATTCGAGGACACAACTTCCAACACAAGTCGGGCACCAGCCACCGACTCTGACCATCACGTCCTCGACCTCCGTCAGGTGACATCCTCAATGACCCCACCCGGGTCTAACACTGATGCCTGACATGGCTTCCATCACAGGAATCGGGTACTCATGCGGCGCACTAGCCAGCACATTCCCCAATACTCTATCCTGCCAGTGCCATGACCACAACACCTCGAGCAACGTCACGGCAACAACACGTCTTGCACAGAGCAACCAATCCTTAATGCTCAATGCAACCTCAGGAAATCTCCCGTAGCAACCAACGCTACGGTCTTCCGCTGCGCACTCTGATGCACGCGCATAGCCAACACGGCAACTTGGGACTCGCCATCCCGACAATCCACCACTCGGCTGGTCTACCTCAAAAAATAGGTTGAGGAAAGCTACATTATCTCGAACCCCAAGCACAGATTCTCTCTCTAATCTGGCAATCCTCCGCAACTCTGCAGGCTCCGAACCTCAACACATGGGAAAGTTTCGACACCAGCCAAGGATTCTCGCGGACACCGCCCAACCGACACTCGTCCTTCCGGAGCAGTGCCAACACACCCTCACACAACAAGGGAATTGGGCAGGACTTCTCACAGGCAACCACCTTTCCAAAACATGGAACAAGTCTCGCACAGACTTCATGGCACAGGAAGGCCAACCAATCCGAACACACAATGCAAGACGACGAACCTTGGCAAAACGCAATCTCTCCAACCAAAGGAGAAACCAACACACCTTCGACCAACGTAAAATCTCCACGCTCGACCTGACCTTAAACCTCGCGCACGCTGGGAACAGCACCTTCCAGAACCAAGAAAACTAATACCACGTCAGGTCAGCGCCTCCGACACACTCGGCGAGTGTCACGTCGAACCACAATCACAGCATCTCTCGATGTACCACCGCTGTAATTCCTTGAACTGCAACACACAATGCCAAGAGCCACAACACGAGCCATAATTGGCAATCGTTAATGCCCAACCTCGAGTCCCGAAACTCACCATGGAACCTTCTCATCTCGAGCCAAATCTAGGGCGAGCACAACCCATTCGCACACAAGAGCGCAGGAGCAAGACTTACTGGGACAACTCTGCCCAATCCTGCCTCAAAATTTCCAAAATAATTGGGACCAACCCGTCATTTCTGACGCCACAGAGCATGACAAGGACATCGGGCTCTACAAATCAGCAGCTCAACAGAAGATCCTCCGCTCGCCCGAGCACACCTTGTTGGGTTCTGTGCGCCCCCTCGTTGTCTTTGACAATGGTTTTGATGATTCTAATATATTGTGTGTTTTATGCTTAATAGCATCTTCATGATAAACAAGCTAATATGATGATATCTTCCTTTGCAAGTTTGGCATGCTGAGTGATTGGAGTTTTCATGTGATACCTGTGACTCTTGGTTTGGCATGCTGAGTGATTGGAGTTTTCATGTGATACCCGTGACTCTTGTGAATCTTGCTATTACAGTCTCAGTTTTGCTGAATTGAATGTCAAGTTCTGATCTGTGATTCTGTCTTAGCTTGGCCCTCCTTGCTCTCATTATAGAGATCCCAATAGGATGTTCTTTACTTGACTCTGCATGAGATTTTAAATGGTCTTGAATTGATGTCTATCGGTTTTACATTGGCTTGATAAAGCATGTTACTAAAATGATCAACTCTGCTACTCATGTTTCATGAATTGTCCTCACTAGTTTGAAATGGATGTCCAGTATACTTGTTTAGCTCTTAAAGAATTCCTGCTGGTCTTCAATGGTTTGCTGGATGGAATTTCATGTATATAGTTCATGATTGCTTGCCCGTGTGTATATACATAGCCATTTCATTTTCAAGTTCTTGTTGAGTAGTCTATCATATTCCTTGGACCCTTGATGCTTAAGGTGGTAATCATCCACTCTTCAAATCTGACAGGTGAGGTGTTGACCCCTGGGGTCGACCCTCCCTAGGCCATGGGTTGTATGCACAACAGACAGTCCAGGCAGTGAAGAGTGTCGACACTAAGTGTCGACACTTCTGCTGGTGCTGTTTCATGCATGATATTTTCTCAAGTTTGATCATGATGAAAAATTGTCATATGGCATACTCATATTGCTTGGCAAAGCTGGTTTTTGCTTGTCCTTGAAAAACTGGGTTTTCAAGTGTCCTCACGTATTTTGATACTGAAGATTTCATGAAAGTTGTTCAAACATTTTGTTTGTTTAAACTTCTATGCTTTCAAAGGATTAAACCTTTCTATAAGCTCACGTTGATCTTGGTGAAACTCAGGACAGTGGTATACTTGAATTGCATTGTGAATGTCTTATTTAACCAACTCTTCAAATGGTTCTCTACATGGAGTTTACAAAGATCATGCTTGTTTAGCATGTATACATCAACTGTGGTTTGGGATTCATAATGCATGCTGAAGTTTGGTGTTAGCTGCTCTTTTAGCATTCATTCAACTCCTTAACCTGATATTGCTATCTATGGTTCAGGATAGGAAGGATAAAAGTCCAAGTGTTTGCATTAATGCCAAAGGTAAGTTTGATTTGAGTGAATTGGTTGTGGAGACTAGAAAGTGAAGGATTGACTTATGTATCACCTTCTATCTTTGAGATCATGGTAAGGATTCAATTTTGAATACATGTCATTCTATTGTTTATGAATGGGTTTTAATGGTGTGTTATTTATTTTTATTGTTTGGGAATGGTTTTATGGGGTTTCAATCGAGTTTAATTGAGTTTTCACTTTTGTCAGTAAAAGTGTCGACTCTAGGAGTCGACACTTATTTCAGGATATTCTGTCTGCTGCGTTGTTTTATAAGTCTAGACAGAAAGTGTCGACTCTATGAGTTGGCACTTTTTGTCGTGGTGTTTTGCTTTGTTGAAAATAGAACACGTTGGAAAAAGTGTCGACCCAGTGAGTCGACACTTTTGCCTCGTGTCCTGATTTCTTCATCGGGACAGAATCTACTGAGAAAAGTGTCGACCCCAAGGGTCGACACTTTCTCTGGTTCGTCCGGAACGAGTTTTCCGGATCCATTTTGAAACCCACTTTTCTTGGTCTGATTGGGGTGGTATATTACCCTAATGTCCTTAGGGTTATACCCTACCATTAGGAGTGCATTTGAGAGAGTTTTAACATGGGCTTTATGGTCTTTTGTTCACCCATTCGATGCCCTACATGTATGTTGTGATTTCATACGATGAAAACATCCTTGAGCTTATGTTCTTCATTCGTGCTTGCAGGAAAAGAGAAAAAAGGAAGAGGAGGGCGCCGCCCCACCTGGAGGAGGAAGAAGAAGAAGTGGAGGACGCCAAGACCAAGCCTCATCTGCCGACTTGATCCACCTTCGACCAAAGCAGTTGAAGACAGGTTCTCCTTGGGCGTCTCCTACGAACGTAGAAGCTTCCACTCCCCTGATAGATCGTTCGGCGCATCCCATTGTTCCTTTGGACGTGATTTCACTGAAGATTTGAGGGGGATTCTTCTTCTCTCATCTCTATTTGTTCATTTCAGCATAGATATCTGTTTGAGGGTTTATTGTATATCTTTCCTTTTCATTAAACCAAGAACACTTGTGTGTGGGCGGAGTTGTATCTCCACGTGTGTGGGTTTATTGTAAGGAAACACTCCCCGTATGGTGTTGTGTGTGGACGGAGTTGCGACTCCATGTGGTTGTCATGTCCGGGGTACGTTCCCCGAACGTGTGTGTGTGTGCTGCAGTGGCAGCATGTTGGGGCTTGTCCCCGTGTGGTTATTACTGCGGAAGCAGCGTGTGTGTGGTTGGGATTCGTCCTCGTGTTTCTACGAAAGTAGCGTGTAGCGAAGCCTCACCCGGTTGGGTGAGGGGTGGACGTAGGGAGCCCGTTGTGGTCCCGAACCACCTTAAAATTTCGTGTCTCGTATGATTGCATGTGCGTCTGACCATTTCTACTATCTCCCTTCATAGGTCAACTTAGTAGGTTTTAATTCACTGCACATCACACATCGCTTCATCCATTATCCGTGTGTGGATTAATTTAGTTGTTCAATGCATTGATCATTCGAGTGAGAACGGAAAGGTTGAGAGAATATCTCTTGCATCTCTCGTTTATCTTAATCACTTGGGTTTGAGCTAATTAATGTTAGTTAATATAATTCCATTGTGATTAGTAAGGAAAGTTTTTAAAATCCGTCATCTCGGTAAGCGGACAATTCAACCCCCCTTCTTGTCTGCCATCTCTCTAGGCCAACAATTGGTATCAGAGCCTTGTCTCTGATTTTTTAGTCGACCTTGCGGTCGTAGAGTAAAGATCATTTTCATGATGGCTAGTGTGATTTCTATTCCTGTCTTTGATGGTTTTGATTATGCTTTGTGGCTAGGAAAATTTTGTATTTGGATTACTAGTGTTAATCCGAAACTTATGAACTTAATGACTTGTGGTCCTCATGTTTTACCCAAAAATGAGTTGAGTTGGACCGATGAGGATAAGAGAAAGAACTCTGATAATTTGTTTGCTTTGAATGCTCTTAAGGCAGCAGTAAACATTAACAAATTTCCATTTATTTCCAACTATAGGTCTGCCAAAGAGATATGGGATGGGCTAAGCGAAGCCCAAACGGAAAGCTCCAACGACAGTGACTGTCTAGTGGCAAACAAAGAATATGAATGCCAAAGCGAGGAAATCTCCAAGGTAAATTCTAACTCCGATTCTGAAGATAATGATGAGTTGAGCTATGATGAATTATTAAATGCCTATGATGAACTGTTTGATAGATTCAAGGCATTAAAATCTGAAAACAAAATGTTGAAAAAGAAACATGACAACTCTTCATGTGGGAAATGTATTGAGCTTGAAAAACTAGTTGAATCTCACATGCTTGTTGAAGAAGAACTCAAAGAAATGATTGAAAATCTTAGATCTGAAAATAACTCCTTGTTTGATAAAATTTTAGAACTTCAACGAATAGAAAAAGAAAATGAGGAGCTGAAAATGTTGAACACCGCCATATCTGAAAAACTACTTCTTCTGGAAAAAGGGAAAGTAACTCCGAATGTTGACAAGGCAAATAAACTGGAGGAACTTAGGAAGGAAATAGAAAACTGTAAGAATTTGTGTAGCAACCCTGATAAATTTAAAGGGAATAAATAAATCAAAATAGATTAAAAGATTTAATAAATAAACGAAAGAGCTTGGAATAAAAATAATTAAAACCCTGATGGAAATAACGCCTCAGATAAAGGCGCTACTTTAAAATAAAACGCCCTTACCTAAGGCGTGTTTTGAGAAAGGACGCCCACATGTCAAGGCGTCAAATTTCAAACGACCAAAATAAATAAAAAAGGGCAAGATAGTGTAACGTCCCTTGCATGGACGCGTTTAAACAAATAACGACGCTTGACAAGGCGTCAATTTAAATTCGACGCCCTGACCTAGGTCGCTAATTCAGTTTGAGTTTCGTTCGACCCAGGAGTCTATCCAGGGTAAGGTGATAACTATGAGAAAGAGTTCGAATGTAGTAATAACTCTAATATGGAAGTATTACTTTCAATAAAACACTAACTCTATTAGGATTCTAGAAATCCTATAAATAACCTACTGCTTGAACCGAGAACGCTATTTGGCGTTCGGAGTATACTAAGGTACGAAAAGAACAACATGTTCTTTTCTTTACTCTGTCTATCGAATTTGTGAAGAATACTGAAGATTCTTCATCTATTTTCTGAATTACAGGTTGAAAGTTTCTGTCATCTGAAGAACGGGTAAGTTCTTCTCCTTCCTTCTTTACCTTCTGTTAGTTCTTACGAAGAGTAATACCTTCGTTTTATTCTGCCTCTACAGGTTGCCTGTAGAAGTGAAACCGATCGATTGAAGAATTGAGGGTTCTTCATCCACAAACTATTACTACCCTTACTGCTGCTGTTAGGATCGAAAGCTTCAAAAAGACTCTGTTTATAAAACAGAGTATTGTTCAGAAATCTGTTCATCCGTCAGTTTATCATCATCAAGGTAGGATTTTCTCATGGAACGTAGCCCAAACTACCATATAACTATAGATAATTATCATCGGTAGTTCATGCATATAGTTTTCATGCGTTCTGGTTATTTTCTACGAATGTTTGAAAGAAACGACCCTAACAAGGGCGTTAATTTAAAAGACACGACCATGCTCAGGTCGTCAATTCCAGATTTGACGCCCTGCACATGGACGTTAATTCCTGTTAATTAATAAATAGCATGTTTAAAAAGTAATTATCAATGCAAACATGATTCTAAATTAATGCACGGTCAATTTCTTGTAATCCTGCTATTTTTCTGGTCCTGACTATATACCATGTTCCTGAAATATTCATTACCTCGAAATTTGTAAAATTGTGAATTCACGACCTTGACCAGGTCGTCTCTTGTTTAACTAACGCCCCAGACTAGGGCGCCTTTTTCCTGGTAACGCCCCTACCCAAGACGCGTTTTCAACAAAATTACAGATTTTTTTATATCCTGTAAAATAGCAATATTGGAAAGGATGACCTCTTTAGATGTCGTCAAATTTAATATAAACGCCCATGATTAAGGCGTTAATTTTACTAAAAACGACTTTACCAGAGTCGCTACTTTCTGCATTACTGATTTTTCCCGATTGCTGTTATCCGAGGGTTTCACTATATGTGTATATATATATGTAGGCACTATTACTCCACTCCGTGAGTATAGTCCCACGTTTCATGATGTTTTATCGATCACCCTTAAACTCTCATTGACATACAAGCTCTCCATTGGACATTCCGTTCCTTTGGACTAGCGAGTTAGTCATAGAGACCTCCGTAAGACTCCTCGAACCTTGGATTCCCTCAAGGTCGACTGAGCTGGTTGTACCCTAAAAACCCATTACACTATTGAATGCCATGTCACTCTAAAGAAACATGGTATACCGGCCCTTATGATATGCAAAGAGTATATCATGAGAATTCTTAATGGGATGATGATATCATGCCATTTGTTGATGTTCTTGTGGACCTCAATTCTATAATAAGAATGAGGGTATCTTGCCTTTGATGTACTGTTCATGTGGACCTCAATTCTATATAAAGAATGTCCATACTTGTTTGTCATGGTACCCGAGTTAAGGGAACCTAATTCCACCTAGTTTCATCGTTCATCGTGATTGTACCGTTGTTATCGCCTATCTATGTCCAATGTCGTATTTTTGGACCCCATTCTCTCAAAGTTATCCTACGTGTCTACAAGCTTAAATTGTTGAAATTCCCTATTGGCTATATATATATATACAAGAGTGGATGTCAAATATACATGATAAATGCCTGCGCATATAGGGCCCGATCTGGTCCTGGGAGGAGCACCCGAAAGTACTTGTGCCCATGGGAGTTGAATGATAAGGTATCTGGCATTATACCGAGTGCATGACTAGCTTGATTGGACATTCCACACAAATCTTGTACTTGACTCGTACTTGACTTGACATGAATTGCGTGACCCGAGAAAGGGTAATTACTTGCTTGCTTGATACATGATAGCCAAAGTTCTTGACATGACTTGCTAAAAGTACTTGCTTGAATATCTTGTCATCTTTTCTTGAAAGCTCGTGACTAGTTCATCTTGCTGTCTTGTTGATAAATTCTCTCTCTATCTTGTCGTTTTATGCGAGCATGCATAGCTATAGTACATTCATGAAAATGTAATTACTTAAACCCCTTGCTAGTTCCTGAGATATAATTTCCTACTGAGCGTTCGCTCACTCCGTGTTTGTCCCTTACTTTTCAGGTAATTCCGACGACGAGGGAAGTCAATCGGATGGGAATGGTCAAGAGTGAAAGAGCTAGAACTTCTCCAAGTGTCATCTAGTCTTTTTCCTATTTTCTTGAGTCAACTATGTACTTTTCCTTTTTTTTTGAATAGAGTATTGGATTTGTAATAGTCTATCCATTATGAAATAAAGGATTGGGTTATCTTTCTATTTTGCGCATCTCTGTTTTGGTGTCGAATACACTACTACTCTGATTGACATGATTGATATAAACTCGTCGCGCATATCCGAGTATCTTCCGCGCTCGGGGCGTGACAGTTTTTGTGGTATCAGAGCCTAGGGTATTCAATTCCTAGGAAAACCCAAGTCCAAGGATATGTTCAAACCTTTAACCAGTGAGATTGGGTAGAACCAAGGGTTAAAGTTAACATAGTATATGAGTCTTTAAATACAATCACATATTAACCTAGTTATTGTAATTGTAGGATAATGGCTGCCGAACGTGCTCAATGGCGCAACATGCAGCGTACCCTTCAAGGCATGACTCAAGTGCTGCAACAAGTAGCACAAGGAGGTGGACAACGAGCAGGAAGTCTCCACCAGACTTTCAAGAACATGAACCCACCCAAGTTCACGGGTTCTACTGATCCAGATGACGCTGAACACTGGATTAGGGAGATAGAACGTATATTCCGTGTTATGCAATGCACGGATCAGGATAAAGTTTTATTAGCTACTTTTCAGTTAGAAAGGGATGCTAGATGCTGGTGGGAATCAATAGAGGCTACTATAAATCAAGATCAGGTTTCGTGGGAAGAATTCGTTGAACACTTCAACGTGAAATATTTCTCGGACCGAGTTCAGGAAAAGAAGGCTGCAGAATTTGCTGCATTAAAGCAACGATCCTTGTCAGTGGCCGAGTATGAGGCCCAATTCTCTAGATTGTCTCGATATGCTAAGCATCTAGTTAGCACCGAGAAAATGAAAGCTAGGAGGTTTCTTAATGGGCTCAGGCCCCAAGCTATTACTCAACTGGCGCCGATGGACATTCAAGTCTACTCAGAGATAGTACGCCGAGCTCAACTATTAGAAGATGCCACGGAACTGTCTGATAGGATTCGTGGTAAGGATAAGAAGGAACAAGTTACAGGTTCGGGTTCCTTTAAACCCAACTTCAAGAAGAGGCCTAGCAATGGAGGTATTCCCTCGCAAGACCAAAAGTTCAAGAAGACCAAGCCCTTCTCTATCACCACTACCTCTCCAAATACAGTATGCAAACATTGTGATAAAGCGGGTCATAGAGCAGAAGAATGCTGGAGGAAACTGGGAGCATGTCTCCGTTGTGGGAGTCGTGAGCATCGGATTCCCGATTGCCCACTACTTAACGACCAAGCCGTTGACGGGAAGCGCCCAGTAACCAAGAATGCTCGTCTTCATGCAATCAAGGAGACCGAGCAGGTAGAAGGAGGCGGCTTAGTGGAAGGTACATTGAAAGTTTGTTCCAGGAATGCATATGTCTTAATTGATACTGGTGCATCGCATTCTATTGTTTCTAAGAAGTTTGCTGACCCATTACCCCTAGAACCGGAATGGATAAAGTTAGTTTTGTCTACTCCTCTGGATGATGAGACCGATATTACACATCATTACCAAAACTGCGAGTATTGGTTCAGGGTAGAAATCTCCCTATTGATCTCATATGTTTAGATCTGAAAGAGTATGATGTTATACTAGGGGCAGATTGGTTATCCAAGTATCAGGCAACGGTTGATTGCCGCAATAGTAAGGTTACATTCAAGGAATTTCCAGAACTAATATTTACTAGCCCCAAGAGTCGGAGCAAATCCCCTCTTATTTCAGCTCTCCGAGCTAGCAAGCTCATCAGGAAAGGATGTACATCTTTCCTTGCCTTTGTCACAGTTAAAGAAGCTAAGGAAGCTAAGTTAGAAGACATTCCAGTGGTACAAGAATTTCCGGACGTATTTCCGGAAGATTTGCCGGGATTACCCCCGCAAAGAGAAGTGGCCTTCACCATTGACATAGTCCCTGGTGCTGGTCCGATTTCAAAGGCACCTTATAGGATGTCACCTGCTGAACTCAAGGAGTTAAAGGAGCAATTGATGGAACTCATTAAGAAAGGATTCATTAGACCAAGTACTTCTCCGTGGGGAGCGCCTGTATTATTTGTAAAGAAGAAAGACGGATCCATGAGGTTATGCGTCGACTATCGACAATTGAATCATCTCACTATCAAGAACAAGTATCCACTGCCGAGAATCGATGAATTGTTTGATCAAATTTCAGGATCCATGTACTTTTCCAAAATTGATCTTAGGTCCGGATATCACCAACTAAGAATCAAGGACGAGGATATTCATAAAACCGCATTCAGAAGCAGGTATGGCCATTATGAATTTGTTGTTATGCCTTTCGGACTAACGAATGCCCCTGCTGCCTTTATGCAGTTAATGAATAGTATATTCAGGCCTTATTTGGATCAATTCGTGGTGGTCTTTATTGATGATATATTGATTTATTCCAAGACCAAGGAAGAGCATGAGGAACATTTGAGGATTGCATTACAAATATTGAGGACAAACCAATTATATGCAAAACTTAGCAAGTGTGAATTCTGGCTTGAAGAAGTGACTTTTCTCGGACATGTTATATCAAAGGATGGCTTGTCTGTAGACCCATCAAAGGTTGAAGCTGTAAGGAACTGGGAAAGACCGACCAATGCTAGCGAGATCCGAAGTTTCTTAGGTCTTGCCGGCTATTACAGGCGATTCATCAAGGATTTCTCTAAAATCGCCGTGCCACTTACAAGGTTAACTCGCAAGGAGATCCGTTATGAATGGGATGAGGAATGTGATAGAAGCTTCCAAACTCTCAAGGATCATCTTACTACAGCTCCTATCTTAGCATTGCCAATTGAAGGAGAAAAGTTCGAGGTATACACTGATGCTTCTGGCATTGGCCTCGGGTGTGTTCTAATGCAACAAGGGAAGGTTATAGCCTACTCTTCTCGTCAATTAAAGAAGCATGAAGAGAACTACCCCGTCCATGACTTAGAATTGGCCGCGGTAGTATTTGCACTAAAAATATGGAGACATTATCTTTATGGAGTACAGTTTACTGTATACTCCGATCACAAGAGTCTCAAATATCTTTTCTCACAGAAGGAACTAAATATGAGGCAAAGACGATGGCTGGAATATCTCAAGGACTTCGACTTCAATATACAATATCACCCCGGAAAGGGTAATCATGTAGCAGATGCCCTTAGTCGAAAGCCGAGAGCACTGTTAGCCAATTGTCTGATTCAAGAATGGAAATTGCTAGAACAATTCTCTGAACTCAATATAAGCATGGACACGGACCCTAGATGTGTCACATTATCTCATGTAAGCATACAGTCAGATTTATTATCTGAGATACAAGCACTTCAGGATGATGATCCTACATTAGTAGAAATCAAGGGCAGATTAAAAGGACAATCGGACTTCCAACTAGCTTCTGATGGAAGATTAATGTTCAAGAATAGAACTGGTATACCGGACTGCCCAGAATTGAAAAAGAAGATCTTAGATGAAGCTCACAGATCAAGGTATACGATTCATCCTGGATCTACCAAGATGTACCAAGATGTGAAAAGAAATTTTTGGTGGCCCAACATGAAAAGAGAAATAGCGGACTATGTATCACGCTGTCTCACATGCCAACAAGTCAAGGCGGAACACCAAAAGCCTGCTGGAAAGCTACATCCTCTAGATATCCCTAAATGGAAGTGGGAGGATATTGGTATGGATTTCATCATGGGTTTATCTAAATCAAAAAGAGGACATGATGGAATATGGGTTATCATTGACCGATTGACCAAATCCGCGCATTTCTTGCCAATCAAGAGTCGATGGTCAGTTGATGTCTTAGCTGCACTATACATCAAGGAAATAGTCAGATTACATGGTATTCCTGTTTCAATCGTGTCTGACAGAGATCCCCGATTTACTTCTCATTTTTGGAAAGGACTACAACATTCGTTGGGGACGAGACTTAATTTTAGTACAGCCTTTCATCCTCAAACGGATGGTCAGACCGAGAGAACAAATCAAGTAGTTGAAGATATGCTTAGAGCATGCATCACTGATTTTGATGGAAACTGGCATGATCACTTGCCTCTGGTCGAATTTGCATACAATAATAGCTACCAAGCTAGTATACAAATGGCACCTTTCGAAGCTTTATACGGAAGGAGTTGCCGATCACCCTTGTGCTGGAATGAAGTTGGAGAGAAACAACTGTTAGGTCCAGACATGGTAAGGGATACAACTGAGAAGATACGAGTAATCAGGGAAAGATTGCAAGTAGCTCAGACAAGGCAAAAGGCTTATGCCGACACAAGAAGAAGAGATCTCGAATTCCAAATTGGAGATCATGTATTTCTCAAGATATCGCCTGGACGTGGAATACGAAGATTTGGTGTTAAAGGCAAGCTTACACCAAGATTTATCGGACCTTTTGAGATACTAGAAAGAGTTGGCGAGGTTGCTTATCGCATCGCATTGCCACCTCAACTGTCCGAAGTACATAATGTGTTCCACATATCCATGTTGAAGAAGTATGTGCACGATCCATCACACATTATTGAACATGGAGACCTGATAATCCAGAAGGATCTCACGTATGAACAGAAGCCTATGAAGATCTTAGATCGAGAAGTACGTGTCCTAACAAATAAGGTTATTCCCATGCTAAAAGAACAATGGAATAAGAATTCAGAACATGAAGCTACATGGGAGACCGAGGAATCTATGAGGAAACAATTTCCATATTTATTTTAGAAGGTACGTACTCTACACTCTCCAAATGCAAATATATGATATGGAATTTGGGGACCAAATTCTTTTTAAGTGGGGGAGGGTGTAGCAACCCTGATAAATTTAAAGGGAATAAATAAATCAAAATAGATTAAAAGATTTAATAAATAAATGAAAGAGCTTGGAATAAAAATAATTAAAACCCTGATGGAAATAACGCCTCAGATAAAGGCGCTACTTTAAAATAAAACGCCCTTACCTAAGGCGTGTTTTGAGAAAGGACGCCCACACGTCAAGGCGTCAAATTTCAAACGACCAAAATAAATAAAAAAGGGCAAGATAGCGTAACGTCCCTTGCATGGACGCGTTTAAACAAATAACGACGCTTGACAAGGCGTCAATTTAAATTCGACGCCCTGACCTAGGTCGCTAATTCAGTTTGAGTTTCGTTCGACCCAGGAGTCTATCCAGGGTAAGGTGATAACTATGAGAAAGAGTTCGAATGTAGTAATAACTCTAATATGGAAGTATTACTTCCAATCAAACACTAACTCTATTAGGATTCTAGAAATCCTATAAATAACCTACTGCTTGAACCGAGAACGCTATTTGGCGTTCGGAGTATACTAAGGTACGTAAAGAACAACATGTTCTTTTCTTTACTCTGTCTATCGAATTTGTGAAGAATACTGAAGATTCTTCATCTATTTTCTGAATTACAGGTTGAAAGTTTCTGTCATCTGAAGAACGGGTAAGTTCTTCTCCTTCCTTCTTTACCTTCTGTTAGTTCTTACGAAGAGTAATACCTTCGTTTTATTCTGCCTCTACAGGTTGCCTGTAGAAGTGAAACCGATCGATTGAAGAATTGAGGGTTCTTCATCCACAAACTATTACTACCCTTACTGCTGCTGTTAGGATCGAAAGCTTCAAAAAGACTCTGTTTATAAAACAGAGTATTGTTCAGAAATCTGTTCATCCGTCAGTTTATCATCATCAAGGTAGGATTTTCTCATGGAACGTAGCCCAAACTACCATATAACTATAGATAATTATCATCGGTAGTTCATGCATATAGTTTTCATGCGTTCTGGTTATTTTCTACGGAATGTTTGAAAGAAACGACCCTAACAAGGGCGTTAATTTAAAAGACACGACCATGCTCAGGTCGTCAATTCCAGATTTGACGCCCTGCACATGGACGTTAATTCCTGTTAATTAATAAATAGCATGTTTAAAAAGTAATTATCAATGCAAACATGATTCTAAATTAATGCATGGTCAATTTCTTGTAATCCTGCTATTTTTCTGGTCCTGACTATATACCATGTTCCTGAAATATTCATTACCTCGAAATTTGTAAAATTGTGAATTCACGACCTTGACCAGGTCGTCTCTTGTTTAACTAACGCCCCAGACTAGGGCGCCTTTTTCCTGGTAACGCCCCTACCCAAGGCGCGTTTTCAACAAAATTACAGATTTTTAATATCCTGTAAAATAGCAATATTGGAAAGGACGACCTCTTTATATGTCGTCAAATTTAATATAAACGCCCCTGATTAAGGCGTTAATTTTACGAAAAATGACTTTACCAGAGTCGCTACTTTCTGCATTACTGATTTTTCCCGATTGCTGTTATCCGAGGGTTTCACTATATGTATATATATATATGTAGGCACTATTACTCCACTCCGTGAGTATAGTCCCACGTTTCATGATGTTTTATCGATCACCCTTAAACTCTCATTGACATACAAGCTCTCCATTGGACATTCCGTTCCTTTGGACTAGCGAGTTAGTCATAGAGACCTCCGTAAGACTCCTCGTACCTTGGATTCCCTCAAGGTCGACTGAGCTGGTTGTACCCTAAAAACCCATTACACTATTGAATGCCATGTCACTCTAAAGAAACATGGTATACCGGCCCTTATGATATGCAAAGAGTATATCATGAGAATTCTTAATGGGATGATGATATCATGCCATTTGTTGATGTTCTTGTGGACCTCAATTCTATAATAAGAATGAGGGTATCTTGCCTTTGATGTACTGTTCATGTGGACCTCAATTCTATATAAAGAATGTCCATACTTGTTTGTCATGGTACCCGAGTTAAGGGAACCTAATTCCACCTAGTTTCATCGTTCATCGTGATTGTACCGTTGTTATCGCCTATCTATGTCCAATGTCGTATTTTTGGACCCCATTCTCTCAAAGTTATCCTACGTGTCTACAAGCTTAAATTGTTGAAATTCCCTATTGGCTATATATATATATATATATACAAGAGTGGATGTCAAATATACATGATAAATGCCTGCGCATATAGGGCCCGATCTGGTCCTGGGAGGAGCACCCGAAAGTACTTGTGCCCATGGGAGTTGAATGATAAGGTATCTGGCATTATACCGAGTGCATGACTAGCTTGATTGGACATTCCACACAAATCTTGTACTTGACTCGTACTTGACTTGACATGACTTGCGTGACCCGAAAAAGGGTAATTACTTGCTTGCTTGATACATGATAGCCAAAGTTCTTGACATGACTTGCTAAAGAGTACTTGCTTGAATATCTTGTTATCTTTTCTTGAAAGCTCGTGACTAGTTCATCTTGCTGTCTTATTGATAAATTCTCTCTCTATCTTGTCGTTTTATGCGAGCATGCATAGCTATAGTACATTCATGAAAATGTAATTACTTAAACCCCTTGCTAGTTCCTGAGATATAATTTCCTACTGAGCGTTCGCTCACTCCGTGTTTGTCCCTTACTTTTCAGGTAATTCCGACGACGAGGGAAGTCAATCGGATGGGAATGGTCAAGAGTGAAAGAGCTAGAACTTCTCCAAGTGTCATCTAGTCTTTTTCCTATTTTCTTGAGTCAACTATGTACTTTTTCCTTTTTTTTGAATAGAGTATTGGATTTGTAATAGTCTATCCATTATGAAATAAAGGATTGGGTTATCTTTCTATTTTGCGCATCTCTGTTTTGGTGTCGAATACACTACTACTCTGATTGACATGATTGATATAAACTCGTCGCGCATATCCGAGTATCTTCCGCGCTCGGGGCGTGACAATTTGAATGATAAATTTGAATGCAATGAAACCATGAACAAAATGGTTGATGAAAATGTGAGTTATCAAAATGAAAAACTTGCTGAAGAGATTCAGAAATTGAAAGATCAAAATAGTTCATTGGTTGATAAACTCCATATGTTTGAAAAAGGAAAACATGTTGTTGATGATCTTGAAAACATTCATGTTTTAGAACAGAAAGTTGCAAGCTACAAATCTATCAATTCTATGTTGAATGATAAAGTTACTTTGTGTGAAGAACAGCTTGTTAATTGTGAACTGCATATCTCATCATTGGAAAATGAGATTAAGAATTTGAATGAGTCATTCTCTACTTGTGATAAAGAAAATCAAAAATTGAAAAATGTTGATGATTGCTCTTGTGTGCATGAAAAACTCTCAACTGTTAAATATAATCATGCATCAAGATAAAGAAGGAATGTCTCATGTTATTACTGCAGGAATTTTGGTCATGACATGTATGATTGTTCCTTGATGAAATTCGATGATAATGAGACATTGAAGTCGAGAGTGGAATTTGTGGATGAATCCAAACATCATGAAAAACCTATGAAGAAAAACTTCAATGTTCATTGCTATTATTGTGGTTTACATGGTCATGTCTTTGAGAATTGTTTCACAAAGAAAAATGATGATGAATGGTTTCTCAAAAAGAATTTTTCGTGTTACTACTGTGGTGAACATGGGCACATGATGAACAATTGCTTTGCAATGAAGAATGATGACAAATGGTCCATGAAAAAAAAAATTCTTATTGTCATTATTGTGGTCAGGGTGGTCATTCTATGGATGATTGTGCCACTATGAGGAATGATGATGATTGGTGTGCCAGAAAATACAAGAATACACTTGCACATGTAAGAACTAACCCCTCGAGACCCAAGATGACTTGGGTACCCAAAACACCAAAATGAGAATTTATTTTACAGGGGCGCCTTGAGGACAAGGAATGTTGATAAATAAAAGACTCACAAGGTGAGAAAGAAAAATGGTTTGATCTTGAAAGTCATCTTATTTAGGTCTACTTTGAAAAATCTGAAAAGGTGAAAGTTGAATTTGGAGTTCGCATTTAAACAATTGCATTTCTGTTTGTTTTGATTTTAGTATCTTCAAAAGTGTTGAGATCTGTAGGTTCAATGGCTAGGTGATTATGATTGCTTTGCATTGTCTCCATTTCACATTATGTGAACAAACTTGTATTTGGAGCTATTTCACATCTTGTGAATAAGTCTGGCTTTTGAATGCTTCACTTTGGATATACATAGTTAATTTTCATACACAGCTTCTCTTGCTTTGCAAATAATGATTCCTCTTTGAATGCTCTGGTCCATGCATAATATCTTTCACACTCTTACTCACATCCTGTGAATAATGGTTCACTTTTGCATACATAGTTTATATACTTACTTGCATGATAGTCATTACACATATCATACTCATCTTTGCATACTTGTGAATAGGAATAATTTTTCAATCATCTTTTCAAGTTATATGCATACACTTGCATATCATTGCATACTTCTGTGCTTGAATGCCATGATTATCCGGTATATCAAATGATGATTGTGAAAGGTTGGATTATGTCCAACTGGAATTTTTTTTCACGCGTGATGGTAGTCTTTGGACCTACGTTCTCCGCCACGTACCGGAAATCAACTTGCTTGAAAATTTCAGTTCAGTGCTTGTTTGAATGTATATAATATACAACCACTTTTTGACTCTTTCTATGACTCATCCCTTGCTAAATAAAATTGCATTGATTTAGACATGTTTGTTACATGGCATATATTAAGGGGGGAATTTTTTTGTATAACCGTGCATACATTTAGGGGGAAACATTACTATGATAAGACTAATTCATCTTTTACATTCAATACAACCACCCACATAAATGCACCTTTTTGAGATAATGATTCAATCTAATAAGGATTACTATTTTCTACTCTACACTTTAGAGGGCTATTGATTCTCTACATGGAAATCACATGTCTCATGAGGAAAAAGCTGTTTACCCCTTCAAAAAGTCGTATTAGTGGAACGTGGATCCGAGTAGCCGAGAATCCCCCCTGAAATAAAGGAGAAAACTCGCGTCGAAAGGAGAAACTAATCCATATAAAATAAGTGTGATTTGCCGCCGAGTAGACGGGAAGTGCTCCTGAGACAAAGGGTACAACTCGCGTCAAAAAGTGTCTCATCCACATCATAAAAGGTGACAAAACTGAGTAACCGGGAATTACCCCAAAAACAAAGGGCATGACTCGTGTCAAAAGGTTAGTCACACCATTTTTAGTAATTAAAAATTAAGGTCATACGTAGCTACCAATATTCGAGCATTGTGTATGAAAGTGTATGGATGAGAAGTTCTTTTTAGTGTTCTTTAGAAAATATGATTTTCCATATTGATCTGAACTTCATTGCTCAATCTTCACATATGCACGTTGGGTTTGATTGTTTGAATATCCTTTATGAATCAGTCATCTTTCATGGTTAATGTAGTACTGTATTTATGTAAGCACGACCTTCTTAGTATTGTTCATGCACATCATGTTCAACAATCGATTGCATAATCCTTACACCCGTCCCGAAGGGACTTACATGAGTCTATATCTTGTTATGCGTGCTTGTGTAGCAACCCGGATAAAAATCAAAATGGAGTAAAAGATTTAATAATAAATAAACGAAAGAGCTTGGAATAAAAATAATTAAAACCCTGATAGAAATAACGCCTCAGATAAAGGCGCTACTTTCACATAAAACGCCCTTACATACGGCGTGTTTTGAGAAAGGACGCCCACACGTAAAGGCGTCAAATTTTAAACGACCAAAATAAATAAAAAGGGCAAGATAGCGTAACGTCCCTTGCATGGACGCGTTTCAATAAGAAACGACGCTTGACAAGGCGTCAATTTAAAATTCGACGCCCTGACCAAGGTCGCTAATTCAGTTAGAGTTCCATTCGAACCAGGAACTTATCCAGAGTAAGTGATAACTATGAGAAAGAGTTCGAATGTGGTAATAACTCAATCTTGGAAGTATTACTCCCAATCAAACACTACCTTTGTTAGGATTTCCAAAGTCCCTATAAGTAACCCGGTCAAAACCCTAAAGAACTATTTGGTCGATCTACTGCTGTTACGGTATGTGAAGAATAGTGAGTTCTTCTTGTAGCTTTCTCTCTGTCTTTTGATTTCATGAAGGGTAGTAATCTTCCATCTTCTTCCTCTAATACAGGTTAAGCGATCAATTACGTACGTAAAGAACAAGGTAATGTTATTCAATCTTTTCCCTAACTTCGGATGTCATCTCATCATCCTTCCTTTCTTCTTCCCCTGCAGGTTGATTGAAGATCATCATCCTCATCATCCTCATCAAACGTTTTTCTCCATTACCATCGTCTGTCTTGCTGTTGACTGTTAGAAGCTTCAGAGCATCAAAGACTTCGTCCGTTCATCTCCAGATCAACTATAAGGTAGGATTTTCTCAAGCACTGTAGCCCAAATCACAATAATAATGTTGGACCACATATATTAGTTCATCCCTGCATATAGTTTTCGTGAGTTTAAATTGTTTTTGTTAAAAAGAGACGCCCTTTCCAAAGGCGCTAATTGAAGAAGCGACCCAGACCAATGCGCTAATTAAATAAACGACCCTAACAAGGTCGTCAATTCAAATATTTTGACGCCCTGTACACAGACGTCAATTTGATTAATTGTTAATTAACCATGGAAATTAATCCATATTCACTTAAACATGATTCTAAATTAGTACATGATCATAATTACTGAAATCCCGATATTTATCCTGTCATGACCATGTCTCTTGTTTCTAGGAATTATAAATTCTTGAATTCACGACCCTGTGTAAGTCGTTTCTCACTTAACTAACGCCCCTGTTCAGGACGTGAATTGAAAACTAACGCCCCTGTCCAGGGCGTGTTTTTGATAAATTGCTGAAAATATACATTCTGTAAAATCGAAGTAAAGAATGAACGACCACTGTATAAGTCGTCAAATTATAATGAAACGCCCCTCACCAGGGCGCGTTTTTGGTGAAATACTGAATTATTGAAATCCCTGCAAAATAGGAAAAATATATAAACGCCCCTATCTAAGGCGTTAATTACTTGAGTAGTGACTTTACTTAAGTCGTTATTTTCCTGTAAAAATATTTTTTTTCCTATTTCTGATAACCGATGGTTTCAATATATCTATCTATATATGTATATCGGCACTATATCTCCACTCCGTGAGTATAGTCCCACGTTTCATGATGTTACATCGATCACCCTCAACTCTCATTGACATACAAGCTCTCCATTGGACATTCCGTTCCTTTGGACTAGCGAGTTAGTCATAGAGACCTCCGTAAGACTCCTCGTACCTTGGATTCCCTCAAGGTCGACTGAGCTGGTTGTACCCTAAAAACCCCTTACCCTATTGAATGCCATGTCACTATAAAAGAAACATGGTATACCGGCCCTTATGATATGCAAAGAGTATATCATGAGAATTCTTAATGGGATGATGATATCATGCCATTTGTTGATGTTCTTGTGGACCTCAATTCTATAATAAGAATGAGGGTATCTTGCCTTTGATAGACTGTTCTTGTGGACCTCAATTCTATATAAAGAATGTCCATACTTGTTTGTCATGGTACCCGAGTTAAGGGAACCTAATTCCACCTAGTTTCATCGTTCATCATGATTGTACCGTTGTTATCGCCTATCTATGTCCAATGTCGTATTTTTGGACTCCATTCTCTCAAAGTTATCCTACGTGTCTACAAACTTAAATTGTTGAAATTCCATGTTGGCTATATACATATATATACAAGAGTGGATGTCAAAAATACATGATAAATGCCTGCGCATATAGGGCCCGATCTGGTCCTGGGAGGAGCACCCGAAAGTACTTGTGCCCATGGGAGTTTTAATGATAAGGTATCTGGCATTATACCGAGTGCATGACTAGCTTGATTGGACATTCCACACAAATCTTGTACTTGACTCGTACTTGACTTGACATGAATCGCGTGACCCGAAAAAGGGTAATTACTTGCTTGCTTGAAACGTGATAGCCAATTCTTGACATGACATGTTAAACGTACTTGCTTGAATATCTTGAATATCTTGTTATCTTGTTGAAAGTTCCTGACTAGTTCATCTTGTTCTCTTGATATTACATTCTCTCTATCTTGTCGTTTTATACGAGCATGCATAGCTATAGTCCATTCATGAAAAATGTAATTACTTAAACCCCTTGCTAGCGCTTGAGATATAACTTCCTACTGAGCGTTCGCTCACTCCGTGTTTGTCCCTTACTTTTCAGGTAAGTCCGATGACGAGACTCAAACGGATGGGGAAAGTCCAGAGTGAAAGAGCTAGAGCTTTTCCAAGTGTCATCTAGTCTTTTTCCTATTTTCTTGAGTCAACTATGTACTTTTCCTTTTATTTTGAATAGAGTATTGGATTTGTGATAGTCTATCTATTATGGAATAAAGGATTGGGTTATCTTTACTTTTGCGCATCTCTGTCTTTGTGTCGAATACACGACCACTCTGATTGACATGATTGATATAAACTCGTCGCGCACCTCCGGGTATCTTCCGCGCTCGGGGCGTGACAGTTTTTGTGGTATCAGAGCCTAGGGTATTCAATTCCTAGGAAAACCCAAGTCCAAGGATATGTTCAAACCTTTAACCAGTGAGATTGGGTAGAACCAAGGGTTAAAGTTAACATAGTATATGAGTCTTTAAATACAATCACATATTAACCTAGTTATTGTAATTGTAGGATAATGGCTGCCGAACGTGCTCAATGGCGCAACATGCAGCGTACCCTTCAAGGCATGACTCAAGTGCTGCAACAAGTAGCACAAGGAGGTGGACAACGAGCAGGAAGTCTCCACCAGACTTTCAAGAACATGAACCCACCCAAGTTCACGAGTTCTACTGATCCAGATGACGCTGAACACTGGATTAGGGAGATAGAACGTATATTCCGTATTATGCAATGCACGAATCAGGATAAAGTTTTATTAGCTACTTTTCAGTTAGAAAGGGATGCTAGATGCTGGTGGGAATCAATAGAAGCTACTATAAATCAAGATCAGGTTTCGTGGGAAGAATTCGTTGAACACTTCAACGTGAAATATTTCTCGGACCGAGTTCAGGAAAAGAAGGCTGCAGAATTTGCTGCATTAAAGCAACGATCTTTGTCAGTGGCCGAGTATGAGGCCCAATTCTCTAGATTGTCTCGATATGCTAAGCATCTAGTTAGCACCGAGAAAATGAAGGCTAGGAGGTTTCTTAATGGCCTCAGGCCCCAAGCTATTACTCAACTGGCGCCGATGGACATTCAAGTCTACTCAGAGATAGTACGCCGAGCTCAACTATTAGAAGATGCCACGGAACTGTCTGATAGGATTCGTGGTAAGGATAAGAAGGAACAAGTTACATGTTCGGGTTCCTTTAAACCCAACTTCAAGAAGAGGCCTAGCAATGGAGGTATTCCCTCGCAAGACCAAAAGTTCAAGAAGACCAAGCCCTTCTCTATCACCACTACCTCTCCAAATACAGTGTGCAAACATTGTGATAAAGCGGGTCATAGAGCAGAAGAATGCTGGAGGAAACTTGGAGCATGTCTCCGTTGTGGGAGTCGTGAGCATCGGATTCCCGATTGCCCACTACTAAATAATCAAGCCGATGACGGAAAACGCCCAGTAACCAAGAATGATCGTCTTCATGCAATCAAGGAAACCGAGCAAGTAGAAGGAGGCGGCTTAGTGGAAGGTATATTGAAAGTTTGTTCCAGGAATGTATACGTCTTAATTGATACTGGTGCATCACATTCAATTGTTTCTAAAAAGTTTGCTGACCCATTACCCCTAGAACCGGAATGGATAAAGTTAGTTTTGTCTACTCCTCTGGATGATGAGACTGATATTACACATCATTACCAAAACTGCGAAGTATTGATTCATGGTCAAAATCTCCCTATTGATCTCATATGTTTAGATCTGAAAGAGTATGATGTAATACTAGGGGCAGATTGGTTATCTAAGTATCAGGCAACGGTTGATTGCCGCAATAGTAAGGTTACATTCAAGGAATTTCCAGAACTAATGTTTACTAGCCCCACGAGTCGGAGCAAATCCCCTATTATTTCAACTCTCCGAGCTAGCAAGCTCATTAGGAAAGGATGTACATCTTTCCTCGCATTTGTCACAGTTAAAGAAGCTAAGGAGATTAAGCTAGAAGACATTCCAGTAGTGCAAGAATTTCCGGACGTGTTTCCGGAAGATTTGTCGGGATTACCCCAGCAAAGAGAAGTGGCCTTCACCATTGACTTAGTCTCTGGTGCTGGTCCGATTTCAAAGGCACCTTATAGGATGTCATCTGCTGAACTCAAGGAGTTAAAGGAGCAATTGATAGAACTCATTAAGAAATGATTCATTAGACCAAGTACTTCCCCGTGGGGAGCGCCTGTATTATTTGTAAAGAAGAAAGATGGATCCATGAGGTTATGCGTCGACTATCGACAATTGAATCATCTCACTATCAAGAACAAGTATCCACTGCCGAGAATCGATGAATTGTTTGATCAAATTTCAGGATCCATGTACTTTTCCAAAATTGATCTTAGGTCCGGATATCACCAACTAAGAATCCAGGACGAGGATATTCATAAAACCGCATTCAGAAGCAGGTATGGCCATTATGAATTTGTTGTTATGCCTTTCGAACTAACGAATGCCCCTGTTGCCTTTATGCAGTTAATGAATAGTATATTCAGGCCTTATTTGGATCAATTCGTGGTGGTCTTTATCGATGATATATTGATTTATTCTAAGACCAAGGAAGAGCATGAGGAGCATTTAAGGATTTCATTACAAATATGGAGGATAAACCAATTATATGCAAAACTTAGCAAGTGTGAATTCTCGCTTGAAGAAGTAACTTTTCTCGGGCATGTTATATCAAAGGATGGTTTGTCTGTAGATCCATCAAAGGTTGAAGCTGTAAGGAACTGGGAAAGACCAACCAATGCTAGCGAGATCCGAAGTTTCTTAGGTCTTGCTAGCTATTACAGGCGATTCATCAAGGATTTCTCTAAGATCGCCGTGCCACTTACGAGGTTAACTCGCAAGGAGATCCATTATGAATGGGATGAGGAATGTGAGAGAAGCTTCCAAACTCTCAAGAATCATCTTACTACAGCTCCTATCTTAGCATTACCAATTGAAGGAGAAAAGTTCGAGGTATATACCGATGCTTCTGGCATTGGCCTCGGATATGTTCTAATGCAACAAGGAAAGGTTATAGCCTACTCTTCTCGTCAATTAAAGAAGCATGAGGAGAACTACCCCGTCCATGACTTAGAATTGGCTGCGGTAGTATTTGCACTGAAGATATGGAGACATTATCTATATGGAGTGCAGTTCACTGTATACTCCGACCACAAGAGTCTCAAATATCTTTTCTCACAGAAGGAGTTAAATATGAGGCAAAGCCGATGGCTGGAATATCTCAAGGACTTCGACTTCAATATACAATATCATCCCGGAAAGGGTAATTATGTTGCTGATGCCCTTAGTCGAAAGCCGAGAGCGATGATAGCCAGTTGTATGATACAAGAATGGAAGTTACTAGAACAGTTCTCCGAGCTCGATATAAGCGTCGACATGGAAGCTAAATATGTCACATTATCTCAGGTAAGCATACAGTCAGATTTATTATCTGAGATACAAGCACTTCAGGATGATGATCCTATAACAATAGAAATCAAGGGCAGATTAGAAGGACAATCTGATTTCCAATTAGCTTCTGATGGAAGATTGATGTTCAAGAATAGAACTTGTATACCAGATTGTCCAGAATTAAAGAAGAAGATCTTAGATGAGGCTCACAGATCAAGGTACACGATTCATCCAGGATCTACCAAAATGTACCAAGATATGAAAAGAAATTTTTGGTGGCCAAATATGAAAAGAGAAATAGCGGACTATGTATCACGCTGTCTCACATGCCAACAAGTCAAGGCAGAACACCAAAAGCCTGCGGGAAAACTACATCCTCTGGATATTCCCAAATGGAAGTGGGAAGACATTGGTATGGATTTCATCATGGGTTTATCTAAATCAAAGGGAGGACATGATGGAATATGGGTAATCATTGACCAATTGACTAAATCGGCGCATTTCTTGCCAATCAAAAGCCGATGGTCAATCGATATTTTGGCTGCATTATACATCAAGGAGATAGTCAGATTGCATGGTATACCTGTCTCAATCGTGTCTGACAGAGATCCCCGTTTTACTTCTCATTTTTGGAAGGGACTACAACATTCGTTGGGGACGAGACTTAATTTTAGTACAGCTTTTCATCCTCAAACGGATGGTCAGACCGAGAGAGCCAATCAGGTGGTTGAAGATATGCTTAGGGCTTGCATCATTGACTTTGGAGGAAACTGGCATGACCACTTGCCTCTAATTGAGTTTGCATATAATAATAGCTACCAAGCTAGTATCCAAATGGCACCTTTCGAAGCTTTATATGGAAGGAGTTGCCGATCACCCTTATGCTGGAATGAAATTGGAGAGAAACAATTGTTAGGTCCAGACATGGTAAGGGATACAACTGAGAAGATACAAGTAATCAGAGAAAGATTACAAGTTGCTCAGACAAGGCAAAAAGCTTATGCTGATACAAGAAGGAGAGATCTTGAATTCCAAATCGGAGATCATGTATTTCTCAAGATATCACCTGGACGTAGCATACGGAGATTTGGTGTTAAAGGCAAGCTTACACCAAGATACATCGGACCTTTTGAAATTCTAGAAAGAGTTGGCGAGGTTGCTTATCGCATCGCGTTGCCTCCTCAATTGTCCGAAGTACACAATGTGTTTCACATATCTATGTTGAAGAAGTATGTACATGATCCATCACATATTATTGAGCATGGAAACCTAGTAATCCAGAAGAATCTCACATATGAACAAAAGCCTATGAAGATATTAGATCATGAAATACGTGCTCTAAGGAATAAGGTTATTCCCATGCTTAAGGTACAATGGAATAAGAATTCTGAACACGAAGCAACATGGGAGACCGAGGAATCTATGAGGAAACGATTTCCCGAATTATTCTAAGAGGTACATACTCTACACTCTCCATATGAATGCTTATATGTGATTGAATTTGGGGACCAAATTCTTTTTAAGTAGGGGAGGGTGTAGCAACCCGGATAAAAATCAAAATGGAGTAAAAGATTTAATAATAAATAAACGAAAGAGCTTGGAATAAAAATAATTAAAACCCTGATAGAAATAACGCCTCAGATAAAGGTGCTACTTTCACATAAAACGCCCTTACATACGGCGTGTTTTGAGAAAGGACGCCCATACGTAAAGGCATCAAATTTCAAACGACCAAAATAAATAAAAAGGGTAAGATAGCATAACGTCCCTTGCATGGACGTGTTTCAATAAGAAACGACGCTTGACAAGGCGTCAATTTAAAATTCGACGCCCTGACCAAGGTCGCTAATTCAGTTAGAGTTCCGTTCGAACCAGGAACTTATCCAGAGTAAGTGATAACTATGAGAAAGAGTTCGAATGTTGTAATAACTCAATCTTGGAAGTATTACTCCCAATCAAACACTACCTTTGTTAGGATTTCCAAAGTCCCTATAAGTAACCCGGTCAAAACCCTAAAGAACTATTTGGTCGATCTACTGCTGTTACGGTATGTGAAGAACAGTGAGTTCTTCTTGTAGCTTTCTCTCTGTCTTTTGATTTCATGAAGGGTAGTAATCTTCCATCTTCTTCCTCTAATACAGGTTAAGCGATCAATTACGTACGTAAAGAACAAGGTAATGTTATTCAATCTTTTCCCTAACTTCGGATGTCATCTCATCATCCTTCCTTTCTTCTTCCCCTGCAAGTTGATCGAAGATCATCATCTTCATCATCCTCATCAAACGTTTTTCTCCATTACCATCGTCTGTCTTGCTGCTGACTGTTAGAAGCTTCAGAGCATCAAAGACTTCGTCCGTTCATCTCCAGATCAACTATAAGGTAGGATTTTCTCAAGCACTGTAGCCCAAATCACAATAATAATGTTGGACCACATATATTAGTTCATCCCTGCATATAGTTTTCGTGAGTTTAAATTGTTTTTGTTAAAAAGAGACGCCCTTTCCAAAGGCGCTAATTGAAGAAGCGACCCAGACCAAGGCGCTAATTAAATAAACGACCCTGACAAGGTCGTCAATTCAAATATTTTGACGCCCTGTACACAGACGTCAATTTGATTAATTGTTAATTAACCATGGAAATTAATCCATATTCACTTAAACATGATTCTAAATTAGTACATTATCATAATTACTGAAATCCCGATATTTATCCTGCCATGACCATGTCTCTTGTTTCTATGAATTATAAATTCTTGAATTCACGACCCTGTGTAAGTCGTTTCTCACTTAACTAACGCCCCTGTCCAGGACGTGAAATGAAAACTAACGCCCATGTCTAGGGCGTGTTTTTGATAAATTGCTGAAAATATACATTCTGTAAAATCGAAGTAAAGAATGAACGACCACTGTATAAGTCGTCAAATTATAATGAAACGCCCCTCACCAGGGCGCGTTTTTGGTGAAATACTGAATTATTGAAATCCCTGCAAAATAGGAAAAATATATAAACGCCCCTATCTAAGGCGTTAATTACTTGAGTAGTGACTTTACTTAAGTCGTTATTTTCCTGTAAAAATATTTTTTTCCTGTTTCTGATAACCGATGGTTTCAATATATCTATCTATATATGTATATCGGCACTATATCTCCACTCCGTGAGTATAGTCCCACGTTTCATGATGTTACATCGATCACCCTCAACTCTCATTGACATACAAGCTCTCCATTGGACATTCCGTTCCTTTGGACTAGCGAGTTAGTCATAGAGACCTCCGTAAGACTCCTCGTACCTTGGATTCCCTCAAGGTTGACTGAGATGGTTGTACCCTAAAAACCCCTTACCCTATTAAATGCCATGTCACTATAAAAGAAACATGGTATACCGGCCCTTATGATATGCAAAGAGTATATCATGAGAATTCTTAATGGGATGATGATATCATGCCATTTGTTGATGTTCTTGTGGACCTCAATTCTATAATAAGAATGAGGGTATCTTGCCTTTGATAGACTGTTCTTGTGGACCTCAATTCTATATAAAGAATGTCCATACTTATTTGTCATGGTACCCGAGTTAAGGGAACCTAATTCCACCTAGTTTCATCGTTCATCGTGATTGTACCGTTGTTATCGCCTATCTATGTCCAATGTCATATTTTTGGACTCCATTCTCTCAAAGTTATCCTACGTGTCTACAAGCTTAAATTGTTGAAATTCCATGTTGGCTATATACATATATATACAAGAGTGGATGTCAAAAATACATGATAAATGCCTGCGCATATAGGGCCCGATCTGATCCTGGGAGGAGCACCCGAAAGTACTTGTGCCCATGGGAGTTTTAATGATAAGGTATCTGGCATTATACCGAGTGCATGACTAGCTTGATTGGACATTCCACACAAATCTTGTACTTGACTCGTACTTGACTTGACATGAATCGCGTGACCCGAAAAAGGGTAATTACTTGCTTGCTTGAAACGTGATAGCCAATTCTTGACATGACCTATTAAACGTACTTGCTTGAATATCTTGAATATCTTGTTATCTTGTTGAAAGTTCCTGACTAGTTCATCTTGTTCTCTTGATATTACATTCTCTCTATCTTGTCGTTTTATACGAGCATGCATAGCTATAGTCCATTCATGAAAAATATAATTACTTAAACCCCTTGCTAGCGCTTGAGATATAATTTTCTACTGAGCGTTCGCTCACTCCGTGTTTGTCCCTTACTTTTCAGGTAAGTCCGATGACGAGACTCAAACGGATGGGGAAAGTCCAGAGTGAAAAAGCTAGAGCTTTTCTAAGTGTCATCTAGTCTTTTTCCTATTTTCTTGAGTCAACTATGTACTTTTCCTTTTATTTTGAATAGAGTATTGGATTTGTGATAGTCTATCTATTATGGAATAAAGGATTGGGTTATCTTTACTTTTGCGCATCTCTGTCTTTGTGTCGAATACACGACCACTCTGATTGACATGATTGATATAAACTCGTCGCGCACCTCCGGGTATCTTCCGCGCTCGGGGCGTGACAGCTTGAGTGCCTGAATGCTTGATCTATCTGTTCATATCATGCTTCATTTCATTTACATGCATCTATAGGTCATACTTGTATATAACATGTTAAATAACCCATTGTCGGTTGATTTTTGTTCTTGACAATTGGAAAGAATAATGTGCTTTTTAAGCATAATACATTCTGTGCATAACTTTGGTTTACATTCTGCATATAGTTTCTTTATACTACTTGTGCATAATTAGTCATACATATAGCAAAAACCCACTAAAATTGAGCATTTACACTTATTTCGCACATCTGGTAATTGCATATAAAATTTCAAATTCCTGCTTAATTTTGGTCTCCACACCTTCCCTTCATGGGAGGTTCATTGTTGGGTTTATGCGCTCTTGTCTCACTCGTTTTTGTAAACTTCACAGTTACTCCTGAGTCCCCCATCTTTTTGATAATGTCAAAGGGGGAGAGAAATTTGAATGGCCATAATATATTATCATCATCAAAAGGGGGACATTGTTGGGTTCTGTGTGCCCCCTCGTTGTCTTTGAAAATGGTTTTGATGATTCTAATATATTGTGTGTTTTATACTTAATAGCATCTTCATGATAAACAAGCTAATATGATGATAACTTCCTTTGCAGGTTTGGCATGCTGAGTGATTGGAGTTTTCAAGTGATACCCGTGACTATTGGTGAATCTTGCTATTACAGTCTCAGTTTTGCTGAATTGAATGTCAAGTTCTGATCTGTGATTCTGTCTTAGCTTGGCCCTCCTTGCTCTCATTGTAGAGATCCCAATATGATGTTCTTTACTTGACTCTGCATGAGATTTTAAATGGTCTTGAATTGATGTCTATCGGTTTTACATTGGCTTGATAAAGCATGTTACTAAAATGATCAACTCTGCTACTCATGTTTCATGAATTGTTCTCACTAGTTTGAAATGGATGTCCAGTATACTTGTTTAGCTCTTAAAGAATTCCTGCTAGTCTTCAATGGTTTGCTGGATGGAATTTCATGTATATAGTTCATGATTGCCTGGCCGTGTGTATATACATAGCCATTTCATTTTCAAGTTCTTGTTGAGTAGTCTATCATATTCCTTGGACCCTTGATGCTTAAGGTGGTAATCATCCACTCTTCAAATCTGACCGGTGAGGTGTCGACCCCTGGGGTCGACCCTCCCTAGGCCATGGGTTGTCTGCACAACAGACAGTCCAGGCAGTGAAGAGTGTCGACACTAAGTGTCGACACTTCTGCTGGTGCTGTTTCATGCATGATATTTGCTCAAGTTTGATCATGATGAAAAATTGTCATATGGCATACTCATATTGCTTGGCAAAGCTGGTTTTTGCTTGTCCTTGAAAAACTGGGTTTTCAAGTGTCCTCACGCATTTTGATACTGAAGATTTCATGAAAGTTGTTCAAACATTTTGTTTGTTTAAACTTCTATGCTTTCAGAGGATTAAACCTTTCTATAAGCTCACGTTGATCTTGGTGAAACTCAGGACAGTGGTATACTTGAATTGCATTGTGAATGTCTTATTTAACCAACTCTTCAAATGGTTCTCTACATGGAGTTTACAAAGATCATGCATGTTTAGCATGTATACATAAACTGTGGTTTGGGATTCATAATGCAGGCTAAAGTTTGGTGTTAGCTGCTCTTTTAGCATTCATTCAACTCCTTAACTTGATATTGCTATCTATGGTTCAGGACAGGAAGGATAAAAGTCCAAGTGTTTGCATTAATGCCAAAGGTAAGTTTGATTTGAGTGAATTGGTTGTGGAGACTAGAAAGTGAAGAATTGACTTATGTATCGCCTTCTATCTTTGAGATCATGGTAAGAATTCAATTTTGAATGCATGTCATTCTATTGTTTATGAATGGGTTTTAATGGTGTGTTATTTATTTTTATTGTTTGGGAATGGTTTTATGGGGTTTCAATCGAGTTTAATTGAGTTTTCACTTTTATCAGTAAAAGTGTCGACTCTAGGAGTCGACACTTATTTCAGGATGTTCTGTCTGCTGCATTGTTTTATAAGTCCAGACAGAAAGTGTCGACTCTATGAGTCGACACTTTTTGTCGTGGTGTTTTGTTTTGTTGAAAACAGAACACGTTAGAAAAAGTGTCGACCAAGTGAGTCGACACTTTTGCCTCGTCTCCTGATTTCTTCATCGGGATAGAATCTGTTGAGAAAAGTGTCGACCCCAAGGGTCGACACTTTCTCTGGTTCGTCCGGAATGAGTTTTCCGGATCCGTTTCGAAACCCACTTTTCTTGGTCCGATTGGGGTGGTATATTACCCTAATGTCCTTAGGGTTATACCCTACCATTAGGAGTGCATTTGAGAGAGATTTAACATAGGCTTTATGGTCTTTTGTTCACCCATTCGATGCCCTATATGTATGTTGCGATTTCATACGATGAAAACATCCTTGAGCTTATGTTCTTCATTCGTGCTTGCAGGAAAAGAGGGAAAAGGAAGAGGAGGGTGCCGCCCCACCTGGAGGAGGAAGAAGAAGAAGTGGAGGACGCCAAGACCAAGCCTCATTGTAATGCCCCGGATTTTTTCGAATTATTTTTCGGGTCATTTTATTGGGTCTCGAAGTGTATTTTGTGCTTTACACGTGTTTTTCCCTGATGTGCCTTCGGAACTCTGTGCAGGGAAAACCGTGGCGTTCTCCGACTCCGGGACAGTACCACTATGTTGTGCTCCTCCCGAGGATCGGCGTTGTGCTCCTCCTCTCAATCTATATACATATTCAACCCCCCTTCTCATTATATATATAGAAGAACTTTCCTGCTCCTCCCAATTCAACCCCCCTTCTTGTCCGCCACTGCATTGTGCTCCTCCCGAATATCTCGAATTCCTATGTATGTCCACTACCATCGCTCTGATACCAACTATAACGACCCAAGATCCAGATATCGGGAAGGCCCCGATATCATTCGAATCCTGGCCCGCCGCCCACGAGCCGGGAGGGCTCGGAAGGGATAAAAGGAGTGTGGAGGTACAAAGAAATAGGAAATAAAGCAGGACAATTCAACAATTAACAGAAATAAATAACAATTACAACAACAGAGTCCGGTCCAATAGAAAGTACAGTCTAAAGCAGTAAAGTGTACCACATGCCAAGTGAACACTCGGCCCGGCGAGCTAGCAACCAAGAACCTCCGAGCAGCACTCTCGAACCCCGAGGAAGAACCGCCGCACCTGAAAAGCAGGGATGAGTCTCCAAATAGAGACTCAGCAGGGGTCCCGCGGAACCCCAATCGGAAACAACGGCGGTAGCGGAAAGGAAAGCAACAACTACAGCAGGAACAGCGAACCGGTGGCCAGTCAAAACTTGGCACTATAGCTACTCCTACTGGCAACAGAAAGGGAAAACCCCGATCTCACAATCGGGAACCGGACCACTCTAACACCAGGCCTACCAAGGAAACATACACGATAACCTTGCTGTAGAGGCCTGCCCACACAGGCACGACTAACAAGGACCACACAGTCCCACACTGGCACGGCGAGGCCTCGGTAATCCCCACCGAGCACCCCTGGCCACCACCTCGGGAAAGCACGCTGGAACGGTCTAGAAACTACGTCTCGCAGACGATAAATGGAACCCAGAAACAGGAGAGTCACGTCTCACGTGACAGGAGTACCTGCCCACTAGAAGCAAGGTCGGATGCGTCCACTGACGACTTAGTCCACAGCCTCAGGTGTCTCGCTGCGGCGCCCCAGGCGGAGACTGAGACACCATACAAGTAACCACATAACAAGGGTCTAGTCGGGGTCGTGCTCGTCAGCACGCGTCTGAAGTCCCCGACCACGTGTGCACATAGTGACTGACTGCGCTACGTCAGGCCCTCTAGCTGGTTCGTCCTCCTGGCCAGGACTCGAGCCGCCACAGTAGGAGGCCCATGGCAACCAGCCTAAAGTCATCTCTCGGGTAGCCTCGCCACCACTCCCTAGTGGGACCACATGTGTGTAGGAAGGCTACGACTAGTGGGGAGTCACTAATGTGACCACTCTCCGAGGAGAAACTCGGAGAAACACGCACGCACCCTGCGAGAAAGTCGAGAAGAACCAAGTGGCGCCGAGCCACTGGACTCTGGGCAGTCCTCTAGACTCACTAAATCCAACGGTCCTTGAGTCACAGGACTCGGGGTCAAGACCGTTGCACCGAATGGCCCCACGCCGTCAATCTGCCCTAATCCTAAGGTCAGAAACCTCGGCACAATATCTCGCGAAGTAGCTCACGACTGCTAAGACCATTCCCTCGAAAAGGGAACTAAGAAACCCTCCAGCCCCAGGCTGGGTAATTGGACTCACAGTCCACAGGCCACACACACGGTCCGATGTAGAAAACACAGAAGTACGATTCCCAAGGTAGTGCACAAGCCGCCATGCCGATTCCCCATCCCTGGAAAAAGTGGGAAAACCTCTAGTCCCAAGCTGGATGGCTGGACTCGCAGTCCAAGGCCACACACTTGGCCCACTCGGGAATCATCTTCCGGATAAACCCATGACATGCGGGGGAAACACCACCGCACTCACACCGATACACGGTGACTCGATCAAGCGTGACACGAAACCTGGAACATGCACACCTATGGATACGCTAATCGAGGTAACACGGCACCTGCCGACACCCCAGAAATACTGTCACGGAACCTACGGGGTGTCCGGGACACTCACGAGGCTGATGGTCAACCACTGGGTCACAACCGGGTTGATCGGAGACCGACACAACACGACCGAACGTGTTGAGCACGAGAAACATAGTGGCGGTCTTCCCTAGACCATCACGGAGATAGGCGGTCGGGTTGGGACCGCATAGCTCTAATAAGCGGTCCTCCCTGGACTGTAAAAGCCAGAACAGCGGTCTTCATTAGATCGTGACTAACCAGGAACAAGCGGTCAAGGGGCGGTCGCACCTGGGCCGCTCCAGAATCAGGTGGTCCTGCCCAGGCCGCTATTCACTGAGTAGCGGCCAGTCGCGAGGCCGCGCACGAAATAGGGCGGTCTCCTCCAGACCGCCACAGACACACAACCATAGGTACCCTAGGCGGTCATGGCCTAACTGCTTACTAATAGTAGCAGTCTGTCGCGAGGCCGCTTAGGACGCCCGGCGGTCTCCCACGGACCGCAAAACCTGCCGACAATACAGTGACCAAATGGCTATCCACAGGTGGCCGCCTGAACCCTAGGCGGTTGGCCCCTGGCCGCCCAGCCACAAGAAACGGTCTGGCTCAGACCTGATGTGACACAATGCTGCAACAAGTGGCTATGGTTCCTTGGACTTAATTCGCAAACACAATCACAAGATTCGAGCAAACTTTGAAGACGCCGTCTCACCGTGCGCACCCGTACCCCGTGGTGACTCGATGATGCCGAGTCGAGGTGGTGGAGAAAGACCCTTGTTGGTAGAGGGCCAGCACAACTAAGGTTCACCCTCCCGAAGGTATGATGCCCACAATCAAGGGCGGCCGGGTGCCTTGGGGGCACTAGGTCACTCACTCACTATTGTCCACGATGACCACTCAAGATGGTGGATCCGGGAACAGGCACTCTCTTACTAGCCAGCGGACTAGCTTGATGGATATTAAACAAACAGAAGTAAATGGAGCAAGGGCAGAAGCTCACCTGGTTGGTTTGAAGAAACTAACCCCGGTCGGAGACGATGGGCGAGCGGGGAAGTGTGGGTTCCCCGCACACTGCGCTGGTGAAGCTTGAACCCTGTTTAGTTAATTACATTCACTACACCTCTCGCAGGAGGGTGGACTTGGGGTGGGGACTTAGAGTTACAATTCAAACACTACCTCCGCGCAGGGAGGGGCGATAAGCCGGCCAGGCGGGAAGGGGAGAGTCGCCGAAAACTCGAGCGGAGAAGCCGATGTCGAATCTGCCTGCACTCTGCGATGAATGACTGACAGTCACTGTTGAGGTCGTAACTTCTAGTCCGGAATTCTGCTGATGATGAGACCAGAGGGGAAATCTTCGTAACTGGAGCTAGGATGCCTCAGAATTTTTTAGAATTCTTCTGTTGCAGTTGCGGGCCCGGGACGAGGTTCGATCAGGGAGACAGAATCTGGGCGCGGCAGCTTCCTGTTTCTAACAGCCGTTTGCAGAGAGTGCCCCGACTGCTCTTGGACTCCGAATCATGAACCGCCGGAGTTTCTGGAACCGTGGACGAGCCCTCTTCGTAGCAAAACTGGCGGGGAAGCCGTCTGATGTCGGAGAGGACTGGGGGCTCTGAAGAGTGGAGGCAGGTCGTTGCAGACTCTGGGAGGCAGACCCACGCAGCCGAGGGAGAAAAATGGTAACTTCGGCCCACAGACGTGGAACGAAGCTCCGATTCTTGATTCTGAACGTCGACTAGACGAGGGAGAACTTTGTAGAAGAGCTCGAGGCCGAATTCTTCCGTGGTCTGTCGTGGTATAGGCTCTAACCTGGTTCAGGTACTCTGCAGGGGTGACTCTGCGCCGTCGGGGGAGATCGGTCCTCCCGGACAACCCCGGACTCAGAATGGGGCGGGGTCACCGCGCCTGTGAAGCTGATTGGACGACCTTTCCAGCAATGTATGATACGACTTCAGATGTTGCCGTATGACTCTGTGGTTGCTTCTGCAAGTCGACCCTTTCTGCTACACTCGAACTGAGAGCTGTAATTTGAAGAAGATGGGGGGGGAAAGGGGGGTTTATGGGAGGGGAAGTGAGGTGGATGGGTATGGGGATGACCCTTGGCTGTGATGGGGTCTGGGAGGGGGTGTTCCAAGAAGTGGGAGGGGGAGAATGAGGCCTGGAAGGAGGTGTTTGCAGTGGCTGAGAGGGGAGTTGCGAAATTGGGCTTGGAGGGAAAGGGGGAAGGTGAGGGGGCACAAGTGGGTGTGGGGGGAATGGTTTCCTTCCTTTGGATTTGGAATGGGTTTAATGGAAAGGGATTAATGGTAGCCTAGAGAATGGGAAGGGTTGCCTTGGGGAGGGGAAGAGGTGTTTGGGAGAATGGATTCCCCCTTGGGAAGGTGAAAGGGTGAATGGGGAAGGGGAAAGGTGTCTAGGAGAATGGTATTCCACCTAGGAGGTTGGGGGGGAGTAAATGTGAGGTATAGGGAAGGGAGAGGGGTTTAATGAGGAGTGAATGAGGAGGAGAGAGAGAGAATTTCAAAATTTTGGGGGGAAGAGAGAGAAAGTGGCGCCCTAGAGAGAGAGAGTAAGAGAGAGAGAGAGAAGAAGAGAGAGAGAGAGAGAGAGAGCTAGAGAGAGAGAGAGAGGTGCACTAATGCTTGGCAAATTCTATCAATACTTCATTAGCTTCAACTGGTGGGATTGGGGTCCTCTTTATAGGAATCCCACAATTCTACATAAGTCCTCACTTTTTGGACTAATGACAAAAGACCAAGGGGTGGTAGGGGGAGCCCATGGGCCAAGCCCATTGAAGTGGGCCAATTAACCCACTAGGCCACCTAATGACACTTAGACTTAGATAAATGACTCACTAACTTAGGTACATGACTCAATAAAAGGGAAAATTACATGATTAAGACTCAGAAAGAAGTGAAAATTACATAGCTAGACTCAGAAAATCGAGATGAACATAATGGCAAGCATCGGGACCCATGGAGAAATGGGAAGTGATAAGCGATGTCCCCATCATACCGCTTAACCAAATGGAATGGTCTATCGCGAGACCGCGCAATGAAACACGCTGAAACGGACAGCAAACGGTCTTACTGGGGACCGCTTCACCTATAAGCGGCTTCTGCTACGGCCATTTTTAAGCCGAAAAATCGAGAACGGCGTGAATCGTGGAAAACTCCATTCCACGCCCCGTTCACGCCCGAGCGAAGGGGAAAACAAGGGGAACCTAGTCCCCAGCCTCTCTAGCACCGAGAGGACCCATTCAAACCACAAAAACGTGGTTAAAATCTTAGATCCGGCTCACACACCAAAAATATGCTTTTTCCCCAAATCACTCAAATAAACCCGCTCGGCTCACCGCGGCCTACCAAACTCGCGGGAAATGAAGTACACAAGCTGGGGATCCATCTCCATACCTCCACCAAAGATTTGACGTGCCGTGGACGCCGATCCACGAAGAAAATGCCACGAAACCCTCGCCGATTCACGAACTCGCACCCGAGCTTCCGCGTGCCACCGGCCCTCGATCCTCGACCCATCCTCGCCGTCCTCCTCGCCCGCGTCGCCCCGCCTCGCCCCCACCTCGGTCCGTCGGTCGTCGGAGAGGAGAGAGTGAGAGGAGAGCGTGGGACAAGAGAGAGAGGGAGAGAGGGAGAAATGAGAGGAGAGAGAGAGAGAGAAAGGTTTAATATATATAGAAAAAACCCAAAAATTCTAGAAATTTGGAAAAATACTAAAAATTACCTCCGCGATCCTCGGGAGGAGCACAACATGCTGGTACTATCCCGGAGTCGGAGAACAGCACGGTTCGCCCTGCACAGAGTTCCGAAGGCACATCAGGGAAAAACACGTGTAAAGCACAGGATACACTCCGAGACCCACGAAAATGATCCGAAAAATCTGGGGCATTACAGTGACCCACAGGCATTATTCCCTTGTTGGCCGTTGATCTAGATCTTACTCTAGATCGTTAGATCTGACAAATATAGAGCCTTAGCTCTGATACTAATTGAAGTCTCGCAATCAATGACACCCAAGAGGGTGGGCGAATTGGGTGATTACAAGATTTTAACAAACTTTAACCGATTTAAGACAAGTGATATGAAAGAGCAATTAAGAAGTTCAGATCTATAGCGAAGCAAATTAGATCTATTAAAATCAACCACCACAATAGCTCTTTGGTACCAGGCGAAGTTGTGAATCTGAATATTCTACTCACGCAAGGTGTTATTGTCCTGACAAGACTAACCTTGTCAATCTTAACCCAGTTTTTGATATACCAAAGATCTGCTGTGAGAATGATCAATCAAGGTAGATCTAAGCGAAGAAATCAATAGAGATGATGTGCGTGAATGCTAGCACATAATGGGGGTAGAAGATAAGGATCAAACCACACAAGAGACAGATATTTTTAGGTGGTTCAGATGCAACGACGGCAACCTACGTCCACCCCTCACAAACTGTGAGGATTCACACACTATCTTGTAAGGGATTACAAGATCTAAACACACACACACACACGTAGGGAGATAGGAACTCCCACGAACGTGTAAACACACTGAAACACCCACGATTCTGACAGAAATCAAACACACACATGGATCTGAGTAGATCCACACACACACGAATGTTTAAAGATTACAAAAACCACACACTTGAAGCTCAGAGAATATGAAGGGAGAAACACAAAAGAAAAACTCTGATTTTAGCTCCCCTTGAGTAGGTGATGCAGATTTTGGATGAAGCTTGAATCTCCACTTGATTTGGGGTTGATTGGCCTCAGATTGATCTTGAAAAACTTGAAGATGGATGAAGAATTCCTTGATGAAGCACTATTCACGGAGCTACAGTAGCAGCCTTCTTTCTCCCCTTGATAACCTCCTTGATCTCCCTTTGGTGATTAGGGTTTTCTTGGCCCAAGGAGATGTTTTTATAAGCCATGAATGGTCAAGGACAAGCCAAGACACAGATCCACAATTCCAGGGATGTCTATAGACTTTTGGGATTAAAAAGTCCTTGATGGATGCTTTACCCTCGTGAAGAAAATAAAGTCAAAAATGGAGGCTTCGAAGGGGGCGGTCGACCGGGTATAGGTGGGCGGTCGACCTAACTTTTACAAGTCTAAGGCTTTTGAACGCTGGGAGATCCGGTCGACCGGTCCAGGGCCGGCGGTCGACCGGACTCTGTAACTTTACAGGGTTTCTGAGCGCTGGGAGATTAGGTCGACTGCCCCAGCTGGACAGGTCGACCGGACCATGAAAAACCTGCAAAAATAACATTATTAGTCCAGAAATCATATCCTTATACAATATACTTTGAGACCACATCTTGTTCTAATCAATTTGAGTTGATTTTGACATTTGCTTTGATGAAAGATGGCTTTGAGAGCAATTTAAGCAAGTTATCAACATGTTTGTAATACCGGGGTTTTGTTATCATTAAAATCATCTGGAGAGACTCAACAACCACGTCTTGTTGATCATGGCCCTGACTATGACCGCGTTCAACCCTGATTTTCATGAATCGTGCTCATACGATTATCTGTGTTTTATCAAGTTCTGTAAGTCCAAGGTTGACTATTTGATGTGTTCTGACGTGATTATCATCCTTATAAGTATGTACCCCTTATTCTTTCATGACTTATCCTAAAGTTCTATATTTGATCTCCATTTATTTGGTACTTCTCTTTAAAATAAGCAATGCACTTTAATAGTGCTATTTGTTATTATGGAACATAATTCTCTTTGAGTTCACTTAGCCATTTATTTTTATGAAATTGTCTAGTTATTATTAAGGGATTTGGGTCCGCTTGACAATCAATGCTAGTTTGGACAAAATGTCTAATTCTGTACCCATAGAAAAATTCTGGGTGTGGTATTACATCAAATCTGATCTGCATGGCTTAATCTAGACAATTTGCTTATGCGTGAACTGAATGAATATTATTCGGGTTACATGAATTACATAATAACCGACTTGCTAGGCCCAAGAAGGGGCATTATTATTGGAACTTGATAATTACTAGCCAATTATATAGTTATGTTTATTTGTACATGTTCACTTCTCAACATACATTGTTATCTTCATCAAAATATTCCTTGGATATTCGATTCATATAATTGTTTTGTATCCCATATTTCCTTGATTCTTTATCTTATTCTGGTCTAATTATCCTTCATGGATTTGATTCGTGTCTTGTACTGTTTCATCACGTAGCATTTCTGTACATTGTTAACACATTAATTACTTATATTTTACCTAGTCCAAGAGATGTAATTCTTACTGAGCTTTTCGCTCACCTAGGGCTTCTTAATATTTTTCAGATAATAATGAAGAGAAATTCACTCTGATGGGGAAGGACAAGAGTGACCGAGCTCCGAAGTCGTTAGATGATCTCGAGTCTTTTCTATTTTCTTGAGTCTATATTAAAAACTATGAGAGTATTGTATTTGTGTAACGACCCAGAATCCGAATACCGGGAAAGACATGATACCCAGCGAATTCTGGCCCGCCACCCATGGGCCAGAAGGCCTGGAAGGGTTAAAGGTTGGTGTGGAAGTGTACAAGAAGCCAAAATAAACGTAAGAATATATAATGCACAATTTAATTAATACAGGAATGAACAATTACATAATTTATTACAGTTATACAGTCCATAACTACAAGTATGAAACAAGTACAGTCTACAGAAAAGAAAGGTACAAGACCACGGGGCATATCCCGTCTCTGGCAAACTGGCGTCTAACCCTGACCACCGACACCACGAGCGGCCTCCGCAGCACTATGCGTAAACCTCGCCTCACCTAAAAAACAAAGGGGTGAGTCTCGTCTCATCGGCTCAGTAGGGGTCCCGCAGATCCCTACCTTACTCAACAAGAACAACAGTGCAATAACCAAACATAAGAGCGATAAATAAATAGTAGGGGAGGCAAAGGACAACAAGTAAAATAACTCACACAGGACCACTACACCTGCTACTAAATTGAGTCTCGATCACGTAGAACGAAACAGACTGACCCTCCAGTACAGTAAACCACACCATAGGAAAACCAACGCTGAAACCTCTCGAGTGACAGAAGTACTACCCCACTAGCGACGAGGCCGGAAGCATCCTCTGATGACTTATACCGCAGCCTCAGGTGTCTCCCTACTCGCCCCAGGTGGAAACTGAGACACCGAACATAGTACCATAGAACAAGAACTAGTCGGGGTCGTGCTCGTCAGCACTCGTCCACCACCCCCGACTACGTGTGCACACATAGACCATCTGCTCTAGGTCAGGTCCTCTAGTCGATTTTTCCCCCAGCCGGAGTTAGGCTGCACATGCAAGGGGCCCTACGAAAACCAGCTTAGAAACCGTCTACTCGGGACAAGCCTCCACCACTCCCCGGTGAGTAAGCAACGACGTGCCCAGGTCAGCTACGTCTAGTGGGTAGAGTCACCAGAAGTGAGAACTCGTCGTAACCACGGAAGTCACCGGAGTACTACCGGTCCATGCTAATCCACCACGAGGTGACTCACTAGCATGAGAACTAAGGACCACTAGCTAGACATCTAAACTACGACTGTCGATGGACACGGCGAAGATTGGAACCTCCAGACACGCGGAATAGCAAACACCAGAAAAATAGGCCTGAGGGGCCCTGGGCGGCCAACCTACTGGCCGCCCACACACCTGGGCGGCCACAGCAGTGGCCGCCCCATGCAGGGCCTGGGCGGCCACCCTGTTGACCACCCAAGATTCTCGGCAGCCAGCACCTTGGCCGCCCAGCTCACAGGTTGGACTGGGCCTGGGCGACCCACCATGTGGCCGCCCAACACTGGGCGGCCCAACCCTTGGCTGCCTAGGGACAGGGGGTGGACGGCCAGGAGACTGGCCGCCACCTTGGTGGCCGCTCCTTTGGCAGGCTAGAGGGCTTTGCACCCAGGTAGCTAGCACTCTGGCCGCCCAATGGGTGGAGGCGGTAGCCTTGCTGGCCGCCTCTCTACTGCATGGTCTCCTCCGGAGGGTCATTCCCACACCCAATACGCCCTCATTGGGCTTGGAAAGTCCATAAAAACATGGGACAGCCATCTACCACTACAAGGCCACCAATTAAATCCGATTTAGGCTAGAAATCCGCTCACACCGCCCTTTAACATGAAATTTCCCAAAAAATGCAATAACCCCTCTCTCTCTCCCCTAAATCACCTCGGATCGGAAGAGGAACACGAGGGGTGAGTCCGGGATCCATCCCCCTACCTTATGGACGCTTCAAACCTCAAGTGCGACTCAATCTCGCCGGATCGCAACGAACTCGTACCCGCGCATGCGCTCACGACCACGCACACGAACGCACGATCCACCATGGCCTTCGCCCAAGCTTGACCTAGTCTCCACCGTCGTCGAACAGATCCGCCCCCGCACTCATCGTCTGTAGCTGGAGAGGAGAGGGTGGGCGCCTCGCGATCGGAGCGGAGAGGGGAAGAATGAGGAGAGAGAGGAGCGGGCTCACGTATAACGGGAAAATGGGAATTTTTTGAGATTTCTCCTAACCCCCAGAAAAATTAAAATCATCAATATGCCCTTCCTCTCATCATTCGGATTAAACAATAAAGAAAAACCAGAAAAACTCGATAATTCCACCGGGGTCCGTACTAAATCCAAAATAAAGTTTTAATTTACCCATTAAAATGGATCCGAAGCCCACGAAACATAGAATCCGAAATCCGGAGGTATTACAATTTGAGTCAAGAATTGTAATAGTGTATTTTGTCACTGATAAAATTATGTTTTGTCCAAATCTTATCTTGTCTCTTGTGGTTGTTGTCTCCTGGTGCGCTGATTGAAATGATTGTTCGCTGCCACGTTTCGAGTTTGCTTCCGCTGTTGGATCAGGGTGTGACATACACCATAAAGTAACATTTCTCTTTGATAAATGATCATAATTCTACGTATGATCTGCACAATATCCGTTGGGATACTCTCCACTCTCAAGATATCTAAGAAATTAGATAAAATATTACTTCTATGTATTGATAGTGAAATTTATTTTATGTACAAGGCATGTGATACATTTTCTCTATTTTATCCACATGAGGACTTGTATTTTGAACATATCTGTTTTATCTCACATCTCAACTTGGGAGAAATATTTTGAGTACTGTTTCAAAGCACACAGACGGCGCAACTGCAATTAGTCTGCACAAAAGTTGTAAAAGGACAGACAGCATATCAGCGGTAAAGGATATGTTCCACCTACTATCTTGAGAATGACGTGCTCACACTCACAGAGAAGGTAGAAGCCTGGAAGCCAATCAGAGCCGTCGAACAATGTGACTAGGATCGGACCGTTGGATGGTAGATGTGTCTAACGCATACATGAAGCCTGAGGCTATAAATAATCGGGAGTTCTAAGAGGAACGACGATTAGGAAAAGAGGTGAACACGACTGGACAAAGAGCACAGGCTGTCACGCCCCGAGATATGCAGCGGAATTAAGTCGGAAACGTGAATAGTCGATAATACGCCTCAAGCTAGCAAGATAATCAGAGCGCTAAAACATTCACACATAAGAAGAGCGAACACAAGATAATGTACTCAAAATTCCAACTTTATTAAATCATAATAATCAAGGTTTACAAGATACTTGACTTGACTCTTTTAACTCTAGACTCAAGAAAAATAAAATTACATAACATGATCAACTTCACCGCCTATTACAGTGAAGGAACTTAATTACAATATGACTCATGACTAGATAAGCTATGGCTTCTCTTAATCATCACTCGCTCTCGCCCTTGGATCCGTCACTTGGGTAATCCGAATCTGATCCACTAGAATTTTTTGAAAAATATTGTAAAGTAGGGAATGAGCACACTTGTCCAGTAGGTATCTTCATATCAACATGAAGGCAAGTTTAAGTAATTAATATTTTAGCTCTATGAAAGGCAAAAATGTAAAATGCGATAAAACATGCGATAAACCAAACTAACCATAAATCATAAGGCAAATATAGAGATATGAGAATATAGGATCATGATCAAGCAAGATTTGTAATGTGGCATTTAATGAACGAGGATGTACTAGCATGTATCGAGAATGTACTTTTCATAACCATAAGGCTATGCACTAGAAAGTCATGTAACAAGTAAGTAAAATTTCATGATGAGTCTCGTGGTTTTCACCCGTTTATAAAAAAAAGTACTCCCGACGCAATGCGACGTCAGTGTTCATCATACCCCCATGGTTTACAGTATGTTTTCGGCCATCTGCCGAGGGGGCTAACGCCGAGCCCTTGGACATTGTCCGTGCCCGCTCTTGCATCTTCAAGTTATAAATCAAGCTACTAACACGAGTATAACAATAAAGTTTGGCCGATAATATCAAGTTCAATAATAAGTTCATAATAACAAATATCAAGGTAAGAATGCACCAAATACGAACAAGTGAGTTCAAGAACGAATTAAGGACAAGGTCATGCTACGGGAGGAATCCGGAAGTATAACGGTACATTCATTAACTTCCATAATTCATTAATAACTTATTGTACAAGGTTGTAGGTTCCATATAATCAGAGGACTATCTAGGAATAGAGTAGAACCAACCCTTGGGTCAAACCAAGGGTTGAACATCATGCAGATAGAACGTGGTCATGGGAGGACCGTTCATTGAAGGTAGCGGTCGAGTCAAGACCGCTTTCGGGATGAGTCGACCCACAAAGGAAAGAGTAGACGCAATGAATGCTGAAACCAAAACACGGTCGCGCCAAGACCGCTATCATGAAGTAGCAGTCGCCTGATGGCCGCATTTAGGTCCGTTAACAGAAAAATGCGGGGAACTCAAGTGCTTTCTAGACCATTGGACTTTTAGGGTACAACCAGCTCGGCGTCCTAGTGAGAATCCCAGGCTCGCAGAGACTTACGGAGGTCTTGAAACATGATCACCTAGTCCAACGGAAGGAATATCCGACAGAGATGATCACAAGTCCAAGAGGTGTTCCTATCAAGTGCATGTGTAACTAATAGCCACGCACTGGGGTACGTGCTATGTACTTAAGAAAGACTAGAGATGAGAGTGAATCGTATAAAAACAGCGATCAAAAATCAATGTAACAAGTTCCATAAATCATATAAAAATAATTTTAATACAAGACTATATGATTTTGGTATGAACTTAACATAAGTTTAAAATAAGTTCCCAAACATGATATGGCATGAAAATAGAACCATCATATCCGTAATATAAGCAGTAACATAACTTCAAGGAGAGATAGGAGAATATAGCATAAGGCAGTGGGACTACAAGCTAAGGAAAGAGGTTAATCAGGTTACTATTCCTCAGAACAGAAAGTAAAGCGCGGTCTAGAGGTGACCGCCTTATGTAGAAAGCGGTCTATAGGGAACTGCCTTCTAATGGGCGCGGTCTCTAGTGGACCGCCTTCTGTCTGTAACAGACAGAAGGTAAAACTGATGTGCAAGGCCTGTCTAAGGGTAAGTAACACATGAAAACTATGGGGAATAGGATGATAAAGCATGATAGAACATAACTAATGCATGGAGATGGGTGAATTTAGCCAAAGTTATCATCTTTTCTCATTAGATGTAGGGATACGTATGTTATGAAAACCTAACTGCGTAAGCATAGAAAAACATCAAATTCTCTAAGTAAAGTGCATGAAATCACGAGGTAATTGAGGACTTTTGTTCTTAACTTGATGTTTAAGCCATACGTGAGGTAACCTACCTCTAGGGTTGGCTCTAGAGTTCGAATTTCTGACTGGAAGTATGCTGCCGTTTATGCGCATCCTACGTGAAACCAGCAACTTCCCGACCTTCTAACTCCTTAACCACTGGATCTAAATTCACAAAATTTGGAGGGAAGTTATAAGATACAAAGGGGAACAATTAACTCTAAAGGCTGGATATGAAATTACCTCTTCTAAGGTCCCTAACCCTCGGGTCTTTATCGGACGAACACGTTTGTTCCTGTGCTTTCTGCAGAGAAACAACTACTTGCAGATCCTCTAACTCCTTAACGGCTTGATTTCCTAACATGAAATTTGGAGGGGAGTTAGACAATACTAAAGGGAATAAAATATTCTAAAGACTTAACATGAGATGATGATGTCTTACCTTCGAACCACGCGCTCCAAAACTAGGGTTCGCGCAGAACAAAGTTAGGGTCTATTTATAGGGAATGACCTAGGGCTGAGGGATTAGGTCAAAATAGGAGTCCTATAGGGTATCAATTCGATCCCCCAAGAGTCCTAGATATATTTCCTCATTGGATAGCATCGATTTTAGGCGATTGGGATGCTAAAAATCTAATTTTTTCACGCCTCTACATCACCCGTTCACGGAAGCAGAATGCAGTCGTGTCTGGACCACCTCTTGGAAGACGCAGTCGTGCAATAGACCGCCTTCTGGCGTTTAATCCGAAAATTTTAGATTTTTCTATTTATCTGCTAGTTATCCCCTAATTGGTCTATTTATTCAATTTAAATCTGAAAATAGCCCTAGTTACGTCTCTAAGAGTGGACTTGGGCCTAAAAGCCTTGGAATTGGGTTTAAGGGCCCAATTTAAGTGGGTTTATGCACTTAGTTATAAATTGGGCTTTCAATTAAATTTAATTAACCCTTAATTCATTTAATAACTCATTAAGCCTTTTAAATGCTTAATAATTCTATTTAATTCTCAAAAATCCTAAAAAATTTCCAGGGTGTTACACAGGCGATCTTTTTCCGAAACATCTTCCCAGCAATCACAAGCTTCTTGTGCACTCAAGCCTAAGGGGGGACTTCATCGCGCTAAGAGCACCATCCCTGAAGTCTCTTATCTCAGGAAGCACTCAAGAGGAGGAACATAATCACCCACGACATTCATTTTGTCTTTGTTCTCTGTCTATCAATTGTTCTTAATTTTTTTTCTTGAGCTTCGTATTTTTCATCATCTGCTCATCAAGTAGCGCATCTATAGAACTATAAATATGTTCATCCGATAGTGTACAGAGTATTTGTTGCTCTAAGAAATCTACATTGTGTGTGCAAGGTTGGGTTGCTGATATAGTGTATCATTTGATTACTAGTTCTTGGAAAAAAGTGATAAGGTTTGCTGAAACATGTAAGGTTAGTTGGATTACTAGCTCCTAGATAAACCAGTGAGAAGGTTCGCTGAGACCTGGTAAGATCAGCTGGGGGGCTAAGCCTTAAAAAATTAGCGGGTGTAACCTTGGTTGAAAAGGTTAGTGAAATCCTTTGAGGATTGCAAAGGGACTAGACGTAGGTCTCTCAAGGAGGACAGACCGAACTAATATAAAAATCCTTGTGTCTCTGTGGTTGCTTGCATTTCTGAGTCCTTTATGCATGTTGCATTCTAGGGTTTAAATTTTAATACGCCATAATTTCTATTTGGCATACCTATTCACCCCCCTCTAGACTACTAACACCATATAACCTTGATATATCCTCGGGCATAGCTCATTGTCGGCCTTAGCCATGGCTGTAACACAATGTTACTTCTCGGCTCGGCCAAACGACTGCCTCAGTCACGTATATCTCCTCACCTCCTCATTCTTGGACAAATAGTGCTTGCAACCCCGAGAACCTTCCTATTTATGATCTTAGGCTCAACAGGATAATGGCCTTAGCCTTGATTATCTCCCAGCACTATGACCCTGAATACAACATTCAACACACCACAGACCTACATTCCTTAGAAGACACAACAATCATGGCTTACTATAGTACCACCCCCGCTGCATGCTAATGGACGCACCTCGCACTGAGAGTTAGGGGCCAAGTGACATAGGCACTTCCTACCGCCTTCCCAATTAATGTCCAAATCCGACTTCATAGTGGGCATGAGATCCACTTGACGCCAAATTCGACACAATTGTCCCTCCGTTATCATCTGAATCTTGCTCCGGATTTTGCTCGTCTCTGTGGCCGCATCAAACTATGAGAGTTTCCACAACTACGTTCGAGTATGCTCAGGACCTGCCTCCTAGTCTGCCCGCAATCATGAGCCAGGCAAGACTCCCGACGGTGCACATCTCTAGACCCTGAGGCCTATCAAAGGTACACTACATCAACGTCGCAAGGTATGCAAGAATTGCTCCCCCTGCTCCCTTAATTCTTTCTCCTGCACTTATAGTTGACTTAAGTATTAGAGAGGGTTCTCTCGGGATGCCTTACCCCCCCCCCCCATCGAGAACTTCTTCTTCGTAGAAGTACAATTGACTCCCGACGTCGTCACTTGGCTCCCTTCGCCTCTTCTTCCTTGCAAGGTCATCTCCTCCACAAGCCAGAAGGAGAGTCGGCAACGACGCTCAACTCAACGTTCAACTTGTCTCGAGAACTTTGCTTAATGTTGTCCAATCTCTTTTTCTCGATCTCGACTATAAGTTTAATTACACAACAAAGTAAAGTATCATCAATGATCAAACTATGTCGAAAAAAGGACAAACACGCATTTGGCACATAGATGGTCTATTTATTATTCGAGAGTTTGTCTAGAGTTGGAAATTTTTTTTTTAGGTTCTTATCCGACTACCTATGAAAAATAGAATAGAAATGTTCTTGGCAACAAGCTTTCACACTTCACAGGTCGCAGTGCGCCATCTTAATCCTCCCCGTAGCCATGCCGGCCCTTGGGAGAAGCCCTGCGATGGCTCCCTTCGCATGCACCCTCCGACCCACCACCTCGCTCGGACACCACCGCACCCGGCAGATGCCTCCCGCCTCCCTCCCATCCCGCAGCAGCCCCGTCCCCTTCGGCCACTCTCCTACCTCGTAGGGCCCACGTCTCCCGGACAGGGGAGTGCCTCTGCCGCGCGCGGCGGCGGGTGAGATACGGAGAAGACGAGGACGACAGCGAGGAACAAGGGCACAACGGGGAGATCGCGATGATAGAGCACTACAGCTCCGCCGCGAGGGGTGTGGCCCTCCTGGTGCATGCCACTGTGGACGGCGGGGAGGAGACCGTGCTCGTCTTCAAGGTGAGCTACCCCCCCCCCATTCACTCCAACTGCCAGTTAAGTCCCCACACGCCCTCCCCCTGTCCGGCATCCCCTTCGAGTGGGGATGAAGGCAGCTACTTATGTAATGTGCATAAAAAATGTCGGCTTTTCTGTTGCTGTTCTCGTTCTGCAGGGGTTTTCTTCGCTGTTGAGCTCGGCGACCTCGTCGGACCCGGCGAAGAGTGTGCTGCCGGCGCGGGCGGTGATAAGGTCCGTCGACGTCGTCAGGGGGCCCTTCGACCCCTCCAACGTCGAGTACCTGGAGAAGGGCTTGTCATGGGAGGCCTTCAAGACCCGAATCCAGCCGGCCAACCCGTAGTGATCGGTCTGTTGTTTGGTTCCAGTTTCTGGAGGAACGCGGGAGCGCGAGGTGTTTGTGTTAATGCGGCATAGACAGGCCGTGTACTGGCGTTCTTGGGTGAACCGGCCTGCGTCCGCCGCTTCCACTGAGGTCGCCTTCTACCTCTGAAGAACAGTTTAATGTTGACCAATTGGAATGCACAAAGTTATCCAAGCGGAAGATCCCTTAATGGAACAAAAGAATCTCTCTCTCTCTCTCTCTCTCGCATGTATGTGCACGTTCATATAGGAGGCACCTGATGTGCACTCACACATGCATGGCAATATATGTAAAGCTAGATCAGGTTAACTCACAATATAATTTTGCCTCCGATCCACAAATTTTGATTCAATTCATAAGTGAAGAATGTTACCCTGTCACTGTATGTCTTTTTGCATTCTTTTTTTTTGTCATTTGATTAACTAAGTTTAATACTTTTGCATCCAAGAGTATTGAACTTAAGTTGTTCAGTCAACCGTCCAATCTAATGATTAGACGGCTAAGTTGAGAGAAATAAAAAGTGAAACTCAATCCGTAGTTCAATATGGATCCGATAATGTTTCATATTTCTAGACTAATGGATATCCCCGAGTTTTATAATATTCATATTTAGTTGTTACTTAAATAATCTACCTATGATATTCTCAACTTTTTATTGTTGTTTAAATCAATTGAATTATTATTCAATGTTATGGTACTTTTGTTGTTGTTTAAATAAACTTAATTATCATTTGATATTACAGATAAAGAGTGGCGAAGAAGTTGACTTCAGCTAAAGGGAATATCTTCGAGGCACTTGCGAGGACGGATGAGTCTTGGTGAATCTATTTGTGATTGATTGCTCTTTCTTGGATCCGAAGATCCAGTCCTACGCAGAGGAATGTTGTTCATTCTTGTGCTAGTAATCGACATGGTGGCTAATTTAACCAGATAACCTAATCAATTATCAAGAACTTTGACGAGGTTTCGGACATCTTCTCAAAAGTAGATTGCTGTCTGGTTTGTTAACAAACAAATCCGACTCACTTCCAAGGGTTTTTGTAGCAGTTTGGACTTTGATAAACTGCAAGTCTCAGCCCACCATTTATTTCATGAGATTGGACTTTGGAAGCCATTTATGTGACTCTTCTTCTTAAGATCCCACTTCTTCGCAACCAAAATACTTCATCTGCCATTGAACTAACAAGCTGTCGGCTGACAATCTGCTTTTTTTTTCATACCTTAATTTGCATATCAACACAGCATAAATCAAGATTTTTCTCTCAAACCGAGAAAAAATAAACTCAGATGTCCATTCTTTTCACTCAGCCATTAACATTGACCGAACGTATCACCATCGTGATAACTTGGGTAAATAATATAAGCACTCACTCATGTGAGACAAGGAAAATATTAACAACCTCGTAAACACAGCCATTGGAATACTGTAAATTAGAACGAGTGAAGAAAGGGGGAAAGCAATGGCCTATACAAACAAACAAGCACATCTTTCGACAAGGGAACCTGCCCAAGGTTAGCCGACTTCTTCATTACACTGCTACTCCACTAGAGCAGCAAACAAGTCAGAAGCAGACCGGCTTCCTCTGATCCCTGTCTGTCGAACTAGACGATCGTGGTAGCCGGTGTGGGTTAAATTCTGAGAATGCATAGAGAAAAAGAGGAACTAAGAAACTACCAACGCAGCCCTTGCCATTCAACTTTACCTAGCTATTGAAGGTTGCGTGTAAACCCCCCCGTCCGTGGTAAAGATCTGCAAGTAAGCATCACACTCCTCTCAAAACAAAATAAAAACAAATTCGAATGTCACCAAAAAGCATATATCCATTTCTACAAACAACAGAACATGCAATTTCTTTAAGTAGACAAATTTGAGTAGGCATGATAGACAAGGGAAGACCGCTTCTGCATGGACTTAGATTATGAAAGTCAACCACTTACAGACATTGTGGTCACCCCACAAAATAAGGACAGCTAGAATTAAGGATTTAATAAACAACTTTTTACTTTACTCTATTAGATGATCTAAAAAAAGCTTCAGTGAACTAGATCTGAAATAGACTAGAAAAGAATATAATGGCTTTGGAGAATCTAAAAAGGCGTGTATTGCATGTCGGATGGAAACAAGAGGACGTGCTACTGAAAAGATCCGCCTATAGGCCACATGATCAATTTACTTGGCAACTGTCAACAAGTGATGGCATTCCTACATTCCATACAAGAAGCCCAACATGGTAAGTCAAAGATGTGATCTCCTAAAGGCTAGATGACAAGTCATTCCACATCTTGGGTATATTAAAATAGTACCCCATATCAAGGTTCTCAGTTTTCTGCATTTTACTTTTTCAAACACCATGAATTTTGATTCCAAAGTGTACTACTGTGCCTTTTCCTATTCAGTTAAAGTCCAAACTATAGTCAGTGTCTTACATCTAACCATGAAGAAAAGAAAAGCCAACGTAGAACCAGAAGACTGGGAGAAATTCACTCCAAAAGAGATGAGGCAGCAGTAACAACAGCTTTCCATTTAGTAAAAGTAGATTCAAGGGCAACATTTTACTGACTCTTGAGTGTTCAAAAAGGCATACTGGTGATGTTCTGAGAGTTTAGATTCCACCAATTTGTACAGAAAAAGTTGACAGACAATTCAGCATCCATCAACAGCACAAAAACACCAACATTTACAGATCAAGAGGAACAAACAATCACCCGGGAGTGGCCAACATGCAGCAATTATAGAGGCAGCAAATTCATTTATTACAGCAAGTTCAAGCAAGCTACCTGTCCTATGTTCCCACATCCAAGGATCGAAAACACATACTAATTTTCCACTTAATCTTTATGTTCAACATCAAACAAAACACCAGAGGAACGAAGTCTTCATCATAAGTCCTATCATTGAGTAAAAGGCAGAACTAATCCAGATGTGATTCTTACCTCCCAACCATGGTGTTCTATTAAAAAAAAAACTGGAGGAAACCTCTGCCAACCTGGGCCTGATCATGAACGGCTTGCATCCTAAACCCAGGCGTGGCACTCATCTTCCAATATCCACTGTCTATGATGGGGCAGGTGTGGTAAAACCCCAGGCCATGCTACCTCCCAAGTATGTGGTCTTTAAACATCAGCTTTACTTGGAAAGTGCAATCTGAACAGCCACCTGTGCTAAATCACTAGAAGAAATATTACACAAATCTTTTTATTTCACTTTAGGTAACTCCACCCCCAGAGTTCTGGTCCATCATCTACTTAATCCAATCTAAACTAGATGATCTGGTTCACAATAGCCATTTTTCTACAGGGAGGGATTGCACACGCACCCCCAAAAGGATCATCTTTGCCTAGTCAAACCCAGACCTGCCAATTGTGTTAGAAATAAGCCTATACAACATCCCAACAAAACCCTTACTTCCCTTGGAATTCCAATTGAATCCCCTAATGTATTTTCTAGGCATTAGATTAAGAGAAAGCACCAATATCAATTAATGGGGCAATCCACAGACCTTGTTCAACAAGCATAATAGATCACATAGGATCTGTGGTAAATCCCAATAGCCTTGACAAAGAATCCCAATCTACCGCTACTCTGACATAAAACCTCGACTTGCACCAAAGAAAATGCCATGGTCCTTCTACAAGAGACTAGTGAGATGAGCCCTCTTTCTAATCCTTTAATGGTGTATCATCAACCCCTTTTAGTGGTTTATGTTAAACATTGGAAGCAAAGGCAGACAGGCAAGGATCAAACACTAGAGGACTGCATCTAGAGCAAAGGAGACCCATCAAACTAAGGAGTAAGCAATAAGCAACCAACAACCAAATGCTGTGTCACTGCATCTGAGGCAAAGCAGCCTTCATAACACAAGGAAAAAAAGAACGCTTTAACTGAGGAATGAGTAAGCAATGAACACAAGGATTATGACAATCTTAGAAGCATGATGTAATGATCTCCACATGATATGACAAGCAAAAAAAAAAAGTTTGGGATTTTTACTTTTAAGTCCCTACAATCATAGGTAATTATGTTTTAGTCCCTCAAATCTACCTACTTGTCAGAAAGCCCCTATAATCTTCTAACTCTTAACAAAAAGCCCACGTAGTTAGCCGACATTAAAAAAAAGGAATATGCCATTGCAAAAGAAAGGAATATTCCGTGTAGGCATAAAAATCCCCAAAATAACTCCCTCCACCGTTGCCCGCTCCACCATCCCCTCATCCCCAGCCGCCGCCATTGCCCTGAAGCCCTTGTCTTCCACCGCCCCATTCCGCCACGAATACGACGCCAGCCTCTGCAGCAACCGCATGCCCCTCCTGTCTCCCTCGCACACGCCGTGGCCAGGAGGGTAAGCACAGGAGGGTTTGCAACGGTGAGCAGCAGGTCCCATGCGGGCCGACGGACAGTTGCAACAGTGGTTGGGTGTTTGAAGGCAGCGGCCAGGACCAGCAGAAGTAACGACAGCCATCGGAGCACGCCAGCAGCAGGGCCGCGCACAAGAGATCTCTGGAGCCTGGCTGGTGGTGGGGAGCGCACAGCACCTGCACACTTGTAGCAGTGACCGAGCACAGCAGGAGGCAGCGTGGGCGCAAGAGGGCTATCTAGTTGGGGCGAGGTGGAGATCAGAAGGGTGGGGAAGGGTGAGATCGGGGCCAGGAGGCGGCCATTCCAGTGGTGGTCCTTGGAGGCGCGGATTGCTCCGTCCACCTGATCTCCATCCTCACCCTCCTCTGCCTCCTCATCCTCTACCTCTGCTCCCGCATTCCCTCCGTCACAGCCTCACAGGTAGTGCTGCTGCTTCCCCTCTGCCCCGCTCCCTGCTCCGTGGATCTCGATTTTTTCCATCTCTAGATGGCGCCACCTGCTCATACCCTCATCTCTCCTCTCTGTTCATTCTCCACCTGCAGACATGGCCGCATTGGGAAGCATCAGCCGACTGGTTAACTCCGTAGGTACAGACGCAGCCCTCTCGCCGTTAGATCTCTCCTTCCACCTCTCTCTCATGTAACTACAGGTTATTTTTCATCTTATATCCACACATGGGTGAGGTTAACCATACATAGGTTAACATTTTTCTTACGGAGGGAACGGCAGGGGCTTTTTAGTGTAACGTCAAAGATGATAGGGGCTTTCTAAGAAATAGGTAGATTTGAGGGACTAAAACATAATTACCTATAATTGTAGGGGATTAAAAGTAAAACTCCCAAAAAGTTTATAGATCTCTACACCAGTTTTCCCCATGCACTTCATTGGCTACTGCCACACATGCACAATGTGGGGCTTTATTTTTTCTTAATGCCACATTTGAAGCTGCCATTTGCATGTGACTTTTGAAGCAGCACATGAAAACAGAGACGTCCCTGTGGCAGACTGAGATATGAGTGGTCACACCCTTCTCCGCATGTTTGATCATGCGGAATTAATAAAAATTTAAAGTGTTCATTTATTGAACAAAGATGCACATTTTTGCTAATTAAATAGCATGCACATTATTAATTGCGCAAATTGGGTTTATCAGATGATTTAAGGTTCGTGTACTAGACCTTTTCTCACCAACCTTAGTTGGAGTTAATTTACATCAGCCTAAAGCCCGAACAATTTTGATTAACTGTCAAAGAAAATCTTTTAGCCTCTATTCGTTGTGGCATTATCTAATCTAATAGATATGATCTTGATGACTGCCCAATAAAAATACATATTCTTGCAAGAGAATTGAAGTCCTTCATCCCTTGGATGCATAGAACCTGGATTACAATTGGTCTTGTGAGAGCTTGACATTTGGTGCCGACTATGTAATCGGATCATCGGGTTTATATCTGGTTACAATCCAACCGTTGAATAGACTTCCTCTCACATTTGGATCTTTGGATTTGCTTCCGTCAACAATCAGACCATTGAATTGACTTTGGTCGACGATCGGACTCTTTGGATTTGATTCTGGCCACGAGTGGACCATGGAATTTGTTTCTAATCACAATCAGACAGTTGGATTTGCTCTCGGCCATAATTAGACTACTGAATTTGCTTCTGGTCAAGATCTGACTGTTGGATTTGAATTTCATCACGATCGGATCCCTTTGAATATTTCTACAAATTTTGTCCCATCTGGGTATTTCTGTAGTTTATGGCCCTTCATGCGTATTTCCGTAGTTTTTGACCTTTCCTAGATACTTATGTAGTTTTTGACCCTTCTTGGATATTTCTACAGTTTTTAACCCTTTTTGAGTATTTCCGTAGTTTCTGATCCTTCATGGATATTTCTACAATTTTTTACCCTTCTTGGATATATCTGCAATTTCTTGATTTCCCTAGATATTTCTGTCATTTCTTGACTTTCCAAGATATATTTATAATTTTCTAGTTTTCTTGGACATCTGTCATTTCTTGACTTTCCAGAGTGCTTCTGTCATTTATCACCTTCTTTGGGCGCTTCCGTCATTTCTTGATTTTCCTGGATGCATTTGTCATTTCTTGACTCTTCAGGGCATTTTTGTCATTGCTTGACCTTTCTAAGTGTTTTGTCATTTCTTAACTTACCAAGGTATTTCTACAATTTTCTAGTTCTCTTACACTTATCTATCATTTCTTGACTTTCCTAAGTGCTTTCATCATATCTTGACTTTTTTGAGTATCTCTGTCATTTCTTGACTTCTCAGGGCATTTCCATCATTTCTTGACTTCTGGACATTTCTGTCATTTCTTGACTTCCCATGATATTTCTGCAATTTTCTGAATCTCCTGGACTTATCTATCATTTCTTAACTTTCCAGAGTTCATTTATAATTTCTGGATTTCTCTAGGTTTATCTACCATTTCTTGACTTTCTAGGATTTATTTGTAATTTCTGAATTTCCCTATATGTTCATTTGTCATTTCTTTACTTTTCAAGGTTTATTTGCAATTTCTGACTTTTCTGGACTTATCTACAATTTCTTGACTTTCTAGGGTTTATTTGCAATTTCACCCTCTTTCTCGGTATATTTACAATTACATCCCATAATTTCCTTTCTAGTTATATTTACAACTTCATCCCCTTTCTAGGTTTATTTGCAATTTTATCCTTTTTCTGGGTTACTTTACAATTTAATCCCCTTTCTGAGTATTTCTGAACATTTCTGAATTTTTTTGGATATAACGATTCTTGGTCATAAAGAGA